>JAMXBD010000065.1:1537500-2177023 GCA_024138025.1 Combretum micranthum
TATTGATAATTTGTAGGTCAAATATAAGAGTCGTACGTGTGATAGCTCATATTATTTTCGAAAAATTATAGGTCAGTAACAAAGTGGTAAGTGTGGTAGGTCATGTTATTTTCCAAAAGTTATAGGTTAAGTAATAAAGTGGTAGGTATGGTAGGTCATATTATTTTCGAAAAGTCATAGGTTAAGTAATAAAGTCGTAGGTATGGTCGGTCATGTTATGTTCCAAAAGTTGTAGGATAGTAACAAAGTTGTAGGTGTTGTAGGTTTTGTTCGAGAAGTTGCAGGTCATGTAATAAAGTGGTTGGTGTGGTAGGTTATGTTATTTTTGAAATGTTATAGGTCAAGTAATAAAGTGATAGGTATGGTAGGTCATGTTATTTTCGAAAAGTCGTAGGTTAAATAATAACAATAGGATGATAGAAGTTCCTTTAATTTAAGGACATTAAAAATAATCATATACATAAAAAGTAAAGAATTATTGGTGAAAAACAGATGCATTAGTTCCTGGCATGCATTTTTAATTTCTATTCCTGTAATTACCCTTTAAAGCTTTTGTAATGTAGTAAGTTGTAGGTATTACAACTCGCCATGTGTCCTTCTCTTTTTAAGAACATGCTAAGGCTATTAAAACACTATACGACAAATATATCAAATTTAATCACCAAAACTCACATTTTGGTTTACTTTAAAACATCTCATAAAAATAATCCTTAATGTTCATGAACTAATAAAAATCCGAAATGACATGTCCTCAAAATAATAAAAACCGACAACTAGTCTCATAAAATTTTCAACAACTAATAATAATCAATCATAAAATCCATTTAGTCTTCCATATCTTTACACTAGATCCGACGCTCTAGATCTATGAGTCATCAGTAGGATAGTAAAATCCACTAGCACCATCCCCACTATCTACATATAGATAATACCCATATAGATCATAAACAACATCCTCTTCAATTGTACCTGAAAAATTAAAGGAATGAGAGAAATCACCCAGTACGCCATACCACAAACAAATACGCATGAACATACCAACATGAATCACATACCTTTCTAGAACTAATGCAACATTCACAAATTATTATCTTCAATTGGTGAAACAAACAGCACGGTTTAGAACCATATGCATCTAGTCTCAAACATGGAGTAACTCATGACCCTAATTCACAATCTTTATAAAATAGTTTATATACAGTATATTGATGTTGGGTACTCCCCATACATCTTTGCGTTCCGCCATATGGATCGAAACGACTCCTAATCTACCGGAATCATTTTCAAGTGCAACTCCACTAGGGACAGCGCCACACAAGGATCATCAGAGCATCTCATTAGTATCACACTCTGTGTAGTCTTTACTAACTAAAGCCATACATAACCAACACTCTTTTCAATTTATATGTTGGATAGGATTTAGTCAAATTATTTTCTAAACCTACACGTACAAGTAACAGATAAGGTAAGATCGTACCTGTTTTCGCTTAAGAAATTGAAATCCTATTCTCAATTAAACACCTGAACAAAGAATCACCCATTCCACTAATCATTTACATTTTGATAACATCATAAGAAATATAAACCCTAGACCCTAATTCATCAATCTAGAATCTCCAACACACCTTTCTTCTATGAAACTCGTAGAATCGTCATATCTCCACTCAACACCACAAAATAATGAAACCCTAATTCTCAAGATCACCTGTTCATCATTGTTCATACATTCACAATCATTCTCAACAATAATTATGATTCAAATTCTCCTAAAAACTTAAGATTTATGAATTTATAGTTCCGAGTTGAGTCTTATCTTCTTCAATTGATTGTAGATCTGAAATCCCCTAATTCCTACACTTAGGATTTTCCTCCAATTTCCACCAATGATCATTTCCCCTCACCAATCAATAATAAAATCTTAGAAAGAACACACCTTAGAACCAACTAAAGGATTAGGAGAGGTAACTTACCCGATTCCTTGATGAAATCTACCTTCGAGAGTGTCGGCTAGGGTTTGATTATGTTTAAGAGAGGTTATGAGGGTTAAAGGTAAGTTTAGGATGAATTTATAGAGTTAATTCTCGAAGGAATATAGGCTGGATGTGTAGGAAACAAAGCTCGCGGCTTAAAACTCTCGGGTCACACAAAATCATCCAAGGCCGCCACTTAGGCCGGCGGCCTTCTTGGTTACACCAGCGACCTACTTTTGTACGCCAATAGCCTAAATGTTGGCATACGACCAAATTCTCCAATTCGCATAATTTTCCCCCGACGCTCCAAGCTGGTGTTTAGGCCGTAGTCCTTTTTATTTAGGCTGGCAGCTTAGAAATATAGGCTGGCGGCCTATATGCTAGCCTACTCCAAAATTGTCCGATCATTCACATAGAACTTCCCAGTGTCCAAATTCATCTGTTCCAAGACAAAAATACCCTTTTAAACAAATATATATTACACTAATACCCCTCACTCTGAAATATTCACTTATATATTATAGCTTTCATCACATTCTAGGTAATACATCCATACTCATTTTGTGCTTGAGGAATCCCTTATATATAACATACATATATATATATATTATTTAATCTAAATTATATATTGTTAAGAAAATACATTTAATTTATTGAAACCAATTTATAATAATGTAATAATATTATTAAGGTATAGCTTTAAAATTTATTTAAAGATGCAGCTTTATTCAGAGTATGCACTCTAATATCATTTTGTTAACCATATAAATCATGGATTTTTCCTTACATAATTATTATTGTAAGTTGTAAAAACATTTTGTGAGTAATTTTTTTTTCATTTTTATCTTGATTTAGTATTTCGAGTTTATTCTTCTTACTAGAGATAATTCAATTATTGCATAACATACATAAATTAATGTCATTTATTTGATATGAGATCTCATTTTTATAATCATGGCCTATATATTCAACGTCTTTCTGGCCCACTTTAATTTTATAAAGACGGTTAACTCTATATAGTTCTTTTTTTATAGAATTTTTTTTAAATTAAAAGAAAAAAAACGCTTGCTAGGGGTTATAAACTGATAATATCTTTTCAACTGATTAAATAATTACATATATGGTATATTAAAATTATATATTTTTTCTTTTCTTTAAATATTGTAATACAATTTATGAATGAAGTTTTTTCTTACTTCATTGATAATATGTATAATTTTAGTAATTATTTCATATTTTAAATTTACTATGTTGTATGTAATTTTTACACATATATTGATATCATTTTGATACTTTTGGTCTTTTTGTCTGCTTCTTGCTTATTTACGAAAGAGCAGCTATATAACCACTCGAAGGTGCTCGATTCTCAAAAGGTAAAAGTTGGGTTATTGATGATGCAATAAAATTATATTCATTAAATGTGGCATTTATGTACAAGGATGGGTAAGCGGTCAAATTGTGTTTTTGTTTGTAATCAAAACGCCCTAACCATAAAAATGGACGAACTACATAATAAATATAAATATACAAATTAGGTAATACATCATATGTAGAAGAATATATAATAGATCACGAGAAGAAGTGTGGAAGGGAATGAATAAGATACACACAAATATCCAAAAGCATATATTAAGTAGAGTGAATTTTGATAAAGTTTTATTAACTTAATATAATAGTAAATGAATGTGCATAGAATGAATATTTTAAAAACATATATTAAAAAAAAGTGGAGTCAAAATTGAACTTAGAAAATTTCATAATCAGTGTTATGAGAATAATCTCTCATCGATTTTACCATTCTAAAAGTTTTGATCATTAGGGTTTAATAATAAAGTCTTCTTTAATTCATAAAAGTCCGAGAAAACCCCACCTCTTTTAGATTGGTTTGTTGCTTTGGTTTTGGTAAAAGGAAATAGTAGTGATAGGTAACTACCAATAATCATATAAATATTGTGGAGAATTTTATGCTTCTGTCATTAATTTGACAGGATCGGTCTCGTTAACTATCTAACGGCTCACATCATACTAACCATTAAAATAGTTAATATTCTAATTATTATATTTATTTTAACGATTAGATGATTGATTAGATGATCTGAGATCGTAATAGCTCCCATTGTATTTATAGGCAGCATGTAATATTGAATGATTCAATTTTTTAAATATGTATCTATTTACTTATTAAATAAAATAAATAAATAGTCTCTTCATTTTGTGATGCTAATCATACATTCATACTTAGGTTGTGCTTGAGGAACTTATATATATATATATATTTACACATATATTAGTTTCATTCTAATATTTTTGCTTTTTCGTTTGCTTCTTATTTACTTACTAAGAGGACCTATAACCACTTAAAGATGCTCAAAACTTAATAATTAAAATTAGGGGCTATTAACAACACAATAATCTTTTGTATAATCGTATATTGTACTAGATATTTATGTGCACGATGGATGAATGGTCATATTATGTCTCCATTTAAAATTAGCATGCCTGAGCTATAGAAATGGACAAACATCTTGCTTTTTCAAAAGCTTCATTAATTTCCCGTTGAAGGTAGAACAATGGACTTTGCCATATAAACCCTACATGCCTGCTTGTGACCATTGATTTTGATTCATCAATGGCATAGAGCAAACGTAAAAGATAGACACTAGTCATAGTCATTGGTGTTTCTCCCTCTTCAAAAAGCAAATGTAAAAGATCGAGTCAAATCTTCCACATTTAATCACCTTCCTCCCCATCACAATATTTTAAAGAAAATTCAATATCATCATCATCATCATCATCATTATTTAAGCAGTGAACTCTCAAATTTATTCACAATTGCATAACCAAGTACTCCCATATTAATTAAAAATATTATGGTGTATTTAATTTTTTTTATATATGCATCTATGGTGGTATGGTACAGCGTTAAAATAAATTATATTCTCATAATATAAATTTTAATCATAAAATATTAAACTGAAAAACATGAAAAATTAAAATATATCTTGTGTCCATCCTTCTAATGGCTTAACACCAATTTTTGATTGATGAATTTTTTATTCACCTCAAGCGTGGTGAGCATTCGCTCCATGACGAAATCACAAATATTTAAAAATGATGGATTGAATTTAATAACTTGAATTTGTAAAGTTTAATTTTTAATTTAATATTGACTTTCTTATAAATAGCATGGGACCACATGCCACTTAGAATAAGTGTGTAATCCCTCCTGGTCAAGCGGGTGACAGCCCCACCAATTAAAAATCGGTGGCTAGTGTGGCTATGGTAATTGCTGCGGATTTTTCATTTTTATAATTTAAAATTTTTCCATTCAATCATATGGCTACTTAATGAAAGTAAGAATATTTTAATAAATTATGAATTTTAACATTACATGTATTCATCTTCACACCTACATTCTTCACCTAAGTACAGCAATTATTTTTCACAGCATAACACTCAGAGTCATAATATTATCCACTATAACTATTAAAATAATTATAGTTTATAAAATTATTTTACCAAATAAAATAATCTAAATGGTGTAATTATGTTATAATCATATTTTGGAGCTAACATAGCAGTTTATGAGTCTATACATTCACACAATTTGGTACCTAAAATTTTTAGATTTACATTGTAATGTTTGGAATGTTTTAAAATCTGTCCTACTATGATTTTAAAGATCATATAGATTAAAAACCATGAGACCATAAATTAGATTCCTGCAGCGAAAACTAGCCATATAAAATCTAGCAAACCTGAGAGCAACCTTGAGGAATAGTGTACTTTTTATTTATTTATTGTTCATAAAAAAAGAAAAGATATTTATCTATTTAAATTGTTTGATTTTTATCTGTGTCTTGTTTATATTTGATTTATATTTTTAATTTTTAAAATCCTTTTGGTGTGTTTATAAGTAAAAATATATGTTTTTATCTATATTTATTTCTTGACGAACATATGTTTGAAAACGATAAAATTAAGATGCCAAAATAATCGAAAACAAATAAAACAAATAGACCTCTAGCGCTCTATTTGGATTGTTATATTCTCATCTATATCTTATTTGTATTTAATCTGAATTTGTATCTTATCTGTATTTGATATGTTTATAAGTAAAAATATATATTTTTTTACCTATATCTATTCTTAACAAGCATTCTGTTTTAAAATAACAAAGATAAGATATCAAAACGATCAGAATAAAACAAACCAAATAGATCTCTTTGGATTGTCTGCTTTTCGTTTGTATCTTTTTTAGATTTACATTTATATCTTATTTGTTTGACCATTTTATGAGTAAAAATATTTGTTTTTCATCTGTACCTATATTTTAATAAACATCCATTTGAAATATAACAAAAACAAGATGCCAAAATAATAAAAAGTTAAAAGGGCTTGTTTGGAATGTTTGATTTTTATTTGTATATTTTTTACATTTGATCCACTAAAAAAATATATATATTTTTTATTTATATCTATTTTTAATAAATAATCCATTTAAAAGTGACAAAAATACATGCAAAAAGGATATGAAAATCAACAATCAAACAGAGTACAGATATATTGGCCCAAAAAATAAATAAAAAGAACAGAGTACCCATACACGAATCTTCCATGCGTTTCAATTTTTATGGTAAAACAAACAATGTTCAAATATGTTACGTCTGAATTGGTGTGATGTAACCTCGGAAGTACCCTCCAAGCCTATTTTAAGTCTCCAGTCTTAATCCGGCAATGTTTACAATTTCACACCTGTCTCCACATTTTGCGTACAATATAGAAAGAATGGTGGATTTTTATTTATGTTTATAACCAATAAATTTTATTCAAGTCTACTTTCAATATACTTTTAAAATAATATTTATTTTATATCTCATTTAATTTATTTATTTTTCCATATTCTCTATCATTCATCTAAAGTTGTCAATTTAGGACTTGACTCATGAATTCAAATAAGACATGGAGCGATTTTAAAAAGATTTGGATGAGTAAAATTTAATTCAAATAATAAATGTGTCAAACCCGAAAACAACACGAATTTAAATATTTTCATGTTTGGGCTTAATATCCAAACACGTTTATAAATCACAAGCTCATTAAAATATATATTATTTTTTAATAATCATTTTGTTAAAAATATAATTTTTTTATATCTAACTAAATATAAAATGAAAAAGGTATTCATATAATAAACATATTATATATATGTATAGCATATTATAAATTATATATATGTATAGAATATTATAAATTATATATGGAACATGTATATAACATGTATAAAATATAGATCTTATTTAATAAATAAAAAATATATAATTGATATATTAATAAACACTTGATTTATTTGCTACGTATATAGCATTTATACATATAATACACAAAATACACACCATATGGTGTGTAATCCAATTATATGTATAGATATGTTAAAAATACATGATCTATATGCTATAGCAAGATTATGAATATAACATTTTATATAAATATTTATATTAAAATTGAGATTGCATATAAAACATTTATAAAGCGAGTAGATTATATATAATACATATATGTAAGTTATAGAGTACATATAAAGAATGAATAATATATAACGTGTATTGCTTACATTTATATAAATAACAATATATGTGACATAACATGTATATAAAAAATATTTAAAATATATGTGTGTGTGTATATACACAAAATTTATATGTAATAGTGTGTGTGTATATATATGTTATAGGTTATAGATCATATATAACATATATATAGGTTATATTTCTACATTAAACTATATATTTTATATATAACACTTATAGTTTGTAAAGATTATAAATAAATATCTAACTTAAAGAGTATATATAAACTATAAATTATGTATAATATATATGATATAGATATGTATGTATATAACATATTTATATATATAAATTACATGTTATAAACATATAATATATATGGTATAATTCATTCATTACATAATTTGAGTATGTTAAATGTTTGTATGTTCGAGTATAATTTATAACTAGATCTACTTAGGATCATAAGCATTTGAATACATTAACTCTTTAGTGTAATATAATATATTCAAATTTTGGCGGAATTTATATATTTTTATGTGTCTTATCAATCAATAAACAAGTTGACGCAGGACGTGAGACATTGTATAAATGGGTTGGGCCATGGATTTAGATTTCCATACACGATTGATAAACGAGTCGGGTCATAGGTAGAAGATTTTCAAATACCAACCCATTAAGACGCGGCATGATAACATGGATTGTTAGCACTACATCCATCTTTTATGCATTTATTCTATGTGTTTATGGTTAATTTCGACACATAGACTTTGGACCTAATCTGACCCATTTAGGGCTTGGTTTAGCCATCGGGCTCAAGTTCGACTTGATTTGACTCATCATTAACTTGTAATGGTTTGTTTGGTTTACAGTAATAAATTGAAATGAAATTACGATTTCGACTTTCCATTCCTTTTCACATGGTTGAAAGCATCATGAGAAATTGGAACTGTGATTTTTTGGAATCAACGATTTCGACTTTAAGGTGTAATTCGATTTCGCATTTTCAAAGGCAAAATTGCGATTTCTTTTCACCATCCATTAAAGATTTTTACTTAAATTACCCTTTTTATTCTATATGAATTTATTATGTTATTTTTTATGAAGGATATTTTTAGTAAATTCCAAAAGAAGTTAATTCCCTTCCATTTCATTCTATGTCTGTATCCAAACAAAGGAATAAATTTGTCATTTTCTCATTGATTTCATTCCATTATTTTAATTTTCCATTTCAGACGAATCTTGCATACCAAACGTAATATAAGGTTAGCAACGTTTTCTCTAATTCAGCAAGCTAACCTTATAAACTAGGCATTCGATATTGCTAAGCTTAAGATACTTAGCAAGTGCCCCATAACTTTCGTTAATCATTGTGAAAAATGTTTTTTGGATTTTTTTTATCTATATATATATGTCGAAACAATTTGTGTAAATATGTTTAATTTATATCTATATTTGATCTTTTTATGAGAACTACTAACTGTTTTTATCTCTCTCCATTTATTGATAAACAATTTGTTAGAAAAAATTTAAAAAAAGTGTCCATCATCTGCCTCAAAAGGATAGCCAACTGAACCCTTAATGTAAGGCACAACCTTTATTAACTTAAAAAAATTTGTGTTTCTATAATTTTAAAATTATTTAATTTGTTTATAGTTATAAAATAAGTTATTTATAATCACATAAAAATATTAATTAATAGTTTGTGAATAGATTTCGATTTATCCTTTTTTTTTCTTTTATCACTATGTTTTTTATTACTATTAAAAAAATAGTTCTAATTGCATCCTTCTCGCTGTCTAGAATCTTGTAATTTTATACAGAAATGTTTGAACTTTTCATACGCGTGAGCACATGTTAATGTTTTCTAAGTATAAAAATTTACCTTACATTGTCCTTTACTTGTGTTTAAAAAAAGCAAGACATGGACCCACATGCAATTGTTTAGACTCAATTCCTGTCTTGTTCTTTCTCATTCTCTCCGGTCTCTCCGGTCTAGAGATCTAACATAAACTCCTGTCTATGTGCTCCTTATGCCCCAAAGACTCAAATTTGTAACTCTTTCAAGGCTTTACGCAGCATAGTCTTATAGGGGTATGTTTCATTTTGTGTAATTAGTGTCCGAAAAGTGTATGTAACTGTTAAAAGGTAAATAAAAGAAGAGATGGGACTTGAAGAAAATGGGATTAATGGAGACACCTCGGGATTTAAGAACAAGTACAAGAGAATGGATTCTGAAGTCAACGATGATGAGTTTGATGATACGAATGAACAACATCAATTGAACAGAAGCCAAAGTACTAGAAAATATGTGTTTGCTTGTGCTGTGTTTGCTTCTCTCAATTCTGTTCTTCTTGGCTATGGTAATTTTCAAGTTTCAGAGCCTTCCTTTTTTCGCTCTATGTTTCTGTGTGAAATTGTGCTAAGATTATAATGTTTTAGCATTTTGACATGTTTGTGTAGAGATAACTATGATAAATCTTTGATCTAGGTTTCTTATTTCTCTTTGGATTATGATTATTCTGTTTTGACCGTACATTGGTGTTGGTGGAAAAGTAAAAATCTAAAATTTGGTAAGTTTTACCTCATTCTATCGGTAGGGATCAATGTTATATGATGTTTTTTTGATAAAAGGGTGTTGTTCAAAGACTGGATCTTGCGTGCATTTTCTTCATTCATTGTCTGATATTTCCAATTATTTGGAAGATTGTAAATGTAGTGTACAGAGATAATGAACTTGTCAGACAATTATCTTGTTGATGCATATCTTATTTTTAGGGAAGTGGGATTCATGGATTCTTTAGGGAAGTCAGGCCTGTTGAAATTTATGTGAAACTAGCGTGACTGTTAATAAGCTTTCCTGTTAATGCATATTGATTACGATGAGATCGTGTACCATTCATTCATAAAATCGGTAGAATGTATAGAATCATGCAAAATCAGTAAAATCATAATCTCGTAGAATTGTACATTTAAATTCATAATTCTAGTATCTACAACTAAACAATTTTGCATTTATTTTAATTAAGAAAAATCATATAAAAACCATAAAGGCATAGAATTATATATTTGACTCGTGATCTTAACAGTTATAGTTCCTAGAACTGTGGTGGGTGATAATGATAATGCGAAAACCTTTCATAGTTGATGCTTAAGAGAATTTCACAGAAAAAATTGCTGCATTTGATATAAAAGGATTATTATCATAATCTTAAACATTGGAATATGTACAAATGATGCGTGTGCCTCAAAATTATTGAAGATATATTGGTACGGTTTTTCATGCACAATGAAGTAATGAAGAAAACTATCATTACACTTTTTCTATATTTTCACCTAAAAATTATATGCTACTTAGCGAGTCCAATGATCAGTTTTTGCTTAATAGTGTAGATGGCATGACTTGCAAGAGAAGTAGTATTGGGAATTATCAGAAATTTTTTCTCTTTTCTCGAAACGCATCCTTATTTTCCCTTCTTTTTTTTTATTATTATTGCCTTCAACAAACAGGATTTTAACCGCCATGTTGGCATTTTGAACCAATTTAGTATTTTTGAAAGCAGTGAATTTCTAACTATTCAGGCTCTTGTAACAATTCAATTATCTCATAGTTTTAATCTTATTACCTGGTTTTTAAGTTCATGTAGTGTAATTTTCTGATCAGTCTAAAAGGAGAGTGGACAAGCCGGTCATCTACATCTCCGATGTGCTGAAATTGCTAAAGCTTAATTAGAATGTTGAAATCCTGTGCTCAATATTTCTTCTTCTACTTTTGTGCAGATGTAGGAGTAATGAGTGGAGCCATATTATTCATCCAGAAAGATCTAAATATAACGGAGGTTCAACAGGAAATTCTTGTTGGTTGTTTGAGCGTTGTTTCAATATTTGGCAGCTTAGGTGGTGGCAAAACATCAGATCTTATTGGCAGAAAGTGGACCATGGCTTTTGCTGCTGTCGTGTTCCAATTAGGCGCTGCTATAATGACATTAGCTCAATCATTTGAAGTATTAATGATCGGAAGAATCCTGGCTGGGATAGGAATTGGCTTTGGAGTCATGATTGCTCCTGTTTATATTGTTGAAATCTCACCCTCCACCAGTAGGGGTTCTCTTACTTCATTTCCTGAGATTTTCATCAACCTGGGAATCCTACTTGGTTATGTCTCAAATTATGCATTCTCGGGTCTTTCAGTTCACACAAACTGGAGGGTCATGCTTGCTGTTGGAATACTGCCTTCTGTTTTCATTGGTTTTGCACTTTTTGTCATCCCTGAATCACCAAGATGGTTGGTCATGCAAAACCGAATTGATGAAGCAAGGTCAGTGCTATTGAAAACAAATGAAAACGAGAGAGAAGTGGAGGAGAGGCTTGCTGAAATCCAACTGGCTGCGGGCATAGGTAACACAGAGAAGTATGAAGATAAAGCTGTGTGGCGTGAGTTACTGAGCCCTTCTCCTTCACTCCGTCGAATGCTTATCACTGGTTTTGGAATCCAGTGCTTCCAACAGATTACAGGAATAGATGCAACAGTTTATTATAGCCCAGAAATCTTCAAAGATGCAGGGATCAAAGATGATTCCAATCTCCTTGCTGCAACAGTAGCTGTAGGAGTTTCAAAGACAGCATTCATATTGGTTGCGATAATTCTCATTGATAAACTTGGTAGAAAGCCCTTGCTATACATAAGCACTATTGGAATGACTGCTTGTCTGTTCAGTTTGGGGCTAACCCTTGCTTTTCTTAAGGGAAGCCAAGCCGGGATTGCTTTGTCCATTTTATTAGTATGTGGGAATGTAGCTTTCTTCTCGGTAGGAATTGGACCCATCTGCTGGGTTTTGACATCTGAAATCTTCCCACTAAGGCTGCGTGCACAAGCAGGAGCTCTTGGGGCAGTTGGTAATCGGATCTGTAGCGGGATAATTGCCATGTCTTTCCTCTCAGTTTCTCATGCCATCACATTTGCAGGAACATTCCTCACCTTCACTGCCATTTCAGCTGTTTCGGTTGCCTTTGTTTATGCACTTGTTCCCGAAACAAAAGGTAAATCTTTAGAGCAAATCGAGATGGTCTTTCAGAACCAAAGCGATTGGAAAGAAAATGAAGTGGAGATGGGGGATGTTGAGCATCTTGTGGAGAGACAGACAAGCAATTGACCGGAAGATTCATCAGATCAGAAAACATGCTCCATTCCTCCCTTAAGTTTCATCCAGTAAATATAATCTCTCACCAGATCTAATGAGTTCAAATTTCTAGATCAATCGGTTGTTGAGCTAAAAAGACTTCAACATTAAAGCTCATTATCTCTGATGTGGTTATATATTCATGGGTTAAACATTGATTAGCTCAAAAATTCATTCTAGTGTTAAAATTCCCTCTTTTCTACTAAACCAAGTTCTGGAATGTCGACAGCTGGGGATTCCAAATGATTCGTTAGACGGTTAGTGCAGAGTTCAATTACCAGAACCGCATTTATCAAATTTACAAGTGAAGCAGTTGCACTATTTCTATACTCAGAAGCCATCGAAAAGCTGTCAATATGGGAGGATATGCTCATTTTGCGCCGAGAGAGAAAGAGAGAAGTGCTTCTTATGTTGCCTCAGCAGTACACACATTGTCATTACGAATAGCTTGTGTATTCATTCAGTTATTTTGAGGGTATTCAATAGTTGGCAGTAATGTGAATGCTAGCAGGTCATTGAAAGAAGGAAGCTTCTTCGGTTTGTTGATAGGACCGTTCAGTCAACTATTTAGTTGTTAAAATAAATATAGCAATTGGAATATTAAATATTTTAGTAATTCGATTATGGTTAGACTGATGTGAGTGGTTGGATAGTAACAGGATGGAATCTTAGGATTTCCCTTGAAAGATTAAAAAGATCTGTCTTCAGAAAATAAATGGCAATTATGTCATAATCCGGTTCCATCGGTTAGATTTTCAATTTTGGATATTATCATTTTCTTTTCCTTTTTTTTTAAATTGAAATTTTTGCCATCTCTCTCTCTTATATATTTATTATGTAATAAATATAATAGCTCCATTCATATTTATAAATCTAAACTTTTACATAAATCATTCACTAGATGGACTTGGGATTGTAACTAGTGTGTAACTTATTATCTCCTACTCCAATACCGTATAAATATTCTTGGGTCTCCTATTTTCTTGGATTTCATTGTGACACAAGGCAACCACTTCAACAATCATATGCCACTCTCTCTCTTTTCAATTTTTGCATAATAATGATGACAAACCCATAATCATCCGCCAACCTATCTTGACCTAGACATGGATGTGGTTCCAGATTTTAAAATGAGGAATCAATTGTTTTCGGTTTTGGTTTTAAAACAATAGAACTGTTTTTTTTTTAAGTAAAAAAATAAATTTTAAACATAAAATAATTAATTATAAATTTTAAAAGTGTTAAATTATTAAGCTAAAATTAAAAAAAAAATTGTTTAGAATGCGAATTTATATATATCCAAACACAAATAATATTAATTATAGTTCGTAATATAAGATTGTAAATTACTCTAAAGGATAACAAAAAAGTTACAATACAAAAAATGATCTCATGTTATCGATAAATGAATTTTACTAGCATAAGTTTATATATACTAAATTAAATATAATTTTGAGTTATGTTTATTTGTTTTATTGATAATAAAATATTAAAGATTATAAATATATAATAAGTTTTACTATTTATTGAAATTATATAAACATTAATAATTATATAGTTAATATAATTTTTTTTATTTTATCTAATTATTTTCCTTTTTTTTTCTAATTAACTAGTTGAAACAGCTGATTCTATCCAGTTCTAAGCTGCAAAACCGCTTAGAAACCAAAAAAACAAGTGGTTTCTTAGCCCGTTCTAGAATCGACGAACCGTTTTGGTTCTAATTTTAGAACCGTTGATGATGATTTCGATTCGGAACTTATCTTTACCTATGTCTATCTTGACCATCATCCTCTAAAACCTAAATGTGCCATGATAGTTATCTTCTTTCGCTTAATTACAACATTTTACTAATAATCATGTTATAGTGCTCAACATGACCACTAGACCAATAATAATCTTATACACATATTTACAACCTATGAATTTTTCATTAATTGGTAAATCAATAAGTTCAATATTTTCATTTGCTTTTAAAGTTTTTAACTCCTTAATCATAGCATTTACTCCTTCTCTATGTTTAGCAAATTGTGAATTTAGGCTGGCATAGTGCAGTTAAATCTAATTTTATCTTAAAATTATTTATACCGTTTGATTTACTTTTAAATTTAGATCTAGCCGTATAGTTTGGTTTGTTGATTTTTTAATTGAAAAAAAAAAAGATATAGTATAATCTAATTGGCAGTTGAAGCCCTTTTTTTTCATTATTAAAATGAAAGCATATTCTATTGAAGACATCAATTATATATTTCTTATTACTAATGAAAATACAAACGGTATTATTTGAAATTAATAATGGACGATCACACTCATAGTAAAGGGTCGGTAAGAAAATATTTAGGCAGTTTAGCATGTAGTTGGATTGGACCGGCTTTGAGAAGTCCTTTGTCCAAATTTACCCATTAATACTTACTTACCCAGCATGGACGTGCATGTTTTACCATCTCTGCTATCATCTGTGCCAAGTTAGAATCGTTATTTTACATACTATATTATGTCTTCTCGGGCACATGAATTTTTTACATACTGTAATTTGTTTTTGTAGTACTAATATAAATATCATTTTACTCTGTGTGTGGTTTTATTTATTTATTTTATTTATTATCTTTTCTTTATCTTATTATCTTCATGAAAGCTTCTCTACTTTAGCTTTTTGCGATTTTCTTATCATATTATTTCACATGTCATTATTACAAACAATGAGTAATAAATATGTAATTTGTGTAAGCAAATACTATATATCTTATACAAAATATTATATAGAAATATATAATAATTATATTTTATATGATTTAATCTATAAAAAGTTATATATAGTATACTGTATATAATATAGTACATATAGAATTGGCAATATATAACATCTCATATAATTGAAAATATGTGTAATGTGTAATAAATGTTATGCATTATATCGTCAATAACATAAAGATGTAGTATACATTGTATTTTACATTATAGTTAAGTACTTAGTTAGGAAAAATATCATACAATTTTAAAATGTGATTCTAATTAAATATATATATATATATATATGGTGACTTTATAATTTTTGTTTATCTTGTCACATAAAATTGATAATGAAAATTAAACAATAGGCAAAATGGTCACAGATAATTTGTTCATCCATCATAGAGGAATTTTATAATGAGAAAGGATGACAAATCAAACTTTGACTTTGATTTTTGACGATTCAAGGCTGTATTTTTTTTCTTTACATAATAAGAACCATAGAAGTGATTTTGATCATATTAATGAGGGCTTTCCTAACTAATGACATGATAGCCTAATGATATTTTCTTAGTCTCTCAAGTAAGAGATCTCAAGTTCGAATCCCTTATCCCTGTTGTAATTGTAAAAAAAAAAAAAAAAATGGACTTCCCTATGTCTCAATTTGCATCAATCATTGGTCTAAAGAGTTAGTCGAATGGAATAACCTAGGCTAAATTTTATGAAATTCTATGGTCTTATTATTAATTTTGATAGAATTGATTTTATCATAATCTAACGACTGGCACCATATTCAACCGAGATCGAACTATTAAAATAGTTAATTCTAATCACTATATTTATTTTAATGGATAGATAGTTGACTGACGATCTTGTTGACTGGACCACAAAAACTCTCCTCGACTTAATTCCAAATTGCTAAATATAATATAGATCTATGAATTTAGAGTTTTTTCTTTCCCAAAGCAAAATTTTGTTTTATTTTAACTTCTATTTATACTTAACTAAATGAATGTTTTGGGAAATAAATTTAATTGGGAGTGAGATTTCATATGCAATGATTAGTGATAGATAAAAGGTAATTAAAAAAATTATTAGAACTTAATTATGATAATTCCGTGGCTATTATTGGGAAAAGGAGAAAAGTAATAATATTTTGAAAAAAAATTATGAAAACACTACAACATAAAAAATTAATCTAAAAATCAGGCAATTTGAACTCTTCTATTTAAAAGACGAGTTTATGTTATATTGAACTCATCTATTAAAAAAGCGAGTTTATTGAAATTGTCTTAAACCCATCTTCTAAAGACATGAGTTAACAAACGACCTCCTCTCCTTAACAGACAACTTTAGTACAATCACGTAAAAATTTATCCGTTGAAAAGATGAATATATTGTACTTCAAACTCATTTTTTAAAGGAACGAACCCTACTTATTTATTATTAGGATTACTTATGTATTTTTATAAATTTTTATTAAAATATTATTATTTTTACCTTATCCCGTCCATTACTTGTATTATGTATATCAAATTTATATTTATATTTTACATATCCTAACCTATAGCTTATCCGAGCTTTACCACTTCGGGAGAAGGGCGGTGAACAGGTGAAATAGGAACATGCCACGTGGCAAAAAGCTACGAGTAATTAGTCGATACCTTTGAAATTATAAACCTATATTACATTAAATTTGTATATTATCCTATATTCGTGCCTCGATTTCAATATCTAATTAGCTGTTTCAAAATGAAAATAAATTCTTCATAACATTTCAAAAAGTCAATGCAATAAAATTCTGGTTTTCGATGGAGATTGAGCATCGCTGTGCCTTAATACTTTGACCAACCACCCAACCACAAAAACGTGTAAGTGCAACACAATTTCATGAAAACGACACATCTCCCACCTCCTTTCGTAAAAAACAAAAAAATATTACATATATTTATTCAAAACACCAACACGTAAATTCTACGTTTGAACTCCATCTGTTTCCTTGTCTCTCTTCACGATCCGAACTCCACGAAACCAATCCATTTTTTCAAAGGAGAGAGAAAACGCACAAAAAATTAAAAAAAAGAAAGAAAAAAAGCAGAAAAGCCAAAAACAGAGTCCTAAACCAATACGAAACAAATCATAGATAAAATACCAAGATAACCCATTTCAACAAAATGGCGTCGACTTTCGATACAATGAGCAACGAAGGTGAAGAAAGCTATATGGGATATGATTCATCAGGTGTAAATGGTTCACAGGGCATTGATTTTGGTGCACCGGAGGGTGGGTTTTCCGGCAACGAGCCTCCGATGGACGGCGAGAGTGATGTATACAATGGTGGTGGTGGAGGAGGGTATGGAGAGAGTCAGCAGTCTCCTGAAGTCTACGGGTTCGGGATGTCAACCCCGAACCCGGACTATGTTTCGCCTTTCGAGGAGGTTATTAATGCGAACGGAAATGGAGTGGAAGAGAATGGAGAGTTTGGTTCTGGTGACGGACCGATGTTGCCGCCGCCGGAGATGATGGTGGAGGAAGGCGCTGCCTTGAGGGAGTGGAGGCGGTGAGTTCTGTTTGTTAATGCTCTGTTTTTTCTTTTAACCATTGCATGCATTTTTAAAGAACGTGATTTGTTTCTTGCAATTTAATGGAATTCTGGATCTAATCTGGTTTTTGGATGTTGTATTTATCTTTTTATCCATATATTTATCTGCATATAATTATTAATAAACTAGCTTGTTCGTTTTATTTGGAATATATGTAGATATGTATGTATATATTTATGTATATGTTTTTCAATTTAAGGTTATGATTGATTTGTAATATCATATTTAAATTTTTATTTCATTTTCATATGTTAAAAATGTATGATACCTCTTGATGATCTCTATTAATTTTTTTTTTTACTTTTTCTTTGTTATAATATTGAGATTTTCAAAATATGCCAAAGTTAGGTGAAATGTTCATATATTAAAGTTTTCGGTGAATTGTTACATTCTCGGCTTTGCAATATCATAATTAATTATAAAATTTTCATGTAATTGCTGGATCTATGTAAAAAAATATTTAGGCAGCAGGAGTGGTAT
This sequence comes from Combretum micranthum, assembly GCA_024138025.1. Classification (NCBI taxonomy): domain Eukaryota; kingdom Viridiplantae; phylum Streptophyta; class Magnoliopsida; order Myrtales; family Combretaceae; genus Combretum; species Combretum micranthum. The sequence goes on from JAMXBD010000065.1 coordinate 1,556,034, forward strand.
TGAAATAATTGAAAGTTGAAACCCAACTAAAATCATGTAGGCGATTAATATATTGTAAAATTCTCTAGATCTCTATCACCCCCTTTTTTTACTTGAAATATGGAAACCTTAATTGAAATTAGTAAATGTTTGTCCTTCGGATGTTGTTGTTGGGAACTGGTTTTGGTTAAACAGAATAACTTCCTTTTGTATTTGAAATGATTGCATAATATGTAATGAATGATGGCAACAGTGTGGAGTGGCTTTTATTTTCCAATGATTCTTTCAGACAGAGGCTGTTATGGCATAATCTTTGTTTAAGATGCAGTAACATAAATAAAACTTAGGAGAAAATGCAAAAACACACCTTCTAAACTTTAGGGGTGGTACGGATTGACCCTCTAAATTTTGAAAACATGGTTTTTGACCCCTAAACTATAAAGAATTTGCTAGTAAAGAACATCCTGTCCTTTTTTGTACAAATCCATATGGATGTTGTACAAAAAGGTACATCTGAAACTGCAGAAAATTTGTATTTTTTTGATAGAGAAGTATAAAATGTTCTAATGTACAAATTATTTATAGTTTGGGGATAAAAAACCATGCCTTCAAAGTTTAGGAGGTTAATCTATGTCGGTTCAGGGGTGTTTTTGCATTTAATCCTACAATTTAATAATGTGCTATAGAAATGCTGCCCTTTTTTGGGTCCAATTTAGCCTCTAAGTTTTTGTCTATATACTAGATCCTGAGCAAATAGCTCGCTTCAAGAATGTCTCATTCGAATAATGCCTCATTTTGGCAAGAGCGTGCACTCAAATCTGTATAGAATTGAAACACAGCAAACATCTATGATTCATAATCGCCATTTCCTTTCAGCACATGTTGAGTTTATAGTTTGTAAGCTCTCTTTTTCCATTGTATTTTGTTTCATGTTCTGAAAAACAAAATAGCAATACACCGGCTTCAGGAGAAAGCAATTGGGTGAGGAAATGGATCATTCTGTTCTCTAATCGTAGATGACGACCAAAACTGAGGTTCTAGTTGGTTACATTGCCACACTTAAGCTCTGGCAACCAATAATCCCTTTAATAGTTAAAGGCCTTGTTTGTTTCATCTTTTTGTGGTCGTTTTGATATATTATCTTTGTCATTTTTTAAACAGATGTTTGTTAAAAAATAAATACAGATGAAAACAGATATTTTTATTCATAAACAAATAAAAAAAATCATATACGTATAAGATATAGATGAAAATTAGATAACATAAAGCAGACCCTTTACTATGTTGACGGCTTCTTTACCACTCCTCTGCATTGGTTGGTCCAATTTTTAGTATTCCTATACCTGTTACCTAGTGCTCAAACCTCATAATTATGCCAATAATTACGTCGGCATCAAAATTAGCAATTTACTGGGATATCCTGGATCCATCCAAAAGCATGCTATCAGCTAACTAATCTTTCTCATCTAATATGACGTATTGTCAGAAAGATTTGCTTGTTGTTTCTTGCTATCTGCTCTCTTCCATGTTTGTTCTAGGAAGATTTTCATCATTGCAATTTTCAAGCACCTGGTCTGCTGATCAATGCTGTGAGTGGAATTTTGCCTGTCACAGGAACTTATTTGGCACATAGGTGTACAAGCTTGGTCATTTACAGATATCTTACAGGTTTTGCATCCGGCTTAACCTGAAAGCTAGCTAAAATTCTAAAGACTTTGTTTATACTTTGAAAGTCCTTATCCAGGACAAACTTGTAGTCAGAATGCTGGTAGCTTCTGAGATTTTAAAGGGTGGCTTCTTAATTCTATCATTTGTGTGCTTTCAGTCATGAATCCCAATTGCTTTTCTTTACTTAGACCAAAGAAATGTGTTTTATTTTGAAATATATGCTTAACTTATAAGAATATTGGTGCATATAAGAAATGCTCTAAGAAGGTAATATGGTGGCTTATTTCTTTCTTTGTTCTTTTTCCTCTTTATTAAAACTAGTGAGAGGAGGAGATGTAATTCATGTTATATTTAGCCCCACAGATCTAAAATCTCAAGCTCATTAGATTTTATCAGGCTTTACATTTATTGGTTAAGACTACTTCTTGCTTTTCTGATCAAGGCCTATCCATTGTATTATTTTTATCAGATAGTGTATCAACCAGCTTGCTTAATGCCAGAGCTTGCTACTGATGATGTAGAATTAGCTTTTTTCGTGAATGTCATCTTCTGTTTTTTATTGTAGTCAAAATGCTATCCACCTCGAGGAAAAGGAGAAAAGAGAGAAGGAAATGAGGAATCAGATCATTGAAGAAGCTGAAGAGTATAAACGAGCTTTTTATGAGAAAAGGAAGCTCACTTGCGAATCGAACAAGGCTGAAAACAGAGAAAGAGAGAAGGTATAACTTACAAAACTTTTAGTAGATAATTATTCTATTCATGTCAAGGCCTAAAATTTGAATAAAACTAATGTGGTCTTTGGTTCATATAGATCCTGTTAGAGCAAAGTAAGGATGAAATGCTGAAATAAGAGCAACGAAAGAAAAAATTTCTTGACATTTTGAGTTTTGTGTTTCTCCAGCTATACTTGGCTAATCAAGAGAAGTTCCACAAAGAGGCTGATAAGCAATACTGGAAAGCAATAGCAGAACTGATCCCTAGAGAAGTTCCTAACATTGAGAAGCGAGGGAAGAAAGATGCTGACAAGAAGCCTTCGATCATTGTAGTTCAAGGGCCGAAGCCAGGGAAACCAACGGATCTATCAAGGATGAGGCAGGTTCTCTTGAAGCTGAAACAACATCCTCCACCTCACATGATGCCCCCACCTCCAGCAAAAGACGAGAAAGGTGCAAAGAAAGCCGAAGATGATAAGAGTGGCAAAAGTTCTAAACCAGCAGATGATAAGAGCGGTAAAAGTCCTAAACCAGCAGATGATAAGAGCGGTAAAAGTCCTAAACCAGCAGATGATAATAGTGGCAATAGTCCCAAACCAGCAGATGATAAGAGCAAAAGTCCTAAACCAGATGAAGATCCAGCTGCTGCTGAAAAACCCGGAACCCCTGCTAAAGGGGCCACAGTTAATGGCAGTGCCTCAGATGCAGTAGCAATTCCTGCTGCCGAGGGAGAGAAAGCTGCTGAACCGGAAGCTGCTGTGGCAAGCTCATGAGGGCATTGGTTTAGCTAGTGATTTAATGATCGCTTTTATCCTTTTGCATGACTTGGTAGCTTCGTCCTATATAGATGCATTACTTGGAACGCATTCTTGGGAAATTTTGGGCTTTAGGTAACAAAAATGTCTTCTGTAATCTTCAATTGTTTTCTTTATTATTCTATAAAAGATGTTTGTTACAGTAACATAACCCTATTACCTAGCAGTCCTTTTTTTTTTACCCCTCTTTAAATCATCAGTCCATTACATTTGGACCTATCTTAGCATTAATTAGCTTTTCCTCAGTTTGACTTTGCTGTTGGATCTAGACTGAATATTCCCATTTTGGGATAATTCTTCTATGAGCCTGATTTATATTGATCCTAGTAGAACAAAGTATCACGTTATACGCCAGCATTAATGTCATGAATCTAACAGCGTCTATATTGGCCAAGTTCATGTTGAAATTTCACTTACTACTGCTTGTGTGCTATACCTAATAACCATATTGGCTACAATATCTATAACCTATATCAAACAACACTAAATTTAAAAATATGTACAACGATATCGAGTAACATCGAACCTATACGATGTTCTCTATCACTGAATCAAGCATAGTATGTCATTCAAATTTGGAGCCAACATGTACTGAATATGTATATATATCACTCCAACTTTTAAATATTTATCTAACAACAAACAATCTAAAATCAAAATATGCCTTTGATTTGATACTTAAAAGATATATATTGATTATCACATCAGTCGAACTAAATTATTTTAGTGATTTATTATAATTATGTAAAGAACCATTAATTATTGACTTTATTAATTATAAACAATCTAAAATCAAAATATGCCTTTGATTTGATACTTAAAAGATATATATTGATTATCACATCAGTCGAACTAAATTATTTTAGTGATTTATTATAATTATGTAAAGAACCATTAATTATTGACTTTATTAATAATATAAATATCCATTTAAATGTCTAGGCAATCATATCTAACCCGGCCTAGACCTGCTGGTTCACGAGTCAGGGTTATAATGATTTGCAACCAACTCGAGTCAACTGAACGGATCACAGGTCGAATCATGGTCTTTCGACTGGTGATTTTTTTAAAATATGTTTCCAACACATTCTCCACACTAAGAATCTTTTAAAATATATATTAAAAAAATAAAAATATAATAAATATATGATATGTAAAATTAGCTGCTTGAAAATGAAAATTATATTTCATTATTGTTTTTTTCAACTTTGCGTTTCGTCTTATTTATTTATTTTTTCCGTTGATCTCTCAGTCTCTAACACACACATCATACATAGTAAGACACACACACACAATCACATCATGCATAGTAATACACATACACATCACATATAATGTTTTACATTTTCAAATATGTTTTTTTTTTCCCTTTTTATGGTTATGACCTGCCTAACTTGGTGGATTGACAAGTTGGTAAGGTTGACTTGCCTACGACCAACCTACCTACCAGGTTGACTGATGGGTCATGACTCATACAGTCGAGCTGGATTGACGGGTTGACCCATCGGTGGTAGCTCGGGCTGGATCATGGGTCAAACCCGTCCCATGCCTATGTCTAATTGTATCATCCGTTTCAACAGCAATAAGGGGATCCAAAAATAAATTTTCCACCTCAATAAATTTGCAAACATATACAACTCTCTTTTCAACAAAAACAATCACAATATGATGATGTTTAATATGAAATGCTAAATATGGTATCAAATTCTCATGATAAAAAAAAAAGAGGTAAGAAGTCACTAGTAAAAATTCAGGCATGGGTGGCAAAATATAGAGGTAAGTGTCGCCTCTCTTGTGTAGAAAATATTAGACAAGAGAAAAAAGGCCAGACTCACTGCTGACTAGGATATAGAGACGAGTCTTGCCTCTTCATCTCTTTTAGAGGCAGAACTTGCCTGCTTTTGCTAAATCATGACAAAACAATCGTGGCCAATTTAAGAGGTAAATGACTCGCCTCAGTAAGCCAAGAGAGGCGATCTTTGGCTTACCAAGTTAAAAAATTTCACCTCTCTTTTGGTCACATTGCTACCGGGGAGTGATGAAATGCTATCAAGAATAATTACAACAAAAGTAGTCTTAAAATCTCAATACACTTCAATAGTTTTGCCTTTTGAAATAATCCCATGATAATCTTCCCTAAAAATCTTACTTAATTGTAATTCCATGGTTTTGATAACATCCTTGTTTGAACAGCCTGAGCCCTTTGCTGGAACGACTACCCAATGCTCATTGCCATTAGTAATATAACGGTATTTTTCCTGTAGAAAGTTTCTTAATTTTTTCAGTTTAAATAAAAAAAAATCTTTAACTAGAAAATATTATATTTATAGCTAAGTAAGGATGTAATAATTTCTTTTTTCAACCAGATGTTACATAAGATTCTTCAACCTCATAATCATTCACTTCCAAGCACTCATCATGCTCATCATCAACAATCTTACCATAACTTTCAGAGATTGGAATCAAAACCCTAATGATATAGTACGCTATCCGCCGCATGTGACGCTGTGTAGGTGCTAACGGAAAGATAAGTGCTAGGTAAGCCACTTTGATCACCACAAGAAACAATATACCCATCACCAAGATCAAACTCCATAGCCACGAGAGTTTCCAAACCGCACTATAAACTCCCGCCAAAAACGCCAAGGCCATGCACCTAAGAGCAACTCCAAGTTAAGGCACCGCGAAAGTCAAAGCACTTGCTGCTATGTAGAAATCATCCAATTGTGCCCACAAGAGGATCACAACAACAACGATGAAGGCGTACATTGCTAGCGTGTTACATATGATGAAGACGTGGAACATGGTTTTGTGCGTTAGTGTTGCCATGCCCTCGTTAGTGCCTCCAGGATCGTTGTAGCCGCCAGGCATGGTGAAGCCGGCGGCGAATGTGACGGTGGCATGAGGGTGGCGACGAGTAACCGGGTGTTGATTTTCTTTGATCCAATTGGCCGGCTGGCGATAGGAGGGTTTGCGTCCTATAAGGTCTGTTGCTTTTGGGCAGGGGAGTTTAAGGTCTTGGCTCGGGGTGCACCCGCGGAGACCAAGATTGCACGTATGAGTAGCTGTATGAATAATGATTCAAGGTACAATTAGGTTAGCTATTAATCCAAACGCAGGTGGAATTTAGTGTGGTTAGAGTTTCTTATGATTGTGATTTGTATGTGTAACGTGGAATTGTTGTTGAGAATCTATACATATATTCAAGGATTCTTAAGAAAATGAATAATAACTTTTTTTTTTTAATTTATTTTCATTTTCTCCATGCAAGATAGACTATTAGCCGTGGAGTGGAGGCATTGGAGTTTAAAGGATAGTCAATTATAAATGTTGGGATTTGGTTTCGATCTTTCCTATTTATAATAGGATAAATTATGTAGACACACTTTATAAATTTCAGAAATTATAAAGACGTCATAAATAAATTTAAAAAGAAGACCTCAGTTGCAACACCCTATCATAAATTCGGGTCTCCCTAGCACTGCTTTTTTTAGTTGGCATATGATTTTGGAAAAAAAAAAAAAAAAGGAAAATCAACACATCTATTTAATTTGATCAAGGAGAAAAATTGGATTTTGAAATTTACTTTTTATTTCATGCTTGAGTTGTTTCTCTCAATTGTTTGTCACTGGATTGACAAAACAAGTTATAATTTTCACTATTTAGTACTTTGTTACAAAACCTAGGTCAAAAGTCCGTGTCAACTAAATAGATGAGTTGATTTCTCCTTTTTTTTTTTTTTATCTAGTTGTTTGCCACATAAGTAAAATAAGTGGATTTACATTTTCATTAGATCATCCACATTAATCCAATCCTTCACAAGATCCTTAAAATGTTATATTAGTATCTAGAGAAACTTTTCTTCTGAAAGACTTACTACTTTATTCATAAGGCCCTTCACATAAATTTCTTTGGTTCTTTTTATACTTTTATGAGTCCCATGTACTTTTATACTATACCTTACTTTTATAAAATAATAATGAAATATTCTTAAGGGACTTACTTTTTGAGTTTTTTTTCGCAAAGCACCTTAAAAAGTTAAAGAAACCCTCCACATCCGTAAGGACCTTAAAAGGTGAGGTCCTTCACCTAAGTAATCGTGTGAAGCACTCTCGATGTGGATGCTCTTAGTGATGTAAGGTTTTGTTTTTCACATTTGGAGTGTTTTTGTAATATTATAAAGTCTACACAGGATTTTTTTGTAATTTAGCCTTTAGGATATCTTGATTTCTATTGATTTATCTTATTTATATGTATTGCATGTAATAATAGTTGATATTATAAAGAAAAGATGATGTATCGATGATGATGTTATAAAGTGTTAAAAAAGCTAGACAATTTTAGCATTAATCTAAAATTGATGGAAATCCAGAGAATGAGAAGCATATAAAGTCCATTTCCATGAAGGTTACATATGTTCTCTAGGATACATCTAGAAAATTCAACTCAACTTATTTCAATTATGTCTAGAAAAAAAAGAAATTATATTGACATTATTAATTTGCATAATGGAATTAACTAGGAATATAATTGCAATTTTAAAAATTATATACCAAAAGAAATAGTTATTATTTTGTTTGGTTGCATGTAAAATGATATATTTGTAACATTAACATATCTGAAAACAATGATATATCCTTACCGCAGTCTAGCTTGACTCTTCCTCAAGAATTTGATGACTAGATTTAAATAATATCCTATAAAAAAAGTGAAGAAATAGCTATTTCTTTTGTCATAAAGAGTTATAATTCCTCTTTTTTCCAGTAGTAGCATCCTATGTTATAGTTATTTATCACATTAAATACAGGAGTAAATTTATAGGAGAAAAAACCTAATTTTATTTTGTTCTTGTAGAATCAACTATACATGCCATAAGAGAAAGATGGCAAACTATTTCATGAAGTTTTTGCGTTAGCACACCTCTATATAAAACTTGGTGTCGGAACAAATTTTTGAAAATCTTATATTTTCGTACTATAGTCATCCAATAAAGTATTTATTTAAGCCCCTATTAACTTTTTGTCTAATAATTAAAAAAATGCTATGATGTTGGTCAGATATGTAGAGCACATCCCTTATATATTAATTTAATTGGGAGGACCGAATCGATTTCGAACTGGCTTTTTCTTAGGTAAGAATCTACCAATCAACTCTCCGCAATTACTGCGTACGTGATGGCATTTGATGGGAAATGATTTCACTGACATTGATATATAACCTAAGTCCCGAGCCTGATAATATTATTATATAGGATAGAAAGTTACGACCACTAGATAGATACCTAATTTGCCGTATTATTTGATATTCATTAATTATTTCAATATGTTGGATGTCATTCTTTCCTTTCTCTTTTCCATATTTAAAAAAAAAAAAGATAATTCAGTGTTACACGCTATATATACACATAAATATAATACAATACATGTTATGTATTGGTCAACTAAGCCATATAAAAGCAAATTAATGTGTGAAACATGTCAGATATTATAAGGGGAAAAAATGATACTGAATGGAGGTGGATAAAAGACCACTCAAATTGGAGCAAATTACAAAACAAAAATGTTTTTTTTTTCCCAATTTGACTTAAAAAATTTTCCAAACAAAATCAAAGTGAAAATGTTTGGATGGTTTAAGAGGTAAATAGTGTGTAATAGCAATATCCAATTTGAATTGTTTTAGCAAATGAAATAACATTTTACTTATGGTTTTTCCTTTCACATAGCATTTAGGAAAATTTAAGTTTATATCACTGGCAATATATATATATATATATATCATTAGTATATATGTATATTTGACTTTTATGAATGTTATCTCAACATGTATACAAATTGCTTCAAAGTTTATATTATATATTAACTTTTTTAATACAATTGTCAAGATACTTAAAATGCGTAAGTATTGATTTCATTAGCTTCTCATATGCAATGCTAATGCATGTTATAAGTAAAAAGCTTAGCAGTTGTGAGATAAGATTATTCATAAGGAATGAAAGTTTCTTTTAGAAAAACCTTTATGAATGTTATCTCTAATTAAGTCAATTTGTGTGGTTTGATTCAAAGGTAGAAAAATTAAACATTTTTTCATATGATTTAGAGAGAAAATCAAATCAAACTTATTCGTGCTTACCCTAATGCTAACACATCTTCATCATCCGTATAAATGAGTTCTGGACAAATGTAAATGATAATTAAGCATATAATATTGATAGTAGGTAGTTTATAGAAAAATTAAATATCTATTTTTGGATTTGGATCTCTTAATTTTTTTCCCAAATTCTCTCAATTTACAAAATGTCTAGACTATTGAAATTAAATACCTTGTGAAATTGTTATAAAGCCATCTACTTCCTTTTAGTTTCAAACATTAATTTCACCTGACAACATTTTAAAGGATAAATTAAGAAAAAAAATTATTAAAAGATCCCTTTTCTCTATTTTGTATATATAAACACTACCACTTACGCATAATATTATTCATCCTCAACCAATTCACGTGGTGTGCAAAACTTCCCTGTTGTACTACTTAACTAAGAAAATCATCGGTAAAGAAGAGGTGTGAAAGTTTTAAATCCACTCCTCTAAACTTTTTATTTGGATTTTCAGCTAATATAATCTGCTAAATTTGTTAATGTAAGAAACAAGTGCCCTACAGTGTATTATTATTATTATTTACGAAACATGCTCTGCATCATGCGCAGGTTCTCTCCTCTTTTTTTTTTAATTAAAATATTTGGCGGTTCCGGACCCGGTTGGAACCGCCGGTTCCGCCACGTGAACCGCTTGGACCCGCCAGTTCCGGTGGATCCTTGGACGGTTCGGAACCATCACTGACGGGGCGGTTCCCGGGTCAGGAACTGCCGGTGACAGTTCGGGGCGGTTCCCGGTTCGGAAAACCGTCCCGTGGTGATGTCTAGTCCTTGGTCGTTCCAACGCCAAATCAAGTGTTGTCAAACATTGTTTGTTAACAATCTTCAAGTCAACTTTATCGTACCCCGTCAAAGAAAGCAAAACCTTATGATGGCAATGAATTGTTGACGCAGCATGGAAGCATAGAAACTAATTCAACGAGTGATTTCAAAACTTAAAAGTTGAAGTCGTCACTAATAAAGATTGATTTTAATTGATATAGCCAAATGTAAAGACGTGTTTCCATCACTATCTTTCTCACTTGGAATTTTTTGCAACTTGGTGAAATTTAGCAAATATTTTACTGCCTCATCCTTTCCATGATTGCACGCAACATGAAGAATTTTTGACCCCTATTGTTGTGCAGCTCCGTTGGGTCAGGCCATGGTGGAAGTAACTCTTGAATTATCTTCACATGTCCATTTTGACGAGCAACGTGTAATGGGTAGAACCCATTTTGATCTCTTTCAAGGGAAAGCGAAGTACATGTGCCTAATGTGAAATGTAGTCCATCTAAATCACCCACAAATGCTGCATAATGAGTGGGTTCCTCCATTTTCGTCTCTAATTGAGATTAGTTGTGGCATTTCCGTTACTAACTCTTCTAACATGTCTGTTATTAATAAAAAAAAAAAAGCAAAAAAGTTAGGATTAATTGGATAAATTGAAGGCATATCAATTGTAAAAATTTGATAATAAGCTACTTAGACATTAATAAGGCTTATTTTAAAAACTAACTTAAAGAATCCAAATAACATACAAACTCCACACAAAACCTTTAGAAAGTAATATAAGAATCTAATACCCTTCTTCAATAGATACTCATTGCAAACAAAACAAAGCTACTGGTTAAGGCCATGCTCGTTTATAATAGGAGCAGTTGATTATAATGATCATTCATTCCATTTATATATTTAAATATCAAGACGATTTTAAATTTAACTTATGAAGTGGATGATCGAATCAGATATATAATCATCTATATGATTTCTTTATCCAAAGGATAAATAAAAGTACCTAATTTTCGATGCTTAATGGCAGCATAAATTGGTGATAGTCCATGGTACTTCTTCACTAAACTGCCTTCTCTGATAACATAAGTTGAACTTGGACTTGAGCTAACCTTGCATAAAATCCTAAGAATATCCGAATTCCCCACTTCCACAGCCAAATACAAAGGACACTTCCCTTCCTCATTTTGACAAAACTAACCTCCGGATCTTGATTCACCAAAAAACCAACAATGTCAACGTGCTGATTCAACGCAGCCTCATGCAAAGCCGTATTCCCATACTGATTATTTTCCTTAATTATCAAACAACAACTCCCATTATCATCATCATCACCGATCCCATGTTTGACTTTCATTTGACTCACCCTAACCAACCCGCCTCTACACGCAGAATGAAGGGCGATGTCCCCTACAGCGCTCTTCCGGCAGACATGGCCCGGGAAATGATGTATTATCGCTTCTACGACATTGTCGCTTCCAAAGCTAGCCGCCACATGGAGTAGGGTATTGCCGGATGGACTAAGGTGATCCAAAATCATCTCCAAAGGTTGTAGTGTCGCCATAGATATATGTTCCAATGCATCGATGAAACGATCAACATCGCCGTTTTGGGCTGCTTCATAGAGTAGAGAATCCATGATAATGATATTATTATCATCTTGGACCATGGGGAGTGTTCTAGTCTTCAAAGTTGCTAATCTCACGTGTCTTTGCATCCACCTAGTTGCGTTGCTTTCCGTTTCTATGCTTATTTTGAGATCCATTTTGGGAAAATTAATTATGTTATGTAATGATTCAAATAATGTTAAGCTAAATATATATAAAAAGATAAGCAAGTGGGGTTAATTAATAAATATCAAGGCCAACAGGACAAGATTAAACTTGGTTCTAGAGTTTTATGGTGGAAAGAATATAGTCAAACATGGATGATTGAAGTATTGAATCCACTCGTCGAAAGTCTACAGTTTTGAATTTGTTTGGTAAACTGAAAATGTTCGCGACATACGCTTAGATTGGTTTGTCACCGAAACATGTCCACCCTTCAAACCTCAAAGGCTCTGAGACTGTCCTGTAATCCCATAACTTTAAGTTGACATGTGCGACGGGTGGAACCGTTAGAGTTGGAACCGAATCAGGCTTCCAGGTTCCGAAATTGATGAACCGGTAACTTTTTAATTTTCTTTTAAATTTTCCAATTACATATATATACTATGTTTGAATTTTCCGTCTTCCCGCGCCCACCCACGCCCCCCCACCCCCTTATCACCTCTCTCCCCTGTTGAAGGTTGATTTGAAATTCACGTGTTTTTTGACTTGGTCAAAATTTATGATTTTTCCGTTCCTTATTTTTCTGTTTTCTGTATATAAATTATAGATCGTGTAGTAAAATCTGCACCAATTGAGATTTTTTAGCTTTTTCCTGTTGGTTAAGCCTATTTATAGGCACTTTCAGTTATGGGATAAGATAGTGGAAAACACATTGAATTCTTTGCATTTTTCCTCTGTTTTCTGTAGCTGCAATTTTCCTGGGTTTGCTGCTTTTTTTGTCCTATTGCAAATTTTTAAAGTTCTTGGCTTGATCTTCCCCAACATTTGTGGTATCAGAGCCTAGTTCGTTTGTAATTGGATGTGTAACTCATGGTGACTAATGGCAATGTCGTGAGCGTGTCTCAATTGTCAATTCCAATCTTCAAGGGAGAATGCTATGAATTTTGGAGCATCAAAATGAAGACTTTGTTCAAGTCTCAAGAACTTTGGGACTTAGTTGAGAATGGATATGCAAAACAAGATGATGATACGAGATTGAGAGAAAATAGGAAGAAGGATTCGAATGCATTATTTTTTATTCAACTGTTCATGAGATCATCTTTTCAAAAATTGTAGTAGCAACTACTGCCAAAGAAGCTTAGACAATTTTGCAAAAAACATTATAAGGCTCCTCGAAGGTAATTGTGGTGAAATTTCAATCTCTTCGTCGAGATTCTAAAACCTTACATATGAAAAGCGGAGAATCAGTGTAGGATTTTCCATCTAGAGTTGCTACAATTGTTAATCAGATGCGGTCCTATGGAGAAAAAATTAGTGATTAAACTATAGTTGCAAAAGTTTTAAGGACTCTCACTCCTAAGTTTGATCATGTAGTTGCTGCCACTAAAAATTCTAAGGACTTGGAAACATTCTCATTCGATGACTTAATAGGATCTTTGCAATCCCATGAGGCAAGATTGAACAGGTTGGAAGAGAAGACTAAAGAAAAGGCTTTTCATGTGAAGGGGGAGGCTTCACGCCAGAAAAATGAGCAAGGAGGAACAAGCAATATAGGATGTGGCGGAGGTGGATTCCAGGGAAGAGGTGGACGCCAGAGGACGAAGTCGAGGCGATGAGCACCATAATCAAACTCAATAATAGGGAAGTAACGAAAATGGTGTTCAATGCTACTATTGCAAGTAGTTTGGACATATAAAGCTGATTGTTGGAAAAGAAAAAGGCAAGAACAAGCAAGTTATGCAGAGCAAGAAGAGTAGGAGCTTAAGCTTTTCATGGCTTATCAAGAAGACAAAATTGACAACAGCAGCATTTGGTTCTTAGATAGCAGGTGCTCCAATCATACGACTGGTGTAAGATCTTTATTCAAGGAGCTTGATGAGACTTTCAAACAAAAAGTAACACTTGGAGACAGTAAGAAGATTCAAGTGGAAGGCAAAGGCGCTGTGGCAATAAAAAACAACTATGGTAATGTAAAGCTTCTCTATGATGTTTATTACATTCCTAGTTTGTCACAAAATTTGTTAAGTGTTGGGCAACTCATGGCTACTGGGTATTCTATTGTGTTTGATGATGTCTATTGTGTGATTAGAGATAAAAAAATCAGATCAAATAATAGTTGATGTTCGGATGACACCAAACAAATTATTTCCACTTGAAATTTCTAGTGTTGAAAATCATGCACTTGCTGTAAAAGAAGCTAGTGAGTCTAGATTATGGCATTTACGGTATGTGCATTTAAATGTAAAAAGGTTGAAATTATTGAGTCAAAAGGAAATGGTTTTTGGGTGGCCTAGAATTGAATCTTTAGATGGTATATGGGAAACAATGTAAGAAACCATTTCCAGTAGGAAGTCTATAAGAGCATCTAGTAGTCTTGTGCTTGTACATGCTAACTTGGCTGGTCCCATGAAAATGCAATCACTTAGTGGAAGTAGATATTTTTTGTTATTCACAGATAACTATAGTCGGATGAGCAGGGTTTACTTTCTACAATCCAAGTCAGACACATTTGAAAACTTCAAGAAGTTCAAGACACTTGTTGAAATGACCTAGATTTCAATTCTATTCAAATTTCATGTGTTTATTTATTTATTTTAAATTGTTGAATTGAATAAGCATGGTTATGTTGTTAGTAATCTAAGATATATGATTTTGTATATGTATATGTTGATATTAATATTTTGTTTTATATGCATTCATGTGTGAGTAATGAAATTATTAATGTTGTCTTTTGTACATTAAAAGGTTAAGTTAAGTTAGATTTATAAAGCAACTTCAATTTTGTTAAAGGTTAATTAATTGATAGAGTTTCCTTTAATTAAGATAGCATTATTGCCCAAATATAAGCCCAAATGAGACCCAAATTAAAGTCAAATGCACCCTAAGGTTATGTATGCATTAGAGGGTAAATTTGGAATGTGTTTAAAGTCAAATTAAACTTAATTGAGCTACTTTTTGGGGGCAGCTCATTTTATCCGAATTTTCTTTTCTTTATTCCTTTTCTCTTCTTCTTCTTCATTTCCATTTCCATTTCCAAATTCCAAGCCTAATCTAAGAGCAATAGTAAGCTTTGAAAATCAAGCTCTCTCCAAGGCAAAGCATTTGCATGTGAGTGAATTTAATTGTGATTATTGTTTTGTTTTCCTTTCTTGAAATAGTTGTATGGTTATTGGATGAATTGAGTTAATGTTGATCAAAATTGTTTGTTCATGCTTGGGATGGGTTATGAATATGTTATATGAAGTGTGGGGAGTAAGTGAAGAGGAATTGTGTAGAGAAATTTAGAATGAATGGGAGTAGGTTTATGAAGTGTTTATTTGTGTTGATTTCTTGTTAGGAATTGCTAAGATTGAGTAGTATAGAAATGAGTGAGTATATGAAGTTGGAAATGTAGTTGAGGAAGGTTTTGAAGTGTTTTAAGATTTAATTTTGCAAAGTTGAAAAACAAGGGATTTGGGTTTATCGTTTAAGCCTGTTTTTAAAACGTACGCTGGCATATGGGGATTCTACGCCGCCGGCGTAGAGGCGGTGTAGAAAGCCCACATAATCGATTTTCCTAATGCCGTTTGTTACGCCGCCTATGCTAAGGATTTGCCAGCGTCTGTTCTTCAGAACGTACGCCGGCAATTTAAGTTTCTACGCCGCCGGTGTAGAGGCGGTGTTGATAGTCCACAGAATCAAATTTCTTAAAGCCGACTGAACGCCACCGGCTTTCGCTAGAAAAGTCAGCCGGTGTTCTTTCTTCCATATTGTACACTGGCTGCTGGGAATCAAGGCCGCCGGCGTACATGTGAAGGCTGCCCGCGTACTTATGTAAGCGGCCGGCTTACACCTCTTTGGACGTTTTTGAAAACTTTGGTTTTTGATTCTACGCCGGCTCAAGGCCGCCGGCGTAGGGTGCAAAGGCTGACGGCGTACCCTTGAACGCTGCCAGCGTTAGCAGTGTGCATTTTTTTTTAGAACATTGAACACCGGCTCAACGCCACCGGCGTTGAGTACCGGATTATCCCTTGTGTTTTTGAATTTTAAGAACTTTTTCTAAAAAGTTTCCAAAGTTTGTTATTTGAGCAATTAAGTATTATTAAGCGATTTGCGATATAATAGGACCTTTAAATGTTTATTCGTGACTTTGTATTCAACTATATGAAGTTCAATGATTAATGGAGATAATATGTGTATATTTGTGAGAATGAAAGCTATATTTATTGAATTCTTGATTATTGTGATATTCCTATTTCAGTTAAGGATTCTTCGATTAGTTCTTCACCGAGAGATCCTAGTTATATACTAACGGGTTCAGGTACGCGATAACTTGTTTGATGTTTGCTAGGACCAGGCATTTCTAATTTGACTTAAATTGATTCGACTTAACATTTGAATTAATTGGATGTCTATTACGCTGTTTAATCTGGTCCGATGAGCAGCAAACCTGTCATGATGCAATGACATGTTAGCTAGGCGCTTAACTAAGTCATGATGCAATGACTTTACCATGATGCAATGGTACGCTATGATGCAATAGCGATTCTTTTTGGTTAAGTGGGTAGCCGATAGGGGGGAATAGTATCTGAGTAACGTTTGCTTAAACTTAGGGGGAAATACCATGATTTAGTTCAAAGTTTATGGGAACTTGTGAACTAGGCTCATGTTATGGACTGAGTTTAAGTAGAGTCGGGCAACGGCTTTTAAACCCTAAATGAAGCTATTATTTATCTTCATGAAATAGATATAGGAGATATAAGTATTCGGACTGCTTATATCAACTCCCTGAGCAGCTGCTGTTACTCAGGATCCCTGGATTCCCGAAGTGTGACCGGGGTTTGAATACCCTCTTGTTGATTTGTGAAAGAAAGTGTAATAAAGATAACCACTTGTTCTATGATGCATTACATCAATTGGATGACTTGTTATGCATTGGTTATTATGTACTGGGCCTCTGGCTCACTTTTGCTGCTTTGCAGGTATTGGAGACGAGTATTACGATGACTTGGGCTATGGGTCCGATTTCGAAAGATTTCTGGACGAGTGGAATGAATAGGATTCGATTACCCGGGACTTTTAGAAGATTTTTTGCTAAGGATAATCTATGTATAGAAGGCTTGTTAGTTAAGCTAATTTCTTTTGTAATGACCTTAAGATCCTTTAGGATTCTCATGTTTTGAGAAAACATGTAATTTTTGTAGTGTCATGTATTGGCACTAAACGATGTTTATTTAATGTAAATGTATGTATAGATTGCTTTTGTTAGCAATCTCATTGTATTTAAAAGTTCTTTACAAAGTATAGTGGTTTTGATTAAACAATTTTCATAAACTGTTAGTTTTAGGACAACCTTACATATAATGTGAAAACGTTATATGTGGTTGGGGATTCGGTACTCTAAGTCTCGGGATTTAGAGGACCAGGTCTTTAAACTTGTGGAGAAGCAAACTGAAAGTTATATCAAGGTGTTGTGTACAGATAGAGGAGGTGACTTTGTATCACAGGAATTTAATCAATTCTGTGATGAGTAAGGCCTGCAAAGAGAATTGACGGCACCATACACTCCAGAGCAGAACGATGTCACTGAACGCAAGAATCGAACGGTTATTGAGATGGCAAGAAGCTTGCTAAAAGCCAAAGGACTTCCAGATCATTTTTTGGGTAGAAGCGGTAGTCACAACAGTTTATTTGCTCTATTTACCACCAACAAAGGCTGTTTTGAATTAAACACCATATAAGGCTTGGTGTGAGAGGAAATCTTGGGTAAGCCATTTAAAGGTTTTTGGTTGCATTGCCTATGCTTTAATTGATTCACATAATCGTAGTAAACTTGATGATAAATCAACAAAATGCATTTTTGTTGGTTATTACTTTCAATCAAAAGCATGTAGGCTATATATTCCTGTTAGTGGCAAAGTAATTATTAGCAGGAATGTCATTTTCAAAGAAGAGGTAAGCTGGAATTGGCATGAAAATTCAGTTGGTGTTTAACTTGAAGCTTCAATTGAAAATGAAGCTCCACAAATTGAAGAACAGCAGCCTTCTTCTTCAAGTTCATCTCCTTTATCTTCACCAACCTCCTCTTCTTCAAGTATGTATAGTCGAAGCACATATGATGATGAAACTCCTCCAAGAAAATTTAGATCCTTGGCTAAGATTTATCAATCTACACAAGCTTTATTTGTGGTTGATCCAACAACTTTTGAAGAAGCTGTGGAGAAAGAAGAATGGCGCAGTGCAATGTAAGAGGAACTTGCAGCAATTTGAAAGAATGAGACCTAGAAATTAGTGGATCTTCCTAAAGATAAGAAAGCCATTGGAGTTAAATAGATCTTTAGAACTAAGTATCAGGCTGATGTCAGCATACAAAAGCATAAAGTGTGACTCGTAGTGAAAGGCTATTTGCAACAACAAGGTATGGATTATGATGATACCTTCTCTCCCGTTGCACGATTTGAAACGGTGAGAACAATTTTGGCATTGGCAGCCCAACAACAATAGCCCGTGTACTAGTTTGATGTTAAGTTAGCATTTTTAAATGGAGAATTGCAAGAAGAGGTTTATGTTACTCAGCCTGAGGGGTTTGTAATTAAAGGCAAGGAAGAGAAGGTGTACAAGCTACAAAAAGCGCTCTACGGACTATAGCAGGCTCCGCGGACATGGTATAGCAAGATAGACTCCTACTTCCTTGACAATGGCTTCGAAAGAAGGAAGAATGAGCCCAATCTTTATGTAAAAAAAAAAGGTAAAAATGATATTCTCCTTGTTTGCCTTTATGTGGATGACATGATTTATAGGGGTTCTTCTTCTTCCTTAATCAATGAATTTAAAGCTTGCATGAAGAAAAAGTTTGAAATGTCAGATTTAGGAGAGCTGCACTATTTTCTTGGCCTTGAAGTGCAGCAAGTTGAAGATGGTATTTTTGTATCACAAAGGAAATATGCTACTGATTTGCTTAAAAGGCTCAATATGTTGAATTGTAAAATTGCAGCTACAGCAATGAATTTGAATGAAAAGTTGCAGACGGGTGATGGAACTGAGCAGGCTAATGAAAGATATTTCATAATTTGTTAGAGGCTTGATTTACTTGACACATACAAAGTCTAATATAGCCTTCTCGGTTGGAGTGATTTCTAGATTTATGCATTGTCCGCATTGTCCTTCAAAGGATCATCTTGGAGTAACAAAAAGAATGTTGTGCTACATTGTTGGAACAATTAATTTTGGTCTCTGGTATAGTCACGTTTCAGAGTTCAAATTGGTGGGTTACATTAATGGCAATTGGACTAGATGTGTAGAGGATAGAAGAAGCACTTCTAGTCATATTTTTTAATCTTGGATCAGCTGCAATATGTTGGAGTTCCAAGAAGCAATCAACAGCAGCCTTGCCTTCATCAGAAGCAGAATATACTGCAACAACTTCATTGGAGCATCAAGCCATTTGGTTAAGACAAATTCTTGCAGATATTAGTCGAGAACAAGATAGAGCAACTGAAATTTATCGTGACAACAAGGCAGCAATTGCAATGACAAAGAACCCAGCCTACCGTAGAAGAACTAAGCACGTTTATATTTGGGTTCATTTTGTTTCTGATCTTGTGTCAAATGGATCAATCATTTTAAAGTATTGCAATACAAATGAGCAAGTGTGACAAAATCTCTCCTACATGGCAAGCATGTTCACTTCAGAAATCAGCTTAGTGTTTGCAATTTCGAATCAAGGGGAAGTGTTGAAGGTTGATTTGAAATTCACATGTTTTTTGACTTGGTCAAAATTTATGATTTTTCTGTTTTTCTGTTAATAAATTGTAGATCGTGCAGTAAAATCTACATCAGTTGAGATTTTTTAGCTTTTTCCCATTGGTTGTAAGCCTACTTATAGGCACTTTCAGTTCTGGAATAAGATAGTGGAAAATACATTGAATTCTCTGCATTTTTCCTTTATTTTCTATAGTTGCAATTTTCCTAGCCTTGCTGCATTTTTTGTCTTGCTGCAAACTTTTTATGTTCTTGGCTTGATCTTCCCCAACATCCCCCCGCCAAGGCCTCCTCCCCCTCGAATATTTACCCCACCACCCCCCTCCCCCACCAAACAATCTGTGAAGAATTATACCACAAGGTCCAAAATTCTTTTAGCGGGAATTTCTCGCCCACTCTGCAGATGCAGCATTTTGTTTCTTTTTTCTTTTTTTTCCTTGAACCAGCTTGAATCACCGGGTCTAATTTAGTTTTAAAACTGGAAGGGCTAATTTGGTTTTGGTGCAGGAACTGCAGGTCAAGGTTTCAGCCTAGTTCTCTGTTTAGAGCAAAATTGTGTCCATATCTAGCTTTAGGGAGTGATATCTAATTTTGTTACTTAAGTGTTGGTTTTGAGAAAGGCTTCATTTATTATGAGTAATATATACGTAGTAAATAATTAGTGGTAGTTATTTTAAAAACTATCCACTAATTATTTATATGTTAAAATTTATTGTATCTAAACATAATGTATATTATTTTATTAGATAGGTGTAGGTTTCGAGAAAGGCTTCATGATATTACACGCTAGGTATAATATATACTTAGTGTAAAACCATCCACTAACTCATTTATGTATTAAAACCTATTGTATTATTTATTAAATAATTTTCGTGGTTCGATGTTAACCTCCTTATAATGATACGAACCGAATTGCTTTGGACTACGAGAGGTTGCTTGTGTAGGCTCTCCGTTCCATCTATTAATTTATTGATTTGATTTTTTGTTAGTTTATTCTACTTATGTTGCCGGTTAATTCAAATTATCTAATCTTAACTCTTCTAGCATTTGTTATTTATTTATCCTGATACGTAGCAATTTGTGTCCAATAAGGAAAAAAAATATATTTTTATTTATGAAAGAGATGATCGAGAATAAAAAAGTCAATTTAAATACATAAAAAATATATTAAATATAAATATAAAGGAGATGGTGAAATTGATAAATAAATAGGATAAAAGTACATTTCAAATTGAAATCCGATCGCAACACGTGAACGGTGAACCCTAAAGCTGCTCTATTGATGACATTTTGGAAGCGGATGACAAATAATATATCATTTTAAGACCTACTAATACCATTACAAATCAAAATGGTATATTTATATCAATCATATATAGGCAAAACACATGTCTACCAATCTTTAACAAAAAAAAAAAAAAAAACTCAAAAATATATAAGATAAATTTAATTACACACATAAAAAACATGCGATTTACAAATTAAGAAAAGAAGCATCTCTTGAACATGTGATTTAGGGAAAACTTTTACAGTATTGAGTTGCATCAACAAAACGAGATTCAGTATAATTCTTCATGAATTGCATTTGGAATAAGTGATCATGCTGAATCGCATGGTAATCATGGAATTCATGTTTATATATGAATCACATTTAAGACATGCGATTCACATATAAACATATGAATCGCATGTTGGAGATGGAATTAATCGTCGATATATTGATAGTTAATTTTATATAATTTATATTTGTGTAAATATAATTTCCTTAATGATATACTATGAAGTCCTCAAGTCCAAACAATTAGATGCCAAATGCTTATAAGCATTATCGATTCCACTTGGATTGCAACCTATCTAAAACGTGCGAAATAGACTACGCCGATTTATGATGTGTAATCTTTTTTCTCTTTCTTTTTTTCCTTTTTCTTTTACATTTTTTGTCATGCCCTGAAATAGAGTCAAGGCGTGCCTAACCGCCACATATAATAATTGTGTATTATACGCTCAAGCTAACCTCAAAGAATTGCTTATTGTGAACATTCGCTAATCTTTTTTAGATTTTAAAATAGTTTAATTAGATTTTGAAAGCAACTGGATTTAGTAGCGATAAAATACACTTTACAAAAATATGTCATTTTGCACTCTCATGAGTAGATTAACTTTCATAAACAAAACCATTAGCTACTCTCTTGAGTAGTCCAACCTTTACAAAAATATCATACCATTAGGTATCTCAAACATAGAATACTTATTCATGCTGGTAAAACAAAACTTTAAAGTTTAAATACAAAACATGTGCTCCTCAACCAGCCCTTAAAGAAAATACATGTTCGAAAGATAAATCCAGTTCTTAAATAAATTAAAACAAATCCGGCAATCCTGACCCGCTTCACTCACCAATAACTTCCTTCAAGTTCATCCCATACTTGAAACAATCATCATCATCTAATCAACACTTGGAAGGAAGAAAACAATGAACCAAAATCTAGTACAACAACAATATAAGCACACACGAGATAACATATACACTTATTCTAATGCAGTATAAGAAGCAACAATTTATAACTTTAAATAAAGTGTAACAAATCAATATTGGGGCACTCAAACTCTGATAAAATGCTACTGAGAATCTGGAGCTCCTTGGTAGCAGCAACTACTCAAGGGGTTGATATAAGCAGTCTGAATACCTATATCTCCTATATGCTCATCTATAATAGTAGACTCATTTAGAGTTCATAATCGTTACGCATCTCTACTTATCTCAATCCATAATATAATGTGGCTCAATTAGTCTCATAAATGTATGTCATACTATGTTACTTCTCTTTGAGCCTAAGTAGATGTTACCCTGATACAGTTTTGCCTCATCAGTTACTTTCTTAGCCACCTCAATGTACCACGCATGAATAAAGATAGCCTAAGCACCTAACTATCGTGCCAACATCTCCAAGCAAGGTTATCGCTCCTCAAACCAAATTCAATGACCACGCACAAGCAACATACAATTACTAAGGACGTCTTTAAGTATTAATTAATCTTTAAGGTGAATGAAAAAAGAGAAAACAACAATAAAGAAGAAAAAACTACTATAATTATTTAACATTAACTATAAAGTAAATCAATAGGAAAGAGAGTGTCTATGGAAAGTGTTGCTAGTATTCCTCTTAATAATAAAGACACCCACACACACATATGTATATATTTTCACAATTAAAAGAATAGGGTTTTGACTTTATTAAGAATTTGCCCTTGATCTAACATTAGAAGGAATTACGGATGAAAATAGTATGTTGATGTTAAGGGACTTGAAGTTTTACGCAATCTTGATTTAAGAAATTCTCTTTAAAACTTGCTTTTTGCATTGATATTTGACACTTTTTTAAAGAAATAATGGATTAGTTACATTAATATTATATATTATAAAATGTCCCATGCCTAATTTTGTAAAACTTATAAATCTTTTTCATTAGTTATACAATATATAATTGATATTGGCATATACATATATATAAATGTAGATATACATGCATCTATATGAAATGAATTCAGTGGAGACATTAAACATTTAAACATGAGTAATTAAAAGTAAGAATGTATTATTTGAAAGCCCTACTAGAATTTGAATGTATGAGTTATGAATTGAATTTCTCTAATAGGGTCAATATAACTACAATATGTAACTACTTGTACATATAAGGATAAGACACGAATGACTATTCTTGGATTTACATTGTAATATTTGTATTGGCAATCTCCATCAATTATGTCTTGTTATAATTAAATAATATGGGATGGATGAATGATATAATTTAGGCAAGTGTGTGCTAGATCATAATCATTTTAATGAAAATTAGTTTTGTATATGGTAAAGCAAGACAATTTAATGAATTAACAAAATATAAAATAATTAAAATGAAATAACAAAAGTGTTAATAATTAAGAGGAATGAAATAAGAATAGGTAATTGTATTATTGATAAATCCCATTTAAAACTATCGATTCTTTTAGAATTATTATATGTAAGTAACTTAAATAGGTCTAACTATCTATCAATATTATAATTGGTGTAATATTTATATAACAAGTGGAAAGGTAACATATCTAATGGTATAGTTTATTATAAGTCATATTAATTTATAAATAGTATAAATGTAATATAATCATAGTATGTTAGACTATAAGTAATAAGGAGAGTATGTTGTTTCAAAGGTACATGCATTAGAAATCGTAATGAGCCCATCATTGGGAGTTAATCGTTGTAGCTATTAATATAAAATTTTGGATGCATTTCTCATAGAGACTACAATGGATATAGATAGTGTAAATTTTTAAATAAAAAGACATAGACCCAACTATATTGTAGACTAAACTCTACAGATTATTAAAACTAAAACCTATAAAATATACTATGATTTAACCCCATAAACCAACATATTAATCCAAAAATATAGCAAGCCACAACATGGTAAATGACCTATTTTTCTTGCTATCTTTATAGGAATAATAAAAGCAATAGAAATTATTTTAAGGAATTTCCATGATTAAGACAGTCACCAAGGCTAGGTGAATATCTCAACCACCTACCACATTGTTGTTGTTGTAATGCAATTGTACTATTTAATTTTGATATTTATATTAAAGTGGTTATGTGTGGGGTTATGGGATTTATTGCATGTGCTTGGTGTTTTGTTTTGTTGTGCCAAAGAATCTTATTGAAAGTGAACATTTTATGGTTTGTTCATTTCCTGTATTATAGCATAGAATTGTGGATTTTCTGTGGAATATTGTTGGACCACCAAATAACTTGACTAATTAACTACCTTCATGAATTGATCATACATTGCATTCCTGTACATACAATTTTATGGGTCGCCACTGTTATGTGATAGCTTTTCTAGGCTCAGAGGGACAAAGCTCTATTTGTTTGGCAAAGGCCTAAAAATCTTTTTATGTGACCATTGCCTTGCTTAAAGGAATCTAACTGTCCGTTCACTTGATATGAATAGCTATTCATTCCTTGCTCGTTCAACATAAAGCTGATATTACGGTGTTCACTTGAAGGAATGACAATTCATAATGAATTGCTATTACGTAAAATGATGAATAACAATTCATGTCTCTAACCCATGAATTTCCATTCAATGGCCTATTTTTTAACTTTGTCATAAATATCTCTATCTTCAAAATAATACCTATACAATTATCCTCTCTCTGTAATAAATACAAGGGGCATTATAGATACTTTACATTTTACTCTAATAATTATTTGTTTTACTTTTTACACCAAATGAACATTGTGATAGCCATCACAACTCTATTACATTCCCTTTGTGTTAGAATTCCATTCCCTCCTTATTTCATTCAACGAAGTGAACGGGCCTTAAGTGGTACGACAAGGAACACTTACTATTGAGTTGAAATTAGGAAGCGGTTATCGCTTAGGGAGTGTAGTTCGCAGAACTAAGCTTTAGGGCTTATGTTTGTAAAAGTTAAAAAGCATAAATGACTTCAATCATGAGGGGTACCCTTTTCCTCTATTGAAACCTTAGCCCTTAGTTCATTGGTAACTAGTGACATGACAGTGTTCCTAAAACCCTGATATTAGAGGGCGTAAATTCGTACCAGACTTGGATTCTAGACAACTAAATATATTGATTGCATTGCACATTTTTTTATTGTAACATTACATATGTCAGCTTAATAAAATTTTGCATAGATTTGCTTGACATTTGGTTATGAGAGATACTTACTGAGCCGTGGTTTTTTTCATACTCTTACAGTTCTTTTGCATGTTTAGTGCACACTTGGAAATGGGCTAGTTTTGAGTGAAGACTGCTCCTCAATTGGACTCCTTGATGATACACAAATCAAATGTAAGATAAACATAGAACATGGATTAGATAAATTGCACAATTATTTGGAAGTCTGTAATTTGTAGGATGTATTACCAAATTTTAATATTTGGTAAGGGATATCGATTTTCTATTATGCTGGTGAACTGTAGGGTATTAGTTTCCATAATTACCTCTAGCTAATTAAATATACTATGTATATAACATAATATATAAAGACTAAATTCTTGCAATTTCTGACTTATAAGACGGTTCTCGTATTATGGGTGCATACATGATATGACAACTTTAGAGTAATTCTTCAAGACTCCCTATTTAGGGTCATGACATTCTGTACAGATTAATTATACTAGTTAAGATTGGATAAATTCACCAATAAAAAAGAATGGATAAAGCTGAATCTCTATTGACTTGTGCAGGAAGGAACTTCCTGTATAGATTGGTCATTCAAGAACAATACTTGGAACACGCATAAGTGCAAATCACATTGAGATAGGTATGACTATTTGAACTGATTCCTATCAATTTATGTTTTTCATTAATTGTTAAATCAATAAATATATAGTTCATCAATATTTTGTAAGATTTACCGGTCTCATACCATGATTTATTACTATGATTAAACGATAAACAAGTTGCAATTATTGGTTTTACACCTTAAATTTTATTAATGGTATTTATTTTTTCTTCGCTAAGGTGGGTTGCAATTTAAGGGAAAAATATATGTGTGTGTATCTACAAAGATAATATATATACATATTTTAGAAGTTACACACACACACGCGCGATAAACGTATATAATAAAATGTACACATATCTAACAAAACAAGCACTTCTTATGCCTTTATCTCCTTTCAAGTGCTAGCTTTTTAATTGCACTATAGGTTCACATTACAAAACTCAAGTCTCTTGGGTGCATTATGAGTTCTCTTTCTCAATCCCTAAAATCCTTTCTTATTTGTTTTGCATCTCTATGTCTTTATGAAAAAGAAGATCCATATTTTCTCTTTTTGATTTTAAGAAGAAGAAGAAGAAGAAAATAGTAATATTCAATTAAATTCTACATAGCGCGTAGTTGGAGTCTTATATTACTTAATCGGAGTATTACTTAATTATTATCATAATATATGTGTTAAGACGTGGTTGATGGAGATTTCCAAATAAGCTAACTAGAATGGATGAAGTTAGTCCAGGTTTTGTAAATGTCGATGGAAAGTTGAATTAGATAATAAATTGATACATTAAAAGTTTAGAAAATTAATTGCAAAAATAGAAAATTTTGGACACCAAATGTAGGATTAATCCTAAAATAAAAGGTTACTATCATGAATAATTACGACTTTCCTTAAAAGTCGTAATTTTAGAGAGTTTTGTAGAATAATTGTAAGTTCATAATTTCATTGGATAAAGCATAAAATATATTTATGCTCATAAACTAAATATAGTTAATAGAAAAACCTTGACTGTTTGTTAATTATTTTAAGAGTTCCTATTATCACATTAATTAAATGTTCTCCAATATACTTGAAATTTTTTACATTCAATTTTCAATAAAAATTTAAGAAATTTTAAATTCATTACTTCATATTTTGTAAATCTATTGAAAACTTTATAAAAGACCATAGGGTCATGAAATCTTATAATATGGACTTGGAAGTTCTACATTAAACTTCATAAATTATAACTTCACATAGACTTGTAATGGGATTTTATTTTTATAAAATTGCTTTATAGTTCATGATTTCACCTAAAAGCTTTTCATAAATATACATCAAAAGCGTGACATCCACCAATTGGAATTAGAAACACAAACCCTTCAAAAAAGAGCATGACATCCATCCATCAATGCACACCACATCATGGAGATTACAACTAAGGATACTAAGGTTTATAGTGCCACAATCTATGTTATGCACTCATTTGTAAAATCATCCCTAAACCAACATTGTTTCTTTCTTTTCATCTTGTATCCTTCTCTCAAGTTAGCTAGCTTAGTATAATGGTTGATTTCAAAAATCAGATTATAGAAAGAGCTAAAAAAACCGAAGAGTTTATTCAAGAAGAGTGGTCTAGTTGTTGGAGCCTCATGCAAATTGGCTGGACCAAAGTCAAGCGAGTCAAAGGTTGATTTGTCATCATCAAGATGTAAAAAACCATAATTAATATTTTTTTTCTTTAGGGGAATAAATAAAATTGAGATAAATTATCTTGATACCCAAAAGAATTAAAGTAATTAGAGATAATCATATTCAAAATATAGGGAATACTTACCTTTTTAGATTCCACCATTCTTTTCCTTTTTAAAATGAATTAACCCTTTTAAAAAAATTATTTTTACCACTTTTACCACATCTTATTTCATTATTTACAAATTTAATTAGGGATATTTTTATCATTAACAAAAGCAAAATTTTGAAACATTAAAGAAACTGCCTTTCATGTAACTATCACCAATTCTGAAGTTACCATGATTCCTTCATTTTCTCTTTTTATAAGTTTTATTTTTCTATCTCATATAATTCCACATGTTTTTAAGCACCCGTATAATAGGTGGATGATCCACTAGTGTGTATATATATTTATGTATCAAATTAGTAAAGTGGATTCGCATGATAAATTGTTCTATTTTTATAATTTCAAGAGTTTTTGTCATTTTAGTAAGTACAGAGATATTATCATAATTTATTATAATGTTGTATTTTCAAATGTATATCTCATACTTTAAAATAGTTAGATATCAAATAAATTTCTATATTCGTGATTTTTGCCACATTTTTTCCCATGTATATGTCCCCTTACTTTTTACCTTCTAATTTTCATTACAATCATTTGCAATTGTTATTTGACACCAAAGATGATCATGAGATCATTTGATACATTTTATTTTCAATTGCACTCTAAAATTTAGAATAGAAGCATAATAGTACGAGAGGACTATATATATATATATATATATATATATATATTAGAAAAACAAGTAGATTTTGAATTGATCATTGATTAAAGAATTTCCCAAACTCATTTATTTTCGGATCTGAAGGGACTAAGACCGAGGCTGGGGCTCCCATGCCCCCTCCCCCTTACGCCCTCCCATGTGCACCCCTTTGAACTCGTCTACATTTGGTGGTGGCATGCCCACTAGTGGCCCTTTGAACCCATCCACATTCGAGGTAGCCTGCCCATAGGTGCCCCATTGAACCCATCCACATTTAGGGGTGACTCGCCCATGGATGCCCCTTTGAACCCGTCTACATTTGGGGGTAGGAGTAGCCATTTAGAACCAACAATGTAGGATAAGCAAAGGAAAGGTTTAACTTGTTCATTAGTTAGTTGCTTTGCATACTTAACTCACCCCTCCATTTTGGATCCTTCTCGTGTGTTCTTGTATTCACCAAAGCCCACTGTGTTAGCCCGCTCAGGCTTCTGGTGCCTGACCATCCAGTAGGGTAGATGATGTAGCTCATATCAATATATGCAATGAGTACCCTTGGACTAGTCCTCCACGCTCTTCCTAGGTATGTATGATTACCAGTTCCAGATATAGTGTTGTGGACAATTGAAAAACCTGTGTCTTCTTTATTGCTTTCCCTATCGTGTGCTGTTATAAAGATCCATTGTGCATCTCCATGAACATATATCTTAGAATCCTACATAGTTCATATTTATTATATGAATGATTAGTTTGTGGTTGAAATCATAATCTCTATATGTCATATATCCCGTCATATATGGCAATTCTCTTGGATAAATGTGTATATGTGTATAGGATGACATACTAGATGAATTGATGTGCCTGCTCCAAATATGAAGTCAATTGTTCCTTCAATGTGGCAATTCTTATAGAAATGGAATACCCTATCATC
Source organism: Combretum micranthum (assembly GCA_024138025.1). Taxonomy (NCBI): domain Eukaryota; kingdom Viridiplantae; phylum Streptophyta; class Magnoliopsida; order Myrtales; family Combretaceae; genus Combretum; species Combretum micranthum. The sequence continues at coordinate 1,585,352 of JAMXBD010000065.1, forward strand.
GCAGAGTGTATCCTGGAAACCAATGAATTTGCAATTGTAGAATGCGGATTTGTCACCTGAAACTCATACGGCAAGCGCTTGATGACCATCTAACTTGTTAGTAGGTTTTGGTGCAGAATTCTAAAATATGAAATATATATATATATATATATATAAGTAAGTAAGATAAATAAACTTCTTATTGTTAAGGAGATGTAATGAAAGAAACAGGGGCATTAATACCTTAAAAATGATGTTAATCGCAATGAAATAATCAGACTCGACAATTAAGATGGCACTATCAACGGTACCATACTTTTGAGCAGTGCCATCAAATGTCAAGGTTGACATACTTTTGGGTGATCCATAAAGGGTAATAAAAGGCTTAACTCAATCAATCTTGACCTTCTCAACATACTCTCTAGGACCTATGTGCACGATGATGCATTGGGGATTCCCAGCAGGAATGCTATTGAGGACTTCTATGAGGGTTTTGAATTCAGCACTTTCATGTTTTGCAACCTTGATTACTTTTGCATTGGATTCTGTTGCATCAAGGTTTGGGTCTATGGTACCTTTTCGAGATGCCAATGGTTGTACATTTCTTTCTATCTACAGGAATTGGATCATTATCATCTCCTAATGCGATCGGAGCTACTTTTGCTATGATAATTGTTAAAGCAACAATTACGATAGGGACTTGTCAAGTTCCTTTGTCATTTCTTATCTTTTCTTCTTTTCCTTTCTCAAATAATTTCGTAATCATAGCTAAACTCATAATTTATAGGTGTAGATGATGTTAGGAAGGTAAATTTGAGAGAATAAGAGTGGTTATCGGCTTTTCTTATTTCATGATATCCTTTATGTTTGTATTGGCATAACATTTCAACAATATAAACAAACTTAGTTTAACTAAAAACCATAACCGCTACAAAATCATCTATACTAGACCTTCATATGCCATGAATAAATGAGCTAGATTATTAATCATTTAATAAATTGAACCAAATAAACTATTTTATAGGTTTTAACGTACAACGAAAGGTAGCATAGAATGTATTTTAGACTTGACGAGGTCATGTCTAATGAAACAAAACAATTTCTTTTTCTTTTTTTTTTTTCAAATTATCATGGAAGGGATAAAAAAAGGCAAATTCATATTCCTTGAGATAAAACTCAATAATATATATTTATTATATTTATGAAAATATACTGAATATTTGAAAAATGAGAAAAACAAGTAACTTTAATATATTTTCCAACTTTCCATGAATGCAATTTATAAACAAAGAATAGAAAAGAGACTTAAGCAAGGCCAACTAAAACCATCTAATAGCTAGGAATGAGCAGGTAACCTGTCGCATTGGATACCCATCTGGACCCTGCTCGATCGGGTAGGGTCCGAGTGGGTATCAAAGACTACAGAGTAGGATACAGGTAGAATTTTTTGGACCCTATATTTTTAGGGTAGGTTATGGGTATGAGTTTCAATACCCTGTACCCAGCATGTACCTTGTATTTTAAGTATAGGATACCCACCCAATATAGATCTAAAAAAAAAAAACTAAAACTAATAATAATAATAATATTTTTTTTCTGGTTAAACAATAATAATATACTTTTCATTTACCCTAACCTAATAAAACCCTAGACCTACTATCATTTTCGCACCAATCTCCGTGACTTAGTCTCAGTCACCCACACTCTTTTCTCACGCCACTCTCTGTGACTCTGTCTTAGTCACCCATACTCATGCCACTCATTTGCTCATCACTCCTCATTCCTCCATGAAAAGGTATGTTCATTTTCAATATTTTGTTGTCGTTTACATTTTCAATCTATTTTTTAAATCTACAATGGAATATCTTGCCAATAGAAATTTTGCAATGATTTAATTTTAGAGCAAGATATATATTTTTTTAGAAATATAACTTCCAATAACTTGAAAGAAAAAGGAGATAGTATTGAGCTGTTACAAAATTTGGTATCAAAATAAGGAAAATAGAATTATTTTATTGATGGTTTTAACATTCAATAGAAATATTACCTAATAAAAATAAAATCACCTGCTTATTATATAATATTTTATGATTGAGAAGCACATGTGTTGTTGTGAGAAGTGTAGTAAGAGTCTCTCAAATCATGAGTTGAATTTAGTAAGAAGGATCCATGTGAAGCCGTTGAAATTGGACAGCCTTAAGGGGGGCAAACCTTGAAGGTCAAGCGTTATAGTTAAATGAAGTGACCGAAAGAGTCTCTTCGTGGCTCTTTGACACCAAGGGTTATTGAATGCTTGGTTTGTGCACAAGACTGGTTGAGAAACAATCCAAAGCCAATTTCTATGGAAGAATATTTAGAAAATGCTAAAAGATATGAGATGGGTAAGTTTTTTGCATTAATATTTATTTCTTTTTTTTTCCCTTTTGTATCAGTTATTCACTTTATAACATTATTCTAAATTCCATATTACTAACTTTTTATTTAACTGTATTTTTTAATTTGTAGAGTCAAGTTCGATTGATGAAGAAATTTTAGATGTTGACTAAATTATAAGACAAAATGCATTTTCACTTGATGAAGTGGCTATGCTTGTGGTAGAAATTTCTTAATATGTACAAAATTAGATTCTAATTATCTTTTGTAATGTCTACTTAGATTTTAATTCTTGTTATTTATGTGCTTAACAGACATGTTCAAAGGCACCATAGACTTTGTGCATCACATGAACTTTCTCCTTCATGCTGTAATTTTTCTTTCATTTCAGTTTTACAACAAGCTACCTCACAAGCTATTCTTTTTGGAAGTTGAAGGACTTTTAGAGATAATTCTCAAGCAGTTTTTGTGGTCTTGTTGAAGCTACTGGATTTCAGAACTTTGATGGGCTAGTTTTTTATTTGTATTGATAAGATTTTTTGTGTTGTTTTTTGGTTTTTCTACTACGAAATCATCAATTTACTTGTATTTGTCAAATTTTTTAAAAATCAGCTCTGATTTGTGTGTTTAAATTCTAAATCAAACAAAAGTATTATTTATTTTCTTGCTATAGGTATACCATATTTGATGTCGTATAAAGTATAAATACAAACAGATTCATGAAAAATATTATTAACTCATGAAATACTTTACAAGTTCCATAGGGTATCCTGTACCCTGTGGATATTACCGGGTGCGAGTACAGGATGGGTAGATAATACTATAGGGTACGGTCTGGATAGCAAATCTAATATCCTGTACCATACAGGGTAGGATATGGGTAGTAACTCATATCCTACCCATCCTGTACCCGCTCACTCCTATGTAACAGCACTGAAGCAAAACATAGATAAACAAGACTTAATTTGTTTTTCATAAAATTGGGCTGAGGCAAGGTGGGTTTAGGTTTATAAGACATATCTCGAACCTGCCCCTACTGCATCTTTAAATGGCTGGGATAGGTTACAACTAGTGTTTGCATCATTTTAATATTTCTCTATCTAAATCAAATAATAATGAATTGATCTTTAGACATATCAAAGTAAAATGAATTTTAAATAAAACCAACTTTGCATCATGTAAGTTATGAAAATGATTTAAGCCCAATCTTAGAAAGAAGAAATTTATTTTTAGTTAACATGCTGTTATTTTTTAGACAAAAAAAGGAGCATTAAAAGTAATAACATATCGTTTTTTTTATAAGATAAAATTTAATATTTGTTTCTTTTTTTTAATTTTCTCTTGTTATTATTCTCTCTCTTCTTCGCCTTTACCTTTTAGCTGTCACTTTTACTCTTTTTTTCTCTTTTTAATTCTTTTTGCCTCCCTTCCTACAGTACTTTCCTCATTTTCTTTGCTTTTTCTTCTCGTTTTTCCCCCCGTTCCTTTTTTTCCTTATCATATATTGCCTCTTTATTTCTCTCTGTAGTAGTTATATATACACACAAAACTATACCATTCATGAAATAGATGGTTCTTTATATATTACAAACTAGTAAACTTCTTAAACCATGATCTGTCATAAAGCAATAAACAATATTTGATAATCAAACTTTTATAATATAATATTAATATATAAATTTTAAGATATTATAGTTGTATGGTCGTTCAATTATATATGTTAGGTTACAAGTACTCGTATAATCTAACGTAAATAAGACATCATATCACGTGTTTAATATTGTGCATATATATATATATATATTGCTAAAAGATATATAATTTGCTAGAGAAATCACACTTTTATAAAATGATACATAAAGAAGATTAGTCTATTATAATACTTACTATCAAAGCTGATTACTATATTATTACTATTGTTATTTATATGATACACATGATATAACTATACTATAAGATCATCTTTATCGAGTTACTAGCGTAAAAATCAAAACATAAACAACTCTCTACACGGATAAAGTGAGTTATTTCTAAAGTTCCTTAACCTCTAAAGTTGCTCTACCAAGAAACTTATGATTTTGCTTTTTATTGGTTCAAAGTCTAACATTACTCTACAATGCCTTCTGGAAAATAAAATAAATGGCCTATAATTAAAAATTAAAAAATGGCTATTTTGGCCAATAAATAATATATGGTTGTTCTCGTCCAAATGAAATTTGACCATCTGGCCATTGCAACGGCTACATTATATATATATATATATATATATACACACACACACATACGCCATCATTTATAAATATATGAAAATTTTCAAATTTTTCGCTTTTAATTAAAATTCATTACAATTTCTTATAATTCCAAAAACTCTCCATTCATAAATTATGCTTATACATGGACCCATATAATTCTAAAATTTGCCACACATTGATGATTTACCAAACTCACAAAATTTTTAAATGCAACATAATTCACAAGCCGAATCATACGTTCCATTTGGTGCATTTTTTCAAGGTCTTCATAATTTGCAATGTCCTCCAAAATTTCCAATTATGAGCTAAAGCCCACAAAATTCTAGTCATAATCCAAGAAGCATGGCAACACCATATTGTCAATGTATTACCGTAATTGAATTTAGATCAATCGCCACAAACACCAATTGGTACAAGCTCACAATACCCACAATATTCTATGCAAAAAAAAAAAAAAAATTAGAAAATGAAGATGATAATGCAAATGGGGGTAATCAAGCTTGTAGGAAAAAATGGAGCAAAATGATCATAAGTTTTTCGTTTACGCATAGTTAAGGGTTAGTAAAGATGTGGTTATTGGAAACACTAAACCATTATAGACATTTTGGCAACGAATCCATGAAGAGTTTGAGAAAGGATAATCGTATGAGAAGGAAAAAAAACCATTGAGACAAACATAACAACAATGTAAAGCTTAGTTGTCCAAAATCTTAAAAGATGTCATGAAATTTGAAGCTTATTAAGATAAAATAAAATGGCATGGACAAAGTGCCAAAAATGAGTATGATTATAGAAAAGATTCTCATGATTTATTTAGACAAAATGAGAATAAATTATGCACCATTAAGCATTGTTGGGTTATATTGTGTAATAAACCCAAATGAAGATCTAAATTCAGAAATATAGAAAAAAAAAACAAGTAAACGTTCCAAGGTCAATAGTTTTGGAGTATATGCCAGCTCATCATCAAACAAAGATGTATTAACAAATAACGAGGTAAGTGAGGCAGATATCCATCCATTCGGTAGAGCGGCAATAAAGGGAAAAGGCTAAAAGTAGTGAAAAAGTGGATGAACTCATTCAGAAGATACAAGACTTAAGTATAGTAGATCGAGATAAAATGGAGTTGTTAAGTAAAATCAATGAATTGAAAGATAAAGAAATTAAAACAACAAAGAAGAAGGAACGTCGTAAACAAGAAAAAGAACGTCGAAAGCAAATTGAATTGGAAAAATCAATAATGATGCGGATACATCATCAATGGATGATGTACAAAGCAAATAGATAGAAGATATGCATAGAGAGATCATTAAAATAAGAAGGAATTGTTAGTTGAAATACCTGTGAACCCAAACCCGTGGCTATAAACCATACCGTGGCCACGTTTCACTCTACGATCCAAAATTGCAACTACGGTATCATATGTGGCCATATTTTGGATCTACGGTTGTGGCCATGGTTGGCTTATCTTTTTTTTTTTTTTAGATCCAACATGAGGTAAATGGGTATCCCATCTTCAATTAGTCATAACTTTTAATTACACGGTTTACCCAGTAATTGCCAATTTGAGGCTTAAAAATCATCGTTTAGAGCCTTAAATTGACCTTTTTATTATTTTCTCGTATTCTTTTTTCAAATTCTTTCATAGTAAACTAGCTATTGTAAACTAGCTACTGTAAACAAGCTGTTGAAGTTGAAGTTCTATAAATGGCAAACAAATATGTCTTTATAAAATCCACTCTTTAATTTTTTTGAGCAAAGTAATGGTCACCATAAAACAATTGATGAATTTATTTTATTAGAGATGAGCAGTTTACGATATAACATAATGGCTCATTTATATCAAGTGATCCTGAAGATATATGACAGTTCCACCTCTATTAGAAGACGCAAGTAAAAGTATATAAAAAGAGGTCATCTAAAAGGCCACAATCATATTTATAATGACTACTTCTTAGATAACTAGTGCACACCGATGAGCATTTTCGACGTAGATTCCTAATGATAAAAAGTGTGTTCCTCCACATTATACAAGCACTACATGATTACTTATCCTATTTTAGACAAAGGAGGAATGCTGCTGGTAAACTTAGTACTTTACCACAACAAAAGTGTACTATAGCTATTCGAATTTTAGCATGTGGAGTAGTGGGTGATGCTTTAGACGACTACTTGCGCATGGTTGAAGGCACAATTATATAATGTGTCAAAAAAATTCATCTAAGTGGTCATCGCTTGTTTTGGTGATGAATATTTGTACAAGCCAAATCAAGTTGATATTGAGGACTTATTTAATGTGACTGAGTAACGTGGATTTTCTAGTAGGTTAGGAAGTATTAATTGTATGCATTGGGCGTGGAAAAATTGTCCAATTGCATGATAAGACATATATACTAGAGGAGATCATGGGTCTCTGACAATCATAAATGAAGTTGTCGCTTCATTTGACACTTGTATATGGAATGCATTTTTCAATGTCCAAAGTTTAAATAATAATATTAATGTATTGGAGTAGTCACCCTTATTTGATGATGTTCTAAAAGGGCGTGCTCCATTAACACACTATATCGTGAATAGTAAAAACTGGATATTATCTCACCAATAGCATATATCTAGAGTGGTCAATATTATCAAATCTATTTCATATCCAAGTGGTCAAAAGGAGCAGTTATTTGTTAAGCACTAAGAATGATGTAGGAAAGATGTTAAATGAGCTTTTAGAGTGCCACAATCTTATTTTGCTATAGTTTGTGGACCTTTACGTTTTTGGGATCAAGAGGTTTTAGGGAAAATTATGAGAACATGCATAATTTAACATAATATGATCATCAAAGATGAACGAGACGACTACGATTTTAGCTCTTAAGCACCAAATTATGAATTGGGAGACAATAGAGAACCAACACTTTAGATTTCTCACATTCATATTGTGGAATATGCAATGTATATCCAAAACAATATTAGACTCTATGATAAGGTAAAAGCATCATTAGTTACAAACCAACCTGATTGAATATGTGTGAGAGTAATTTAGACCCACTAGTTGACTATTTTAAATTGTATATGGTTTTTCATTCTTTTTTCTCTCTCTCCCAAATGTTAGTTTTATACTATTTTAAATTGTATGTTGCTTGTATTGATTTTAAATTAAATTATCGTGTTTCTAATTTATCTTAAATATTATTCCTGAATCAATTATTGTGAAGTCATCAAATTAAAATAACTTGTATTTTGGTACTAATATATTTTTAATAAATAAATTAAAAAATCATTATTACTATATGCAAATAAAAAAAAATGTAATTTTAATGTTTTTTAAATTTATTTCCATATTAAGGAAAATATTGAAAGTATTACCTAAAAATGATAATATAATAATATGAGACTTGCAAAAAGTATTAAAAATTATAAAAAAAACTTTGCTTAAGAAATTCATGAATAAAGTAGAGAGTTGCTTAAAAAATCGATATAGTATGTTAAGTAACTTATGAATAAGGCGATCTAATAATAATAATAATATTATATAGCCGTGTTATCTAGTTACACTTTATGCCCAAGAGATTGATAATTCACTAATGTTGTTGACCCCTTTAGAAAAGGACTTGCGGCTTGGACTTCCGAGAACGTGCTAAGCTTGTTGGCATCGTCATGCGTCTCTGCTGCTAAGTTGATTACTTTGCTACTTATATGACAATGGAAGTTGCCGCGCGCTTAAGTCGGTGCAATTAGGAAAGTTACCACTCCATGCCCACTAGAACTAGATCGGAACCTATGATGATATATGGCAAATATACATGACCAGGACATCCATACAGATATTTTAATCTTCCATACGTGGATATCGCCTTAATATCAACAATCTTTGCGTGGAGGGCCCAAATGGATTTTGTGCTTTAAACCCAATATCGATATGTACATGGCTTTACACCCTAAGTTACAATTTAGAACTCAGGCAATTAATTTTTGGGGTTTGGATGGCTCAAACAGATTTGATATGATAGTCGTGGAATAACAGTTAGTAGATTGGGCCATCTGCTTTTAACCTTTTTTAGGAATGTCCATGCACTTAGGAGAGCTTTCCATAAACCAAAATTCAATAGGAGCCCATAAAGGAATGAAGGTTGTCAAACTCATAATTCTACGTATAATTAAAGGGTTTGTAGAATTAAAACGTAGAAATACATGTTTCTATAACCTATGCAAGATTGCTTTGAAAAACTATAAATATACTTAAAAAAGTAGTAAAATACTTGAAATACATAATGGATGTAAAAAAGAAAAAAATAAATTTAATTCTCTTTTTTCATAATAATTTTTAGTACATAATATAAGATGCATAAAAAGAAGGGCTGGTAAAGTCAAAATTAAATTATTTTCTAATATTTTTTATAAAATAAGTTACGAATTGATGGAGAAACAAACTTTTCAACTTATCTTAAATTATTAATTATACAAACAAAATAAATAAATTTTCTTGCAAACTTGACAATTGTAACTCGACTTGAATGCTACAAATGCAGAATAGGGGATTAGGGGGAGGGAAGGAATGGGATAGAGAGAGCGGGTGAAAATAAAATTAAAATACGATAAGAAAAATGTATAATCTTAATAGTAGACAAGTTTGTAAAAATATGGTTGCATTTTTTATATGTTAGCCAATTTGACTTTAATAAGTAAAATCAGTTTACTCAGTTAAAAAGTAAGATTCTACCGGGTTTACGTATAGACTCAGTTGAAATCGTATGCTTTTAAGAGAAAAAAGGATTCTATGTAGAGTCAACTTAGAGAGGTCTTCTAAAATTGTGAACTTGCATAACCATATGGGTAAAATCGTCATTTTAACAACTTTGAATGAATTGTGAAAAAGGCTCAATTGAAATGAATCATTAGATGTGAAGATCATCTTCCATTCGTATCCAAGAGCAAAAAGAGGTAAAGTGAAAACATAGAAGTAAAGATGAAAGTGATCTTCATTACATGACTTTCCATTGTAACTAAATATTTATACCTACTATTACTCCTTTAGGGCCTTTTGGATCGTTGTTTTGGTGTCATTTTGACAACGTTTTTAAACCGAACAAATATTGAACCTATAGATGTGAATCGACAGTTTTACTCATAAACTGACCAAATCAAATTGATAATGAACCGATATCAATACTAAACCGATATTGAATTGATACCGATTTGATACAAATCTGATATAGGTAAAAATCTGACAATCCAAATAGGCCTATACACATCAGCGATCACATTATACGTAGATAAAAGAAAACATAAAATAGGCATAATACGCGTGAACATAATTTAATAGGAACCCATTAAGAAAATGACTCATCTTTGTTAAGTATCATTGTAATTAGGGAGACAACAACAACCAAATTCTGTATATACTTAAGAAATCTTCCTCATATGAACATTTCAAAAATTTAGAGAATCAAGGTTATGTTATCTGGTCTTGAAAGATTGTACAAAGATTTAGAAAAAAAAAAAAAAGGAAAAAAAAAGAAAGAAAAGCATCCTCACTTGTCACATTTGCTTTGAGTTTCTTGAGATAGTTTGGTCATCTTCTTTATCTTTCACTCTTAGTTATTTTCTACAAGTCATTCCATATTCTTCTTCTTTAATGCCAGGTATTGTGTGAGCACTACACACACACACACACACACATATATATATGATTACTTCAAATGATTTCATTTATGTGTTCTTAGAACTGATCTAATTTAGTATATATTATACACGATTAATTTGGTCTTATCACCATATCTGACTTGATTTTGTTTGCATTTTTCAAGTGGAAACAAATTTCTTATCAAAACTATAAAAACACGAATATAACTACAATATAAAATCATAACAGAAGTACATAATATCTACATCTATGGTTGTATTACTTCTTGACCAAAATAGACCAATTAATTAGTAAAATTAACTATGTGAACACAATTTATCAGTTTTTAATTTTTCTTGTTTTTGCATTGTTAGTTATTGTACTTCTCAAACTATGAGGAAACATTATTGTGAACTATTATGATTTTTTCGGTAAATTGTATGAACCTTTCTTGACAATTTCAGGAATTGTAGGGACCCCAGATTTTTCAAAAGTAAGCACTTACATTTTCTAAAAGTAAGTAAATTGCAAGTACCTCCCCAAAAAAATTTGAAAATTGCATTGACTCCCAATTTTTTTTTTTTTTAAATGCAACACTTGCACCCTAAACTAAAATGATGATAACATGTAAATTTTTTTTATTTGATTATAATGTGTCATTTCAGCATTAATGAGTGTTTTGTGTCAAGTTTAATACTTTATTTTTAGATTCTTTTTGAAGTGTTTTGAGTCTAAAAAATTTATCAAGATTAAATGAGAGTCTTTATCTTAACCACTCATGAATTTGTACTGATTTGGCTAACAATTGTGACTCTTTGATTTAAATTCCTACCTTTTTGATCCATGAAGCATCATGATTTAAATTTTTGTTTTTCAAAACAAGCCAATTTACATCATTAAGTATCAGCAAAGACAAGAAGATTTAAAAATCATTTCACTTGTGGGGCATGGTACAAAGTTGAGGAGGCACAAGAAGAAGTCAAGTCGCATCGGTTCAATTTAATTGGTAATTGTTCGTGCAATGAAGAAATTTTTTTTATTTAATTGTTTGTAATTTTTTGAATTATTTGTTATATTCTTGTATTATTCTAGTCTATAAGAGTCATGTAATTAGGGATGTAATTAGGCGAGTCATTAAAGGATACTCGTCTCATTTGACCCGTTATGACCCTATATGGTTTAAGATTGAATTTTAGAAAATTTTTTATGATCCTATAAGGTTTATGACCAGGTTATGGGTCATAATAATGACCTAATGAGAAACACAACCCCTAAAATATAATAAAATTAAAAATAAATTATTAAATAAAAATCCATTTTAAACTCAAATGAAAACCTTGGAGAATAAGAATTTACGTCACTTTCTCTCTTAACTCATATTGATTGTCATATGCTTTTTAAAGCTCAACTCATAATTTTATATATATCAAGGTTTAACTAATATTTATATTGTATGGTAAATTGTGGAATTTTTAGGTTATGTTATGTATAAAAGTTGAATTTTCAATAATAATATGTTCATTTCTGGTTTGTAAAATGAGAGATCTAGTTTTTTTTTTTTTTTTCATAGTGTTTGGAGAAATTTTTCTTTCATTTAATAGCTTGACCTAGGTTCATTATTTATTTTGAGGTTAGACTAATTCTTTATTATCTTTAATTCGGTCAAACAGGGTGAGGTGGGTTGACCCAATACCCTATATGGTTTAGGGTTGGGTTTAGGAGATCCCTATACACAACCTTTTATCTTATTGACTTTATCTAGTTGCGTCGACTTGTTTTAGCTTTTTGTGTGCTTATTCAATTAGATAGAAATAGTTTAAGAGATTTAGGTGTTGTCAATCTTAAATATGTTTTTTATATCCTTACATTTAATTTAGAAAACATAAATGCAACCTTACTTTGCATCTAATGCTATCATATTTGATATTAGAATAATCGACCCGTATCAATATAAATATATATTAGTACATCAAGTAAAATCGCACTTCTTGCTTAATGAAAATTTATGTGATAAGATTGAAACAATTGTGACCTTGATTATGTAATTTTTATGTTTATACAATTATTAATAGATAAATAGTCTCTAATGAGAATTTATTTAGTTCAGTATTTCATTTTTTAACAAATGAAGTTAATAATAATAATAATAATAATAATATAATAATAATAATAATAATAATAATAATAATAGGAGGAGGAGGAGAGGAGGAGGAGAAGAAAGTAAGAACGATTGACTAAGACAAACAATTACAATAGTGGGAATTGAACCCATATCCTCTTGTTTGACATAAATTTCAACTTATCCACATAACTATTCCTAATTGTATTATAAGATTTGGATTTTCAAATATATATTATTTATGATTTTCATATTTTAAACAAATACTGGTGTTAATTTATTTATGAGTCTAAAGGGGAAAAGGCTGAGGCTGGGGCTCCCATGGGCCTTTCTTTGTGACCGCCCATGGGTGCCCCTTTAAACCTATCCGCGTTCAAGGGTAGGAGTAACCTGTAATGTAGGATAAACTAAGGAAAGGTTTAACTTGTTCATCGGCTAGCTACTTTACATATTTGACTCGTCTCTCCATTTTGGATCATTCTCTTGTGTTCTTGAATTCACCAAAGTCTATCGTGTTAGCACGCTCAAGCTTTTGGTTGTCTAACCATCTGTTCGGGTGGTTGATGGAGCTCATATCAATATATGCAAGGACTGCCTTTGGACTAGTCCTCATTGCTTTTCTTAAGTATATATGATTGCCAATTCCAAATATGGTGTTGTGGACAATTAAAAAACCTATGTCCTCTTTATTGCTCTCCTTATCATGTCCGATTATAAAGGTCCACTAAGCATCTCCATGAACATATATCTTAGAATCTCGCATGGTTTCATATTTATCATGTGAATGACTATTTTATGGTTTAAATCATAATTTGTACATTCATATATCTCTCATATATGGATTTTCCCTAGAAGAAATGTGTGTGTATAAGATGACATACCAGATAAATCGATGTGCCAGCTCCAAATATGAAGTCAACAATACCTTCAATGTGGTAATTCTTATAGAAATGGAATCCCTTATCATCGCAAAGTGTATCCTGGAAACCAATGAATTTGCAAATTTAGAATGTGGATTTGTCACCCGATGCTCTTACGGAAAGTGCTTGAATACCATTTAACTTGTAAGTGGGTTTTGATGCAGAATTATAAAATATGAAAATATAAATATAAGTAAGTTAAGATAAATAAACTTTTTGTTGTTAGGGAGATGTAATGAAAGAAATGGGGCATAGATACCTTAAAAATGAGGTTAATCGTAACGAAATAATCAGACTCCACAATCAAGGTGGCACTATCAACGCTACCATATTTTTTAGTAATGCCATCAAATGTCAAGGTTGGCATACTTTTAGGTGATCCATAAAACATGATAAAAGGCTTAACATGATCAGTCTTAACCTTCTCAACATATTCTTTAGGACCTATGTGCACAATGACATGTTAGTCGTTCCTAATAGGAATACTATTGAGGGCTTCTATGAGGGTTTTGAATTTGCCACTTCCATCTTTTGCATCCTTAATTATTTTTGCATTAGATTCTATTGCCTCAAGGTTTGTGTAAGGACCCGACTTACCTTACATCTAAAGTTTAGGCAAGTCAAATCTTCTAGCCATATATAATACTTTAAGTATTACACGTGCAGGCATCTTTAAAGGATTCTGTCTATGTTAAATGTTGCCAGATGGTTTTAATTACGAAATCATCTAGTTAGATTCTGGAGACAACTGTATTTATACCAGGAGACTAAATTTTATAAAAACACTTCTAGCTTCTACTCATACAAGAGTAAATCAACTTTTTCATAAAATAAAACAATACCATTCGATATCTCATAGGCTTCTCAAGATGGTGTAACCAAACTTTAAAGATTAGAATACAAAACACAGGCTTCATAACTAGCCCCTTACAAAAAACACAAACTTTAAAAGATAATACAGTTCTAAAACAAATAAAATATAATATAATAATCCAACGACCCTGCTTATCTTCACTCCTCCTCTCAAACTTCCAGGATCGCCCATACCCAAGTCAATCATCATCATCATCTTCATCACATCAACACCTGGAAAGAGAAAATAATGAGCCAGAGCTTAATACAACAGTAACACAAGCACACACAAGCTTAAACTAGTGCAATGAAGCAACAACAGATTATTATCTTTAAATTAATGTAAACAAATCAACACAAGAGTACTCACACTCCGATTGCAATTCTTGGGAATCTAGGGGTCCTAAGTAACAACAACTGCTCATGGGGTTGATATAGGCTGTTTGAATATCTATATCTCTTATATCTAACGGAAAAGAAAAAATAGCATTATCTAAAGTTCACAACCATTACGTATCTTTACTCATCTCAGTTTATAACATCGGTTATTTTAACTTTGCCATAAACGTGAACTCAAACACGTTACTTCACCCCATGCCTAAGTAAACATTATTATGATATCGTTTTCCCCATCGGTTACCTACCAGGCTACTTATAAATGTCATTATGTCATGATAGGTGTAGCCTAAGCACTCAAACTACTGTGCTTGGCTCTATATAAGGTTGTTGTTCCTTGGACTGGATTAAATGACACACGCATAAACATCATTCGTTAATCATTAAGCCGTCTTTGAATTTTAGTTTATTCGAAATGCCTATTCTCACAAACAACAAGCACGTCATTTTGTACTTTATATGTTGTCTGTATTCTGACTAGACAGAAGACAAAGTAGAAAGCAGGTCTCGAGTTTTTGTTCAAGAAATTAAATCATATAAGCAATTCAATCATTTATTAACTTACACCGAATTTCATATTAATCATTCATTTCATGCTTTTATCTGATCAGATATAAAAATAGGAACCTCACCATGGCTACAAAGGTCGCTTTGCCAAGATATGGACAACTCTCCGTTATCGATCAAATTATCTTTAATTAAACCTAGCTTTGCTCTAGCATTTTTTAGAAATTATGTACTCCTTATTATTTAAGGTTTTACCTAACATATTAATGTAAGACAATTACAGGTTATTAAGCCTATATTAACTTAACTTAACCAAGTTAATTAAACTTAATTATTTAATTAAATTAGTAAGTCAAGTTGACTAAACTTAATCAATATAATTCATTTTAGCTTATTAAAGTTTATTAACCGAGTTGAACTTAAGTTTATTAGCTAAGTTCATTTTACATTCAAGATTCATATCAAACTTAAGTTTATGAACTAGTTCACTTTATATTTAAAATCTATATTAAACATAGTTTAGTTACTAATTCATTCTATTAAGACATTATTATATATCTTATAGAATCTTAATTAGTATTTTATTTCAGTTCATTTAGATTCACTAAGCCAAGTTAAACTTAGGTTGATTAACTGAGTTTATTTTATACTTAACTTCTATTGTTTAATATAATTAGTTATTAAATCTATAAATTCTCTTAACTCATTCTTCATTATATAATCTACTAATATATCATTTCATTTATCTATTTCATTTTATCTCCCTTTCTTTTCTATTTCTTTTTTTTTTTTAATAGGGGACGTTCATATGGCATATGGGTTTGTATAGATAGTTGTATCAATTTTGAAACGAAATCAGAAAACCATACTAACAACCAAACCCCTACCCACCCACCTCTACCATATGGGTCGTTTCAACCTGGGAACTTGCACATAAAGGCATACACCCCTTCGTATGGGTCGTTCAAGAGCCGTTTGGTTCAACACCCCTCTAAATGGGCCCATTGAACTTCTATGACTTCTCTGTCTTTTCTTCAAAACTTTTCTTCTTAACTACATCATACTTCATTCAAAACATTATACAAACAACATACAAATTTATATCAAGTTCAAACAACACTCCTAAAAATATTTCTACTTCATATATCATCAATTCATTTCATCAAATCTCTAACCTATTCATGCATAAATAACCTAGGTTTTGATTCACATATTCATATACCACATCTTTACAAATTTTATCATAAACCCATCGTATTTCTAGTTTTATTTCATCATTCCCATGCTTAATCAACAATCAAAACAAGAAAATAGTTATACTTATCTTTTTAGCAAACACATGAAATTTGATCTTCTCCACTACTTCTTCTCCTTAGTTGATATAACTTCTTTTCACTTGATTTTTCCACTTCTATCTTGCTTTCCATCTTCAATTCTACCTATAGTCTTGTTGAATTTAAGATTTTATTTTTTAGATGGAGAAAGAAGAGAATGAAAGTGGCATAAAAGAAGAAGAAGAAGAAGAAGAAGAAGAAAAAGAAGAAAAAGAAGGATATGTAGGAGGCAAGGGAAGAAAGAAGAAAGAAGAGGCAAGTGGCAAGTGAAGAAAAAAAGGGAAAATTAAGGTTTTAAAGAAAATTCAAAAGATATTTATAAGTAAAGGTATTATGTTTATACTTTTCTGATAATTAATTTAAGTATCTAAAATAATTAAAAAATAGTTTGAGAATCTATATAATAGAAATTAACATCTTAAATCATAAATCTAGTTAAGACTCAATTTATAAGAAATTGATATTAAATTTGAATTTGGCTTACGAATTGATGATTTTAAATAAGTAATTGATTTTAAAAATTATAAAGATTTTAGAAAATGAAATTTAACTAAAGTTCAAGGGTTTAGAAGTTTACTAAACATTTTAAATGGTTTGTTTAATGGTTTAGGGGATTGAAATTGAAGAAAAGGGGTTCTAATTGAAAAATAAGGAAAGATTATGGATTTCAATTTGTAGAATTAAATAGATAAAACAATTAGGCAATTTTAAAAGAGATATTTGAAATCTCAAATTTAATTTAACCTATTTACTAATTGATTATGCCAAATTATCTAATTGTATTTTATAATTAACTTTACTTGATTTAACTAGACTACCTAAGTTAAATTTGTAAATTAATTTCAAATTTTATTTCAAAATTAATCACCTATTATACTATTCAATTAAACTATTTCTAATTTAGTTAGATGAATGTTTGGAGTATTTCAATTTGGCTTTATGGTACCCTTTCAAGACGCCAATGGTTATATATTTCTTTCAAGCCAAGTATATAATTGAGACTTCTTTGCAAGAATTGGATCATTACCATCTCCTAATATGAATGGTGCTACATTTGCTATGACAATTGTTAAAGCAACAATTATTATTGGGAGTCGCCTCAATTTCTTCATCATATGTTATCGTTTCATCTGTCCCTTTCTAGATTAATTTTGCAGTCATGGCTAAACTTATAATTTATAGGTTTAGATGATGATAGGAAGACGAATTTTAGAGAGTAAGAGTGCTTATTACCTTTTCTTATTTCCCGGTAATGCATTTAAGTTATATTGTCATAACATTTCAACAATATAAATAACCTTATTTTAACTAAAATCCATAACCACTATAGAATCATCTGACCCTCATATGCCATGAATAAATGAGCTAGATTATTAATCATTGAATAAATTGAACCAAATAAACAATTTTTGGTTGTAATGTAAACTGAAAATATGGCATATAATGTATTTCAGACTTGATGAGGTCATGTCCAAAGAAACAAAACAATTGCTTTTTATGCGAGGAATTAAAAAAAAAAAAAAAGAAGCAAAATCATGTTCTTGAGACTGTGAATTCCTTGAGATAAAGCTCAATACATGTGTATGAAAATAAATTGAATTTTTTTAAATGTAAAAACAAGTTACTTTAATATTTATCTAATTAAAACTCTTCATGAATGCAATTCATAAACATATGTTAATTTTACTTGATTTTGCAATGTTGGCTATTGTACTTCTCAAACTATAAGGAAGCATTATTGTGAAACTGTAAATAGTAACAATAAACCAGTTGGAAACTTCATATGCTTCATACCATAGATAGAATTACATTAATGGAATCCGGATTACTAGGATTTTGGTAAAAGTTTTACCTTGAAATCTTAAATTTAATCACATCTTAAAAGAGCAGGAGGAAAAACATTATACAACAGAACAGAAAAAACCAGATCCTATTAAGCGACTGATCCGCCTGCACTATACGCCTCCGAAACCTTGAACTGCTATTCCCATCCAGAATACTAGGATATGGACCATACAAATTAGCTATTGATTCTCCGAAAATCCTAGCCAAAATTAATTCAGCAAACATTGCAATGATAGTGTAAATAATACTCCTGCTTCTAACATTTCGATTGAACACAGGAGCCCTAAAATAATCCTCCAAGGGAGAATAGTACGGTAATCCCAAGTTAGGCACATCGTTTTGTTCCCGCGATTGATGAGCTGCTGCTGAGGCAGCACCAGAGGCAGGACCTCGTGGTCTGCTAGGAACAACAACGTTAACTTGCGGATGCTTGTTTTTTGGGGTTGAGGAAGGAATGTTTCCTCTGCAGAAAAGCGGGATCAGAGTAGAATTCGAGATTTCTGCTTTACAAACCGGACACTGCTTCTGCTTCCGCTGTTGGTCTTGTGTTGAAATTGAAACATCCTGGAGGTTTAGATTTAGCCATGTGTAGATGCATGGCCAGCAGTAGAGATGGCCACAGAGCGTAACCACTGGCTCGCACACCAAATCTAGGCAGATGTTGCATTCAAATCCGCTTGGAGTCTCATCAGAGCCGCAAACTGAATCTGAACCGAATTTCCAATCTCCTAATCTAGGTTTATCTAATTCCGTACTGTACTGTGGTGTAGCATTGTTATCTACTGTGTAGTGATTGTTTTCCATGTTTTCTGGTTGAGAAAAATTAATGGGTGTTGAAGGGATTAAATGATTCTCGACAGGCAACAGAAAAATACGAGGATCCATGTGCAACCATAGATTTAATTTCTTGGGTTATTTTTCTTCCAAGCAAGAATTAATTTGGTCTAATATCGGGGGAAGGGGGAGGCGTGCAATCTGTTGGCGTGGACTCTGACGATTCTGTGTTCTTGCGAAACTTGTAACTTAATACCGTGTGTGACTGCAGTTGTTTTACTTTTCCTTTTATGGAATAGCATATAATTTTTAATTTCTTGGTTAATGTGATGATATCTAAGACTAAGTTCAAGGATAATATCGAGGTCAACTGTTCCCAATACGCTGTTTCCATGCTGGCTTTGTCAGGTCCATAGTGCTGTTTGTGTTGGGTTCTTCACAAATCACAAGGATCATCTTTTTCTTGTTTTTAATTCCAGTATTTTATCAATCATGGTTTTAAAAAGAGCACAACAATAAAAAAAAGTTCGTTAAAGTTGAAGTCTTTTGGCAGATAAGCATTAACATTAATTGTGAATGATGATAAAAGTATATTGTTATTTAAAAAACTATTCATATATTAAAATAGTAATAATAATGGTTATCTATTAAGGGTATGTTCTTTAACACAATTTTTATAATAAAGATATTATTTTTTGAGATTATTCATCATTGTAATACGGTTTTAATTAATGAAAGATCTTACAAGATTAATTTTTTTATTGATATCAGAATTAACTAATAGAAATATAAATAGATAATATTTTGGTTATTAAATAGTGCGTGTATGTATATAAGAGAATCTAAAATAAAATATCTTAGATCAAATAAAAAAAATAAAAAAAGGATTTAAAAAAGTTAATACCACACCTAAAAATATTAAATAAAATTTTTATCATTAGAATTTTTTTTTTTTTTAAGGCCGAATATCATTAGAACCAATTTACGTTGCACATTAATACAATTGAAACCTTTTTCTAAAGGTTTACGTCTACATTTAATGGGTTGCGTTGCTCAGGATGAGGACCAATATAATATTTTCGGGGTGCTTCTTCTGGGAGAGACTGAACTGAAGTGCGCAGAGACCCGAGAACAGTGTATGTGTAATGTGTTTCCCCATTGACAAACTGGAATCTGCACATTTTATTTATTTATCGTCGCCATTCACCCTCGATTCCTTAAATTGGACCGGCATTAAAGCATTCACATCATAGCACGTTTATGGCCCTTAAAATACCATATAACTATTCTAAGGTTTTTTTTTTTTTTTTCTTTTTTTCAAACCTCACCACTTAATCCCTACCATTTTTTTTTTATATATACATAAGATCATTTATATCTTTTTAAGTCTTGTGAGTCTTGTTATACTTTGATATAATACATTTAATAAAATAAAAATATATAGAACCAAAAAAAAAATGTGAATGACCTTATTTTTTTTTTTTGACTTATTTGCATATGACTCTTAAAAAAAATTAAAGGACTTCTCTCATTATTAAAGTGAAGTCTTCAACATAGGAACCCATATCAAGCACCCACCAATGAGGACTCTCTTACACTTTGTTTGACACGATAGAATGTATCAAAAAATGAAAGATTGTTGAAGGAAGATAATTTAAATCCTTTTATGAGTTAAATAATGAAGGGGAGAAAAGTTGATGGAATTTTAATTATTATAAAACATAAAATACGATAAATTATAAATTACTTATATATCACTAGAAGATAATATGTAATTTCAAAAAGAATAGTACAAGAGTTTTTTTTTTTTTTAATTCCCTTTCCCTCCTAATTTTCTTCATTTGGAAGGAGATAATAAAGTGGTGGGACCTAGGAAAAATATTATATCCATTTTTTCTCTCACTATCTTTCCCTCTTAAAACAAACAAGGAAATTGAATTCAATCCCTCCTCGTTTCAGATTATGTGAGTCTCATATACCTTTGCATAATATATTTTTAAAAAAATAATAAATAATAAAACGTAAATGAACTTGCTTCTTAGAGGCCTAAGAAGAGGACCCGAAAAAGTTTTAAAGACCTCCCCATCCCATAGAATCTCAAAAATGAGATTCTTTTATATAGGATTTTATGCTAAAAACCCCGGAATGAGGATGCTCTTGTGGCCTAGCTCTTAGTATCAAGATAGTGGTTTGGTTTGACAGCTGAATCCCGTGCCAAGTGTAGACTGATCTTGCAATGATTGTCTTCATGCAAAAACACCAGCTTGATTTTTCAATCTCAATTAAAGGCAGACAAGTGGGTTAAATGAGCAAACTTGGCTTGGCCCACTTGGCTTATGGGTTAAGCAGGCTAAAAAATTTTGGCCCACTTTAAAAACGGGTCAAAATTTCTTGATCCTAACCTAACCCACTTTGATCCATGGTTAAACAGGCCAACCCACTTCTTGACCTATTTCACCTACTTGTATATCTTTGTGAGTTAAATAGGCCATATTGACCCATTTAATCCATTTATACCGATTGAATAAAAGGTATATAATAAAAAAAAGTTTTGCAGGGTTCTAAATATATAAATGATTTATTTCATTATTATTATAATTACTTATAGATTAAAATAAATATTTTAAAATAACTTTATTAGATATCATATTTTAAATGAAATAATAAGATATACTTAAAAAAAATGTTATGATGCATACACATCCATTTATCATTCTTTATTATTATTAATCAATAAATTTAATCTTAAGTATGAAAGACTCAAAAATAATATTAGATTGATAATTATTTCCTCCATTTTTTTTAAACAAGTAGGTTAGTGGGCCAAGCCACTTAACCCTCGGGCCAGCCCATTTTAGCCCGTCGGTTAAATGAGCCAGGTGAAATTGGCCCACTTTTAAACAGGCTGAAAAATATTGGTCCTCACCCATTTTCAAAGTGGGTTAAACGAGTCGACCCGCTAACCATAACCCACTTGCCCATCTCCTGACAACAGATCGTTGCAACTGGAGTAGCAGTTTGGTTGTTAGTGGCGGGGCCTTTATTATTGGTTGGTTAAGTTAAAAGTAACAAATCAAATTAAATTGTAATTTAGACTTCTAGTAAAGTAAACATTTTTTTTAATGGATTTTGGCTTTTAAATCGAGCTGCATCAATTGTAATTTGATTTGAACCTCTATCAAAGGCACTTAAATTAGATTTTAATGGTTTTTACTATAATTATTCCAATAACATGACCTGTATAATAAAAAATTTACAAGAAAAATAAATAACACAAATCAAAATAGACACTATATGAAGTTATGCAACAACTAGTTATATAATTTCAACTAAATTATTGATTCAAGATTTCATACTTTATGCATGTTCACTTTGTTGTAACATTGATTTTGTTACAGCATTATTTCTTATGAAAATTTATTATAATAATTAATTTACCATAATAGTAATATTATGAGGAATCCTATTAAAAAAGTTGATTAGTCATTTAATACTCATAACTATGAATAACAATTCAATACTCTAATAGATTTTTCCTCAATATTTCCTTAGTTAGATAAATAATTATAAAATAGAAGTTCTATTACAACTATATTTCATTCCCTCATAATGCCAATTTCATTGCAACATTATTCGTTCAATAAAGTGAACCAATAGATTATGTTAAATGCTAAGGAGAAGAGGACAAGAAGATGGGTCAATATTGGATAGTATTATATATTTGTTTGGATTGTTAGGTTTTTATTGTATTGTTTTTATATCTAATTTACATATGTAACTTATTTGTATCATATCAGTATCTAATATGCATCTATAATTTATATGTATTGTATCTGTATCTTATCTGCATTTGTAACTTGTCTGTATCGTATCTATTTGATCAAATTATGAGTAAAACTAACATTATATATGTATTGTATTTGTTTGGTCAGATTATTAGTTAAACTATTAGTTTTTTTATCAGTGGCTGTTTCTTGACAAATATCTATTTGAAAATAATAAAAAAAATGATGTCAAAATGATCAAAATATGATGAAATAAAAATATTTATAGTTATGTAAAAGAATAAAGATACTAATTTCATAGTAGAGAATAGGTGAAGTAATGTTGTGAGCCACGGACATAATGCTTGGGGGAGCTAAAATGCAAGGTTTGGAGATTGCACTTCTATTTGGTTTAAAACTTGTAGATATGCTTAGCACAATTATAGAAAAAAAAAGTCAAATGTATAATAGAAATGAAGAAGATAAATATAAATTTTGTTTATAAATTGAAGGGTGGAAATGATGCGAATGAGACATTATTTTGTCTAACTCACACATACACAGTAGGGGGAAAAAACAAGAGAGAGAGAAAGAACTTCAAGATTACAATATCATCTTTGGTACATTATTTTCATATTACAAGATTCTGTCTTTTATAAGCATTACAATACAAATTTTAGAAAAACTCATTTGTGAAGATACGTAAAACAATGATTGCAATTTGTCTGTCAATTTCATATGTTTGGCTAAGAATTAACATAGCCAATAATAGAAGTTTCGTTTCTATCTTTTGCAAATACAGCTCTGTATAACTTGATTTAAATTTTTTAACCAACATTGCCTCCCTTAAATCAAGCTTGTATCATTCTAAGCATTTTCTTTAACTTGTAAAATAAGTCATTTTACAAAGGCTTTGTAAAAATATCTACAATTTGATCTTTAGTGTGGCAATAATTAATCTCCACTTCCTTCTCAGCAACCAACTCTCAGATCTTATGAAACCATATATCAATATGCTTGGACCATCCATGAAAAAATGGATTTTTGCATAGAGCAATAGCAGACTTGTTATCACAAAATATTTCTGTGGAAGTTTACTACTTTTGATGCATCACTTCTAGTATTCTTCTCAGCCACACTACTTGAGTTGCATAACTAGCTGCTGCTATATATTCTGCTTCAATTGTAGAGAGTGCGACAACGGGTTGCTTCTTTGATGACCATGATACTGGACCACTCCTTAAGTGAAATGCATTTCTTTTCGTGCTTTTTCTTATTTCTATATCTCCTACCCAATCACTATCTGTATAGCCAACAAGTTTCACATCATTATCATTAACATAAAAAGTTCCCTCCGTCAAAGTACCTTTGATATATTTAAGAATTCTTTTAGCTCTTTGCAGATGATAAATATGTGGATCTTCCATAAATCTGCTAAGCAATCCAACTCTAAAAACAATATATGGTCTTGTTGCAGTTAAATATCTCAAGCTTCCAATCAAACTTTTGTAGTGAGTTGAATCTATCTTCTTGTCACTATTTTCTCTTGTCATCTTTAATTTTCCTTCGACGGTAGTGGAGACTGGCTTTGAAATTTCCATCTTAAATTTCTTCAAAATATCACTAGCATATTTCTTTTGAGATATGAAAATGCCACCATTTTTTCGAACAACCTCAATGCTAAGAACATAAGACATTAGGCCCATATCTATCATTTCGAAGTAACTTATCATAGCCTCTTTGAGTTCATCAATCATCCTTGAATTGTTGCAAGTAAAAATTAAATCATCAACATAAAAAACAATAAGAATATTTTCAGGCTCAACAAATTTAGTACATAAAATATGCTCAAATGAGCATATTTGAAAACCATGGTGCACAAAATATGAATCAATCTTCTTGTACCACGCTCTTGGTGCCTGCTTCAACCTATATAGAGCTTTTTTCAGTCTATAAACTTTATCTTCTTTTCCTTCAATCATATAACCTGCAAGCTGCTCAACATATACTTCTTCTTCTAGTGTTCTATTTAGAAAACTAGATTTAACATTCATTTGATATATTCTCCAATTATTTTGAGCTGAAAGAGAAATAATCATATGGATTGTATCTAGCCTTGCAATTGGAGCAAATACCTCAAAATAATCAATACTAGGCTTTTGCTTGTAGCCTTTAGCTTAGGGATGCAACCGGGGCGGGTCTGGGACAGGTTTTTTGAAACTCGAACCCGACCCAAGTCCTTAATGGGTGTCCTAGAACCCGAGAAAAACCCTATCGGGTTTTTTTTGTCATTCCCAAAACCCAATCCGCTAGGATTTAAGGAACCCATAACCCGACCCGACCCGATTATAAGATTTTTAATTTTTTTTTCTTAAAAAAAAAGCAAAAGAAAGAATTTTGTTCTAAGTTATTAATGATACAAATATTTTTATTGAAATAATGAATTTTAGACAATAATATCATATAAAATGATGCAAACACTTCATTTCCACTTACTTTCATAGACATATAATATCAATGGGATCCTTGCTTTAATAACTTAATATTTTTAATTTTTTAATATTTTTAATTTATGTCGGGTCGGGTTTTCCCAACGGGTTACATAATAAACTTAAAACCCGAGTCAATAACTTATCAGGTTTTTTTTTTAATCCTAAAACCAGTCCTAAAACCCTATAGGGTTTTTAGCGGGTTAGGCCGTCGGGTACCCTATAACGACCCGCCCCGCTTGCATCCCTACTTTAGCCTCCAACCTTGCTTTAAATCGGTCTATCTCTCCATCAGGCTTATACTTTGTTTTATAGACCCACTTCACTCCAATTGGCCTTTTATCTATAGGCAAATCTATTAGCTCTCATGTTTTGTTCTTCTCAATGGAATAAATCTCTTCATCCATGGCCTTCCTTCAATTTGTGTCTCCTAAAGCTTCTTCAAATGTCACTGGTTCACAATCAGCAAACAAAACAAAATTTATAATTTCTTTGTCAGAAGGATCATTATCACATTCACCACCAACAACATAATCCTCTAAAATGGCTGGTAATTGGCATTGTCTTTGTGGTCTATTAGATGATTCTGCCACTTCTTGAGTTAGACCTGATTGCCCTTCATCTTCTTCATTATCATCAAGAATTACTACGGCCTCCTTCTGGGATTTTGAAGACCAATCCCATATTGCTTCTTCATCGAATGCTACATCCCTACTAATGATCACCTTCTTTGTCTTTGGATTGTATAACTTGTATGCCTTTGAATTTGAGCTATAGCCAATGAAAATGTGTTTTTCTCTTTATCATCCAATTTCTTCCTAGGCAGATCTGGTACAAGGGCATATGCAATACACCCAAAAACTCTGAGATGCAGGATTGAGGCTTCCTTCCACTCCAAGCTTCTTCAAATGTCTTATCATGAACACTCTTAGTTAGGCACCTATTCAAAATATAAACAGTAGTGACAACTGCTTCTGCCTAGAATTCTCTAGGCAATTGTTTAGCCTTTAGTATACATCTTACCATGCACATGATTGTTCTGTTCTTCCTTTTTGCAACTCCATTCTGTTGAGGTGTGTATCTGTTTGTTTGTTGGTGTTGAATTCTATGCTACTCAAAGAAGTCTGCACATACAAGATATTCTTGGCCTCTATCTTTTCTTAGTGCTTTGATTTTGAAGCTACTTTGTTTCTCCACTAATGCCTTGAATGACTTAAAGGCATCACAAGCTTTTGACTTCTACTTTAAAAAATACACCCATGTCTTTATATTGAAATCATCAATGAACGTAATAAAATACAAACTACCACCATGTGTTGCCACCTTAACCATACATAAGTCTAAATGGACAATCTCCAGTAACTTTCTCGCCCTCTAAGACTTTCCAATTGGAAATGAGTCTTTATGCTTCTTTCCTAGTTAACAAGCCTCACATACACCCTCAGGAATATTCACAATAGGCAAACCAAAAACATATTCTTTTCGTGATAGATAATTCAATCCAAAAAACTAAAAATGTCCAAAACACATATGCCACAGTCAATCATCATTTGGAATAACATAACTTAAACAAGAAAAGTTTTCGTGCTAAATTTTCAAAGGGAATAGGCGATTCGGCGCCATTAGTACTTTGGCTACAAACCTTCCATACTTGTCAATCAATGTGCAGTAACCTTGATAAATTTGAATGTTCTATCCTTTATCCGACAGTTGTCCCATACTCACTAAATTGTGATGAAGAATAGGAGCATAGAAAACATCAAAGATAAAGTTCTGTGATCCATCCTTCAATTTAATAGCAACTTGACCTTTTCCCAATATGGGAATATTTGTATTATTTTCGAATTTCACGATAGATTTTACCGTTTCATCCAGAGAAGAAAATAACTCCTTTTTACCACACATATGATTACTACATCCAATATCTAAATACCATATATTTACACCTTTTGCAAAACTATTAGCTGCCAAAAATAAACTTTGTGGATTATTAGAATTCTCACTAATATTTTGGTACTCGTTTTCTACCATGTTTGCCTGTTGTCTAAATTTGCAGTCTGCAGCTTTGTGTCCAAACTTCCCATAGTGAAAATAATTAACATTTGTTCTTTCTTGATAGTTGTTGCTTCTTCCTCTTCCTCGATTGGCAGTCCATAAATTGTTTCCACTTCTTCTTTGACTAGATGGTTTGAAATTGTTGTCTCTTCCTTGGTTGAAACTACCACATCCTCTTCTCTTGAAATTTCCTCGACCTCTACCTCTGTAATTTCCTCTTCCTCCACTATTAAAACCATGACCTCTACCATCGGTATTTTGACTAGTTTCAAATTTATTGTTGAGGTTCACATGAATCTTCAAGGCTTCTTCATTCACTTTCTTCATTTTCTCTAAAATTTTACTCACATGACTTTCAATGCTTCCTTGCAATTCTGCAACCGTCATGGTATCTGTATCATGGGACTCTATTATCGTAGTCACCACATGATCAAACTTGATTGGCATGGATCAAAGAATTTTCTCCACCATCTTGCTTTCAGGAATGTTATCTCCATACACCCTCATCTTATTGACAAAATCGGTAACACGAGAAAAATATTGTTCAATACTTTCTGAGTTAGACATCTCATATCTTCCGTATTCTCTACGCAGAGATTGCAATTTGGATTTATGAGCTTTCTCCACCCCTTTATATGACAACTTCAAAATGTTCCATGCTTCTTTAGCAGTTTTGGCATTTGCTATTTTGCCAAATAATGAGTAATCTACACCTTGGTGAATTTGTGATAATGCCAACTGGTCCTTCCTTTGAGTAGCATCATCTGCTTCTTGTTGTAAACCCAATTCAATAAAGCTCCAAATATTTTGAGCTTTTAAATGAGTAGACATCAAAAGTTCCCAATAATTGTAATCAAGTTTCCCATCTAACTTGGGACCTGACTAAATAATATTATAATTGGTCGTTATATCTCACTTTCTAATAAAGTTTTTTTTTTTTTAATAACTGCGAAAACCCTCTTGTTCCTCACAAACACTCAAAACAAAGCGCTAGATTTTATTAGGATAAACGCAATGCCAGTAGAGTTAATGCTGTGGAAGATACCGCTAAAAAACCAATGAGGAGACCTAATCTAAAGGCAATTACCAAGATGATAGAGACTAATTCGGTGTTGTTTCTAGAGAAAAGATTTGGTGATATCCCAGGTATTTGTGTGGGAAATCAATTGTATTCACAGGCCAGAATGGTGGTGCTTGGATTTCACAGTCATTGGTTGAATGGAATTGATTATATGGGGCAGGCATACAAGGCGACATACCCAAACTATGAGTTTCCCATTGCTACAACCATTGTTATGTCTGGGATATACGAGGATGACTTGGATAACGCTGAAAATATCATTTATACTAGCTAGGGTGGGCATAATCTCACTGATGACAAGCGTCAAATTAAAGATCAAGAGCTTATACGTGGAAATTTGGCTTTATACCAATTTGATGTGAATGGGACATTATTTTGTCCAACTCACACATACACAGTGGGAAAAAAAAAGGGACAAGAGAGAGGGAAAGAACTACAAGATTAGAATATCATCTTTGGTACATTATTTTCATATTACAAGATTCTTCCTTTTATAGGTATTACAATACAAATTTTAAAACTCATTTGTGAAGATACATAAAACAAGGATTGCAATTTATCTGTCAATTTCATATGTGTGGCTAAGAATTAACATAGCCAACAATAAAAGTTTGGTTTCTATCTTTTACAAATACAACTCTGTACAACTTGATTTAAATTCTTTAACCAACAGGAAATATTAGATAAAGTTAGTATAAATTTTCGTTATAAATGTAGCATGTCACCTTTGGTGTTGAGAGATAGTGATGATATTATCATATGCTCCTTCCATCTCCATCCTTTTATCATTATCTAATAAATTATTTAAAGTATCCAACCTTTTTTTTTTTTTTTCCGATGTTGAATATACAAAGTTTAAGAAGATTGAAATTATTGTAAGTTTAATTTTTTTTTTTCATTTTATCATATTGATGAGAAAAGAAATTTATGTTTTAATATTAAATTGTTATATAACTTAACAAATAACTCATAATAGATTGATTATTATTTTCTTGATTAATATTTTATAGTCCCTTCTTTGGGATTTCCTTTCATGTGACATGCAAAATTTCGTAAATTTTATATAATGTTAGGATCATTTTTATTAAATTAATAATTGAAATTTAAAGAGAAGATTTTTGCGACACAAGGAAACGTAAGTTATTGATTATAAATTGATAAATTATACTTCTTTAGGAACTATATAATTAGCAAAGCAACAAGTAATTTTTATATGTGATAATTTACATTAAAACACAGCAAACCTACTTTCGATGGAAGATCAGTGTAAAGCCACTGCAATTTCCTTTACAGAATCAATTTTATTACTATCTAATGGTTTACACTGCACTCAACTGTTATTGAATCATTAAAATAGCTAATATTCTAGTTATTATATTTATTTAACAATTAAATGATTGACTGAATAATGTCATCAATTGGACTGTAAAAGCTTCCTCGCTGGACGAAACAACTGAAATTGCATTGAATAAGCCAAATTAAATAATTAATCATAGCTTGAAAACTACCCAAATTGTAAATAACTGTTCCACTTCCACAGTCACGTGGGCCGTCATGCAAGCAAGATGAGTCGACATAGGGCATACTTAATAGGGGCGCGAAAGTTCCATGGGCTGGCCCCGCAAGAAAACGTTGTGGGCTGACCCAGGTAGCAAGGCTCATTACCTACCTTTTATGTCCACAGGTTAAATAGTTATAAAAATTGAGTATTTTCCTTGAGGAAATATGTTTGGACGTCTTGAAAAGTAAAAAATAGGTCTTATGTTTAGGGATGTAACTGGATGAGCTGTAATAGGGTTTTCATCCGCCCAACCTAATAACAGTTCTATAGGGTTTTAGAGTCGGGATTGAATATATAGTAAAAACCTTATAGGGTTATAGAGTTGGGTTTGAATTATATAACCAATTCGATAGATATCCGATGACCCAGGACCATAATATTAAAAAGCAAACAAATAAATAAATAAATAAAAACATTAGTAAAGGGGCAATGAGAGGAAACAAAACATGAAGGGGTTATAATCTTTTCTACTTTTTAGAAATGTTTTGTTAAGGATTTTAGAACTTTTCATTAAACTTTATTCAAGTCATATTTGCTTTTATAGTGTTTGATATGTTATATTTTAGCCCCGACATGAGATTTATTTTAACCATGATCTTGTTGAAGTCTCTTAGATGACATATGGTGACAAAAGTAATATATTTGTGTTTAATTATTGAATTATGAAGGTAGTATAGCATATATTTTATCTGTTCTACATATATCTTTTTGTTTTTGAACATATAGAAAATGTATGTTAGAAGTCAAAAGCACAACTTTTCTTACATTTATTAGTAAAACTTGAAAATAGGTTAGAAAAAAATTAGGATTATAGGGTCATAGGATCGGATTTCAGATTCTAAATCAAATCCTACATGATGGGTTTAGATATAGTTTGAAAACCCTAAAGGGTTATAGAGACAGGTTTGGAAGATCTATAGGATAGCAGGTCATGTTTTGAGTTTATATAATTCGTCTAAAACATGAGCTGATTGTATCCTTAATTATGTTATATAAATAATTGTGTGATATGAATGTAAGAATTTGATAGGTTCGTTTATATTTTTACGCATGATGAAGTGACAGATCATAACACAGGAGAAATCATTGTTATTTTGGTTGCATGTTTTTCACTGGTTATTTCAATCTTGAGTAAGAAACAGCCAAACAGGGTCTGGCTAGTTTTGTTCCGGTGCCAAATCTTAAAAATATGACATTTAAGTCCAGTTCTTCCTGGAATCTTAAACTGTTGAACCATGTCGTCGGTACGAAGTAAAATATAGATGCCAAGAATCACATAAACATGAAGATGATGATGAGTTGATCATCAAAAATGAGATACTAAAAAAGATGAAGATATAATTATATATATACACATTTTAATTAACTTTCCTATAAAATTGGACTTATCATTTATTTTATTATTTTAAAAGGAAAAGTAAAATTTCATTGGCCAATAGACAAAATATATTTTTAAAATACTTTCTTTAGAAGTATGTGAAATCTTTACTCCCCAACTCCCGTTTCCTAATCATCGTTTTCATCAAAAATTTAAAAATAAAAATAAAAAATATATAAGTTACATATTTTTCTGAATATCAGATTTTAAATAAATATAAATCAAACAGAAAACTAATACTAATCTAATATAAATGAGGTATACTATACCTACTTTGCACTTGAGAGAAAAAAAGAAAAACGGACGGTGACAAAAGTTTAAGGAAAATACACATAATAAGAGAGAGGAATTCCGGCTGTCAAAAGGTAAATAAGTGTTCTTGCCAGGCCACTTCTTGGGACTGGTTTAATCAAATATCAATCGCAGTGACAAAATAAACAATATTAATCAATATTGATCCGCGGATAAGTGGACCAGTAGTAAAGGAATCGTGATTTTAATAGTGATGATGATAGTATTGATAAATAATTTGAAATGGTTTTAAGATAAATAATGATTGATTTGAAAATATAGATATCAATATTGATGGATTTGCTGATTAGTGATGGTTAAAGAAAAAAAAAAATCATTTAAAAAGGAAAGGTAACCACTAGAGAGTCTAGTTGTCATCCCCTATGCTAGATTTTTTCTTTTAAAGGCGGCAGAGGAGGGGGAGGAGAGAATCATTAATCACATTTGAATCTAATAATTAAACTAATCATTGACCAACCTCTAAGGCTGGCAATTTTTTTGTAACTACACATAACGTTGCTTTTACAGAAAAACCAAGTGGTATACATTTACATTTTTCTAACAGGAAGGAAAAAGGGCAAAAAAAAAAAAAAAAAAAAAAAAAAAAACACCGCGGGCGCTCAAAATCTATACATTTTCATGATATGAATTACACGGGTTTAGGCATAATAGACATTAGTCTCCTTGGCACCTAGAGGTGATGTTTACATCTCAACAACAAAGGAATAAGTAAATATATATATTAATAAAAAATTATAAAATATAAACAGATGTGATAATTGCAAAAATAGGCAAGTTAGAGAGAGAGAGTTTAACGCTAATAGCCTTGTAATGTAGTTGCATATTCTTTGATTTCTCAAGTGAGATGTACTAGATTTGAATCCTTCTATCCCTGTTATAATAGCAAAACGAAAAAAAAAAAAAGAAAAGAAATAAGTTTATTTTTTAATAAACTCATCCTATGAAGTTGTTTCTCCGGATCGAAGATAATTTTAAATCTCTATCGTAAGATATTAAAAGTCCCTAAGTTCAATGAGTTTATAACTTTAGATTTTGTCTAAATGCTAAGCCCAAATTCGGACTCATAAGGTTTGTTCATTGTACTTAATTATGTCAAGTTTTTTCATACAAATTAATTTACAACCAAGTTGTGTCGTATCCTAATTGATAAGTTTTGTACAAAATTATTAATTATATTCAAACCCATAATGTAAACGTGATTTGCTAGGATTTATTCTTTTTTTCCCAAAGAACAATAAACTTTATTCATTAATAGCACAAAATAAATACAAATCAACCTAAAACATGAAAAACAAGAGATGAGGATAACAAACTCTAACCAATAAGATCAATCTCTTATACCAAAAGAGGATATCGAAAACCATTGAACACAACAAGTTCTACCATGAGGCAAAGATCCAGTACTTTGATTGGAGAAAATACCCACATAGGGGTAGAGTACTAAAAAGAACAAAATAAAAAATACAAAAACATAAATTAAGGAAACTTTTGATGTAAAAGATTACTCTTTTTTCACTTTGAGAACTCTTTTTGTTTGAGAACTTGAAGTGCTGATATCGAAATATTGAACCATTTGACATGCCTCAAAATCTTCTAAAAATAAAGTTATAACTTTAGAGTGCTTGAGAAATAAAGATTGAAAAATAAATAAGAAAATGGTTGTTGAGTTTTTATTGAATTTTGAAAATGAAGTGGTGATTGAAAAAGAAGTGAGAAGATAATTCGGTGTTAGGGGCAACCAACAATGGCAACCGCTCTCTAAGGTTTTCTCAAATTAGAATGTAGTTTGGAGATGAAAGAGAAAGAGGAGAGAGAGAAGAGAATACTTCCTAGCTGGCTACCTGCTAGGATTAATTTAAAAGGGCTTGAGGAAGATACCAACCCTTAGCCTTTGAAAAACTTATTATTAACATTAATTAAAGAAAGAGTAGAAAAAGTATGTATAATATATATACACATAATATATATATATATAGGTATATATAAAGGAACAAAATTTTTAATGATGTTAAGGAATGTTCTTGCACACATAAGGGCAATTTCTATTGAAGTCATTCTACTTTTATAAGGTTATATATCTTCTTTTTCTAGCCATTAAAATTTACATTCATGTTTTCCTTCTTTTCATTTCACTTTCTTTTCTTTTTCAAATAATTTCATTCATTAACATAATAGTTAATTAGCATTTTTTATTTATTAGTGGATGTACTAATGTCATAATTGCATTGTTAATATTACACATGCTTTGATTTTATTGAGTAAAGTGCCAAATTATAATAACAATCGTATTTACCTGATGTACTAACATTATTATTCACAATAAGTATTGCGAAAACGAATAAGGGATTATTGAATAATCCATCGTTTAATCACATATATTGGAAAAATTATTTTTAATAGGGTGAATGTAATATTTGGTACTTGAGTTTTATCAATTTATGTAATTAACTATCTAAAGTTTGAAAGTATCGATTTACAACCAACACATTACTCATTTTTGCAATTAAAAACCTGGACTTTGCCAAGTTTTGCAATTAACCACCATAACTTTACTCATTTTTTCAATTAAATACCTTATATAATCTAAGTACTTTAAATAGACTCGAATAATTTGTAGGTTATAAATTGACAATTTCAAATTTTAGATAGTTAACTGTAAAAATTAGTAAAATTCAAATACCAAATGTTACATTTACCATTTTTAATCGCATAATGCCTTAGAGCTTATAACGCAACAACCTATCATAGGAAAGCTTATAACCCGCTAAATCCTTCAATTGTTACCCTTAACCACTAAACTTACATTAATGCATCACATTGATATATCGTATGCTACTCAAAAGTAGACAGCTAGAACCAAAATAACATCATGGATGCACCGTATCAATATATGAAATTGAATTTACTAGCAAAAACTACTACTACATAGTCAACATTAAAGGCTAATGATATATGGTTCTCCACAACACCTAACAACCTTACATTTAAACATCTTTGTAAATTTCTACAAAGATAACATCTTCTTCACAATCAATATATTATCATATCTCAAATCAACACATTAATCAATATCATTACCTATTACATAAATTCCTAAGAAATAAGCTGAAACCCAATATATAATTACCACAATCACATGTCAAAGTCGAACATAAAGACTAGCCTTGCGTTGCAAGTCCGAGGAGATAATATACATATACCAATTGATAATTAATTTCATTTAGTAGATTGTTCAAATAGAAAGGTAAAAAGCTTATTATTTTATCCTTTTACAAAATGCCTTAGGCACTTGCAATCATTTCTCGTAGAATTATAAATTCCCATTTTATTGAGCATTATAAAATATACTTGTTGTTAGTTTATTTTATATAAATTATATTATAATTGCAACAACAAAGTATGCATTTTTATATGACTGTTTTGAATATCGATTTAAATAATATTA
The DNA here is from genome assembly GCA_024138025.1 of Combretum micranthum. Lineage (NCBI taxonomy): Eukaryota > Viridiplantae > Streptophyta > Magnoliopsida > Myrtales > Combretaceae > Combretum > Combretum micranthum. The sequence continues at coordinate 1,620,402 of JAMXBD010000065.1, forward strand.
GTTCAATATCCAAATTGCATGATACTACCTCCATTTCTTAAAGCATAATTTTGAGTTACCTTTTCTAGCCCATTATTATAGTCGAGGAGGAAGGCTCTTGACATAGGGGAGGAGAAAATGGTAAATTAGTTAATTCCAACAGTGGTAATATAAATCGGTACTGTTGCTAACCACTTGGTTTAATTAATATATATATATATATATATATCTCAATATGACCCATTTGAAGGGGTTAATTAAACTAATCAATATCCCACACATTTAAGATTGTCAACTTTTTTAAATAAATCAAACTACCTTATTCAATGGACACTGAACCAATAATTTTTCTGTACATTTTCATATTATCCTCCACACGGCTTTATGCATTAAAAAACATTAATATATGTATCATTGGCATCCGGCAGTGATGTTTGTATCCCAACATCACATCTGTTTGACCTGGTATTATTATGCTTTTTACAAGAAATGCATAACAAAATGTTGAAGAAAGAATATGGGGTTGGCCGGGGTTCTTTATATTGTCAAGCAATAGATCATTATCATCTTTATTTAGGGAGAGCAAGAGCAAGGAAGAGTCATGGCACTGAGTCCTTGGTTCTTTTGCTTCATCTTTCTCGGCTCCTGCTTTTTTTTTTTTTTTTTTTTTTTTTTTTTTTTTTTTTGCTGGTAATCATATTGTTTCTGCAGTCACATTTACCCTAAGAAAATTGATTTTTAAAAATAGAGATTCTATAATAGAAAATTAATAAAAGAAGTTATATTTTTATAAAAAAATTAATAAAAGAAGTTATATTTTTATAAAAACTGCCTGCAATGGTAATTTTTGTAATAAAAATTTCGTTTCAAATATAGAAATTCTGTTTTTAAAATCCAATTTTTTCGTTGTATTTTTTTCCCATTAATAAGCTTTAATTATTAATTATAATTATTTGGACTGAGTAATTAACAATGTTTATTTGCAGATGGTAGATTATTTTCTCATGCACGTGGTGGACGATCACTACTTCAGGCCAAAAAAAAGTAAGAAATTCTATTTTCTTCGTGCTTCTATACATTTATAATTTTTTTCCTTTTCCATTTTTTTAAAGATATATTCAATTGTCCTATTGAGGAAGACTTCTTGACGATTACAATTTATATGGATTAATCTAATGGCAAATTCTAGGTCCTGTCATTAATTTTGACGGGATTGGTCCCATTAACTATCCGACGGCTCATACCATATCCAACCGTGATCGAACAATTAAACTAGTTAATATTTCAATTATTATATTTATTTTAACAATTAAATAATTAACTGGACGATCCCACCAATAAAACCGTAGAAACTCCTATGATCTATTATATCATAGCCATTAGAGAGTGATTGAGATCTTACATATACATAGTTTCAAAAAGAATAATTATTTTATATGACTGATATAAAGGATAGATAAATTGTTTAGATGGTTATGAGAAAACAAATATCTAGTTTCTCCTGATAAAAGAATCCGTGTTTTTTTTTTTTAATTCCATATATCATTGAAAATTTCAATATTTATATTATTTTAACACCCCCTATCATGATGCAGTCTCTCGTCTGAAGATTTAATAAATTGAGTATGTTTAGGCCATACAGATATTATGGGGCCGGCGGCATTCTAAGTTTCTTAAGATTTGAAATATGATTAGGTCTTCCATGGATTAACAACTTCCTAATTTTTTTTTATAATTTTCCTCCCTCGTTTGAACCCTTCCGAGTCTCTTGTATAAGGCATATATACATACTAAATTCAAGACGGGCAAATCCAAAGACATTTCTATTGCAAAGAATTTCTCGAGAAAAATCATAGATAAGTTATAATTCATTTAAAGTCTATGTGCCATAGTCCTATTGAATAAGCTAGTTTAACTTTTTGAATAAATCAAACGAGTGATTAGTAGTCTTATTATAGAGAAAAAAAATAGCTATAACGCCTTTTTTGATGAATCATATGGTCTTAAGATTTTATCAACCAATAAAATTATTAAAGAAATTGTAAGCACGATTGAAAAGATATAAAAAGATATATGAGTTATTATATCTTGTATAGTCGATTTATTAGGCACAGGAATTTAGCAAATCTTTTAATTGTTTTGGCATTTTCTTCAATTCACTTTGAGCTATATTGCCAACTAAGAAAAACGAAATTGCTGTTTTCATGAATTCAAATCCGTTTAAGAATAAAACTTATACATATTTATAGGCGTTGCCGTTTTCATAATTGATCATTCTTGGATAATTTTCATGGTTGAATAGGTAAATAATTATTTTTTAATGATATAAAAACTAGAACTACCTAGATAATCTGCAATGAAACGTATTGTTGTATGATGAACCAATTTACTGATTGGGGTTCTTTTTTTCCCCCCATAAATTTTAAGGTAAATTTGCATGAGAATTACAATATAAATGGGATATGATTAACAGGTGTCGCAAAATAAATAATACGTACGTATATAATTAATTTGTTTCATTATCCAAATTGTGAACATTATAAATTTGCCAATCACTTTCCATCTCCTCGTCTCCCAATGTTAGGCACAAATCTTATCTTAGTAAGTCAACTTAACGAGAATTGCATGAAATAGCCATTCTTTCCTATATGGCTAAGGGTATATTTGGGTTAATTTCATTGTAGGTACATGAACTTTTTCAATATAACAGTTTTATATTCTAAAAAAAATTTTCAACCCACAAAAATATCTAAAATTTTTAAATCTTACTCCAACGGTACTTTTAGCTAGAATCTGGCAAAAAATCCAGCTATATGCTAACGTGGCAAAAAATGCACATCAAAAAATTAATTTTTAATTTTCATGTTAGCATATTTTCAATTTATTTATTTTTCCTTTTTTTTTCACTTACCTCTCTCTCCTCTCTCTTCAACCTCCCTATTTCTCTCTCTCCCCCCTCCCCCACCCACCCACCCAAAAAAAAACCCTACCCTGCCCCCCACTCGCCACCCCACACCGAACACTCACGCCATAAACACACCCACCTCCTTCTCCACAGCCACAGTCTACCAACATTGAAAATCACTCAACAATAGCTACAGGACACCACACATACACACCATTCAAGATCTTGTTGGATGCGGTATGGCATGTGGATCGGATCAAAGCAACACAAAAGTTGAAGTTTTCTTCTTTCTTAATGGCATGAGCTCGAGTACATGTGATAGGAGTTCATCTTCACGATGTGAGTTCAATGATGGTTTTGTGTAGGTGACAGTAGCGAAAGATGGTCTCAGCTTGGAGATGAGTTTGTGATTAGGATGTCTTAGTTCAACGGTGGTACATGGGAGTTTGGACTAATACCAGTTGGCTTTTTAAATGGTGGTGGGGCTCCTATTTGAGCTGTGAATTGATGGACTTGGTTTGTCGAGTTCGGTTTTAATGAAGCAGTGGTCCACAACTACTATGGAGATGGGTATGGCATTAAGAGGCTTGAGCTTCGTGTCGATATGGGCTTATGATGAAGCTTAGAGAGAGAGAGTCAGAAAGGGAGGGGGGGTGTTAGAGAGAGAGTCTTCCTTGATTGGGGAAAAAGATGAAGATGTAGGAGAAGGAGTTTAGTTGACGTACCCCTAGAGTTTCAACTTAAACTGGTGGGTTCGTGTGGCTGTTGGAGGTAGAAGGATAGAGAGTCTTCCTTGATTGGGAAAGCTCCAAACTTGATGACCCACATCGCAAAACCCAATTGGGTTTATGCTCATGTGTTTGATAATTATGTCAGGGTATATTAGTGGTGGATGGTTTGGTGGGTTTTGTGACTATGTTGGGTTACGACGTGTTTGATGGATTGCAGTAGAGATGGTGGTAACTAAACGGACAAAGAGGAAGAAGAAGAATAAGAAGAAGAGAGAGGGAAGAGGTGCACGAGAGAGAGAGCAAAGTAAAATAATAAAAAAAAAGAAAAATATATAAATATGTTGACTTGGAAGTTAAAAAGTTAATTTCCCAATATAGATACCCTGCCATGTCGGCAAGGCGTTGGATTTTTATCCTAATTACAACCAAAATGACCATTGATACAAACTTTAAAAAGTTTAGGTATTTCTAAAGGCTGAAAATTTTTTTAGGTATAAAACTGTTATATTATGAAAATTCAGATATTGTCAAAGAAATTAACCTAGACATATTAGCTATTCTTGAGTCTTTCTTTACATATTTTCAAACTCTACTTATTAGACAAAACTCATCAATTGAGTTATGAACTAACCACTTGAACTAAACCATTACAACCTAGATGAGACCTCAACCAAACCATTCGACCTTGACTAAGATCATAAGAAATACATCATCTAAACCACTTGACCATGTAAACATCCACCAATGCAGTCAATCATGACTATTAAATCTACATCAATCAAACTGTTTACCCATATCAAACCATTTATAAGAAACTGGAGTGTATTATGAACAACGTAATTATAGTGAACACCTTAAACCACCTTAACTAATTAAAAATGAGCCATAATAAATAACAATGGTTTGGTTATGTATAGTGAGCTAGATGACATGTAATCCATGAGAGGTGGTGGTTAAGGCTAGCATTCAGTAGGGATCGAAGGTAAAGCTTAAGAGTTAGGGAGATTATACTAAAAGTAATCAACATTTGAGGTAATTTAAATTAAGGGATTAATATTTTGATTAGTTAAGAAAATAGATGAATGTTTTGACAATGTAAGTTAAATAAGGAATCCACACTTGAGTTGTTATAATGATGTTAAGAATTGCTTAAGTGGCATGTTAACATGACACACACGTGATGTTAATATGTTCAATTTATTAATTTAAATAATATAATTCAATAAATTTGTAAAAAAAGAGAAAAAAAAGGAATTGTAGAAACTGGAAAAAAAAAACAGAAAGAAGAAAAAGGTATAACATGTTCAATTTATTTGCTGGGTTAATGTAAAAAATAATTTCACAAAAAAGTTTAATCAAGTACCTAAAATTTGATAAACAATTTAGTCCATGAAGTTTGGTAAATAACTTTGTACCTAAAATAAGTTTTTACGTATATTTTTCCTACCTGATTGAACTTATTTTATGTAGGAAAAATATATGTGAAAACTTGCTTGGAGTGCCAAATTATTCAAAACCAAATTTCATATATTTTATTAAACTTTTTATGAAAGTTCATATATCATTTTTTACATTATCCCATTTTAGTTTAAAAAATTTTAAATTGAAAAAAATAATAAGATTAAAAAATTAAGGATAAATGTAAAAAAAAAAAACTTTTGTCATCTTTAATTTTCAAGGTTAATATATATATATATATAATAGAAAAAAATTAATAATACAAAAATAAGAAAATGAAAAAAATCATTAGAAAAGAAAAACATCAACAATAATAGCAATAGCGACAACAACAACAACAACAACAACAACAACAACAATAATAATAAGGGTTAATGACAAAAATGGTACATGAACTTTTGCAAAATGTTTAATTAGATACTTGAAGTTTTGTTTTGAACAATTTGGTACCTGAATAAAGTTGTCGTGAACTTTTTTTTTTCATATCTAAAGTTTGGTTTTTATAATTTTGACGCATGAACAAAATTTTCACAGATTTTTTTATATTTGAAGTAAGTTCAATTAGATATGAAAAAAGTTCGTAAAAACTTTGTTTAGGTATCAAAATTGTCAAAACCAAACTCCAAGTACCAATTGAACATTTTACGAAAGTTCAGGTACCAAATTATTCAAAACAAAATTTCATATATCTAATTGAATATTTTACGAAAGTTTAGATACCATTTTTTACATTAACCCTAATAATAATAAAACCATTCTAGCCACTTTATGGTGGTCGAAGGCCACTTAAAGGGAGTTGTGACGAAATATCCTTTTATATTTTATTGAATTTTCTTTCTTTGTTTTTAAAATTTCTTACTTTCAATTATTTTTATTAATTTTATAAATTATATTTATTTAAACTAATAAATTAAACTTGCTAATTTTTTTCCTTTTTTTTTTAATTTTCTTAAAGGGTTAAATTATTTTTGGCTCATCTAGAATCTAAACTGTGTTTAAAGGAAGATTGGACAATGTCGAATTATGAGTAGTGTTTGTGTTCAAGCTGGGTTTTAGGATAAAATCTAAGTAATTCTTAATACACTTAGTCCGATTAAATCTATTAAGGATAGCTAAGCAAATATGCTTAAGCATACTACTCTACATGTAGCATGATTTGACAAATTTTAGGTGAAAAAAAATTCAGAAACCTTTGTGTGATTCTAATATTTCTATACTTTTCATTGATAAATATCTTAACCCTTATCTACTTTTCATTAATAAATAGAACTTCATTTATGTGCCCATTAATTGTCCATGGGCCTTTCTAGAATATTAGTTGCCTTTATAAGTTATTCCACATAATTATCATCTCTATATTTATGAATGGAATAAACAACCAACAAAAACAAAGGAAATTTAGTTCAAGATACTTTTATCATCTAATGGATTTCTTACTTAGATGAGCACAATTTAAACCTCATTCCTCTTGACCATTATACCTCAACTTACACCTAAAGCATTTGTCCAAAGAGATAACTAAACTCGATAGTCCTACTTAGATTATTTGTGTCATGTGTCACCAACTTAGTCCTTAGAAGAATGAGAACATTTGGTGAATAAGCATTATTTAATAGATTATTTATGGCTTATTCTATATAGGTAGGAGGAAACTCCTTCTGTGTTTCAACTAAGATTTAAATGACAAACTTATTTTCTCATCATATCAACATTTATCAACATAAGGTAATCACAGAGGTCATAATACATGTTTAAGATATCAAATTAATACTTGGTCTTGGGCTACAAACGAGCTAAGCCAAGCTTCTTAAATTTCAGACTCGAAAGGCTTGGACTCTACTCATTGAACAAATAAACGAGCTCAAGTCGAACTAAACTTTTAACAAGCCAAAAAAAAAAAAAACAAGCTCGGGCTTGAGCTTATTTAGGATTTGTGAGCCCGAGCTCAGCTCGTTAGGCTTGTTTAGCTAAACGAGCCGAACTTGAGTTGAAGCTTATTTAACTTAATAAACTAAATCCATCATCGAGATCCATGGAAAAAATGGGAAAAAAATACATTTTTTTAAATATCTTTATTGTTTTCATTTAAAGGAGTCATCTTCAACCTTCAAACCACCATGAGCCACTAAAACACCATCTAGGCCACCATCTACAAATATTACCAAATCAAAACTGAAAAAACCATTGAACCACCTTACCAAACTAACCCATAACTGTAACCAATGCACTCATCAGGCCACTTCAACCTCTATCAGCTATGAACCACTCATAAGAGCAAAATACTAACTACCTACTGAGACTCCAACCAAGAATCACCCAGCTATCTTCACTGTAGAATCACCACGTCATCTACCAAAACCATCACCCATCTCCACCGAGTCACTACATTGAACTCAGCAAAACAAAACAACTCAGACTGAACTCCCTTCCATCTCCCTTCATGCACTACTCCGCAAACATCGATGAATGACACTACCAACCTCTTCTTTTTGAAAACTTATTTGAACTTGAAGCATTGAAATCGCCTTATCCTCTTCTTCTTTCTTCTTCTTTTTTTTAGAAAGGTATTAAGGCTTTTTACTTCACCTTTTCTCTCCTTTTAGTGGAAGGAAACTGATTTGTCGTTGAGTTTGTGAAGAAAATAGTTGAAAATGAAAAGTGAGAATTGGGGTTTAAAGGAGAAGAGATGATAATTAAAAAGTCTCTCGTGAATTCCACTTTCGTATGGATACAAAACAATAAGCACTCCTAACTTTAATCAATTACTCTATATTACTTTTTTTTTCTTTTTCTATTTATTAAAAAAAATTGTCAATTTGTGATGTCACATTGTTCTGTGTATAGTGTACCTTTCGTCGCCCATAGGCTTTGGTGTTCTTTTTTTCCCCCACTCTTGTTTCTTAAATAACTTTCAAATTTCATTATTCCCCCATGCTTTATTTTCTATAATATTATATAATTTATATTATACTAATAAATTATTATTGATATAAATAACTATACATTTATATACAATGTTATGTATGATGTAGTTATATTAATATTACTAATATAAATAATTATTAATAATAAGTAATTATTAGAATAATATATATAAAAGTATTCACAAACTTTTTCGCGAGCCTACTCACAAGCTTGGTTAACGAGCCTGTTCACAAGCCTTTAACAAACATGTTTGCGAACCGACTTGCAAGCCTAAAGTAAAGCTCAAGGTAAGCCCATTTAGCTAAACAAGCCGAGTTCGAGATCGAACTTAGATCGTTTAGAGTCAAGCTCGAGTAACTCATGAGTAACTTAGCTCGTTTCCAACCTTATTAGGTCCCATATTAAAAAAAAAAAAAAATTCAATTGAAACAGTGTAACTTGTGATTAAGATCCATTATCACTAGTATAAGTTTGCTTACTCGTTTAGTCCTAAAAACATCGAGGAAATATTCATTTTAACCATTAGTGATCCATCGAGTAAATATAGAATAACCCTTAAACTCATTTTAGCAATATTGTTGCTTGCATAATCTCCCTTGTTGGTCCTAATGTGTAAGTAACCAAGAGGGGAGGTATATTGGTTACTTTAAATTTCTTTTAAAAACTTTTGTGTGATTTAAAAAATTGTTTAGAAAATGCCCTTAATTGCCTATATTAGTTATGGACTTAAAATTATTATTTTTCTATCTCTTACCAAGTATAAGATTTTATGGTTTAAAAAAAAAAAAATTCAAATAGTGTTATCAAAGTATAAAATGCAAAATTAAAAAGAGATAGAGTAAGAGAAAAAATGCTCAAGGATATGTAATGTTTCTACCTTATGCATTAGTCCACTCATCCAACTTTCATGTCGGGATACTAATATTCCATGCAGTTGTTCTATTAATCTTGTAAAAACTTCAATCAAGTTTCAAAGAGTATTGCTTCCAAGTAATTGAATCGACCACATTGCCTCTCTAGTTTATCTCTAAGTTAGCACTGCTCTATGACAGCCTTTGTTATATGGACATGCTAACATAATCATATTGTGAGTGTTTATTACTTAAACGATGAGGATTTACAGCAAAGAGAATCCTCAAATTTAAAACGAAGTAAGCTAAAGCAACTTCTAAAAGTATGAAGTGAAGTAGTTTCTAATTCAAGCTTTTAAAAGGGTTTTGGAGTTTTCGTGCTCGAGTAGATTACTCCAGTTCTTTATAATGTCAAATTACTAGCATGCTTTTGTCTCTCAATTGAAACCTTATGTAAGTCATATGTAGCTTTGAAGTGAGTCTTCAATTTATAGGGGAGGTCTCACACTCAAATTTCTTCGAATGGGAAATGAAATCTTTGGGTTATTTGTGCAATATTTAATTTTATCTGTCACCATTTGATTTTCAAAAAGTTTCTTCAAATACATATTTTGGTTGTTGTAAATATTCTAAAAAATTCTTGAGTTCTCAGCTACATTTTGGAATATCTTGTAAGTGATGGCTTGACAAACTAAGGAGATATCCTTCCTTTTATAAAATATTTACTTGTCTAACTCATTGTAACTTCTCTTCAAATTACGTCTAAGTTTGGCAGATGTCCTCAAACTATTTTTGGAACTTTCTTTCCAAACAATATCCATTATTTGACCTTATTTCATCAGGATTATAGTATATTTGAAAAATTATTCAATTTGCAATTGCATAGTTAAGAACTCGGACAAGATAAATTGATTCCCAAGGATACTTGTCAAACATTAATGGGATGATTAAATATATATTTCCCTAATATATTTAATCTATCAAGTTGGGTCTTCAATATAATAACTTGAGATATTTATAAGTTTATTTGTCTCGACCAACTTTTAATTCAACTTTTGATGCTCACTTTTTCAAATGGTACATTGTTTTAAATTCAAGGATATCATTTTCATGCTTTTGTTTTCTATACACTAGACAAGCATATTAGAAATATTTGATTCCTTTTACATCGTGAAAAATTAATGAGAGATAACAACACCCTCTGTGCTTGTTCCCATTCTCCCAAAAATTGTTAAGAGGTCCATAAAGCCTTCTTTCATAACGTCATCGGTAGTTTCCCTTTTCTTACTATCTGAATTCGCTTCTCTAATCCGTTCACTATCACTCTTCTCATGGCTTTTTTACGTAAGCTCATAGGTCCTTGCTCTGGAGACGTAGGCATATGCTACTCGTGGGGTGTCCTACTGAATGTGCAACCAAGATGCATGTCCGATTGGATGTAATTTTACATTATACAATATAATTAAAAAAATTAAGTATACTTTAATATTTCTAAATTTCCTAAAATAAAAGTTCATTTATTATTTTTTTAATAAAAAATCACATTGATTTATATAGTAAATAATATATAGTTAGTAAAGAAAATAAATAATATACCACTTGGTTTCCAATCTAGTATAAGACAACATAAGCACTAAACTTTAATAAAAAAAATAACATAACACCATTCACAAAGATAAGTAAGGTAGGGGCTGGACCTTAACTAAATTAATATTAACATTATTTATATGTATTTGCCCATTATTATAATTATATTGCGTTTTATTTATGTGCATAAAAAATGTTCTAATGATTTCATTGTAATATCTTTTAAAACTTGATAAGTATGAAAAGATTCTTCCAAGAACTAATTAAAAATATCTAGTGCATTTTATAAGAGATCGTATATTTGTTATTCAAAAATTAATTATTATTATTATTATTAAGAAAATTGAATTAACATATGAAATGTGTGTAATTCTTTTTTTTTTCTAGTAAAATTCAATCAAAAAATATATATGAATAGGAAAGTTGTTGAATAATCCATTTTATTTTCATAACATTAATTGTAAAAAAAAAAATGCATTTTGAAAAGGGAAAACAACATTTATGAGATTTGTTCAATAATCAATGTTCATTTTCATAAAATGTACATTTTTTCCTTTCAAGAAAAATCAAAATTTTAATTTCTTCTATACTTAAAAAGGGTTGAGACTCCTATTCAACCCCTTCTAGATAACACGAATTTTTTATGCTTGCTAGATGAGATAAATACAGTATAAAATCTTGTTTTTCTTTTTATGCTATATATAATTTATTATGCATAACTATTATACTAATATAGTGGCTTACATGAAAAAATTTTTATTTTAACAATTATTTATCATTCCATCGTTATTTTAGTACTGTTGCCATCACTGCCATCATTTTATCACCATGACAACAATGTTTGCTCTTCATCACTTATTAATCTCAATTGTGGTGATAGTAATGTATGGTAATGATATTAGCAATGATAGTAATAGATGATGATAGTAACAATGGTGATGATGGTGGGATAGTGGGCTAGTAATTGAGAATAATTGTTATTTTGGATTTTAATAAAATATGTTATTTTATTTCGTTCTAAGATGTTTATAACTTCACTTTTATAAGACAGAAATAATGAAATTAATCCTATATCATAGAATATTTTATCAAACTTTACTTAATTTGGGTGGTTTTATTGAAAATATAGGAACTTGCTCTCCTTTATTTTTTTTTTCCAAAACTTTAGGCTATTATTATAGTTCTTCAACTTGCATGGCAATCAAATTTTTCCCTGATGGTGGTGGCAGAGACCGATTCCGAAGAGGCTTTAAATTTAATGAGCTCTATCGTTGTAGATGCTACTTAGAATCATATTTTTTTTTCCAAATAAGGCAACGGATTGCTAAAACATGGGGAGTTAAATTTTATTGGATCCCTAGAGATTTTAACTTGTGTGTAGATCAAATGGCGTATTTGAGTCACTATATTTAAGAGGAAAGAGTTGTTGATTTTGATCCTTCTAAGTTCCTTAGAGCCTTCAATTGTTGCTTTTGCATAACTCTCTTGAATTTCTTGCTGTTTCTACTGTTTAGTTTTTTTATTTCTTGGTCTTTTTGCCTTTTGATTAAAAAAAAAAAAATACTTATGGCTTGTTTGGTATGCAAGAATGGATCAGAATGGAATTATGATTCCGGCTTTCATTCATTTTCTTATGTTTGGAAGCGTCATGAGAAGGCAGAATCGCGATTTCTTGGAATCGATGATTCCGTCTTTGAAAAGACGGAATCACAATTCCATTCCCCTTTCTTTTAAGATTTTTACTTAAATTATCTTTTTATCCTATATTAATTTATTATTTTGTTTTTTTTGTGAAGGATATTTTTGGTAAATTCTAATACAAGCTCAATTATATTCATTCCATTCCGTGTTCGTATCCAAACAAAGGAATAGTTGTCATCCCTTATTGAATCTATTCCATTTTATTCCTTCGATTTCAATCCATTCCATTCCGATGATTCCCATACTAAATGTGACATCAATTTAATACAATAAAAGATTTTCCACCTGATTTAGGTAAGAATTTAGGGGCGGTGACATGGCTTATATTTTTAAAACTTCCATAGGATATATATTAATGTTGTCCATTTGAGACTCCCATGTTCTTTTTTTTTTTTTTTTTTTTTTGACCAAAGACTCCCATGTTCTTAATTTGATTAGTTGAGACATAAATGTTGCTTTCGCACGTTGAGGCGCTTGAGGTGGTCACTTGACAGCTAGCTATTAGCCAACGCGAAACGCGGTCTCTCTCTCTCTCTGCCCCTCCGACCCCAGGGACCCCAAGAGCTTAGTAAAGTTGGCAACTCCCAAAATCCCGATCTTTCTCCAGAAGAAAAGAAAACACAAAGGAAACAGGTTGCTTATAAACATCTAGTGACTATAACTCTGCGAACTCCAAGTACGCTGTAATACCGAGAAACAAAAAGATGGATTTACATGTAAAGACATCATTTTTATGCTGTCTACTTCTTTTCTGCTTTTTGGGTTTTGCTTCTCCTTCACATTTCATTTCTGGTAATTACCCTTGTTAACTCTCAACTGGGTTATTTTTTTACCTTTTTATTGAACTCTGTGGCTTCTGATTTCGTGTTTTTTGATGGAAATTTTGGATCTTTTATCGTTGACAATGCTTATAAATGGTGTTTAATTAATTGGTTGGTTTTTGTTTAGATGGTGTTTTTGGATCTCAAGGAGCTGGTGGTCGTAGCATTCTTCAAGCAAAAACTGGTAATTGATTGTTTATTTTTATTGTCTATGTTCGTTTAAGTTGGAAATTGTTCTTTCTCTGAAGAAAAGGGGGAAAAAATTAAAAGGAAAGAGTTGAGTTATGGAGATCTTGACAGAGTTGGTGTTGTGGTGATGTATGGGCTGCTTCTTCTTCTTCCTCTTCTTCTTTTTGATAAACTGGATTGCATCAGGTAAAGGGTATGAATGAATTGAGAAATTGTGCGATTCAGGTGTAGTTTGAAGGTGGAAACTGATGATTAAGACTTGAATTAGATGTAATTAGCCAGTTGAGGTAGGTTATGAGATATTGATTCAGGATTTCACATGGAAACAAAATGTTAATACATTTATTTCTAGGAAAATTTTTATGATTTTGGGGACCGTTTTAGGAAAATTTCTAAAAATTTTAGGACCACTGCAAGTGAAGCTTTACTTATGGTGTGTTCGTTTTACTCGAAACATTTTCTGGAATTTTTTCGATATTTATTATAATCAGAACTCTGAGAGTACTTCTTACCCAAGAACTTTGAGACTAGCAAATATTGCAGCAGAAGTCTCAAGATGTTGTGATTATTAGTAGCTTTTAATGTCAGGTGATGTTAGTAGGCTAAGCATCCAATGGCTGATGGTGATGGTATAAAATAGAAAATATCCTGTCACTGCCAGCTGCTTTCCAAAACCAGTTATTTCTAACCTACTAGTTGATGTGACCTCTTGAGATTACAACAAAATATAAGCACTGCAAAAGTTTGACTGTAAAAAATTAAAAAAAGAAAATTGGAAAACTTTACCTGCGGCAAACATTCCGTAACTTGGTGCATTTGCATCTGACGCATGCTTTATTTACTGGAGATCCAGTTTAAGATTTGCCCAGAATTGTAATTAGAAGGTGTATTCCTGCAGCTTTTAATTCAGATATAAACTCTTCTTCCAAATATATGTGTATTTTGTTTCTGTCTAGTTTACTTGCCAAAAATTGCTACTGAATGACTGGTAATTTTCTCAATGATTGTGAATTCTAATGATCTTCTCTGGTCTCCTTCAATGTCTTGCCCCTTGAACCGTTCTGCCCTTGTCTGCTTCATCTGGCTTGACCGTGCTTGTGTTTGGACATGTAGATTGCTAGTTCTCTAATGTAAATTTCCCAATGCCATGTAGCTGACAGTCATTCAGAAGTTGAATTGTTGATCATGTTTTTAGGTGTCAGTTATAAAAAACATATCTTAATTTTGTCATTTCAACGTTGAGCTGGCGTTCCACATACCCATGTGCTTTCATAAATGACCGACTTTTATGGTGAAATCATTCTTTAGGTGTCAAGCCATTGGTCTTAAGAGTTAGGGTCAACTAGAGATTCCAGCTATTTACATTAGTAGATATTGACACCTGCAGTGTCTCTCTTTAGAGGAAGTGAAGGCATATTCAAAGGGAAAAGTTACTCATGTTTGATATGTTTAGAGGTGGCATGAAGGATTTCCTGTATCTTCATCTTCTGTTACTATCCAAAGTCAGAAAACTGAAAGGAATAATCATTTGAGTGAGCAAAGGATCTATTTTTCACTTTTGATTCCCCCGTCAATTAAAAGAAACTGGATAACCTTACTCTTTTCCTCATTCTGCACCTTTGCCCCTTTCTTTCCTATCTATTTCAGGTTGCCAGTAACTTGTGCATAATTGTTTTTGTGCATGTATCTGCCTTGTCAGTGCACCCTTGTGTTGCTTTCTTTTGGATGCATGTTTCCCTAGGTTGAAATTATTGCTGGTTAGCTTACAGCTTATATGGATGATATGTTATGTTGATGATATCATACCCCTATGTTATACCATCTCTAAATTTACATTTAATGGCCAATCTATATGTGATCCCATTGCCCGAGGAAAGGTAAGAAAAAACGGCTATTGATATGAGATCAGAGTGAGGACAGAACATCCAGCATACTTAGACTTTCCTGTCAAAATTTGGCTTGGGAGATATCTCAGTTTATAGGTTCTAGTAGACATAGCTTTGCTTGTATCAATAAGAACTGTATGAAATCTTAATTCATTTGCAGCATCTTTCACTTGACATTTCTTTGTAAAATACAACTCTAGAGGTTCATCCTGATAATTGTTTCATACAACGTGAAGGTTGTACTGTCGACTTTGAAAACCAGAACTACACAATCATCACAAGTCAGTGCAAAGGACCTGATTACCCGGCAAACGTTTGCTGTACAGCTTTTAAGGAATTTGCTTGCCCTTTTACGGATCAGATAAACGATCTTACCAATGAATGTGCTTCAACTATGTTCAGTTACATAAACCTCTATGGAAGATATCCACCCGGTCTGTTTTCTAGTGAATGTCGTGAAGGGAAACAAGGTCTTGATTGCAGTAAAGTTCTATCCTTCTTGCGATCTCAGCAAAATAATCCAAGCAGTGACAGTCATAAGGTAGCATCACCTCAATCAGCACTGCTTATGCTAACTGGTGGTGTCCTCTTACTACTGTCCCAGTTTTTCTAATGGAGAGGTTAGGATAATCCTAATATTATCCTCATGTTTAAAAGCGTTCACTTGTTAAATATTCATTATCTGCTTCACCGACGTACCTGTCACGTAGTCTGGTGTAATCTCTTAATTAAAACTCATGATATATAATATGGTCTAATATATTTACATCAGGGAAGAGATATGTATAATTGCTTCATTATAGTGGAGATTGACCGCCTTCAAATTCAATTTATGTGTTGTTGTATCTTTGTATTATGAAAGGTGTAAAACCGAACAATGTTTTCTTGTTTTTTTGGTTGTTGTATTGGGGATTACATAGTATGTAATAGTATGAGAATGATGCAATGGAACTTGTGAATCAAATTGGATTGAAGGTTTTTCAAAGTAGTTGTCTAGTTGCAAAAGCATTTCCTTAGTCGTTATGCTTTAAGCCATTGATCCCATAACAAAGATCCACTTGAGGGGCTGCTTGGGCATTCCATTATGTTTTGTGTTCTTTTCAGAGTTAGAACAATTTCTCTTCTCATACATGAAATCAAACAAATAGTAAAAAAACAAGAACACCGGTCTAACATGCTAGATTTGACTTCAATGATGATTCTTCGCGTGAATACCTTCCTTTTGCTCAAGAGTTTCGATGCCAAATCCTACTTATTTCTGTCATGATGGATGGTGGAACGTCTACAGTGATATGCCTCCGTAAGTTGCTGAGAGCTAAAAGAGGTTTTTATCCTTCTTGGGCCGTTGTGTTAACTCTTAAGTTTAACCTGTTGCTTCGACACCTTCTTTTGTTTGTAATTATCTACTCTGGGACGTTCTGCATATTTGCGTTGTAACCCCATGTCCTTTTATTTTTTCCTCAAGTAGCCTCGATTTCTACGATTTCATTGAAAGAATCTTTATAGCAAGGTCTAGTGATTAGTTTAACCTACAGAAATAGCAATTTGTATCTTTTGCTCTTGGTCAGAAAATTACGTGATGTTTATGGAACCATTTATATTGAAAGAAGATACTTATTACATTTTTAAGATGATTGTATGCTCGATCGGGATAAAAAAAATAGTTAAGTATATAGAAAGGTGAAAAATGGTGATTATTACAACGAAGAAGCACATTAATCTTCAAGTAAAATAAAGCTGTATGTTTTAAATGATATAACAAGAGAAGTGCTACAATATCAAGTTTATATATGTGTGTGTATGTGTGTATAATAATTAAAAAAAAAATAAACACAGATTTGATAAGAGGACAAACGTTGCAATATAATTACAAGAGAGAATACATATCCTTATTTTACTTACATCTCGTAACTAAAATTTTTCGTTTAATTTGAACCATAATAAAACATACATTATCTCTGTAGAATTATTCTCAGCGAATAAATTTAACAAGTCTATAAAGGACCCATTAACATTTTCAGAGTACTTACTCCTCGTAATAGAAAAAACTGAGACTAAACTGTCCAGAATGAGCATGTTGTCATTATGAGTAGACATCACCACGCATTGGATTTCACCTACGATCCAATCTAGGATAAGCGGTTTTGACCCACCAATAGACATATCGGTTCTAGTCTGGGTATAGGTGGGTAGTTCCTGAAACCGTCGGATCACTTGGTCGTTGACCTCAAGACCTGGCGAGTCATATCCCACTACCTTTACATTAAAAAAAAAACAAAAAAAGCAATCCCCATCCACAACTTTTGACCATAGGTCAATTAAATTACAATCTTCCAAATGCTATTTAATGTAAACTTTTAATAAATCAGTTACTCAACTACTTAATAAAACAATAGAATCAAACATCTAACATTCCAAACATATGTTCATTTTATGATTTTCATAAAGTACACAAGAAAAATATTTATCTTGAAGCCTCTGCACCCACATCTAAACAAAAATGAACTCTTCAATTACTTGGGTTGTATTTCATAATTAAAAAAAGAAAAAGAAATTAAACTAAACTAATAATAAGAAAAATCAAATGCGACCCTCTTGAGTAAAAACTACTTAAAACCTAGGCTTGATCTCTTCTCTTTACTATTTTTGCGTGAAAGGAAAATAAAAGGTGAAAAAATTGGTCTCTTTTCATTCTCCTTGCTTCCAGAAATGAAAAAGGGAGCATTAAATGAGAAAAGCAAAAGTCCCCACTAAAAGAAAGGAAAATGCTAGAAATTTGTTTTGTTTGGCAGAATTTGGGAAAAAAAAAAAAAAAAGGAAAAAAGAAAATGTTCATGGTTCTTGCAGAATTAAGACCAATCCATAAGACCCGTTGGTTTTTAAAAATCAAGAGCTAATCCGACCTTCATGAGTATGATTACGGTTCCACCTATATAAAACTTGTGAATCGGCCGTTCGGCCATACCTGAACCGGCTCATGAAAATATCTAATCATAATATGCAAATTTTTCATGAGAAAAATGTTGTGCACCAAAAATGTAGCCTGATGATTTGGGAGTATGTAATTGGTGTTATAGCGATGTGACAACCATATGTCTCAGGGTTGATGAATGATTGGATCACATGTGTCGGTAGAATGACTCGAAATAAAAGTTTCGGTGTGTCAATTATGGTTATTTCTTATCTATCAGACAAAATGTTTGCTTCAGAACAGGAACTCGGAGTTATGCGTTGGACCAATAATCTTTGTTTAAGAAACAAATGTGTTATGTTTTCAAATTCATGTCGGAAAGGCTGTTTAGTCATGATCCTAGAGTGGACCATATTGTCAAACTTGTTTTACCGAATTTCCTATTTTTGATAATTAACGAGTTATAAGAGTAAAGACTTTGCTGGTTTGGGATTATCAATTGTTAGGGTATTTTGGGATTCTCATACGAAAAAAAGGGATTTATAGGTTTGAGCTTTTAGAATTACTTGCATGATTTAAGGTCATGTACGGTTGTATGTGTCACAGACTCACGAGGAGGAGGTCTAAATTGCAGCTGTAATGAGATAAATCTGGTACTAGACATCATCACGGGCGGTTCCGAACCGGAAACCGCCCCGAATCGTCACCGGCGGTTCCTGACCCGGGAACCGCCCCGTCGGTGACGGTTCCGAACCGTCTAAGGACCCGCCGGAACCGGCGGGTCCTAGCGGTTCGCGTGATGGAACCCGGCGGTTCCAACGGTTCGGAACCGCCATATATTTTATTTAAAAAAAAAAAAGAAAAGAAATGAAGACATGCAGGTTGTTTCTGGGCGTGGGGATTGCTGTTGGGGGGGTAGGGGGTAAGGTTTTGGTTTTTTTCATACTTTTCACCAGAAAAAAAAGAAAAAAAAGAAAAACGGTTCATGGAACCGAACCGGAACCGCCAGAACCGCGGTTCCTTGGAACCGTGAACCGCCCCGGCTCTGGCGGTTCCGGTTCCGGTTCCACGAAATGTGGAACCGTGAACCGGCGGTTCCGGTTCGGTTCCGGTTCGGGTCCGAACCGTGCCGACCTCTATCTGGTACACACTCCACAGAGGCCTAAGGTGAGGCCCATCCTAAAACCAATAGTATTGAGTGCCCAAATAGAAGGTTTTGTAGATAGAGTTAAATGGATAAATTATATTGAAAAGTAATAACGTTCGAGCTTAAGTTTATTTAAGATTATAATATTTCAAATAATTCATTTGAGGTCATAACGTTTAGAGAAATGGATCAATTAAGATCATTAACATGTGTTAATTGAAAAAAATTTAATTAAAAGTTAGAAGATCCATTACGTTGTGATATGTGTTAATAGTGATCTCAATTGATCTACTTCTCTACACGTTTTAACTTTAAATAAACTATTCAAAACGTTGTAACATCAAATGAACTTAACTCCAAATGTTATAACATTTGGATATAATTTACCTGGAGTTAAATAGATATAGTAGTTAAAATGATTGGTAGGATTTAATTATAATTGATAGATTGATTGGATTAATCTTGACATCGCTTCATTTGGACAACATTTATTCACTATGATTTCTTATCCTTTCTAGAATTTCTCTGTATTTCCCTTTATAATAATATACTGTCTTGTACAGTGTAGTTCGGCTGACACAGCATTTTTGAGAGGACAGCATCCATACAGGAGCATTCAGAACGATAGTCCTGTGACACCCTGACACGTGCATGCTGATGTAGGATCTTAAAGCATCTAGGAATGCCGTATATTTTTTTAGTTGCATGGACGGATATTATTGTAACTTATGTTTAAAAATCATACCGATGGATCTATATTTAGTATGGTGGATATCTAGATGACTAAAGCTAAACTTGCAGTTCTATACCCAATTGCTCTCGGGTTTATAGAATCAAAATGTAAAAATAAAATAGAAAAGCATAAGTTTACCATTTATGTTAAATAATTTTTTAAAAGCTAAAAATATGTTTGTCACAATCATAAAAACTTCAAATACAAAATAAATATAAAAAACAAAAAAATTAATTTTTTCTTTTCACAATAATTCTTAATTTATAATACAACATAAGTGAAGGGTAAGTAAAGTCAAAATTAAATATCTTTTTTTATTATTATTTTGCTCGAAAAGAGTTACAAAATGAAGGAGAATCATATCTTTTTACTTATCCTAAATTCTTAATTATATAAATAAAATAAATAAGTTATCTTGTAAACCCGACAACTAGATCTCGAACATGAATAAAAACTATAAACGGAGAAATAGGGGGAGAAATTGGAATGTGATAAGAGTTTAAGAGCTTAAATATAGGTATATTGTATATATTTTATCAAATTAAGTAAAATTGTTAAACACACTTAAAAATATAAGATTTTATTGAATTTATGCATTGATACATTTAAAATCGTAAGATTCTAAGAAAAAAAAAGAAAAAGAAAACCGATTTGATATACGAATTAACTAAAAAAACCTCATAAAATTATAAACTTGTATAATTGTATTGGTTGAATCACAAATTTAACAATTATGCTAAACCCGAATTAAACAAAACAATAAAATAATCTAGGAGATGGTGAGATGGAGCAAGCAAGAGGATACTTATCTTTGGGTTCAGAGCTTGAAGGCATGGACTGTTGTGAGGTCAGTTCCGTAAATAATCTAAAAAGAGCCGCAAAAGAGACTACGACCAGTGTCACGGGTTGTGTCAGCTCCGACTTTGTCCACACCACAATAACTATGCTACAAAACAAAGTGCATTATGACCAAGCATCCAGTGATAACATTTGCATCCCCAACAATTGAACATGGATGTGCAATCAAAGAAGTGCTCCAACTAATAGGAATGGCATCCACTTTATGTTCTGAAAAGGATATAAATTTTTTTACGCTTATTAAGATATTAAATAAAAAATAAAAAGCAAGAAAACCTTCCTTATATATATATATTTATTTCTTGATAACTAATATAATCAAAATTATAAAAAATTTAGAAAATTTTATTTTAAACTCTTAATAAGTATCTCAAAAAGACCTGGTATCATATATTTTTATTATTAATTACGAAGTGGATGGTGATGCAACAACATGATGAAAGAGGCAAAAGAGTGTGAGAAATGGATTTTTATCACCCAAAGAAATAAAAATAAAAGGTCAGCGTCCTTATCAACATAAGGCACGACACGACACGACGCGGTCCTTTTGTGATAGAAGCCGGTCGATGGAGAATGGCCAAGCATAACCCTACAGATGCTCCTAACTACTTTTGCTGATGATCCCTGAAGAGATCTTTCCTTTCTAAAGGACTGGTTGTTAGGTTCTTGCAAGGCAAGTTTTAGGGTTTTGTGGTCTTGTTCGCCCCATAAAGGTAAGGTTGTCAAAATATAATTGCTTACGTATCTTTAAAATTTTACACATATAGGACAATTCTAGAATACAAAGAGTTCAGATGTAAATTGTAAAAATAGAAAAGATTCGAAAGAATATTTTGCCTTTAATGTATTTCTCTATTTCCAAATGATGCTGTTGATTGCTCCTAAAAAAAATGGCATCCTTACGCGCATGTTTTTTTCCTATGCTAGGCTGTAACTTCATATAACATAAATATTTGATGCATATCAACCATCATAAGAAAATAGAGTTTTAGAAACAAAATTTTAATTTTTAAACGTAAATTTTTATTGCAAAAATCGTTATCACTAATTATATCCTATAGAGAGAAAAGCTATTTTTAGCTAATTAAGGAATAAGGTATATATTATCTATATCATTAAGAGAACATTAAGAGTTTTGGACTTTACACCCTTATCATCAATAAAAGTTACAAATGTCCTTTAATACTGCATTAGGCTTATTATAATTAGCTAATAAGGATTTATTGAACTAGTCAAAAAATGTATTTTCTATATATAGTACACAATGCATGCACGCCCTACTAAAATGAATATACTAAAAGGACTTGCATTATATTATTATTATTATTATTATTATTATTATTATTATTATTATTATTATTATATAATTTCTGTCTACTAACTCTTGAAGGTGTAAGTATTAAATTTCTTGAATTCACTTAAAAAACAATTTCCTTCTTGTGGAGTTTTACTTTAACATCTTTTCTATTAATAGTGAGACTACTTTTATAAATATTTTATGTCATATTCAAGTAAGATTTAGTTCAAACCATCGTCTTCCTTGATTGCTAATTT
This sequence comes from Combretum micranthum, assembly GCA_024138025.1. NCBI lineage: Eukaryota > Viridiplantae > Streptophyta > Magnoliopsida > Myrtales > Combretaceae > Combretum > Combretum micranthum. Next base: position 1,642,638 of record JAMXBD010000065.1, read on the forward strand.
TTACCGGTAGAATTCTACTCGGAACATTTGGCTTGTGTGCGTAAGTGGGATGCATGCATGTTTGTTCCCAACTTAAGCCTGATGGTGTTTGCCATGTGCTTTGGGTGGGTGGTGGACTTGCCATTCAGCGACAGACTTGAAATCAATTTTCTCAGATGTTTCATATGCGTTTGGAAGCCTGTCGAAAAATGACCATGGACATATCGCTATATAAATATTCAATGATGTGATCTTAGTTGTTTAAATATGTGCATGACAACTTTTTTTTTTTTTAAAATAAAACAAATATAATATGTTAACACTTTTTTTTTTATCACAGCAGTTGCATGTTTCTTTTATCTTTAAGTATTTATATGCTATTTATGTATAATTATTTTATTAGATCATTGATCTTGTTTATTTTATTTATATTTAAAATTGTATTTATATTATTATATTTAATTTTTCATACACATACTACACGGATGTATTTACCAATTAATTTATATGTATTATTCTGTATATATATAGAAAGAGACTAGTTTACCTAACAATAGATAAAATGAGCCTAAAATAATAGGAAAAATCAAAGAAAAGACATAAACAATTGTGCGTTCATGGGATAGCCGTCGGTTGCGGAATCACATTGATGGGATATCCTCTTAACACAATTATTTGGTTTTCCTTTTCAGAAAAAAGAGAATACGATGCACTTGCACGGGGTAAAGAGACGAATGATAAATTTGGAATCACGTCTTTGGGAGATATTCAACATTTTCATATCACACAAAAGAGAATATATGTGGTTGCAACCAACAAGTGGAGTCGTTCACTTAATCAACATGACCAGTTCTTCATGTCTATCATGTCATGAACAAAAACAGTACGATGAAACAGACAAATGGGAAAAATGGTGGGGCAATTGGCTCTTGGTGAGTCTTGACCCGAATGATCACCGAAAGGGTTTCATTCAAGGCATGTTGTCATATTTGATATTTGAATTTTGATTATGTTTTAATAAAAATGTCTCAACTTTTAATTAATATTTAACTGAAAATTTTAAGTTCAAAGTTACTATTTATGTTGACTCTTATTTCCTATATGATTATTTAGTAAAAATATTCTATTTCGAATACATATAATTGTTGGAAATATTGGAGTTAATATGAGTAGGGTCCATACTTATAAAAATATATACATGATCTAAATAAAATAGTTTTATCAAAAATAATTATTTAAATTACATAGCTATTCATAATTGGTTGGGAAAACAAATTTGATAGACAATTCAATACAAAGTTAATATAGCTAATGTAAATGAAATCGAAAAATCCAACTAAGTACTAAATTTAGCAATTTAAAAATATAGATAATTAATTAAAAATTTAAAAGTTCATGTATCAAATATGACATTACCTTTTTTTTTCCTTGCTTCATCATATTCTAGTTACACTTGTTAAGAATTAGATAAAGACAATTTTGTTTATTTAATTTTCTATATAATACTCTATATGTATTATCTTTGATGGTTATATTGAAATTTTTTTTCTATAAAAAAGAAAATAAATATTATTTTACAACTCTATTAAGTGTTCCAAAGCGTTCTTATCAAAACCTGACTTTTCTAATGGAGGTACCTACTCAATCTAACCAAAGAAAGAGAAACCAATTACCCAACAATATTGGGAGAAAACTCCTTTTTATTTTGGTTGGAAGAATCGATTCCAATTATTAACTCCAAGTTAATTTGTATGAGTGCAAACCTTAAAGAAACTAAACATGGATGATCTAAAGTTGCAAATGTTTGTCTTAGTTTAATTTTACTAATCTAAATTGACAAGGATGGGAAAATTCATTCTTCCATAAATTTAGAAAAAAAAAAATATTGCCTTTGTGAGGCTATATATATTGCTTCAAGGTAAATTATACTAAAATGTATCAATGTTTGGAGTTAGTTTATTTAAAGTATTAATGTTTCGAGTTGTTAAAAAAAAGTAATCAATATTTAGGGGATAATTCATTTAAGTATTAATATTTAAAGTATTTAAAATGGGGAATCAATATTTGCTAAAGTTAGTCAAATAAGGCATCAATAATTAATCATCAAGGAAAATTAGGGAAAATTAATTGAAAACTAATATAAATATTGGTACCTTAAATAAACTTTGTGAAATTTTAATACCTCATCTGATTCACTTTGTGAAACGTTGATTCATCTTTTCAACTACTCCAAATGTTGATACCTCAAATAAATTTACCCACCAATGTTAATATCTTCTAACGTAATTTACCCTATTATTTTAGGTAGACTTTGCTAATAGAGATTTATAGTCTACTACAACGATTATCCACACATCCACTGAACCTAGGCTTGCAAGCGAAGACACAATTAATGGATGTTAGGAGTTTGTTCAACATAGACAATCTAATTCTTAAATCAGTAATTGATTCCATAGTAAGAAAGCTTGAAAATTGCAAGAGTGAAGATATGTGTGTGTATCTCTTACTTGATGTGGCATGGGTTATTTATATTAGTAGTTTGATCATTCTTTGGGAAAGTGAATTAACTCTGACAAGGAAACTGCCTCCTCATAGTTTTGGAAAGTGAATTCAAGAGGATTTTGTAAGTAAATCTTCCTAGATTAAGAAGCCTTCTACAAACAAGCATGTTAGCTAAAGATAATTGGTGAGTTTGGTTTACTTTATCAAAGATCCTATTTGACCTTAGCAAAGAGGAATGGGATCAGCAAGAAGCTATCAAGTCGCCACAAAGCAAGATAGCTCAACATTTCCTTACAAACCTTATCTAGGGTCATTCCCAAGTTATCATGAACCTTATTAGATTAACCCATGAACTATACAGACGGATCATTGGACCAATAAGTCAGTCCATAGCCAAAAAAGGCTAGGTTAGACTTAGGGACCCTTAGCAAATTTTCATAGGTGTGTGTGATGGAGGGTTAGGGGTAGGGGATGTATATAGTATTACTTTATAATTCATTATATCATAGCACTTAGAGCTGCAAATGAGTCGGGTCAAGATGATACAGTATTGAACTTGAGTTCGACTTGAAATTCCAAAGCATGAGCTCGGCTTGAGCTCAATTGAGTGTAAAATTTTAAGATTAAGTTTAACTTGAAGTAACACTACATAGGTTTGAGCTTAATCGATTAAACTTGTTTAGTCTCGATTTATTAAAAATATATTTTAATTCTAATTTAAATAATACTAATTCCTAAACTCAATTTGAATTATTAATATTTATACTCAATAGAGCTCGATTAGACTTGCAAGCTGATCGAGATTGACTATTCTCAAATTGCACTTGAGTAAACATCGAGCCAAGCTTGACTAATTATGAATCGAGTTGGTCCACTTGCACATGTAATAGAAATAGTCTTAAAGTATCACTTAATAATTTTTTTTTCTACATTTTGTAGTGGACATATATTTATGGTAATGTGTGCAAGCAATTTTAGTGAGTATAAAAGGTTATTTAAGTTTGTCACACCTTAAAATGTTCAATATAGACCTAAGACTTGGGCACGTGGTTGCAAAACATCTTTAATAGAAGAGGGTTTTACATCCTATATAATTTTTTTAATGTTTTTCGTAGAATTAATCAAGCCTTTTAGTTTTTTGAATGGAACATTTAAGTTAATTATATTTGTATATTTTACCAAACAAGTCTACATTATGCCATAAGTGGTGAGAGATACAAATTAAGGATCTTGCATGCTATAAAAAGACATAGATAGATGACTCAAATGAATTTTTCGTAACATATAAAGTTTAATCAAATTTTGATACAACCATAGGGGATTTAAACCTTACTCAATGATAACTTAAATAAATTCTTATTCAAATACAAAGACACTCAGTGAATTTATACCTCTCAGTGATGATTCATCAAATGTCACAATTTGATTGTGATAAAAAGAAAAGAAAAAAAAAAAGAGTGAATGTTGCCTTTGGTATCTAAACCTATTTTATAACTAATTGAAGTTCAAAAGCGTTAGTTTATTAACTACATGCTTTTTGTGATAATTAATAGTACCTATATTAGATAGTTAATTATAAAATTAGACAAAATCTAGGTAGTTAACAGTAAAACTAGACGAAGTTCAAGTATCAAAATGTAAAAATTGATAAAGTTGAGATATCAAAATTGACTCTTTCAAACTTTAAATAGTTAAGTCCAAAGTTTCGTAAACTTGAGGTACTAAATATCACATTTTTCACTATGAAATGATAATAGCCAAGATGAGCAGATACATGACAATTTTTTGATACAATTTTCGGATTGACTCTTATTGGGTGTATTATTAAGTACGATAATTCAACATCCATAATAATCATGGAATCTATATTCCAAGATATACATGGAATTGTATCTAAGGTAGCATGTATCCTTCCTGTAAGAATCCTTCACTAATAATAATTGTAGGGTTAGGATGGGGGTGGGGGAAGGAGGGAAAAAAAAAAGAAAAAGAAAAGGATAATCATATAGACTACGCCCATCATCCATAAGTACATTTCCACCTCTCTCTATTTCATTTGCTTGTTTCTATTTTAGCTTTTCTTATCTCATTTCATTGGATGTCTTGTCATTTCTTTTAATGTGATTTTTCTTCATATCATGTTATAAGATGTTAGATCAATTTTTAGCTTTTCTTATCTCATTTCATTGGATATCTTGTCATTTCTTATGATGTGATTCTTGTTTATATCATGTTATAAGATGTTAGACTAGTTTTAATGCTAAGAACCTTATGGGGTTTCTTAGTTTGCCACATCACCATATTGAGTAAATGTCCATCTTAAGAACTTCTTCATTTTACTCCTAAGGATCTTTTAATAGGATTCCTTAGCATTTTTTTATGTTTTTATATGTCTAGCACTATAATTACTTTTCCAATATCTTTTCCAACTAGTTTTAATGTAAATAAAAAAAATGCTAAATAAGTTTGCAATATAAATATTACATATATATAATTTATTGTCATAGAAAACATAATTAATAAATATATCAATTTCTCCAAAAATTTTGTAAAAAAGAAAAAACAAAAGCAATTTTTTTCATTTAAAATTGATACAATTATTTTTTCATTTATTCAGGAAAAGAATTGAAAATTTTAGGCGGTTGTTTTTATTTTACCGTTGCCACGCTTTTGTTTTTCCAATTTCTGTTTTCAAATTTGAACTGTCATAGCATTTTAAATATATAAAATATTAAGAAGTGACTTAGGGTCTGAGTTCCTTGTAAGCGGAACGGAGCCAACAAAAAAACTTTGCTTGATCGGCAAAGAAACGGAGCACTCGGCCCCTCACCTTGAAAGATCGTATCAAGGACCGAATTTTAAAGTTGGTCTTGCAAGAGATAGGATTTGCAATGTCACTTTTTCCCTAAATTCATGCAGATTGCCTTATAACATTTGAATCAATAAAAGGCATTTGCAGATTCATTTAATACACATTCTAAGATGGTTGATGATGTTACAGCTACAATTCAAATTTTAAAATCAATACCTACAGCATAAGGTCAAACAAGATTTATATATTATTAGCCCTATGCTAGCTTCATAATACCTAATATCAACCCATGTGGTCTCCTCGTTTGATTTGTTAAATTTTTATCTGCATCAATTTAATATCGATTCGATATTTGTTTAATATCAGTTTGATTTAGTCAGTTTATGAATAAAACTGTCGATTTTCATATGTATCATATTTGTATCGATTCAGTATCTATTCAACATCAAAATAATGCTAAAACGACAAACCAAACAAGAATATCATAAGTAGACAGCTTCCTAAGGGCTGAGCTCAGCCGTAGCATAATTACAAATCCCACAACTTGCAGCAACCATCCAAAGAAGACTAGACTAAGTTTTACAGCTTTCCAAACAGGTTACAATCAGCTAACCCATGTTTATCTTTAATTGACAATATGATGTAACCAACGTAGTAATCACAGCGGTACGACGATTCACTCAAAAAAAAAAAAAGGGATTTTGTTGAATAAATCATCCTCCAATCAAGTCAGCTTTATTATAAAAATTTAAGATGATAAATCCATGGACCAATTAAAACATGTATATATCTCAACCAAGCAATCCTTGTCACAGAAGTCATGATTCATCACAACTATTGCAGATTTCCTCATCAGATTACAAATTAATTTTATTTGTAACCCAAAAATAGCCAAAACTTACAGCAGCGATAAGAGAGGACTATGAATTTACACAAAAATCACTAATTTCATCTAAACTCTGAAAGTACACACACTAAAAAGTGCAACAGCGTGAGACATCTTGTCTGTTCTTTTGAGTTGTGCTTCTTGTTAAAAAAGGGAAGGTAAAAAACAAAACACTGAAAAGCTGTTGCAGAGACATCTTTTTCCTTAGTACTTTTTTCAGCAAAAATTAAGGATGATTCAGAGAGTTTGGTTACTATCATCTGTGAGCAGTAACCAGGGTCTCAATGAACCTCAACCCATCAAACCTTGGAGCAAATTTGTCCGTTGATGAACCAGATTTCTGTGTGGTGGAGTTTTCTTGACATCTGCTTTGTTCATCCACCTAAAAAAACCCAAAAAAAATTAAAAATAAATAAATAAATAAAGGTCCCTACCTCTTATAAAAGTATAAATACGGGGCCGTAGAACATCCAATACTAGTCAATACTTTAATAATTAGAATAAATATATAAAAAATGTATAAATGTTTTTTCTTTTCATGTTTAAGCACTGATTAATGAAACGAAAATTAAACTTAAGAATGCAAATAAATCAAACCCAAAACGGCAAAATTTCCCCAACAAAAACAGAAGGCAAAGAAGGTTTTCTCTTTCCAAAAATTTCTTTTCCTATAAAAGAAAGGGCAAAAAAATTACTTAAAGTTGTGGTCTTTGAATAGGATTTTCGTTTAAATCAAAGGGTAAGCTTTCTCAAGCAAACAAGAGAAAGAAAGGAAATGGGTCTTTCGTTTCAATACATGGATCCCTAGAAAAGAAATCAAAGACACAAAATCTCCTTAAAGATTCAATTTTTGGATGGTATATAATTAACTCAAAAACCCAAAAAAAAAAAAGGAAATGGAAAAGACTTGCTCAAATGGGACCAAACTTGGTCAAAATGACCCAAAATCGAATCTTTTTCGCTTTAGCACCAAGAAATTAGTACTTCAAGACACAGAATTGAGAACCCAAATACCCACCTGGCGAGAAATTTGGAAATTAGTATTGCAGTTGATATTTGAGGAATTGGATGCAGACATAGCAGAAGCAGAAGCAGCAGCAACTGAGGCTGCAAAAAATCCGGACTTTTTCATCGTTTTGGTGATGGGAGGTCTAAGAAAAAGATTCAGGGTCTTTTTGTTCTGTTTTTGGTGGATTTTCCGGGCAAATTGATGGTGTAGAGAGGATTTGGGGGAGAGCAGAGAGGCTGGAGACTTATTTATAACGGACGCCTGGGTAACAGGTAATTCGAAATCTCACGCGGCAATTATGCCATTGCTGGCCCTTCTATGTAATTTACCAATTAGACCCTGTAAGTTTTCATTTTCATTTTTGTTTTTTTTTTTTCAAAGTTTTGAGCATTTATACCCTGGCCGTTTACTTAAAAAGAAATAGGTTACAAACTAGCTGAGTTTCTATAAACTATCCAAGCTCGGTGCACTTCAGTCTTGTCTCTGATTTGATGAGTAAACAAGTCGAGCTTACTTTAAAATAAAGTTTGTTAATTTAAATAAGCTAAGCTCAAGTTTTGATTCAAGCTTGTGAGCCTATTCATGAACAAACTTGTTTAGGCTCGTGGATAAATTAGCAAGTAGGCTTGGTAATAGTTTGTTAGTAAATTTATGATGCAACATAAGCGTTCATTCAATGAATTGCAAGAATAGCAAATCTTTCAAAGAGAAAAAGTTCTCTAGAATTAGGATTTTAATTGATAAAATAAGAGTTGTTCATAACAAAAATCTAAAAGACTATTTATAGTCTCAAAAAAAAAAAAAAAAAAGAAAAGCCAAATAAAGTAAGAAATTCAAAAAACTAAAGCTGGATGAAAAGCTACCAGCTTTCATAGAAGAAGGTCGGTGGCCTTTAATTAGTTTCCTTCAGCGTACAACATAAGTTAGCCAAAGGTCGGCGGCTTTAAAGCTAAGGCCAATGGTTGTGAAGATCAAGGCTAGCGGCTCAATGCTAGCTTACGTTTGCCTTCTGCTCCTTCTTTGATTTCTCCTTCTTGCTCAAATACTCATTCGCAATCTCGTCCGCATCAGTCTCCTTCACTTGGGAAAAACTTGTCCTCAAGTGTTGGTGAAGATTCGGATAGAGTGGACCTCATAATCATGGAACAAAGATTAATCTGCTACATTAAACGTTTTGGAGATACCCATACTTTCCGGTAAGTCCACCACATAGGCATTGTCATTTATGCGTTGAAGCACTGCATAAGGACTATATTTCTTTAGCTGAAGTTTGTTGTTGGTGCCAACTGGGAATCTTTCCTTGCGCAAGAAAACCAAACCCGATCACCAACCTAAAACATCTCACGCCTCTTATGTTTATCAGCAGATTGCTTGTAGCGTTGATTGGCTTCTTCCAACCTTTGCTTCACCTCTTTCTGCACATCTAACACTTGCTCCACCATATGCTTGGCTGGAATATTAACACTTTCTCCCTTAGGGAGCTTAAATAAATCAAGAGTATGCTGTGATAACTTAGTGTAGACGACTGAGAAAGACGACTGTCCAATTACACTGTGAATAACACTATTGTAAGCGAACTCAGCCTGTGAAAGGATGGTGTCACATTGCTTCGGTCTATCACCACAAAGACTTTGAATCAGATTTCCTAAAGTTCGGTTGACCGCCTCTGTCTGACCATCAGTTTGTGGATGGGCTATACTGCTAAACTGCAAAGAAGAATCAAATAGCTTCCACAATATTCTCCATAAGTAACTCATGAACTTGTTATCGTGGTCTGAAGTGATGGTCTTAGGAACTTCATGCAAGCGAACAACTTCTTTGAAAAACAACCTAACTACACCAACTGTATCAATAGTTTTCTTACAAGGAATAAAATGTGACATTTTGGAAAACCTATCAACAACCACAAAGACGGAATTAACTCCTCACTGTGTACATGGCAATCCCAACACAAAAATCTATGGACAAATCCTCCCATATATTTTTCGGAACCGGTAAATAGTCTAGTATTCTTGGACTGACCCTTTAACCTCTGACAAACATAGCACTTTTCTACAAATATGCTCACATCCTAGCTGAGCTGTGGCCAATAAAATCTCTCATTCACTGCTGCTAATGTCTTATCCACCCTAAATGACTAGATAACCCACCTCCATGCAGATCACTAATTACCTGCTCTCCCACAAAAGTTCTTGGTAGACACAATTGGTTCTCATGCATCAAGTAACCATCAGATAAGTAAAAACTCGAAATAGACTGATTATTTGATACCTAGTGCCATATTTAAGCAAAGTCCTTGTCATGCTCATCCTCATCTTTAAGCTGCTCAAAACCCAATATCTCCTGATTCAAGGTCAACAACAAAGAAGCTCGCTTACTCAAAGCATTTGCAACTTTATTTGAGTTCTAGATTTATGTCGTAATCTGAAGGAAATTTGTGTATAAATTGACACCATCTCACATGCATGTCACTGCTAATCCTCTTCTGGCTATTAAGGTACTTCAAGGCCTCATGATCTAAATAAAGCACAAATTCTTTGCCAATTAGATAGTGTTCCCAGGTTTTTAGAGCACGTACTACTGAGTAAAATTCCTTGTCATAAGTGTTCCACTTTCGCCTAGCATTACTAAGCTTCTGACTGAAAAATGCAATCGGCCTCTTTTCCTGGGAAAGAGCAGATCCTACATCTACCCCACTGACATCACAATCCACTTCAAATAACTTCTCAAAGTCGGGGAAGGCAAGTACTAGTGTTGTACTCAATTTCTCCTTCAAGACTGTAAAGCTAATGGCTGCCTCATTAGTCCACAGGAATTTCCCTTTCTTCAAACACTCTATCATGGGTGCAACAATAGTGCTGAAATTCCTAATAAACCTGCAATAAAAAGTTGCTAAACCATGAAAAATTCGCAGCTCAGAGACATTCTTTGGAGTAGGACATTTACTGATTGGCTGATGCATTAGTCGTATGAATGTGCTAGGGGCATTGGATAGACCAAATGGCATGATTAGCCATTCTTGCAATCCTTCCTTCGTCTTAAAGGTAGTCTTCTACTCATCCCCAGGTTGATCCTAATTTGATGGTATCCATTCTTCAGGTCGATCTTAGAAAACCATTTAGCCCCATGTAACCTATCAAGCATGTCATCTAGCCATGGTATGGGAAACTTATATCCCACAGTAATTCAATTAATAGCCCTGCTATCAATGCACATTCTCCACCTCTCATCTTTCTTGGGTGTCAACAAAGCTGGAACTGCACAGGGACTCAAACTCTCCTGAATCAACCCTTCCCCAATAGCTCCTCAACCTTCTCCTGAGAATTTTGCTCTCCTTCGAGTTCATCCTGTAATGAGGCAATTAGGGAGACAAGCTCTAGGCACAAGGTCTATATGGTGTTAGATGTCTCTTAATGGCGGTAATCCAGCTGGAATATCATCTAGCATCAATTCCTTGAATTCCTACAACAAAGGTTGAACTAATTTTGATTTCTCCTCCACTTGCAACTTAGCATCATTCACCAAGACTTGCTTTACAATCAAGGCATGCACTTGCCTAGTTTCTTTAATTTCGGCCCCAAAATCCTTCACCACAGACAGAAACATACTCTTATCTAGTAAAGCAGTCTTGTCTTTCAGTGGTAGCAAAGTATATTTCACTTCTTCCCTTTCCAACTTGTACACATTACTTTTACCGGAATGTTGTGCATCTACATCATATTGCCAAAGCCAACCAAACAGGAGGTGATATACATCCATATCAATAACATCACAATACACAACATCATGATACTTGCCTATAGAGAATGGAACCTTACAACACTCCATCACTTCAATTTTCCCAACAACTGACTTAATCCACCCCAGTGTATAAGGATTTGGATGCTTCTCCACAGGCAATTTCAGTTTTTGCACTGTCTTCTTCCTAGTATGTTCTCACAGCTATTGACAATTACTCTAAACACCTGCATCTAGTTTGAATAACTGGTAGTGTTGCATATGATCTTCACTCTTTGGAGTCAACATCAACCTCCGAACAACATGCACCCCTTCATCTTCTTCCTTATAGTCCTCCTCCTCATCTTCATCAGCTTCACGATAAATCCCCTCATCATCTTCTTCTCTTTCCATAATATCAATAGTCTCCCTCTCAAGACACTCATTAGATTTATGTCCTGGTTGACTACATCGGAAACACTTTCCAACGATCGGTTTCTCATAATAATTTTCTGCTTTCTTACGTTCTTTATCCCGTCCCACATTCATTAGACATTTTTCTACAGCCTTATCCTCTGAGGCTTGATTTTTAACACTATATCCACGATTCGTCTGCTCCTTTACCTCTTTATTTTTCTCCATTGACTAGGCAATGGATCTATATCCCCCAAAATTCCTGTTTTCACGTTCTTGCTACATCAATTCAGCCTTCAATGCCAAATTTTTTGCCTTACTCAAAGTGCGAATAACTTGTACCCTAATTCAATCCCGCAAGGCTTGCCTCAACCCTTCTAAATATCAAGCCACCTGTTGGCCTTCAGATTCTAAAAGATTGTTGCATTCTGCTAACCTCAAGAACTCAATAGTAAATTCATGAATAGATTTGCTTCCTTGCTGGCATCTCTGATATTGCTGGGATAGAATCTATTCGTAATCTAACGGTAGGAATTCCATCTTCATTGAATACTTCATCTGGTACCAAGTACAAACCAACCTTTTCCTTCTTGCTCCCTTCTATATTGGATCCGCTCCCACATTCAGAAGCTATTCCTTTTAAATGATACACAAGCAACCTAACTCGTCTTTTCGAAGGAGTCTTAGCATAATCAAAGAATATATTGGCGTCATTTACCCAATCCAATAACTCTTCAATTCCTAGGTTCCCATTAAAGTACGGGATGTCAACCTTCAATCGAAAGTCTCCACCATCCCTATCATCATACCCATCTCTCCTATAGCCACCACATTGTTGATTGCGAAAATTCTTGGCATCTCTATCATTAAAATTGTTCCTTCATCGTCCACCACAAAGTGGGTTGCGAGCGAACCGAGGTGGTTCCATATCGCTTTCTTCAGAGTCCTCTTCATAGACATGTTGTCTTCATGTAGAAATCGATATGTCAATAGGTTCACCACGAGCTACATCAGGCCTTCTATTGTCATTCCTTCTCCTATTTGCATCAATCCCACAAACATCTAGACAATTCATAATCTCCTCAAAACATTCCTTGAAACACTGGAAAATGTGACTCATTTGTTGCTCTAAACGTTGCTCCAATCGTTGCAACGCCTCGTCCCCCTGAGGGTCTCCACTCCCCTGAACACCATCACGAAGAGCACCGCTATCGCTGTCAGTAGCCATCCCGCTTTGATACCACCTGACGCAGCGTAAGCGTTTAATCAAAGAATTGCAAGAATAACAAGTCTTTCAAAGAGAAAAAATTCTCTAGAATTAGGGTTTCAATTGATAAAATAAGAGTTGTTCATAACAAAAGACCTAAAAGACTATTGATATTCTCAAAAAAAAAAAGAAAGAAAAGACAAATAAACTAAGAAATTCGAAAAACTAAAGCTGGATGAAAGCTGCCAGCTTTCATAGAAGAAGGTCGGCGACCTTTAATTATTTCCTTCGACCTACAACATAAGCCAGCCAAAGGCTGGCGGCTTAATGCCAGCCTACGTCTGCCTTTCACTCCTTCTTCGGTTTCTCCTTTTTGCTCAAGTACTTATCCGCATGAATTTGTAAGTATTATATTTATAATATATTGAATCATTAATATATAATTAAACAATAAAACTAATTTTTATTTAATATACATGTATATATATTTAGCTACCCTTACTTATAATTTTACGTTTAAAAAAATAAAATATAGGGAACTTAAATGAGTTGAACTCGAGCTTAAATTTTTGTTTCAATAAAAAACTCTATTCGACTCAAGTTTGATTTGTAAAGTAGTTGAGCTCAAGCTTGAAATAAAGTTTGCTAAGCTAAATAAGCTGAGTTCAATCCTAGATTTTAGGCTCGATAAAAAGCTCAACTCAAGTTTCAGGTCTATAATTTTTAAATGAGATGAGCTTAAGCCTTCAAAAGTTTAGTCCAGCTTGTTTGTGACCTTAATAAGAATAGTTAATCATTTTCTTCCTATTCTAGGTAAAGCTACTACTACTACGTTGTTTACTTAAAGGGAATAACAATTCATAATATAAAATAATGAATAGCAATTCATGTAGCTACACACATGAATTGTCATTCAATGGTTTATTTTTATTTTATTTTTATAACTATTCCTATCTTGAAAATACCATATGTACAATTATCATATCATTATAATAAAAACAAGTGGCATTTTAGATATTCTACTTTTACTCTAATAATTACTTATTTTATTTTTTATAGCAAGTGAGCATTCTAATGGTCATTACAACTCTATTACTTTTTTATTGAATTGAAATCCAAGTTCCCCTTTATTCCATATGGCGAAGTGATATTTATGTCAATACCCTTTTTAAAACTCTATAAATCTTTTATTTTTTAAAAAAAAAAAAAGCACATGAACCCTCTACTTACCTACTTTTTAAGGGAAAAAATGATACGCAAGTTCTAATATATTTTAATCAAGTATTAAAAACCTTATATAGATTTTTTAGTCCACATAAAAAATTTCATCAGCATGTGACGTATTACGCTTAATAAGTCTTTTCTCCTCTCTGATTCAAAAGTTAAGATGGTAAATTTTTAAAAGTAGGAGATGCTTGTGTAATTTACCTTAAATAATAAGCATAAGTTGTAAAGGATCTAGTTGCTGGTTGTTGACTTTTCCAAAGTGGAACATCCATGGATTTTAAAATATTAGAGGAGGTACTTTTGCAATTTGCTCTTATTAAAATGAAGATTGAGAATTTGATATACGGCTTATCAATTCTATTACGATAAAATTATAGATAACATATAGCCGTATAGAAAAATCTTAACATGATACATAAAAAAGGTCATATCTTTTTCGACCTATCAATAAATGTAACGGCATCTATATTCATCATGGTACATCTTATGAGCCTTAAATTAGTTACATGCAAATAGGAATTAGTTTAGAAATTCCATATTATAACAAAATAACAAAGTTAGAGTTATAGCTCTAAATGTCATGCAACTAAACATAGTAGATTAACTAACAAAAATCTGCTATATATATGAAGAGATGAATGGAAAAAGGGATGGAACTTAGATTTACCAAAATTAAGGTGTCTTAGTGACATAGGAGTGATGAAACAACTCAAAATGCTTATAAACCTGCAAAACAATTAAGAAAACGCAATGAATTAAAGGAAACCTTAGCAGATAGTGAAAACAAGAGAAAGAGTGGTGTAGCTTAGCTTAGAAAGGACGACATGATTCTTCTACAAGAGTTAAGGTACTTTGTTAAGCTAACTAATTTAAGATGTAGGCTAAGCTTATTCAATGGTTAGGCTGTGTCCAATAGTACACAAATACAAAACTTGTTTAATTGAGGCATTTTAGTGTTTCTTTTAACTTTTAAATCTTTCATTATGATATAATCGTTGTATTACAAATTGAGATAATTAAATGCGTGCCTATTTAACATAAATCATGACCCATGAATTGCAAACCTACTTAATCTTAGATTTAACTAGTCAAACTTATCTTCTATAATTTTCAAGCAAAAGCATTTATCTCCATAATACAATGTACTAGCTAATGTTAAACTCATATTATAAAGCGTTTAAAAAATGATAAACAAACATATAAATTAATTGCACATAATTGTTTAAAAAAAAGGGTAATAAAAGGTATGGATTGTTGTTGAAAGGTGTGCAGTGAGTATCCCGAACGCAGTGAAAGTTACAGTAAATATCATGTTCCATTGAATCGGACATGATTGTTGAAAGGCGATCTTCAATTATCTATTGATTCTATGAATTACTAAACAAATGACATAAAAAAAATCTATATAAGAATTTGAAATTTGGAAATAAAGAGCAAAGATAGCTCAAAATGTGTATTACTTTATCATGAATGATCCATTTTTGCCCTAGGGCATACATTTATATATAGCTCAAAAGCCACAAAAAATATAACTAAAAAAACTACCAGAAATTAAAACACAATCCTAAAACTTTATAACATAAAGTACATAAAAAGACAAATAAAATGCCAAAGACAGCATATAAAATAGAGGTATTTATAAAAAATTATAATAATTTTAAAACCTACCCAAAATATAAAATTTGCTCGTTTGAAAGCCTAAATAAAGGAATTTGTCCTAAAAATGACCTAGCTTATCCCCAAAGGTGATGACTTCTTCTTATAGGCTCGTTTCCTTTAAGATAAGAACTTGAAATTAATAAACCATAACTGACCTGTCTCTATCTCACTTTGCTAAGTACATATACGCCACCACCTCTACCTCATCAATCCTATGTTACTCGTGGACACATGACCTCAAAGGATTGATTTGAAAGTATATGTAAGGTACAGATAAAAGTAAAATGAGCAAGAAGAAGTAGGTAATACATAGAGAATTCAAATGCATTAATAACAAGTGAAGTTATGAAGTGGCAATATCACAATGCTTAAAAAGAGCCAAAAGTGTTTTCTGTCTGTAATCTTTTAAAAACGCAATTTGACACTATGGCAACCTTTGTCTCAATTATTTTCAATTTATCTCATGAGGAGCTCCGAACTTTTATATATGTTGGCAATCATTAATAACCACCAAATTTCGCTTGTAATAGATCGTCAATATACATACTTTTGCTAATGGATTCTTTTATGAGCTCCTTTTTAAGTTTAGACTTGTAAAAAATCTCCTTAAATGCATAAGTTTTCCTTGTCTTATTTGGCTTAAATCTTTATTAGAAGATACTTAGGAATATAAAGCCTTGATTGGTGTTGTTCAATTTATGTAATAGGCAAATCAAAATAAAACAACTAAGGGGTTGTTTGACAAGGACAATGTAACGTCCTAAAATAAGGACATTACAACCCGCCACGTGTCCTTCTCTTTTAAGAACATGCCAAGGCTAAAAATCTAAACCATAAGTATACACAATATAAAACTTCATAAACTCTCATAAAGGATGCCTGTTTAAGTTATCTCATAAAACAAATCCTTTGAAGAAAACACCTTATTGGCATAAACCAAAGCTAACATAACTAATAATCCAAAAACTCAAATAAAACTTATAACAATATCAAAGTTTATAAAAAATAAATTTTCAAAACTTCATATTATCTTCCAAGTCTATCGTTAAGATCTATAACATCTTAAATGTCAGCAGGATAGTCTACTCAACTAGCGTCCTCTCCTTCATCAACATAAATGTCATATCCTGATATGTATATAACTGGATCCTCACCTGGTCCTGAAATAATAAAAGAATGAGCGAAAATGCCCAGTACGCCAAACCACAAATTAAATGCAAATGCCACACAACATACATATATTTTCATGCATCTAATCCTAATGCAACGAACATAATTTATTATCTTAATTAATCAGCAAACAACACAATTTAGAACTATAGTACTCTAGTTCCAAACCCAGAGTTTCTCATGACCCTTGAAAAACAATCAATATAGAAAATAGGTAATTATAAATATATTGGTGTTAGAGAATCATCCACACACCATAGCCTCTGCTAAAACCTAATCTACCGTAATCATTTCTATGCATGAGTCCACTTGGGACAACCTCACACATAGATCATCAAGGTGCCTCGTTAGTATCACACTTGCGTGGTCTTTACTAATCAAAGCCAAACACAAGCAACAAAACAATTTTATATGTTATATAGAAATAAATTAATTTGATATTGTAATCCCACATACACAACAAACAGATCTAAACCTATAAGCACAGACAACAAACATGGTAAGGTTGTACCTGTATCAAATTCCAGGAACAATACTCTAAATCACCCAGATCTGTTTTTATAACACAACTCCTAATTCAATAGAACCTGATCACATGAATAGATAAAATTGAAAATAGATCTCATCAGATAAACCTAAATCCATTCATATCTAAAACCCAAACTTCAACATAATATCTAATCTATACCTTTTTCCTTAATCACAATACCAAAATCCTTCAATTCAACAAATCTCCTCAACACTTCTCCAAACCCTAGAATTTCATTCAACACCATATATACCAGAAATTAACAACTACCATTTTTATAAAATCATAAAGATTAAAACTTTAATATACTTACCTAAATTCAATTCTAATCCTTTTAACACCAAAACTAGATCTACAGATAATTAAGATTTTCTCCAATCTCCCTTCAAATAATAGAAAATTCTAAGGAACCATAAAATGGTTATTCAATTACCAGATCTAATCCTCAATCTTCCTTAAACACCCACTCTTCAGATCTCCAAGAAAATTAGAACCGTTTCTCTAATTCTTCTTCAAAATAAATGAAAATCCTAAGATAATTCATAGATTGAAAGGCTTTAAAGGAAATATATGATTTTGATTACCTGAATCCGATCTTCCAAGATCTCCTTAGACCAACAGAATCAAATCTCCAAACCTGATATGTATGTTTTCCAATTCTATCGCAAATTCAACAAACAAACCCTAAGAAATCTAATAATCCATAAGATCTTAAAACAAAAATAGTGATTCAGTTACCTAATCTGGACTTCTGAATCCTTTGGTGGCTATAAACTCTCAGAGGATAAGAATCTAGATTTAGGATTTTGTTAGAGAAAAGAACAAAGAAAGAATATAAAGGGATTTGTGACTTTTCATCTTCCGTCATGCGTTTGTCATGTGACCAAAATTGCATTAAAATTAGACTTTGTTGACAAATTTAACCTTATAATTTAGATCAATGGACACTTTTATCATTCTTTATGTAATATTTACTTGTATATTATAGACACTCTAGTCTTAAATTAATAAAATATATAAGAAACTCCGGAGTATGGCAGAACTAGAGTAATGGCAAATATTTATGTGTAGATGAAGGTGAAGATTATTTACCATTAACTCTCAAAGTCTTAATTATGGAAGAGAGGGTTGTACTAAACATAGCAAATGAATCTCTTTAGTAGGAAAGTACATTCAATATTTTAGAAAGATGCATCTTCCTATTAAGGTAAGCTCCAAACTCTTCAAGGGTAAGTTGGAGTGGAAAGTCGACCTTTAAGGATAGGATAAACTTTGTAAAGTCATTTTCGAGCATCTAGTTTAACTTTCAGAAGGGGTGACCAAGCTGTTGTTAAATAGGATTGCTTGCTCTAATACTATGCAAGTTGTCCAACGCTTATTAGGGGGTAAACAGAACCCAAACAATTTAGCCCATGGAACAAAATGGTTGGTCTGACTGTGGAAAGCTTATGTTCATAATGGCCTATGTTTGGTCTAAATCCACTATATTAAATTTTCCTTAATCATTTCAAATTTGTGGATTTAACTCCTTGGATTCCATCACTCAATCCAAAGAGCTAAATTAAAATTTAGTCCATAGTTCAAAATTAAGTCCAAATTTGTGGAAAGTTCATGTTCATTGTTGCGTTAAAGCCGATAATTTAATATGCAATAGCTTTATTATATATTATAGTTATTACTCATCGCAAAATTATGAAATTATTCCATGTAACTTCCACGTACCACATTTTGTTAAAACTTACATCCTACTATTTTAGTTATAACCTTTTCTTTATCTCATTATTCTTTATAATAATATACATAAATTTTTTAAAGTAATATACATGTAATATAGGTCGATTAGTAGAGAGTGGTGATATTCTTTCTATAACTATCACTTTCATATAAAATATACACATTGACATCATGCAAATATTATATGCAAGTAATGATAATGAACAAGGGGCAAATAATAATTTTTACGAACCTATGTTTTCACTCAATTTGTTTTCTATATTAATTGAGAAATGTATTTGTTGGTCCCAAAAAATAACTAGGGGGGGGTTAGTGAATTAGTTTCTTAAAACAAAAACTTTAACTTTAATTTTACTAAATTTTAAAACACTTAACCCAATTGGTTATAAATAAAGTAAGGCTTTGAGTTTGCTTTGTAATCACAACAAATAATTACATGGACAAAAATAAAGAGTAGGGTAAGAGAAGTTTGCACAATGATTTATAGAGGATCTGCTTTGAGCGTCAGTCCTCTCTTCTAGCTCCAAGCTGAGGACTCGGTATTCCACACTAGTATGTTCCACTATATCCACACAAAAATGTTTATAAATAGAGTCTCAATTCACTCTGTCAGACTTCACACTAAACCATAGCTATCTCTGAACATCTCACACAAAGTTATCAAAAACAAATGAGGAATAATGAATTAAGTATCCTCTCAAAATTCATACAAGAATAAGAAATGTTAAAGTAATAATATAAGCATAAGATGAGTTGAAGAATTCGCAGTAAGTAGAGAGCTTCTTTTTACATGTGTTTTGTTTTTCTTTTGAACTCCTTCTTATATATTATCTTCATGTCTTTAACGGCTAAAATGATGATAATTTGAAAGTTTGACATAAGTTTTGTTGCTGATTTTGTGCTCTTTGTTGTTGACATGATCTGCTGATTTTTATCAGTAATTCTTCCAATGGAAAATATGTAAGGTTAGTTAATGTGATGATGTTTGTTTCCTAACTGCATGCGTTTGTTAAAAAAAAAATATTTTGAGCTTATCTTGAATTCAAAATCATTCTTGATTAGATCCATGTTGATAACGAGACCTATAGATAATATCTTCAAGCATCGTTAAAATATAATTGGCCAAAATATACTTCACAAATATCTCTATAAATTAGGATTGTGTCTTTACGTCCATACTCTTCTACAATTTTGTAACATGACTTTAGATACTTCACAAAACGTTGCTTGAAAAATCTGAAATGGATTTTAACCTTGACTTTTGAACTTGGTGTCAAAAACTTAAAACTTCAACAATTAAGCTTTCATAAAATGAAAATTTGAATCCCCTAAATATTTTAACCAGCTTTGTGGAACATATTTGTATGTATTACTCAAATACGTTCAACTTTGGAGCTGGGTCTTCAAATTGATGAAAGAATTAGAGAAAACTCGATTTGAAGCTTGCTGTTTGTAATTTTGTAGATTTTGTCTGTGTAGCAGGTATACTCTTTGAGTTACTCTCTGAATGTTATTGTCTTCTTGACAAACGACAGATCTACCTTCTAAGCTACCTTCTGAATGTTATTGTCTTCTTGAAAAACTTTCTAGATAGCCTCTGAATTACTTTTTGAATTGGATCTCTCTTTGAAAAACACTTCCATAGAACTTCTAATCATACTTGATTAAAATTTTATAACTTGATGACTACACATTTAATAAATTTGTTAGAAAACATTTATCCTTTTGTTATCATTAAAACTAATATTTGAGAGAACCTAACAGTTTTAATAGTATTAATACATCATATGGATTAATTAATTGCATATAAACATCAATAAAACTTTGACATGCGAATAGTTTTTACAAAACATATGAACTATTGCTACTAGATATCCAAAAAATGTTGGTATCTGCTTACTTTTCATTTGAACATGTGGTGTATTAGTACTACTAAATCTTTTATTTGTCTACAAAAATTGATACTTACTCACTATTCATTTGAACATATAATATATTAGTACTAGTAAATCTTTCTTCCATCTCTACTAACTCTACTTACATTATAACCGCTGCATACAATCTTTACTACCCCAACCTCGGGTCAAGTTTCCTCAACTCCATTACAGTTTTCTTTTTCTTCCCATCTTTGAAGCACCTTTGTTACCGTAAATAGGTTCAACTGCATTCTTTAGAGATAAAAGTCTTTTATTAATGTAGTAAATGTTGCAAATGTTTAAATGGGTAATTGTCACATTTAACACTTAAAACCTATTTTTATAAATAATTATATGAAGTTTAAAAGTATTAATTTATCCATTTTTGTAATTAACTACCTCATCCAGATACTACAAATGAACTGAAAAAGTTTATAGGTAGTAAATTGACACTTTTAAACTCTATGTAGTTGTATGCACAAATTAGCAACGCTTAGGTACCAAATGCGACATTTATCTTAGTTAAATCATGTTATTACTTCCTATACATTATCCATAAATTTAGAATTTAGATTTTAAAGCAAAGAATAAACTCTAAGCTTATGTCCATACTCATATTCACCTAGACGACTCACAAATTACAACACTTAAGGATAGTCATAGCTATTTTAACAAATTCTGGCTTGCTTTGTAATGCCTTGACTGTGACAGTAAGCATAGTGGTGTAAAGAAGCACCGGGTTTTGGCCAATATTATTCACTTGGATCCAACAACGTTTAAAGACAAGGGATTTGTATTGTTGCTTCCATTGCAAAAGGACCAAGCTTCATGGTTTCAATCTCTATGGCTAACTTTCTATGTACACTTGCTCCTTCCACCTTGGTCAACCTCTTTAGGAACGAATAGTATTGCAAGATTTGAAAAAACAAATTTAAGAGAATCTCCCTTTTATATTAATAATAGAAAAAGCAATGTGTTGTTTTAATGCAATTGGGGTGAACTTACAATTTTAGAGATTGGCAAGGGTTAATGATGGAAAGATGATTAGCTGTCCTACAAAGAAAGGTAGTTGACCCAACATTGATTAGGGGAAACCGTCCATTGGCTAATGATTGATAAAGGCAATGAGTTCAGCTATATTATTTTATTTGGTTTCCTGCGCTTTTATGTTTTCTTATTTTCACTTTTTAACGCATTTCCTTCTATATAATTATTTTTAAGGTTTTATTAATAAGCTTAATAAAGGCATTAGTTGTAATAAACATATCAATTAGACTTTTACATATATATACATATGTATAATGACAATTTCTCATACATTAATCTTATTAATCAACTATAATGATTGTGCAATTAAGGAGTTATTACAAGTACCATCAGCTCTTCATTTAGTCCATAGTTGTTTTTTTTGAAATCACGAGATATATCAATTATAGAAATACGACATCCTAATTCATTTGCTGATTAAATTTACTTTAATTAGTAATTATTCTATCTTTTTTTTTCAATTCATTCCCATAATTACAAAAAATCATAATTTATAGATTTATCTCCAAAAAGATGATAGATTTCTCATATTGTTTAAAGCTATACAAAATGCTTATGAGTTAATTACCAAAAAAAAAAAAAAAATTAAGTAACGTTTGTGATGCTTATGCTAGTTTCACAATCGTCTAACTCTTAGTAAAACACGTAATTAGTGCTTTAAAATGCATTGTTTTACTATATAAAATCAACAAGCAAGAATGAATCATTAATAAAAGAATTTGTTTAAATGACTTCAAATTAGCACTTTTTGTTTAATAAAAGAATTTGTTTAAGTGACTTTAACTTAGCACTTTTTGTTTACTTTGCTTAGAGGATGTTAACTAAGGGTCTGTTTGGTTTGTCATTTTAGTATCATTTTAGTATCGTTTTGATGTCAAACTGATATTGATATGATATCAATGAAAAATTGATAATTTTACTCATAAACAAACTAAACTAAACCGATACCAAATCGATACCGATAGTAAATCGATACCGAACCAATACTAATAAAAAACTAACAATCCAAAAAAAGGCCCTAATTCTGATGCTCTTTGAGTAAATATACTCAGAGATATATACTATCCTAATAACTCTTTCTTGCAAGGGACTAGAGGATATATAAATCTTGGAGATGGGCAAGCCTCATGTATAGAAGAAACCTCTTCCTAAATGGTGCAATTTGGCTGGCGAGAGATGGCTTATTCATTTGGGCAGGTACTAACAAGTGGATACCAAACTTATAGTGGCATAAACTTGTGCTCAAATCAAATATGGATTCCTTGTCTTGATGGTATTAGATTTAATTCACACATGCATAAGATCTTAAAAGATCCAAGAGCTCCTTAAATGTTGGACTGGGTATGATAAGGGTTATCTAGGAGATATTACTACATTATGCACTTATGACAAATAAAATCATTTAGCCACATGAAAAGATCGAGAAGTACAGTGTTAAATCAACCTATAATTTTATCAAATGTGTTTCATACATTGCTAATCTAAAGGTATCATCCACTAATCAGATAGAGAAATCTATACGTACCAAAATTAAAAAACTTTGTGTGGAGAGCACCAAACAATGTTATTCCAACATAACATAACTTGGTGAAAAGACATATTATTGAATTCATAAGTTGTGAAATTTACTTGAAGGATAAATCAATTGAACATTTGATTTAATTAGGTTTTTCATTTTTTAGCAGTAGAGATGAGTTGGAAAGAATGTCCACTTTAGACCAGTAGTTGTCTTTTATAGCTAATACAAGGCGTATTAAGAAGGAAAGGGCTAAATAGTATGCAAGGCTAAGCACAGCATGTGGAGTATTTGGAAAGAAGGGTGTAGGCTCATTTTTAACTTTGAAGAGCCAAGTGTTAATGTTGTAATCTCGACTTGCTAGTGATTTTTGAGTGAGGTTAAAGTCTTGATTTCGAAATTTGACCTCGATAAATAGATCTCATGCCTATCATAAGTAATTAAAATAATTTCAAGTCAACACAAGTCAATATAATGCTGAAATAGTCGATTTTTTTAAAAGTTTCAATTTTTAACCAAACCAAGAACCTAAATTTTGAAAAATTTATAAACTATTTGAAGATATTAAAATAAGATAATTTAGAATTAATAATAATTTTAGACAAAAAATTTTCAAGGAAAATCAATAAAGTTGCAAAACTAGTTGAAATTACACATATGTATAATTGGTTCATAGAATTTGTGTCACTTGATACAATCTTATGAAAAGAGAATTCACCCTACCAACCCCCTCTCCCCAACAAACCTTAGTTGCTGGCTCTTATTTCTTTCTATCCTCATTTTATACACTAAACACTTTCTAATGAGTGTTTAAGGTAAAACCTACAAAACCACAAACCTTAATGACATAATTAGGTACTAATTCTTAATTAACTTAGGGATCAACTAGAATAACATTTCTTCTTTTACAATGAAATGAAGAAGAATTAGCTTTTACAAATGGAGATTAGAGTTGCAAATTTCGAATTAAGAGCAAAAGAGGTAAGTAATTAATGTTCCATTGAAGATTAAGTTCTTTATGAAGTTTTGTGTATTAAGTTGAAATTAGAAGAAAAACCATCTTCATTCAGCATTGTGGCATGAGCTTGGGGAGGAGTACTAAGTGGATTTCTACAATGTGATAAGGATTCAAACTTGTTTTCGTAAATTAAGTTAACAGAAGTTGGTGAACATATGCATTGTGTGTGATTGGCATAGATGCTCGAATGTGATGTGGGGGTATAGTATGATTTGGAAACATGTATTTGAATGTTGATTCTTTGCCTAAAGGGTTAATATATGCATTTAAAATAGAATTATAAGTGATTCTAGTAGAATTATAATGGAGGTTTGTAATGTCTCAACTTAGTGACATAAGAGTATGTACAATTTTGGAAATGTGTTAAATTGAGCTTAATTCAAAGGTTGTAATGAGTATTTAATGTTTAGGAATGTGAAAATGTTTATATGAGTTTATTGGTAGGATAAAGGAATTAGAAGTGACTATATTTTTATTTTTGGAAATTTAGTGCTTAAACTTTCAATTTTAGCGATTTAATGCCTATAGTTTCGATTTAGTGTCAATTTAGTATCTCTATTAATTGAAAAGTTAACTCCATTGCAATTTTTTGCATTTAAGTACTTGTGCTTTAGTTTTAATTGCATTTTGGTCTATATACCTTAATTTGATGTACTTTAGTTTTAATTGCATTTTGGTATCTATGCTTTTAGTGTTTAATTATTAATTATTTTATTAAAATTTAATATTTTACTTTTCTTAAGTGGTATGTTATTTTAAAAATTAAAGGAAAGTTATGTATTAATTCATTGAAAATTAATTTTATATTTTTAACCGATATACTATTTTAGAAATAAAAAGAAAATTATTTATATATGATAAGTTTGATTATGAAATTTTTTTACATGTAATGTTCAATTTTTATAAAATCTTATATTACTAGAAAACTTTCAACATCAATTTTATTTGAAAAGGTAAATGTTAAATTGATAGAATTTTATTTTACGCAAAATTTAATTGGGTACCTAAAATTTGAAGTGAACAATTTGATACCTAATAAAAGATTTTATGACATTTTTTACTATCCCACTAACAACATTTGATTTTTTTTCTATCGTAGATATATACCTATCAGTGTATATTAAATGGTGTTAAATATATTATTAAAAATTCAATAATATATTGCCTATTTAATGATATGATGTTGAGAGTTTTCTAGTGCTATAAGATTTTATAAAAACCAAACATTACATGCTAAAAATGATTTACGATCAAACTTATCATATATAAATAATTTTTTTATTTCTAAAATAATATATCAGTTAAAAATCTAAAATTAATTTTCAATGAATTAATGCATAATTTTTTTTTAATTTTTTAAAATAATATACCACTTAGTAAAAGTAAAATATTAATTTTTAATATATTAATTAGTGAATAAACACTAAAGTGCATTGAAATTAAAATAGAGAAACCAAAATGCAATTAAAACTAAAGTACAAGTACTAAAATACAAAAAAGTGTAACAATGTTAATTTTTCCGTTAATGGAGACACTAAATTAAAACTATAAGCACTAAATCGCTAAAATTAAAATTTTAAATACTAAATTGCCAAAATCAAAAGTATAGGCACTTCTAGTGTCTTTATCTCGCTTATGGGCACTAAGTAGTGGATGTAGCAATTTATACACGTTGAAGATGTGGAATTAATTAAGTGGGCTATATTGATTAGATATATAAATGTGACTATAATAGCATTAAGAAGAGATATGAAGACAGTTTATGGTTTTGAATAGGTTATCCGCATCAATAATGAACTTTTACGTAGGTGTTGGGGTGAAACACGTATCTAATATTGATTAAAAATAAAAAGCCAAATATAAACTGTATTAAAATTATTATAAAATTAATATCGCTATGTCGCATCTTGAAATGGAGACATCATTAATTTTAATGTATCGCATATAATGGTAACGATACAACGACCTACTCTTTCAAACTTTCATAAGTTTGGGTATCGCAATTAGTATAGGTGATACAACAGCGGACCTTCTCTACCCCACCACACCCCAGTCCCCAGCACCCCCCACCCTCGGGTGCTTGCCCTCTTCTCTCTCTCTCTGGTGTTTAAAAAATAAAACACAAACACAAATAAAAAGCTTAGGTCTTTTTCTCATAAACTCAACTCTCTCTCTTCGAACTACACCCCCCTCCTCCAGCCAAAACACACTCCAACCACCTCTCAACCCAACACCAACCGAAATGTAACGCCACACCAACTTCAACAACCCCAACTTAAACTCAATCACCACCACTCGAGATTGCAACCCACAAACCAAACACCATGTGTGTTGAACCCAAAACCTATCAACGCACGAACACACACCACATAAACTCCCATTGTAATCAACAAAATGTAGTTGGTGAACAACCTAACCAACACTCACAAACATACTGAAACTTCATCTCACTACCTAAACCAAAACGAGAACCGAAACCTACCACCATCGAGACCATCGAACCTCGAATCCACCACCTTCCTGCCACTCTTAGAACAAAAACGAAAGAAAGAGAGAGAAAGCAGACAATATAAATTATTACATAATATTATGTGTATCGTATCTAGTAGGTGTGATACGTGTGAAATACTATATCACATTCTCTTCATGCAATATATTGATTCTATTCGTGTAATTTTTTTTTTCTAATTTTGTTTTGTGTAATTTTTTAAAAAAGTATATTAAATATGCAATAGTCTCTAGGTCTTGTTTAGTTAATGAGGTATAATTGTGACCATGTAGAATCAGTTAGTGATTGAAGAAGTTAGATATGTTAAATGTGCTACTAGGATTTTTTTTCCTTCTTTTTTTCTTCTTTTGTTCTTGGAAGTGTTGAATATGTAAATTTGATGATTTGTCGGAATAATAGGTAGTTGTGCTAATGGTAACAATTTGCAAAAAAATTAGACATGTTATAAACTATGAATTGAATTAGATGATAATCATGTTGTGGCCAAGTATATGTGGACTTTGAAATGATGCATAGGAGTTTAATGTCTTAAAATTTAAGTTATTATTACTATTTTAGTGAGATGATCAAGTTGAGGAACAAGTTTGGGTCATAAGGATTCATGGAGTGCGTATAAGTGTTAATTAGTTATGCATACTAGTTAAATCGCACCACTCCTATTTTATTAATTATCAATAAAAATGAGATTAATGAGAATATTCGTGAAAAATTTTCATATTTGAAATACATGTAAGGACCTCATAAAAATAAAAATTTTCATTTGAAATAGATATGTCTTACTTAATATGATTATGCCATGTTACCGATGTAAAAATTTTTCTTTGCATAAAAAATAAGTGACTCTTACCATTGGAATGTTAAATTAAAAACATGCCATGAATGAAATAAAATTTTAAATAATAAACAAATCATGTGAAGATGGCTAAATGCCTAAAATAACAGCAATAGATCATATTTTACAAATGTAACATGATGAGTAACATATTTTCTAAAAATTGTACATAATTTAATTTTAACAATTTTATACCATTGAAATATGATGTTTGACTGTTTTTTTAACGCTTTTGTCATTGTCTTTTGAGTTTCCAATCATACATGTTTCACATGATATCGTTTTCCTTATTGAAATCCTCATTATATTTCTGATTTTTCCAGCTTGCTTTTGTTGACTAGTGTCAGCCTTCTCGTTGCTTATGACAGCAAAGTGGCGGGTACAATATCTAGTCTTGTAACAGCACAACCGCACAACAACATGGGATAGGCTAGGCGAGTTAGTTCTGAAACCGTGTACATATATTAACACACGTAAGGTAAGATCAAGACCTTATCCAACCGAAATAGAAAAAAGGACCAAGACCTTTAAAATTCAATCCCTACTTTATTTTTATCTAGTTTGTTATAGCAAGATACGAAAAAATAGAAACATTATAGATAAGAATAGAACGCATAATATGTGTTGTATCAAACTTATAATAAAAATTTTGAAAAATTAAAGCATATAAGAAAGATCTTTTTTTTTTTCTCTATAAATGTATGTTTATTTATCTCTATAACAAGGGTCTTTAGAGTTAAGTAAATGTTAAATTTACTACTTAAAGTTTACACAAAAATTCAATTTGATACTTGAATTTTAAAGGGATAATGTCACAAATGCTCTAAACTTTGAAATTGATCAATTTAACTCCTAAAGAACTGAATAGAGATGCTGGTGGTGTGTACAAAAAGTTCTTTCAGATACTAAATTGATCAATTTTAAAGTTCGTGTACTAAATTGATTAATTTCAAAGTTGAAGTATCTAGTTGTATATTTTGTCAAAGTTTAGCACCATTTATGATATTAACCAATTTTAAATGTAAAATTAACTACCTGAATTTTAAAAGTGTCAATTTACTACTTACAAACTTATTGAGTTTACTTGTAGTATCTAAATGAGACATTTAATTGAAAAAATGAGTAAAGTTTATATAGCTAATTTGGTAAATTCATATAGTTAATTGCAAAAGTGAGTAAAATTTAGGTAATAAATTATACACATTAGCAAAGTTTAGGTATCAAATGTGACATTCACCAATTTTTACTAATTCCTCTAACATCGTTTAAAATTAATAAATTGTTTCTATCACATTAAGAAATAAAGTAAATAGTGTTAGTAAGATAGTAAAAATAGCCATGAAAATTTTGAATGTATATTAAATTGGCCACTTCAAAGTTCAAGTACTAAATTAAAATTTTATGTAAAGTTTAGATTCTAAATTTGACATGATCACTTTAGAGTTATACATGTGATATCCTAATACGATCATGATCATTGACGTGGCATTTCATGTTAATTACTTTTCAATCACCAAAGATATCTAATAAAGTATCTCCTCTCGTGTTAGGAGAAAGCCTAAACTTAATCACGATGACAACAAAACCGATTAATCAAACAATTAAGCAAACCTATGATTAGAGATTAGATCTTCTCTTCCCAAATGTGATAAACAATAAACAATGTGGAATTATAAAACATATAACACCATGATATATCGTGGAGAACCCAATTGGGGAAAAACCATGGGACTAGCAGTGCTCAAATCTTTCGCTATAAACAATAATGGGATTTCAAGTTTTCCTCACTAGATTTGTCTACTAGATCTCACAATTCTTCACCACAAATAGGTGGATTATAATAAGAACAAGATTTTCTTCTAGAGTTTCTCACTTCAAGATTTTCCTCACTTTTCTCTCTTTCTCTCTCTAGATCTCTCTATCTAGGTTTGAGAAAAGACACCACTTGTTTACTCTGCAAACCATAGGACAAAAAGAAGAATATATATGAAACAACACAAGGAAAATCAGCAGACATTCAAGACTGGCTTGTGTAAATTAAAGGAAAGATTTTTTATATTTAATATAGGTCGGCGGCCTTTAACTCTAATTATAGGTGTATAACAATTTCATCTCTTTTGTTGCAAAGATTATCCTTATTCTAAGTCCTTTTCTAAGTATATGCCCTTTACTTAGGGTATCCTTAATTTCAAAGTCATCTAAATGTATATTCGACATATATTTAGGCTCTTTTTGGTTATATACTCAGATGAGTTAAATCTATAATCCATCATCTCCATCACAAGGAATCTTTCACTCAACGTGGATGATTTTCATAAGGGTTAGTATCTATTTAGTTAGGTATTTCAATTTTGAAATTAATCAATTTAGTACTTAAAAAGAATTATTCATGCACGTTAATAGTACACACGTGATAAATTTTTAAAATTGATTAATTTTAGAGTTCACGTACTAAATTGATAAATTTTCAAATTTAGATATATAATTGTATATTTTACCAAAATTCAAGTAACATTCACGGTATTTATCCTTTTTAATAACTCTTTTAGCAGAGATGGAAAAATAAAATTCTTTTTGGCTTCTCTCTCTCTCTCTTTTTAACATATACCTTGAGAAGAAAGAATTTTTTTTTTTTAAAAGAAACTCTTGTACTGCCATCCATCTTCATAAACTTCCATAGAACCGAGATTTCAATAAGTCATATCGTACTCGTGGCACACCAACCGATCCATTTGTTGATTGTCGAAATAGACAGTGTCATCGAGACTTGTGTTTGTTGATGGAGGCGCAATGCTAATTGTTGGCCATCACTATGCCCTTATATTTATCAAACAAAGTCGGATGTATAATGGCCTTCTATCTTTAGATGGATGAAAAAATGTAAAATTTAATATCAAAATTTTATATGAAAATTTGATTTAGTACCTAAATTTTAATATAGTTAATTTAGCATCTATTTAAACTTTTTGTAACTATTTTTACCATTCTACTTGATGTTGTTTGTTTCGTTTATTGACATAAAAGGAGTAGCTTATTAGTGCTAGATGACATGAGAATAAAAAGTAAAAATTCAATGATAGATTCTTTTTTTCACATTAACAAATAAAGCAAATGATATTAAGAAGATAATATAAACAATCATGAAAAGTTTGATTAGATATTAAATTGATCATTTTAAAGTTTAAGTACCAAATTGAAATTTCATGTAAAGTAAGATACCAAATATGACATTTAATCTTAACTAAAAGCCATCAAAATTCGAATATCATATTAGAGATATCAAACATTTGGTACAACTCTTAAAATTTCATATAGTTGATATTAGATTGCAAACAAGTCAAGCTGCTAATAAGTCATGAGCTACTTAAACTTAACTTCAAGCTTGGCTCGTTTTGAGCTCAATTAGTAAACGAGCTAACTTTGGGTTGAAAATGAAATTCATTTATCAATATGAGCTTATCTCGAGCTCCGATTTAGGCTCACGAGCTGACTCGTAATTAAGCTCATTAGCAAGTTTATGAGATTTATATTTATTATTTAAATATATAATTAACACAAAAACTTATCTATTATTTTTAAGTTCCAAAAAATTAAGATATAAAAGATTTAATTAGAAAGCAGCCCAAGCTCGAGCTCAAATTTTAGGCTTGATAAAAGAACTCGACTTGGTTTTAACTTAATTTGTAAACAAGTCAAGTTCAAGATTGAAATAAAGCTCATTTATTTAAATGAGTTGAGTTCAAGTATAAGTTTCAAACTCAAAATGAAACTCGATCCCAACACAAATCTAATAATTTTTAAACAAATCGAGTTTTAGCTTTTAAAAACTAACTTCGACTCGTTTACAATCTTACTTGATATTTGAATCTTAGTGTTGTGATTGGAAAGGGGATAGGGGACATTAGGTTATCTAGTTGTGAAGGGGAAAGTGAAGTAGCCAAAGGGCCTATTTTGTAATTTGCATAGGTATACAAACTTAGAAGATTTATCGTTTGAAAAATTAATTAAGAGTTTGGTTGAATTTCATCACAAATATAACTCATCTCTTATTTCGATAAGTTGATACAAGTAATCAATAAATAATATTGATAATATAATGGTAGTTTTTTTAGAGTCTTTTACTCCGGTAGGAGGGGCTTTGAAAATTTATTAAGAATTTTAAAAAAAAAATCACATTTTACAATATGACTACCTACTAACTTAAAAAAAAAACGGAGTAAATGTCTGAAAATATAATTTTTTTATTGGAATATAAGCACAAGTAAAATAATGATATGTGAATAGTTTTATAAAACTATACACTAATACCATTGTTTGTCTAAAAAATATTAATATTTATCCAATATTCATAATAGAGTCAAAATCAAATCGAGTTGAGTCGATATAGTATAATACAAAATTTAAGCTCAAACTCGATTTGAAATTTATAAACTTGAGTGCAACCAAATCTCAAACTCCTCAACTCAATGTGGCAATATACTAGCTCGATAATATTGATATCCAAGCTAAATTGCAATATAAGTTTTACTTGAGTTTAATCAGGCTTATCAACCAATCAAGCTAAATAGTACGAATCTTGAACTTGGCTTAATAAGTTACTCGAGTAGCTTGATCTCGAGTTCACTCAAGTAAATTAAGTTCTTGAACTCGAATTCAACTCGACTATACTTAAATCGAAATCAAGTAAATGTTGCACCACACTCAAGTAGTTTATGAACCAACTTGATTCATTTATATTCCTAATTGATACAAACGCACGATGTAGTGATACCATTAAATCTTTTTTACTCTTTTACATCATTATTAATATTTCCTTTCAAAATAAGGAATCAAAAGATCCTCCTACTTTAAATTCGGCTATAAAGGGATATGGAGCAGATGGCGAAAATCAACCAGAACAAACGACTAGATATTTTGCGGATGAGCATATCCACAATTGGTGCAGCACTTCGAATGGTGCAAATTTGCAGAAGCAAAGCCAAGGATTGCGTTGCGTTGAGGTTTTAAAGTTAGCAAACAGGTGCGTTGGTCAAGAACAAAATTTGCCAACAAGGTCTTGACCGACAGACACAAAAGGAGCTAAGGATGAGGATAGGATGCCATCAGCTCAAAAGTAAAGCGCCATATCAAGTCAAACAGAATATGTCATAAAAGCTAATATTTATCCCTTGCCTTATCGTACAATAAATTCTTGCTCACGAATTTGGTCAATCAAATCAATCGGTATAAAACTTTAAAAGGTATAATAGATTTCCTATTACCTAAATGGAATCAAGTAATATAATATATGTTTTAAGAAAATTGAAATTTTAACTAAAGTGTAATTTTTTAAGTTCTAGTGGGATAAGAGACCGAGAATTTGAATTGTTTGAATAAATGCCTTATTCCATGTTGATTAGTGATTATACTCAATTTAAATAATTGTGTTTCATTGTTAGGGTTAATTATAAAAAAACCTACCTATGGAAAGATCCATTTGCAAATACATAAACTTTGTTAATTTTTTTGATAAATAGGTGACTAGTGTTTAATAAAAAAATACCAATGCTATTTAATAATTTTAGAAAAACATGTGCCAATATCTCACCAATCTTAAAAAAAATCAATTTTACATTTTTTACAATTTTTAGGATAATTAATATAATTTCAAATATTTTATTTATTTAATTTTACTTAGTAATATTTTTATTAAATTAATTTTTTAAACTAATTAAACACTAACATGTGTTGCTCAAATAGTATTTAATAATATTTTCACTTTTGCACAAAACTTAGGTTACCTATTTGTCAAAAAGATTAACACATGTCATATAGCTATAAATAAGGGTGTTCACGGTTCAATTAACCGGTCCATGGCCCTATTTTTTTATCCTAACCGTAATAATCGGATTTTCAATATCCTGATCCTAAAGCGATCCATTATGAACGGTTAATCGCCTTAATGGTTAACCATTTTTTTCGGTTAATTTTTTCGGTTTTCGGTTTTTAACCGCTTGACATAATGGTTATACAAATTTTGCAATTAACCATACTTTTCAATATGTTCGTAAAAATAATTAGAGTATTTTTTTGTATAATTATATTAAAAACTATAAATTAGGAATGTAAGACATGTAAAATAGTTGTTAATATATATCGATGTCATCAAGACAATCATCATAATAGCTTTTTACTCATGTGTTCTTATCAACCTTGATCAATTAAGCTCAATACAAAATCTCAATCAAATACCACCGTTCTAATTTTCAAACATATATGCATTTGTTTCTTTTTATCTAAATCATTCACTTTAACATAATTCATATTGATAACACTAAAAAAAATTATATGGTTATATTATAAATTATATATATTTATAATTACGGATTGGTTAACCGAATCCATCGGTTTCTAGAATCTAAAAACCGAAACCAAAACCGAAAACCGAAAAAATTAAAAATGCTAATCCTAAACCGAAACCGATGGATCGGTTAACTATTTTTTTCGGTTTTTTTGCACACCCCTAGTTGTAAATGGGTATAAACATATGTAAGGTTTTTGTAATTAACCCTTATTATTATTATTAGTTGTGACTGGTGAATAATGATTGTATCCATTACTTAAAACATTGTATCTTTGGAGTAATTTAAGTTATGACCTTTCAGTGGTTTGGATCAACTTACAACTATTTTAAAATTATAAATAACAGTTTTTTTTTTAATAATGATGACACTTGAAAGTGCTATAACTAATGAAATAAGTGAAAACTTACAAAATATATATTAAGTTTTTTCTAGCCAAAATATATATTAGTTATTTTGGGCCGGATTATTTTACGCCAATTTTACACATTTATTTTTTCAATTTTCTCTCTCTCAACATTATCAACAATGCACAATTAATCTCTTAAATATTCTATAAACTTGCGTGGTCATAAAAAAAAAAAAAAAAAAGATCTACTTTTTTTCTTGATATATACTAGTTCTATCATGGAAAGAGTTAGAATACTTTAGTAAGCTCTATGTAAAGCTTGTAGAACTCTTTAAGAAAAGCATTTATCATACCCCGTTAAATATATTAATCTACCCCAATTTTTGGAATTAATTTCTAAAATCCTGTTCTTCGCTTCAGTTAAATCCCCATTTCATCCCACCAGACATCCTAATAGTAAACCCCCAATCCATAAGTAATTTCCCTAATCTAATCAATAAGTCAACTATTTTATCTATTTATTTCATACTCGATCGATCATTATTTCTCATACTAAAAACCTATGATATCTAATTATAATCTTCAAATGCTAAGCTCTTCATATGTTTTGAATTATCGATTGGATGCTAACTAGGAAATAGATGACAATAATGCTAAAAAGATGAGCTAGTTTCTGATGTTCGGCTTCAAGAAATTGGTTAAATGGATTCTCAAGAAGTATCATGCTAGTTTGACTCTAGCGACACTTGTTGACTTTCGATGATCTTGCGGGCATCTGCGGAGGAATTTTGAGGAGATCCAGCCTTTGCATCCCTTTGAGGAAGCAAACAATTTTGCATATCACTCAGCAAAATTTTTGCATAGATTTGTAGGAGGTTTTGTAGACAATCCTTCACTTCAACTACATAGCTTGTCGTATAGTTATGAGATAAATCCTGTGGTATATTTCTTTGCTTGTTAAAGTTCAGTTGTTTATAACTATAATTTACTTTTAAAAATATATATACACGCATTATAAATTATCAATTACTTTGTTTTTAAAAGTACATGTTACCTTGAATTAAGACAATACATAAAAAGTGTTTTAGATGCACGTGGTTCAAAGTTAATGCTAGATAAAAAGAAATTTTGGTTATAGTTTTCAGTATGGTGGTTCGGGAAGATGTGAATTTTCACTGGATGCATTTTATTAGGCAATTTCCAAAATCTCGTCATGTGATTAAGTACTTAAACTTTAGTTTAGTACAATTAAAACTATGAACTTTGCAATTGTTTAAATAAACCTCTAAACTTTTCAAATATGATATATAGAATAATTCTTCTTATAACGTCTGTACGTAATATATAGTTGACCTTTGGTCTTAATTAAGTATTTATTCAGCTTTTTGGACTCCTATTTGATGAAGATGGAGTTTAACTAAGGTTCCAGGTTGTAGTTACACAATAGGCAAGATTCTAAGGATTTATAGTCTTTTGTCCAAAAGTTGCGTGTATTTTTTTTTTTTTTTTTTAAATATCTCTTTCCTCCTTTGAACATAGCAAGGACCAAAGTATTATTACTTCCTTGAACTTATTAAAGTCTACTTTAGTACTCCTATCTCCTACAATTTATCAAAAATATAAAAAGGGTTATATAAAATCTTTAAAATTTTAGAATGTTTATCTGTAACGTGGTCAAAATTTGACAAGGTTATTGGCAACTTCTACTTAGTATTTTCTCACATGTTGAATACTTCTATTATGTTCCAATTAATTATTTTACAAGTTGAAGAAGCTCCAAGGTAAGGGGAAAAAAATTGTGGTAAAAGAAGAACCATGTGGAGACAAAACACCCGATATAGGTTGACATAAAACAAAGAAGAGACGTAATCAACTTTTGCTTGTTTATTTATTTCTCGCTACCTTCCCTTCACGTATGATCAATCGGTTGCTTACAAGTGGATCTTGAGAAATTTTCATAAATACATAAAAACTACTCACCGGCCACTTTTGGTGATTCATCGTTTCATGCCCAAGTTGAAAAGAGCAATTTAACCCCGTAAGCTCCTTTTAAACTTATCATGCCGTGTTTGGTCAAAAAAAAAAAAAAAAATTATGATGGGGTCACAAAACCTAATAATCTAATGTTATCATTCTTATTTTCTTAAGTGAAAAAATAAAGATGGAATCCTCTCTTTTTATTGTAATGGTAAACGAAAAAAATTTATTATGTTGCATAAAGGCTTAAAATGAATTTTGCGGTTATCTATTATTTAATTCATGATTTAAACATTATAATTTTTATTAAGCTGATTTTTATAATCATCTCCATAATTTCATGGTAGATTAAATGGTT
The DNA here is from genome assembly GCA_024138025.1 of Combretum micranthum. NCBI lineage: Eukaryota > Viridiplantae > Streptophyta > Magnoliopsida > Myrtales > Combretaceae > Combretum > Combretum micranthum. The sequence goes on from JAMXBD010000065.1 coordinate 1,679,346, forward strand.
TGCCAGATGGAATAGTTCTGTCAATGGGACAAACTGAAATGATTAAATTTAAAATGATCTATATGATGGTAGAAAACAAACAATTTTCCAAGAGGTGAGATTATCAAATTATCTGTTTGTATGGTCTATTTTTCATCTATATATATATATATATAATATATTTAAAATGATATGTATAAATATATCCATTTGTATCTATATTTTATTTATATTTGATCTTTTGATGAGAACTACTAACATTTTTATATATATATATATATATATTTATTTCTTGATAAATAATTTATTAAAAAAAAAAGTTTGAAAAAAGTATCTGTATCTGTCTGAAAAAAGCCAAACAAACAGACCCATCATCTCTTTTGTTATTTCTACTATTTATATTGAAGTAATAAAGTCGATACTTCCTATTTATTTCCAGTTTTCGTCTCTCTTTAACCATCCACATGCTACACGCTCTAATAATTGACTGCTTGCTAGTGATTGTTACATGGAAACGTTTTTGTTTTGTTAAGTGAAAAACGTTTTTGATGGCCCTTTAAATAACATACCAAAGCTAATAGCGACACATTTTTCCATTTTAAGAACGAACATTTACATCTTTTGAAAGATGTTCATCTTTTCATAGTTAAAAACGAGCATTTACATTTTGCAGCTCTTAAAAGACGTTCGTAAGGGTCATAGTGATGACATTTGGTTCCAGAACAAAATAGTATATTATCTTATGTGAAGCCATCATCTTAGTCTTAATTAAGATTATTTTTTATTGGTCTAGCACTCTTGTTAGTTGTTATTAGCCTAATTGGATGATTAATGGGCGTAACAAATAATTACAATCATAACTTGTATAAAAGGTTAACGTTGTAATGTTTTGGATTGTGTGATTTTCATATATATATATATATATCTATATTTGTATCTAATCTGCATATGTATCTTACATATATCTGATTTATCTTTGATATATTTTTAATTCGAATCTATTTATTAATAAATAATCTTATTGAAAAAAAAAGATGGTAAAATGATTAGAATAAGACAAACCTTGCTATTTGAATTATTTACTCTTTTTATTAAGGATGCAGTCGAGAGGTTCGTTATAGGGTGTCCGATCCATCTGACCTGCTAACAATCCTATATAGTTTTGGGACAGGTTTTTGGATTAAAAAAGAAAAACCGATAAGTCGTTAGGTTGGATTTTAGGTTTATATGTAACTTGTTGGGAAAATCAACTCGATATAAATTTAAAGAAAAATATAAAAAATTAAAAATATTAAGTCATTAAGGCAAGGAAAAAACTAAAAGGAAAACCCTAGCCACTTTCCTTTCCTTGAAGCTGCGCAGTCACTCTCTCCTCTCAAGTCTCACTCTCACCTTTGCTCTCGCTCTCTTTGTCTCTCACTATCTCTACTCTCACCATCTTGCCCTCTCTATCTTTCGCTCTCTCGCTCTCGCTCTCTCGCAATGTTGCTCTCTGGTTTTTTGTTTCGATATTGTTTTTTTTAGTTTATTTCTATCCATCTCTATGTTGGAATTTGTTTAAATCTAGACTTCTAGTTGATTATTGTTGTCATATGTTCGTTATTGGCGTTGATAATATAAATAAAATTTATCATATTTTTTTGGGGTACTTAGATCTAGACTTTTAGTTGTTTTCACATATTAGTTACTTAGTTTATGTGTTGAATCATTTGCTATTATACATGGAGAATCGTGTACAGGCTACGATTTCACTTGCCTTTTTTTTTTTCCTGTTTTGATATTTACAAATATGGGGTGTGTGCGCGTGCGCAGGTACATTTGTAGGTTTTTTATAAGAACCCAATTTCTAGATGATTATTATCGATGTAAAAGCTTTAAACTTCTAGCATTGATTTTTGAGAAATTTATGTGTTGGTAAGTCTGTATATGCACCCATTTTGTAGATTATGATTGTTGATATTAAGCTTGTAACTTTCTCTAAGTTGATGTTTTTATAGCTATCTAACTAGCTACTCTATTAAGTTAAACTTATGATTGGGTGTAACTTGGTGCTTTATGTGTAATGTACGAAATATGGTCCGATTGATGTGGAAGACAATGATAATGGTTATGAGGAAATTCCATGTGTAACTAAAATTGAGAAAGAAAGAGCATCTAAAATCCCAATAAATACATCATATGCTCCAAGTAGCAAGTACTGCAAAGAGACTAACAATCTTAATAAGCGTAAGTGCACTTCTCCTATATGGAATAAGATGTTGAAAAAAAAAACTACCAATGGAGAAGTTTTTGCTGAGTGTACACATTGGAAAAAACAATTGAAAGCAAGTAGTACGGATGGAACTAAACATTTGTATAATCATTTAGCGAGGTGTCTACACAGGAAAAGCATAAGGACCTAAAGCAATGTTTTTTATCAATTGAGAGGAAGAATAGTGAGAGTGAAAGTGGATTTAAGTTGGAAACTTGTCATTTAACCTAGAAGTTGCTAGGAAAAAAACTTGCAATAACAATTATTGCTCATGAATATCCTATTTCAATAGTAGAGCATGAGCATTTTAGGGATTTTCTAAACACCATCTAGCCCTTTTTTCATGATTTTAGTCACACCACAATGAGGAAAGAGTTTATGGGTATCTTTAAGACAAAGAACAAAAATTTGAGAGTTTTACTGAAAGGACTTAATTCTTAGGTGGCAGTATCAACAAGCATGTGGATGTCGAATCAAAAGAAATGATATATGACAGTCTAGTACATTTGATTTATAGTAATTGGAAGCTGCAAAGTCAACTATTGGAGTAAGTTTTTTTAAGATCATATCTTATAGATTCATCTATGAAACTATAATTGTTTTCTAACTATGTCTACGTTTTTTTCTAGCTTTTTGTATGTTCCAGCTCCCCATAAAAGCGAAGCACTTACTAATCAATTGTTCAATTCTTTTATGAAATGGGGCTTAGATAGAAGAATATCTACCATCATTGTAGATAATTGTTCAACAAATGATGCGATGATCAAAACTTTAATTTTGAAACTGTGGAAGGATGAGCTCATTCTTTGTTGAAAGGTACTCCATATGTGTTGTTGTGCACATATTTTGAATTTGATTGTAAGAGAAGGTATCAATTTTGTAGACAAAGAAATAGAGAGGATCTGTGATAGTATCACCTTTTGGTCTGCAACACCATCACAAGTGGAGAAATTTAGAGAGGCATGTAAGTAGATAGATGTGTCATATAGTAGAATGTTTTGCTCTATCAAAAAATTATAATTGTTTTCTAACTATATCTACGTTTTTTTCCAGATTTTGTGTGTTCCAACTCTACATAGAGCCCAACTTATGGATAAAAAATATAAGTGTATTCCCACAGATGATGATTGGGATTTAGCAGAAGAAATTCGTAAGAGGTTGGAAATTTTTTATGAAGTGACTAATCTTTTTTTCTAGTTCGCACTATCCAACGACGAATTATTTCCTTAAAAAGGCGTTTGAGATTAGGGAAGCCTTAATTGATTAGAAGGGCTCTATTGATATTACAATAAGTACAATGGTTAATAAGATGTTTGAGAAATTTGAGAAATATTGGGCTGATATGCATATTATCATGATTGTTTGCACCGTTTTAGATCCATGCTTTAAGATGAGAGCTTTTGATTTTGTGTTTCCAAATGTTTATGGTGGGAGGGCTGTTATGGAGATAGAAAATGTTAGAAAAATTTGTTCTAATTAGTTCAAGAGTATCAGACAAAGACTAAGTCTCGACATAATAAGGGTAATGGTGGTTCTTTTACAATGCCTTCAACTAGTGGTGATGGCTAAGCAAACGTAAAATTGAAATTGGTGCAATACTTGACTGCCATCACTACTAATGACCAAGCAAATGTAAAATCAAAGCTGGATCACTACTTAGATAAGCCTTGTTGCCTTGGAGCAATGATTTTGATATTCTTGCATCGTGGAAATTGAATGGAATGAAGTACCCCACTTTGCAAGCACTTGCTAGGGATGGGTTAGCAATTCTTGTGTCAACAGTTGCTTCTGATATGCATTTAGTACAAGTGGATGTGTAATTAGCTCACATAGAAGCCGACTCCATCCAAACACAGTAGAGGCATTGATGTGTTCCTAAAGTTGGATATCAAATGGAAAATTAGGTAAGAAGTTTGATTACTTAAAGTTTATTCATGAAAAAGATTTTTATTTCCTATATCTCCCATGGTGTTTTAAGTATTATGCAATCTTTCTTCTATTTTTGTAGGTTTTGACATAATTAAAATAAAGGATGAGATGAAGATTTGTGTATTTAGAATTAAGAACAAGTAAGCACAAATAGAGCTTTTATAAAGTTATTCATTTTTTCTCCTTTCTATTACTTGATTACTATGTAATATATTTTATTTTTGTTACTACTTGACTAGGTGGCTTTTAGCCTGATGTTGGTTGCTATTTGGTGACATCTTTGAAGATTGAGAATGAAGTTGTATCCATTGAGAAGGCAGACAGTAATGGAATTTGTGTTTGACTATTTTTATGCAGGATATTTTGTGACTGCTCAAGATCTTTGTTTTTTTTTTTTTTTTTTTGTCTTTTCTTTCTACTTATGGACGCATTATATGTGGGTAATGCTGACTATGCGTTTTATTTGTTAGAGAATGAAGACTTTAAATCTGTCTGTTTGAATATGTTTTATGCAAGACTTTAAGCTTGCAGACTTATAGTATTTAATTTATTGATGCATTATTAAACATGTTTCACTGGAGAGTGTTCTATGGTCTTTGTAAATGGACCATAGTAGGCATAATTTTGGAGAATCAAGATGTTAGCAATTTTTGCTAACTTGCAGGATATAGACATAGAGTTATAGACTCCTTTGAGGAACGCGTGTAGGGTTAATATATGATGTTATATGTAGGATTAATATATGATATTATTGTCCATAAGTATGCCAGGATCCCATTTATATGTTATGTATGTGAAAGTAAGTGGAAATGAAGTGTTTGCATCCTTTTATATGAAGTTATTATCTAAAATTCATTCTTTTAGTATTAATGTTTGCTTCATTAATAACTCCAAATAAAATTCATTCTTTTGCTTTTTTTTAAAAGAAAAAATTTGAAAATATTCGATTATTGGGTCGAGTTCAATTAGTAAATGGGTTTCTTAAAACCATGTAGGTCGGGTTTTAGGAATTATAAGAAAAAACCCTATCGGGTTTTTCTTGGGTTTTAAGATACCCCATTAAGAATAGCATCAAGTTCGGATTCCAAATAACCTATCCCAAATCCACCTCAGTTGCACCTTACTTATTATTAATTATTAAGGTAAATTTGATTGATGATAACTAAACTTTTTCTTTATAACAAACTAATAGTTCAATACATAAAAAAAATTTTGTACCAAGATGGTACCCAAACTTTTTAAAAGTTTCACATACAGTACCTTTAGTTGGAATCCGACAATTTCTTCGGCTTATCACTGACATGGACAGGTACTTGATTAAAAAAATAATTTTCATTATTTCAATTGGCATTGTTTTCATTTTTCTATTCTTTTTTCATTCTCTCTCTCTCCCCCCTTCTTCTTCTTCCCCAGTCCCCCTACCACCCACCCTCCTCCTCCTCCTCCTCCTCCTCTCTTCTTCTTTAAATTTAAAAAAAAACTAAAATATAAGAAATTGATTAAAAATATTTTTGATACGAAGGTATTTTAAACTTTAACCCAAAAAAAAAAAGGGAAAAGGCCCCTTTTGGTACCTGAATTTTGACGAAATGAACAATTAGATGCTTGCACTTTTAGAAAGTCCAAGTTCATACTTAATTGGACAAACACTATCCATTTGATTGTTGTCTAACATGTATTAACTATTTCAAGAAATAATAAAAGAGTGAGGGTAGTAAAAAAGGGCATGAAAATTTTAATTATCTATAGAATTAGACTTTTTAAAAGTTTATATACCTAAAAGAGGCATGAAAAGTTTAATTATGTATGAAATTGGACTTTTTAAAAAATTTAGGTATCTAATTATCCATTTAGTCAAATTTTAGGTATCGAAAGGGGCTTTTTCCAAAAAAAAAAAAAAAAACTACCCTACTAACTCTTTTACTAAATACTGTAGAATTTATAATCTTTCCCCAATCTAATATGTTGCATGAGCTGAATCTGGGTCGATAAAGATAGCTCCCACAAATACAAAAGATAGGTCAAAAGGATATCGAGGGTTGCTTGATGTAATCACTCTGATGCTTAAGTCAGTCTATCAGTGTAAGTAGGGTTTATGTAGAAAGAATATCTGTCTACTTTTTCCTAGTGTATCTCTTTTCTATCTCTGGGTCCCCCATGCCGTGGGGGGGGAGGGGGGTGGCAGTGGATGGTGGGTGGAATATTTTATAAGGTTTTAGGATCATATTAGTGTATCAAGCAGGACCTGATACTTAGCATAGTAAGGTACCCAAGTTAAGGAGTCCGATTTCTTGGAGTTTGGCCAAGCTATTAATGTCCTCCCAATCACGAGCGTGATTAAGACGTGCTTTGTGGCTGAAGAGGGTGAGGACTCGAGGCTGAACTGGATCAAGGCTGGGCTAGTAGACCAACTGAGCTAATTAGCTTGATGAGCATTAGCAATGTCAAGTCTGATCGAGGCTAAGCAAGCAGACCAACTGAGCAATTAACTCGGTGAATCTTCCCAAGATGGGGACTTAAGAGGGGACCCCTCACGATAGCGCATGGCTCAGGCATTCTTCTCTTCGAGGTCCTCATGTCAAGACGTACTGAGCAGCTAGCCTCTTGGGTCGGACATGGTCATAAGAGTTTTTAAGGCCCAAGAGATCGAGAGGACCGATGATTATATTCTACTGTCAACATTTGTTACCCCACTCTTATTGTAAGAGCAAAGAGAGTGTATAGTCCACGAGATCATTAGCTCTCGAGGAGGTCATCTTTGAGTGAACTGCACTTTACCTTTGAGCTGAAATCCCCTTATTCGGAGATATTTCGTGATGAAGACTGTTGGATTTCTTGTGGGGTATTGTACTCAATATGTTTCGCGGTAATCGAGGGGATATGGTCTTTTCGAGAAGACATTTGGATTTGAAAGGTCCTGGCCATAATTACTTTTAGGGACTGATAGCAGTGATTATTGGCCATGACGTCAAGTCCATAAGGCCTGCTCACACATTTCGAGCGACTTGGGCTTTTGTACTTACTTCGTTCTTTTATAAATATCAGTCTTTCACAAGAGCTTATTTATAGTGTTTTCTATATTTTGTTGAGAGGATTACCTAACGCTCCAATTGTCTTCAGCTTCTAGACGTCCTTCAAATTTTCTAGCAATGTCAAACTCAGGTACTTTCACTACTCAATCTTTTTTGCATGACTCAGATGGCAGGATTCGGGACTCGTCGACGAGGTAAGGAGAGATAAGGGAGATACCATATTGAGGTTGAGGGGTTTTAAGTCGAGTGATAGGCATAGGTCAGAGAGTGGAGGCTCAACTTCCATTAACGGTCATGAGGAGAGGTTAAGAGGAGTCCCGATGTCGATGGCCAGGGGTAAGGTTGCTGTGGGCACGCATTCCTACACTGAGTTGGCTAGCCAGGTCTATCGATGTCCCGTGGATGTGTATCCTTCTAACAGCCTCAAGAAGACAACTTTGTTCCTCTGTATTCGGAGGCGACTGAAGGCAAACTCCTATTGGGATCCACTGCAAGCTAAGAAGTGCGAGACGCTCTACAGGAATGGGAAGCCATGATGCCCAGAAAATCAGATCACGTATGCCTCCTCGATGGTCGTCAGTTCGGCTTAGACAAGAAGGCATTTGAATTTAGGCTGAAGATGCCTTTTTCTCCTTTTTAAAAGGAGGTTTTTAATTATCATAGTCTATGCCTAGCTTTGTTACTACCTAATGCCTAGCGGATATTGGTGGCCTTTGCAGCCATTTATCTCGGTATCTTGGTATGGCCCACCCCAGTCTTATTCCGTCAGTTCTTTCTATATAATTGGTCACCGGAGGGATGGTGGTATTTCGCCAAGCATCCTAATGTCCCCAGTTTCTTACTAGGCTCACTAGCTTGTATAGGTTCGATTGGAAGCGTGGGTTTTGGATAGTTAAGTTAGAAGAAGGCATGTAACGAGGTTTCGACTTTTAGGTTGAGTGGTGCAAACCCATCTGTCGTAAGAAACATCAATATGTTGATGGTGCACGACACTGGTGGAGTTCAAGGGTATGCTAATAGTGTAAGATGGGAGGCCATACGATGTCGCACTCGTTGTGAGGAATTTTATGAGCAGGAGGCTAATTACCTATGGAGGTGGGGCGTGGTTCTCCATATAATCGACCTCTCTCTCTCTTTCTCTCTGTTTCTCTCTCTCTCTCCCCCAAATCACCTGTTAAGTCGAGTTTTGGGGAGAAGGCATTTTGTATGGTCAAGGGTTTGAGTTATTGAGTTTGCCTCCGTAGGTGTTTTCATTGTAATTCTCATTCACTATTTTATTATTGTTTGCAGAGCCCACAATGGTTGTGGTAAATGTAGTCGATGTTCTTACAGGGCCTTCAAAGAAGTGGAAGAGACCTTTGACCAAGAAGGCGAGAGTTGAAAAGCAACTTATCTAGGTCAAACATCAGGCTACTGAGGTCAGTCGCCCAGTAATTGATTTGGATGCGAAGGGCTAAAGAGGTGCAGGTGTCAAAGTTAGAGATGCCGCTGCTAAGGTTGGGAGCACTGTAACTAACGTCCGAGGCAGTACTGTAGAGGTTGGAGACATGGCCACTAAGATTGACAGTGGTGAGGGTGGTGTCATTTTGGTGAGCTCGTTATGTTTGACTCCACTTCGAGAGGAGCATGGTCCGACTCAACTATCCCCCATGCCTATCCAAGATCTTGTCCCTACTTTGTAGCTCGGAGATCATTAGAAGCAGTAACACCAGCTCGGGCGGTCGAACCCAAGTTGGGGGTCGTGGAGGTTGACCTAGGAGAGGTGTTGCTAGTGGCTTGATTGATTTTATTGAGGGGAAAACACTAAAATGGAGCAACATTAGTATGGATTAGTTTTGTTTTGAGGAGGTTAGTGTGGATTAGTTTTGTTTTGAGAAGGTTAGTCAACTCGGGGATAAGAAGAGGTTGAGGGTTTTTTTGTGGGAGACTGTCCTCCGTGGACGTAGCCATGGACTTCTCTGCACGAAAGACTTATAAGGTAGTGGTGTTGTGTTTGTAGAGTTTATTAAAAGGCAGCACTGTTTCGTACTTGAGAAACTCTTTTTTTTTTTTTTTTGGCTATGGTGACAATTACTGAGGCATTTCAGCTATTGAAGGAGAACTGCGAGGTGGTGCATTGTGTCTTATCTTTTTCTCGTCTATTTTTTTATATGTGTTGTTTGTTTAAGCAAGATATGGAGGAGCTCGAGGCTTAGAAGGCGAGCTTGGAACATGAGCTTGTTACGGTTAAACAAGATGAAGTTTGTTTGAAGAACGAGCTAACTACTTTGACTGGCAATCTCGGAAATTTGCATGGGGAAGTAGAGGACAAGGTAGCACGTTGTCAAAGTGATTTTGTTGAGGTGAGGAGAAAGCAATCTCTTGCTGAGGCAGCACCGGTGAGTTCCAGGAGAAGTGAAAAAGCATGAGGGAGGAGCGTGATAAACTTGGTCATTTGCTGAGTGATGTTAAACTTGCAATGGCGAGGCAGAGAAGGGAAGTAAAGCTTGCTATTTAGGAGAAGGGGAAGCTGCTAGAGAGCTTGCGAACGTCGAGTCTAGAGCATGAGAAATTAACGGTAAGGTCGTTTGGTTTTTTATTGTGTTGATCGCCATTGCTACACTATCTTTGGTTTGACTTGATTTTTCTTTGTCATTATAGGGTCGCATCGCGGACTTGAGGAGTGGTCAATTGATTCCTGAGGCGACCAAGACGTGGATCTTAAGCAACCTTTTTAACAGCAACGAATGGAAGGAGGTCCGAGTTAAGCTCGTCCAGGATACTGCGAAGTTAATAAAGAAGGACCTTCTTGAGAGACATCCCAACTTAGATCTTGGCTTTTTGGCTACTTGATTGGGGGAAGTTCATGGAGAAGACTCTCGTGAAGAGGAGAATAATGATGATAATAAGGCTGGGCAGGATGGTGAGGCCAAAGTCGTTGCTGATGTCGAGGTCACTTCTTTGGATGGCGGTGCTGGTACCCATGGCACTGTCGATCTGAAGATGCTCCCGTAGCCATAGGTCAAGGGGTCGACTCGAAGATCTTAATGTTTGCAGCTTCTAACATCATTGTTGATCCTCAAGGTAGAGGACCGGTTAAGAGGGAGGTCAAGGTCGGTGCTTCCATTCCCCAACCAATGATGAGTGATGAGATTTTTGGTGCCTATACTAATTAATCTGGGATTGGGTGATTTACCGTTGTTGTAATCTGGTCATATTTTTTTTTTTTGAACGAGTTGGGCTTTTAACTTGTTTAGAAGTTATTGTAATGTAGGTTGATGAACCTTTTATTGCATAATGCATCATTTGTTTCCTTCTCTTGTTGACTATGTTTTCGATTTGTAATTTTACCATGCTGTTGCATCGCTGTAAGGATGACGATGTCAACCTTGTTTTTATTAGGACACTTTACCTCTGTTTTGCGCATTATTCCAGGGCTAGCCATAGGTTTTTTTAGATACAACTTTCCTAGGATGATGATGTTGGTCTGCTAAGGATATTGTGTGTGTCAAGAAACTTTCCTTTTCAATGCTCATGGATTCCCTAGGCATGATCGAACGATTGGGGTGAGCTGCACTTGGGGATTTTCAAGATTTGGTACATTGAATGTCAGGCCAGTTAGTTGTTTTTCCTGGCCTATAAATACCATTTTTCTATGAGTTGTCTTCTTACAGGTTTCTTTTCTTTTTCTTATCTTAGTAGCATAAGATTTTCACTCACTATATACTTCGAGGAGGTATAAAAAATCATGAACGTTATTCTCGTTGGCCTTCAATGGCTTGAAAGGTCAAATCCATGGTGGTTTTATGTTTGATTGTAACTCAAGAGCCTTTTGTCTCTATTTAAGTAGGTCGAAAAACTTGCATCCCTATTTATGCTGCAGCCAATCACCGAGGTCATGTAATGTGTCAAGCGCATTGCTCGAGTTCCACTTCCCTTTCGAGCCCTGGCTTTTTTTGAGGTTGTGTTTCTCTTCTATAGTTCTTCGAACCAAATTGCTATAGGCTATTACTTGGTTAGGGGAGAACGGAGGAAAGGGGGGCTATAGTGACTACGTTCTCTCATTGAACATGAATATGGACCCTTTTTCGATAGGCGACCTAGGACGAAGTCATCGTGGGAGGGCCATTTGGCCTTTTCTCTCATTTCTTACCACTCTGTTGTGCCATCCTTGATGGTAAATGGAGGTTGTTGGATGTCGGAGGTAATGATCTCCCCTTTAAGTCTAGTTTTCTGATGACATATTGGCTGTGAGCTTAATGGGAGAATGGACTTCAATCCCTGTTCTCGTGCTCGTGCTAAGCTTCTCTCCAGCTAAGGTTCATTTTTCTTTCTAAAGGCTGATGAACAAGCTCAGGTTGGAGATCGAGGAAGCAAAGTCATGTTCAACCCAAACCTACATTTTCGAATTGTAGTCAGCTAAATTTGGGAGATTTTTTCTGATTTGGGGTTCAAATCTTCACCGAAGTCTGCTAGTTCGAAGTTATGTCCAGCCTGAAGAAGTTCGTAGATGTGTAGATTTGTCTTTATATTTGTTAACCAGAATGCCATTTGAAAACAACCCTGGAAGAGACGCTAGTCAGAACTGCTATAATAATGTTCTTTAAATTAATGGATTATCTAAGCACTTGTTTGTAAGCTCGATTTCTTATGTGGTTGGTTATATACATATATCTTTATTTATTTATAAATATTTTGTTTGTGTTGGTATTCGTCCAAGCACATGAGGGGAGTTACCATTAAAAGAAGAGTTATCTGAGCTTACAGACTAATTACCCCTAAAAGGGAAATGCCTAAGCTCACGAGGGGATTCACCCTTAAGGGGGAGTTACTCTTGGGGGGAAGTTCCTAAACTCATGAGGGGAGTTACCTTTAGAAAGGAGTTACCCCAGCTCATGAGAAGATTTACCTTTAGGAGGGAGTGACCCGAGCTCACGAGAAGAGTTACCTTTAGGAGGGAGTTACCCAAGCTCACAAAGGAAGCTACGCATAAGAGGGAGTTACCCAAGCTCACAAGACTAGCTACCCTTAAAAGGGGGTTACCCAAGCTCAAGGGGGAGTTAAGTCGCTTGTGAGCCTCTTTCGTATTTCTGTTAGGTTTCTATTGGTCAATATGGCACATCCTTAAGGAAAAATCTTGATTTCATTTTGTAGTTGCTTTACACATTACATATACACTAGCCTTTGCTTTTTAAAGAACTTCCTCAAGTTGTTGGCGTTCCAAGTCCTTGGAATAAGCTCATTGTCTAGCGTCTCGAGCTTATAGGCTCCATTTCCAAGACTTCTTTTACCCTTACTGGATCTTCCAATTCGAAGCGAGCTTTCTGCGGGCTTCTTCCACCCTATTGCTTCTAGCTTTTTGTAGACAAGATCTCCAAGAAGGAAGGCTTTATGTCTAACTTTCTTGTCATAATATCGGGCTGCTCTCCGTTGGTAGGCAACAATCCTCTTACTTGCTATATCTCGAGTTTCCTCTATGGCATCAAGTTCGACTCGGAAGCTAACCTTGTTGACCAACTTGTCATGGGATTGTACTTAGATGTTTTGTAGTTCTAATTCAATAGGTAGAACGACCTCGGAGCCAAAGGCAAGACAAAATGGGGTCTCATTGGTGGGACTGCATTCGGTGGTGCGGTATCCCCATAGGATACTGGGCAGGTCATTTGCCCATTTGCCACTTTATCAATCTACTTGAGCCTTGAGACTCTGCATAATGGTTTTATTGATGGCTTTGATATGGGTATTAGCCTGGGGATGTGCGATAGAGGTGTAGCATGAGGTAATGTCGTATTCAACACATAAATCTTTAATCCTTTTGGAGCTAAATTGTCTACCGTTGTCCGTAATTATAGAGTGTGGAAACCCAAATCTGACAATGATGTTGGTGTAGATAAGCGTTGAACATTTGTGTTTATAACTTTTACCATTGCTTCGGCCTCCTTGTTCGAGGGGCTAGTATATTCGGCTATGAAGCCTGCCAAGACTTGTGCTATAATGGCATCTTGAGATTAGAACTGCACTCCGTAGGTGTTGAGCTCAATTGTGTACTTCATCATTCTCCAGAGATGTCTAGCTTCTAAAGGATGGTCCTTATGAGTTTATCCGTGAGGATAACAACCTAGTGTACCTGAAAATACGAGCGTAAGCTCCGTGCAGATATTATAACTGCCAAGGTGAACTTTTCTACTTTTGTATACCTTAACTTTAGACCTTAGAGGATATAGTTGATGTAGTATATCGGCTGGTGCTGCTTTCCTTCACCTGGCGTCAACACATGACAGAGCTCGCTCACTTACTGTGAGGTAAAGGTATAGGATCTTACCCGATACTAAGGTTTTGAGCATTAATGGTGTGGCCAAGTATTGTTTTGTCTCATCAAAGGCTTGCTAAGATCTTTTTATCCATTCAAACTTAGCTTTTTAAGGATTTTGAAAAATTCTGAGGAGTGGTCCACACTTTTGGGAAGAAATCTAATCATATGGTTATCCTATCTACAAGCTACTGGACTTCTTTTATCGATTTAAGTGGGCTCATTGTCAAGATTGCTTTGATCTTGTCAGGGTTCATTCCTATTTAAAAAATGATATATCCTAAAAAATTCCCCACTGAGGCCCTAAATGTACTCTTTTGTGGGTTTAGCTTTAGGTTATAAAAACAAAGTCGGTTGAAGGTTTCCTTAAAGGTTACGTAGATGATCTTTGGCTTGCTTACTTTTCACGATCATGTCATCAATGTGGACTTCAATGTTTCAACCTATCTGGGGTTTGAACACCTCGGTTACCAACCTCTGAAATGTGGCACCAGCATTTTTTAACCCAAAAGGCATCATTTTGTAGTAGTACATGCGAAATGATGTAATGAATGATGTGCAGACCTCATCTGTGTCCTTCATTTTGATTTGATTATCACTAGAGAAGGCGTCCATGAAGTTCAATAGCTCGTAACCTGAAGTGTTGTCGACAAGCTGGTTAATCCGTAGCAGGGGGAAGCAATCCTTTGAGCATGCTTTGTTAAGATCTATGTAATCCACACACATTTGCCAATTGCCATTGGACTTCTTGACTAAGACTACGTTGGCAAGCCAAGTGGGATATTTTTCTTCTCTAATGACTTCGGCTTAGTATAACTTTTGGACTTCTTCATTGATGGTGGCTTTTCTTCTAAGGCGAAGTGTCGAATTTTCTGGCATACTAGCTCTGGATTTTGTTGATGTTTAGCTGATGTGTGATTACACTCGAGCTTATGCCTATCATGTTAGTTGGTGACAAGGCAAAGACATCATAGTTTGCCCTCAAAAAGGCGATCAAATCTTCTTTGATGCCGGGGTGGAGAGTTGTTCCTACTTTGATCGTGTGGTCAGGGCTGTCATTGAAGGCAACCTCTTCCCCGAACTCAGCTGGCTTTATGTGGTGTTCCAGGTTATATCTTGGTTCCGCATTGATCATGTATACTCGGTCTCCTTTTAGGGCTCTGATGTACAACTGTCGAGATTGTTCCTGGTCTCTTCGGTATACTCCTATTCCTGTTAGGATGGGAAATTTAGCCTTGAGGTAGGGTTAGGAGATGATAATGGCAATTACAAATTAAGTGCCCTCCCTTTAAACATTCCTCGTGTCTTCTTATCAGATGTATTTCTATGCCTTTTCCCTTACTTGCTCGAGCATGGTAAGCTAACATTTGGAGAGGGAATCGAAGAATGGGCTGTCAGCAAGGACTCCTTGTTTGATGGCTTCCAAAGCCACAACTTGGTTAAGGTTTGGGATCTCCAGGCATGCTTTGTTAAATCTCACCAAGTAGTCCCTAAAGAGTTCACCAAGCCTTTATCATACCGTATAAAGGTGGGAGGCATTCTTCTCTGGTGGTTTGCTTGCCATAAAGTGCGCAACGAAGAGGTTGGTGAGTTAGGAAAAGGAACCTACCATGTTTGGTTTGAGCTTGTTGAACCAAACCTTAGCCACAGGAAAAGTTTTACACCATAAGGCATCCGAAAGACTATTATCACCATGGTGGACCGGAATTGGGCAATATGGTCCTCCAAGTGTGTTGTTTCGTCATACGATTATAGAATATGTAACCTAGCTCTTAGAGGGAGTACTTTAGAATGGATCTTAAATACAAAGGGTATCTTACTTGGGAGTGCTCTTGCAACGGGCTCGCTTTCAAAGCCTTCTTTAATGATGGATAGTCTTTTCATCATGTTATGTATTTCTTCTAGTGTGCGTTCCTTGTTGGAACCGAGCTTCATGTCCTTTGGGATAGGAGTCGAAGTGTACCTGCCACGATCTCGACCTAGGTAGGGCTTCATCTTTCTCCCTCTATTAGGTCGGTAATCGTTGACTTAGTGCCTTACAGCGGCTCGAGCCAAGTGCTGGGAGGTCATACGCTCTCGCGATGTACTGTAGTGGGCTCTCCTTAAGCTACACAAAGTATGAGCTCATCGATGCATGCTTTGAGATAATTTTAAGCTATAAGATCGTTCCTTAGTCAAGATTCTATTCGTGACGATCCTGCAGTATAGTTGCGATTCCTTTCCATCAACTCTTCATTATGTCTAAGTGACGATCTGACTGGAGAGGTACTCCTTTATGCGCTGGAGGCCCATTCTTCTAAATGTAGGTCCTTCAACCCCTCCAACTCTATTATCTTAGCCTATAAGAGCGTATTTGATCGTTCGTTTTCCATATTTCGGCATGCTAGATGCTTGCATAGGTGTTCCAGATCCAGCTTTCGTCTATACAACTAGCGTTTGCAACAATGGTTGGGTTAGGGTGCTGCATTTCAGGGTTCTCCCCATCCATAGGATGAGATGCGGGTAGTAAGGAGGCTGATTCGACTTGATTCTTGCTTCGTTATAGTCTAGGAATAGTGAAAAGGTGGTCCTATTGGCTATAGGTTTAGTAGGGTTTTTCAAAAGAGGCAACAAGAAAGGGTTTAACAGTTACAATGTCCCCACAAATGGTGCTAAAATGTTGCACGAGATGAATCTAAACCGGTAGAGATAGCTCCTGCAAACACAAAAATAGGTCAAAGGAACATCAGGAGTTCCAGCGTAACCACTCCGATGCTTAAGTCAATCTGTGAGTGTAAATAGGATTTGCAGAAAGAATATATGTTTGCTTTTTCCTGTGTGTAACCCTTTATTGTCTCTAGCCCCCCCCTTACCAAGAAGGTCAAGGGGGATATTTATAAGGTTTTAGGGTCATACTAGGGTATCGGGTAGAACCCGATACTTATCGTGGTAAAGGTACCTAAGCCAAGGAGTATTACTTCTCGGAGTAGCCGAGTTATTGATGTCTCATTGGTCACAAGCGTGACTAAGATACGCTTCGCAATTGAAGAGGGTGAGGATCAAAGGCCAAGTTAGATCGAGGCTGGGCTAGTAAACCAATGGAGCTAGTTAGTTCGATGAGGATTAGCGAGGTTAAGTTAGATCGAAACCAAGCAAGTAGACCAACCAAGTCAGTTAGCTCGATGAGTCTTCCCAATATGGGGACCTAAGAGGGGATCCCCTCATCATAGTGCATGGCTGGGGTATTATTCTCTTCAAGGTCCTGATGTCGAGAAGTGTTAAGCAACTAGCCTCTTAGGCCAGCCATGGCCATAAGCGTTTTTAGTGCCCAAGAGAATGAGTGGGCTGATGATTATATTCTACTTTCAACATAATTTTTTCATAATTCAAGAGACTAAACTCTTTTAGTGTTAGAAACATTTTAAAATTCAAATCTTTAACAAAAATTGTGTTTTCACATATCGAAGTTTTAATAATTCTCTTTTTTTCATTTGATTTTTATTGTCTACTAGATCATTTTTTCATGGTAGAAGCATAACCCTAAAACTCTAATAGATGTCAATTTCATTGACGATGGAGTGTATGGCATGGAGTTTAGGTTTCATATTTGCATTTGGGGTATCATTTGCGGTAGCGATGGTGCTTGATTGGTTTGTTATGGGTTGTCATCGAGGGATATGTTTGTATGTTCATGTGTTGTTATGTTTTGGGTTAAAGGTGATAGGTTGTTGGTAGCAGCGGAAGCTAGCGTTGCATTGATGGGGATAATGTTGGTGATTAAGATTTAGCATCGGTTCAAGTGGCTAGCGGCACATGGTTCCAAGTTCCCACAGTCGTCGATTGAGGTGATTGCAGGGTTCGATTTGATTAGTGTCTACTTAACCAAGAGTGGTGGCCATTGTATTTAGTGAAGGTAGAGATAGATGGTTTGGTATGTGTCGAGTTTGTGTGATGGATTCGATTTGGTGTTTGAACGGTCGACGGTAGTGTGGTTGTTGTTGATAGAGTGGTTCGTGTTTGTGAGTTTGAAAGTGGACGAATGGTGGATGAGACAACGGTGATTGGGGAAGAAGAAAAGGAAAGAGAGAGAGGAAATGAAAAAAAGATTAAAAACTAAAAGTAATGCCAATTAGGATAATGAAAATTATTTCTTTAATTAAGTATCGTGTCCACATTAATGACTAGCTGGAGAAATGGCCCAATTACAGCCAAAGGTACAGTGCGTGAAACTTTTAAAAGATTTAGGCACCATCTTGATACATACTTTTTCTTTTAGATACTAAATTGTTACAAACCAAAAAGTTTAAATGCGAAACTTATCCTTAATTATTGACTACTGGATCTTTTTAGATAACTAAAATGATCCTTTTATAAAAATATAATATTTTCTTCCTTAAAATTAAAAGAATCATTTGTAACATGTTGAGTATTACTTATAATAATTTACAAAGTCTATAACAAATGGTTTTAATGTAGTCAATAATGAGATAATAGGGGACCATTTCCAGTCGTTTTCCAAAGTAATTAAAATTTTCTTTTTTCTCCACCCCATAAAGGGTTAAAAAGTTAAATCCAAAATGAATGGCTCCAAAATGAAAATTGAAAGGTAGCCAAAAAGTCGATGACTCGAGTATAAAAGTCAGAGCTCATAATTTATAGGCCAAACGATAGAGACACTTTCTTATATTTGTTTTATATATATATATATATATATATATATATACACGCATTTATGTTTTTAAGTTTTGAAATTGAGCTTTTACATGTCAAAATTTTTTAAGTGTATCCTTTCAAATCCTATTTTACAATATTACCTTCAAACAAAATCATAGAAATTTAAAAAAAAAAAAAAAAAAAAAAAAACCGACAAAAGTAAGAGTAAAATTGTCATATAGATGTTATACTGTTCTTAAAAATTGGGAATATAAGAACATACTTTTAAAGACGGGACTAAGGGCACGAAGTTAACCTAAAAAATGTGTTTGCAACCAATTATATTTAAATAGAAAAATAACTAAACGGGCTTGTCCATCCTGCTGAGAGGCAAAAGCAAATTGTTTACACCAACTGTTGATAGAGGTGGAATGATGATGTGAGAAATGTTTTGGTTTTAGCTGAGATTCTGCCATTAAAACGGCGATCTGACTCAGCACCTTAATCGACATGACAATGACTTATTTTGGTTTTAGATGTTTGCTTCCAAATCTTCCTTATGTTTTCCATGTAACACCATGTTATCCATATTTTGTACATTTCAAGTGGACTTGGGAAATAATTACCCAACTTTTAACCCACTAAAGAGTGCTTAAGTAAGAATTTTCAATTCTTATCCAACTTATATTAGCATAAGAAATATATAAATCTAGCTAATGCCTCATGCTTAGAGATGCAACTAGAACGAGTTTGGTACGAATCATATAAATTCTAAACCTACCCTCCATAAAAGAGACGAGCGTTGTAGATCTAAGATTATTCTCTATTTGTTTATGAACCTTAAGTCAGTTTCTAACTATGAAGGGAATATTGAGAGAGACTAAAAGAGTCTAGGTTTTAAGTGTTGGATCAGGTTCCTTTCATGGTTTTATATTAAAATCAAAACACGACCCTAAACTCTATAGAGTTTAGACAAATACCCACCCCAACCTGCCCAATAGTGGAGTAGTAGTGGTAGTAGTGACAATAGTAACAGGTGGAGTTGTAGTGGCGGTAGTGGATCTAATGGCAATAATGATAATAGTAATGGCAGTAATGAGAACAATGATGATAGCATAACAATAGTAGTGATGGTCATGCACGTTAAACCATGATGACCCCAAATTATAAAAATATGGAGGATTGTGAATTGATGTTTTCCCTAAATTACCATGATCAAAGTAGGAATTATTCTAGGGCTACATCAATAAAATCATTTAATTTATCGTTAAATATTTAACATATCTATTACAATAATTTTTGTAACCATTATATTGGTCATATGATAAGCTAGATAATCTCGTCAATAGCACCATATTTCTAAATAAATTTTAGGTTATTACTTAACTCTGCCACCTCTCAATTTAGTGGTTCACCAAGGTCTATCAATAGCCTATTTTAAACACTAAAGTTTAACCATATGCATTGCACTATTTGTAATAGAACAAAAAAAAAAAAAGGGAAAACAAAGACTCACATTGAAAAGGATAATAATAATTTTTTCTTATTTACAATAATACTTTTTCTCATTTTTATGTATATTAACAACATTTGTTAACAAGTACCCTAAGAATAATGCTTGAGCAGTCCATATGCTTATCACAATTCATGTGAAACATAAGTGCACTTAGAGTATTCAAATCCAAGGTCCTTGGCATGGGCTTTTGAGATTCTTCTAAATATAGATTATTCCTTCAACTTTTTAAGATTTTCTACAAAAAAAAAAAAAAAACCCTAAAAAGTGAGTTCCTTCAAAATATCTAACATTACTTTATAAAAATAAGGGTAGTTATAAAGCAAATGTGACCCACAAAAGTATATAAAGAAACCTATGTGAAAAACTCAACAAATAAAATGATGAGTTCCTTAGAGCATCCACATTAGAGGTGTTTGATATGAGTACCTAAGCGAAGGATCTCTCTTGTGAAATCCTTACACGTGTAGAGAGTTTCTTCAACTTTTTAAGATCCTCTACGAAGGATCCAAAAAAATGAGTTCCCTCGGGATTTATTTTGTAACAGTAAATGAGTCCATAAAAGTATAAAAAGAAGTAAAGAAACTTATCTGAAGGATTTTACAGATAAAATATCAAAGTTCTTTGCATGAAAAGTTCCTTTAGATGCTAATAGAACACTTTGAGAACCTTATGAAGGGCCCAATGAACATAAATGCTCTTAGGAATAAGTGTTTCTTATAATGCTAGTGTAGCGTCTTAAGAAACTTATAAAGGATGCATCAGATGTAGATGCTCATATAATATATAAGATTAACTTTTATAGTAAGCGCATATAAACACTTCTTAATGAAATTTTATCTTAAAAGTACATATCCGAAATAATAATAGCTGATTTTACTGAACACTTCAAGCCAACATTTCTAGATACTGCCTCATTATGGAAACATCTACGAGTAACTAGTTCCATAGATGATGAGGCAGCACAAATTGTCTGGTTAAAGATACGTTATTGGTGATCAAATTCTGATATCCACATCTAGGTATAATTTCCGCGGGTGGTGGTGGGGGGTGTTGGGGTGGGGTGGGTGGGGAGGGGAAAACAAAAATGATGCATGCTTGAATATAACAGTCTATCATATATCAATTCAAATCAACCAATTCATGCAGCTCAACCATATTGCAACCATACTACAGAACCGCCTTTTAGGTTTTCAGCCAAGCTTGAATTCGCTTTGTACCATCTTGACACCATTATGCTGCTGTAAAAAAGTACTATTATCCTAAAAAATCCTAGCAAACTCAAGCTTAAATTAAGTTTAAATTGAAGAAAGGAAAATTAAAAGAAAAAAATCACAGCAATTATTATTGCATAATATCCCAACAGATGGCATAATATTAGAATGGTTACAGACAGATGTGGGCACAAAAGTATCCAGAAAAGGGTATGAACTCAGTTGTATTTCATATCCCAGAAACTCGAAAAACATAAATAAATAAATGAATAAGTTATTAAATAAATGATTTATCAGAAGTATTATAGGTAGACCAACTTCACAAAGAGACAAGATAATCCAGCAATTTACTCGCAGAAGCACTGGGTAGGACAATATCATGGAAGATCAACATTTCTTGCTCCTGACCATAACCCAAATCATGTTCGAAAAAGATGCCTTTTTATTACACAATAACTGTTTAGATTGTCTGTTTTTCATCTGTATCTGTATCTTTAAAATGATATGTGTAAATATATCCGATTTACATTTAAATTTTATCTATATTTGTTCTATTTGATCTTTTGATGAGAACTGTCAACTTTTTTTTATCTATATCTATTTTTTAATAAATAATTTATTAGCAAAAAGTTTGAAAAAGTGTCTGTATCTGTCAGAAAAAAGCCAAAACAAACAGACCCAAAATCTTTGCTCATCTAGACTTAAGGGTCAACATTCTGCAAGCGAATAAAATAACGAATGATAATAAGTTATGACTAACGCATCATATGCCCCAATTATAGAAGATGTGCAATGACAAAAGGAGTACCTACCAATATTCCATGAGACATGACAAGGGACAAATTTTCCCCATACCAACATGCCCGCTAAATTACATACTGCCACCATCCCATATGCACGGAGAAATTAAGAAAGTCTTACTTTATTCTTTTATTTACACTAAAAAATTTCTAATTAGTGGGTAAAAAATGAAAATAGGCACGTGCAATGTCATCCACATAGCTATGGTTGTATAGGAAAAGGTACACATCAACTAATAGCTGCATAGGAAAAGATACACAAGCAAAGAGACATAAAAAGAATTATACTTTATATCTAGAAAGCAGAGAGCTTCAGAAAGGGTGATGTCCTGAGTGTGACAAACATCATAGCTTATATTGCTGAATCAGCATGTGGTGGCTGAATAGACTGGAGCCATACCTTTAGTAGAATAAAGAATATTATGAAGCATTCACCTTACTGATTCAAAAACCACACCCAGATGTTATACTTGAGTCAGCCTAACTCAAAACTATAGTTCACCTCCTCAAACTGATCAAAAAGCATGTAAGGGAGGAGGAAATGGGGTCGTCCTTCTCTTGTCTAGGATGGATATTTCCAAACAAATGAAGTTCCCCATAAAACCTCCAAGTAGGAAGAACCCTCTTGCCTACATAGGTGGACGGTGGACCCAAAAATTGGACTTCGTAGGATTAAATCCAGGACTTCATGCAATATATCATGCTAATTAATGAGCCTTAACTACTACAATACACAACCTGCAATTATAAGGAACGATATAGAGGATTTTTGGGTTCTTATGGAGATGACATTTTCATACTCCTTTGATAGAAGATCCTCAAAAAAGAGACAAGTACTGTAATGAAGAGCCATTGAAAATTCAATTCTTTCACGACATCATCATCCAAAACCATCATGATATTCACAAAGCATGCTCAAAAACACAAGGTCCGACTAACTTCGTGCACTTTCCATTACCTCACTTGGCACCTCAATGCATGATACGGTGGCACATACATCAATTATGAACAAGCTGCAGCACATGAACTTGTGAAAAACATTTTCTCACCTATACTTTCATATCAGATGTGTGATTTTTGTATGTTGTTAGGAAGAAACATTGGAGGGAGAGGGTGAGAGACTAAAGGTGCAGAAAGAAAAGTTGCTCCTTCCTGCTGTATGAAGAACTTGACTGGACACTTCCAAAACCGAAACTTCAGTTCCTGAAGTGGCTTATCCCACATCACATATAAACCCAAACAGCATTTCTTCAACATTTCACAACAATACATGGGACGTTTTTCTAAGCAGGTTTTGCCCAACCAGTTTATTTCTCCATGTTAGGGAAAAAATTACAGTTAGTTTTCTACGCCATCAATTTTAAAGCAAATATATACACGATCTATGTGACAACATTTCAGCAAAAAATTCACTGTTAAGCTGATTAATGGCCCGATTACCGGGTGTTTTCATACTGAAAAACCATTGCATAGATGTATAGCCAAAAGCATAGGACAAGGCCTATGATGGTGTAAGACCGAACAAGAACCAAGCTGTTTTGCCCAACCAGTCTATTTCGCTGTTTTATGGAAAAAATTTACACATAGTTTTCTGTGCCATAGATCTTAAAGCAAAGATATACGCAATCTAAATAACATCTTTTAAGTGATCCACTGGTAAATTGATTAATGTCCCACATCCCCCATGTTTTCATACAAAGAGAACCATTTTTATATACCCCCCGTCCCCCCCCCCACCCAACCCCCTCCCCTCCCCTCCTCGCTCTCTCTATCTCCCCTCCCTCTTTCCCCCCTTTCCCACTCTTACTTTCCTCTCTTATATAGCTGAGCCTTGTTCTATAAAAGGAAAGAAAGCTGATTGCAAGTGGTCAAACAAAAACACCAGATAGGGCAACACTAACCGTGACTTGAAGGGATAGGGCAACACTAACCGTGACTTGAAGGGAAACATATCACTTTGTGTCAGAAAAAAAAGTGCACTCTTTTTGTATATACAGTATCTAAAGACTTTGTAGGAAACAAATTTGGTTTGAGTCTGTCACCTAGGATCTAGAAGCTTAGTAAGCAAGGCTGATTTCCCCTAATGACAATGCATAAGCATGCTGAGCTACTGAAAGCCTTTGCTATCCTTCTGAAATGAAGTCTATACCACTACAGACTTCTCTCAATCCCTTCGTTTTGAGTGCTCTTTCTGCATCCGATACCAAATCAATTAAGACCAACTATTAGGGCATTGCTAGACATATAGTTCTCAATAAACAACCACCCAAACTAAGCATGTGATTGGGTCCAACTATATAAGTAATCACACTATAACACCATCCATCACATGCAGCAAGGAAGCAATCAATATCAGAAATCAAGACAATAACAATTAATCCAAGCCGAATGCAGCAAGGAAGAAACTCGACTACAAGCTTTTGGAGCAAATATATTTTTGTATTTTCACAGATTTTTTGGTATTACACTTTTCAATATATAGGTATAGTACGTAGCATGTGAATAATGTAACTAATTGCTCCTGCATAATATTATGACATGTGATGAGTGTGCCACATCATAAGTTAGTTGCAGAAGTAATATTCTAGAATAATAGAATTGTATTACATATTCTAATTCTAGTCTATAATTGCTGTTTTATTCATTTTCCATATTAAAGTTTTGCCCAAGAGTTCAGCTCCAGTGCACGTCTCTTTTTCCCTTGAGCCATCACCTTTTAACTCCTCATTCAGCCCATCATCCAGTCCATCAACATTTGCTAATTCACTTAAACTCAACATTTCACTTCTTCTTCTTACACCCAACATTCACTTTGACATTTAGGGTTTCCACGTTCCTCCAAATCCTCTGGATTCTTCTTTACCAAAGTAAACCCCAGTTCATCACATTAGATAATTATTAAATAACACTTCTGTCATCCTAAGGGAACTCTAGGGCGAAATTAACCCTCATGTTTCTTTAATAGCGATCTCAAGCTACTCGACCACATAATAGTCTAGCTCAGGCCTTACTGGGCATGCCATCAGGATTAACTGCAAGGCAATCTTGCAATATGGTGGCACAGAAGCAACCACCTCTAAGAAAATATGCTATAAATATTTTCAATAAAGTAGAATAATTAAGAATGCATGAAAAAACTTACATCAAATTGGTACTGTTTGATAGTGGCAGACAACAAAGGAGTCAGGGACCAGAATGAACCTAGGAAAAGAAGAATTAATGTTAACCTTCTAGGAAACATATTCTCCCAGAAGTGTACTCCTTTTAACCTAAAAGCTTATGTTGCCGAAAGGAAGGTTGAAGTTTTGTTTTAAATTTATATATGTACAGTACAGCACAGCTATGGATTATGAAGGTATCTTTGGAGGAGCTTGAGTGTATATAGCAATTCAGCGTGTGTATAAATAAACATATAATTATCTATAAGTATACTCGTTACTCCATCTGATTAGGTTAGGTAAACGAATTGAACAGTAAACTAAAATTTGTAAGGCAATCTTCTAAGCAAAATATTGATAGGGACTTTTTCTTCAATTCATTGACTGACATACAGGCCGAGCTTTCCAAACAAAGAAAAAAGGGTTGAAGATGCATCAAGGTTGTTTGCAATTTTTTAATTATCCATGACGAAAATATGTGGTCTAATGGATATAAGGTAGCTGAGTTGGTAGACATCTATAAGATGATTATCAGAGACTCCAAGTCATAATTAACTTGACATATAGCATAGAAAAAGAGTCATCTACATATAAAAAATATTTTTTATACAACGCGCTTTTAGTTTTTGTATATATAACCGGCTAGAAACTAAACAAGCAATGCAGTAGGGCTGAAAATTCATGAATAATCATTCTACTTTATTCCAAATTCTACAAGTGCTAAATATTTCAATCAAACATTACAATAATTACATTGGCATATAATTGTGTCAATCTATTCATTTTTTAATTGGACGTTCCCTCTCTATGGTGTTCCGAATCATGGCATCTTGCAGCATTGACATTGTATCAATGATAGGAAGTGTCTACCCTGCCAAAATTGCATGCTCTAAGCAACTACAAATATCTTCATTCCAACATACACATAAAGTGACTGCTTTGTGCAAACAAACTCACACAATCAAATGAAAAAAGCAAAGCCCCATTCTACTCCATCACCATTATGTCATTATAATTCATGCTACAAAAACGATCCATACACATATGCATAACTATTTTCAAAACCAGCACATAAACCCACAATGGCACAATATTTTCAGTCGGACAACTCATCTGCCATCTTAAATGGCCCATACTGCGAATTAACTCCAGGCTTCATGCCTCCTAAGTACCAAGACAAGACAAAAGCAGCTTAGTTCCAACTCCAACCTTGCTGGGGATGCAATTAGTATGATGTGAAAAACCAATCTTGCATTGTAGTAATTATACTATGGGAAAAGGAAATACAATATAAGCCGATATGTCCATCATTCGATAAGAAAAAGTACACAATAAGGCTAAACAAGCCAAAACCCGCTATTTTTTCTACTTCAAATTATTTTGCCATAGGCCCATAATTTAAATGCAAGCACAACAATTCACCACACAAAATGGAGAAAAGATTCTTCAATACCTCAAGATCAAGAAGATGACTTAATTGATTCAACAAACCCACTACTAAGAAGTCTCTCCACATACTTCCCCAATATATCCACTTCCAAATTCACCTTCTGCCCAACTTTCTTCATAGGAAAACCACTTTCTGCTGAGTATAAGCCACAAGCATGAAATTAAAACACTCCTCATCATCAAACACATCACAACAGTCAAACTAGTGCCATCCACAGCTATAAACCCTTTCGGCACGATATACTTCAAAAGTTCCCTTTTTGTCCTCACCTTAACCCACAATGAATCACCTTCCACTTCCTTCCCCACTATCTCCCCCGTACCATCCACATGCCCCTGAACGAAATGCCCCCCCATTCGGCTCGAGGGCTGCACAGCACGCTCCAAATTCACACTCGAACCGGACTCGAGCTCGACTAGGGAAGTCTTCCTTAACGTTTCTGGGGCCAAACCTACTGTAAATTCCGACAACTGGGTGTCGAATTCGGTAACCGTAAGGCATGTTCCATTCACCGCGATGCTGTCGCCCAGGTTTACGCCTTCAAGAACGGTTTTTGCGGAGATTTTCATGATGAAATTATCGCCAGCTTGACCAATTTGCTTGATCTTGCCCATCTCTTCAACGATCCCAGTGAAAAGGGATTGGATTTGGGTTTTGGGTCTGGCATAGTAGGGTTTACCTAGGGTTTTTGGGGATCTTGTAGAGAGGGGGAGAGAGAAGAAGGAGGATTTGGAAATGTGGGTGGTGGGTAAGAATGATGATTTCGAAGGAGTTGTAAGCGGACTGAAGGCTGGGAGTTTGACAAGGTTTATGGAGGTTTTGGGGAGGGAGAAAGAAAGTAGGGGCATTTTTTATTTTTTTTTTCTTTTCTTTTGCCCCCTTACCCTCTGTTTGGCTCTTGGGAAAATTTTATGTTTTGATTATTTTGAAACAAGGAGGACAAACCTACTGTCAGATGTTCCGCTAAAAAGAAACCTAATGTAAGATGGAGCAAGTGTCACTGTGTCAGCAAGAAATGTTGATTATGAAAAGGTTTTGTTTTTATTTTATCTGCTGATATTTAGTAATTGCTTTCGCTTATTTCTTAATTATTAAATTGAATATTTGCATGCGTTTGATTGTAAAAATTTCATGTTATTGAATTATATAAAATTATTTGTTTATATTTTTTTTTATAATAAATCTGAACATGAATCTTGAAGTACAAGATGAATACTTATATGTGTGCGTGTGAATATATAAAAATCAAATTCAGAAAACCAATTTTTAGAAACGCCTCTACACAGAAATAGTTCCAACAGCCTTGTTTGGTTACATCGGTTTATTATTATTCTGGTATCATTTTCAGATCAAACTAATATTGAACCAATAGTCATATGGTATCTATAAAAAAACTAACAATTTCACTCAAAAATCTGATAATCCAAACAAATCTAAACATCTCCACTCCAACCCCTTAGGTAGCTAACTCAAGTCAAACCATTTATTCCCTTCTCTCACTCTCTCTCTCTCCTCTCTAAACATTATCATCGGTCGATTCTAAACTAGGAACTGGCCCGATTAGTCACTTACAGTTCCAAAAACCGGAACCAACCCAAGGACAGTGGGTCTGAACTGGCAAAGGATCTATCAATTATAGCAGTCTTTACGATTTTACTCCCCAAAATTGTTAGCTGAGAACCGACATTTTTCATGATTCTATGCCACAAAAATAAAAAAAAATTGTAATTAAAAAATAAATATTTAAAATTATTATCATAGGAATAATAGCAAATTAATTTCCTATTCATGACATTTAATGTGTTATTGTTAATAACAAGTAATACATATATTTGAAATGATGTGTTGTTAAGTTTATGTAGACTTCTAATCAAAGTGGACTTTTTCTTTTTAATAATGTGTGACTTGTCTTTGTATTGTTGAAACTTATTTGTATTTTAAATATTTTATAGTATCACATTAATAACTTGACAACTAAAAAATTACAAATGATTATACATGAATAACTATAAATTTTTTTTAACTAATGGATTATAAACAATTATTGTTAGACTCGGTGTTATTTTAAATTAAAAATTTATTTTGCATTTTTTTCTTACTTAAATTAAGTAAAATATTTAATTATTTTTTTAAATTTTATAGTTATCAATTCCTTCGGAACTAGAACCGAATCGTGGAAACCAAGAACGGGATCCATGGATCCAGTTCCAATTCCACCATTATTGAAATCAGAAAACCAGCTGTTCAAATCCAATTTTGAACCCGAACTGATCCATGACAACACCTACTCTTCCCTCCCATTCCAATAAAATAAAATTAATAAACCCTAGTTAATTGCTATAAAGAACGTTGTCTCAATCTCAATGCCCATTTTTATTTCAAACCAAACACTTCCATTTTATTTGCACCATCACCAATTTTCGATTTTTGTTAGCTTAATTATGTCTGTAGTAATTTTCTAATTCTAATTCTATTTTTTCATAGATTTCTGTTTCGGATTTTCATCTAAAATACTTCATAGCGCTAAGTAGTTTTGTCGGGCAAGTAATACTAAGTAATTGCATCATGTCCAATTCAAAGTTATTATTCTATTTTTTTAGACATAGTAATTTGAATCGGTTTCTTATAATTTAAGATAATCACATTTTTAATATACAAGAACTATAATTCTTATCCATATCCTGTATGTATAATAAACGCGGTACAATAGAATACTGCTGTATTATAAATATTCTGGCTACTTTTCCTTGTATTAAATACATCCATACTAATGTGAAAACAAAGTGCAAGGATTGTTAGCCTAACCCCAAAATAAATATCTTATTTCAAAATTTCAAAAAGTCATACCAACTGGGATCACCGACAAGGAGCTGGCATTTTTTAATAATAAAAGTTGATAATTAAATATTTTAGAAAATTTTAATTAACTTCCTACCTACGAAGATTTCATTTTCAAGGTTTCAAAATGGCCCTTCAAAAAGGTTCATCTGCAGAGAATTCCTGAAAAAGAACGGAAAAAAAAAAAAAAAACAACTAACCCAAAAACAATTCATAAATAGAATCAAATCAAACTGAATATATGACATTTTAAAAAAAAATAATTTAGTTTTGAAAATCCAAACCGAATATATATCAACATACAAAAATTAAAATTATATTATATTAATTGAAATATTAAAAATAAATCTACCTGCATATTCTCTTTGTATAACCTTATCATCTCCAACATCTAACCTGATAAATATCCTAAACGGTTTGAGATGGGTCCTTAAGAAAAAATTATTAAATTTATTTCATCTAGTTTCATATATAATAAATATGGTATGAGAAGATTATAATGTAGTGTTGTTTTATATATGTTTTGACTAATTATTCTTATAAAAATGCTTTCAATAGATCTATACTAGTCTAAAAACAAAGTGCAATGACTCTTGTTAGCTAACCCCATAATAGGGAAAAAGGAATTAATATTAATGCTTTTAAAAAATATTAGAAAAAAGCCAACGGAACAAAATAATCATAATTTTATATATGTTAATCTCATCTTTTAAAGGACAAGATAGTAAAAGGCTGATCTCGTTTTTGCAAGAAACCAGGTCATAGATATAGAAGAGACGAGGTTACATGTGAAACTAGGGGTGCAATGAGATTAGGTTGCTGGTAGTTGAAGGTCACGATGATGGATGTTAGCGGTGATGGTGGGTGTTTCGACGGTTGAAGGTGTTGATGGTTACTGCTTGTTTTGGTGTGGTTTGGATAGTGAGAGAGAAAAGAGAGAGAAAGAGAGACCAGAGAGTTGGGTTGGGGAGGAAGAAGGTCCAGAAGCAAAAATATGCCTCCCCTTTGTGAAATAGGAAGCGGATTTGAAGTGTGAAAGTTCGATGTGATCTGATTTCAATAGCCTAGACGAAAAAGGAGAGCTCGTTTAAGCTTAACACTTGAAGCTTAAGCTTTCATGGTGTTTGTCTGCGCGTAGGAGAAAAAGAGCATGGGCTTAACAAGGTTAAATTGGGATTATTTTTGCATCGGTTGCATTTTTGTAATATTTTTTTTTTAAACATAAATATTATTTTCCTTTTCCCCGTAATAATTTTTTTTTCAAAAATTAAAAAAAAAAAACATAAAAAACTATCGACATGGGGCCAACATTTTTTAATAATAAAAATGATAATTAATGGCCAAAAAAACTAATAATTAAATATAATCAACTTATTTTTTAGAAAAATTTAATCAACTTCCTACTTATAGAAGATCTCCTTTGTAAGGCTTCAAAATAGCACTTCAAAAACATTAATTAGTAGAGAATTAGTGAAAAAATGAATTAGGATAAACTTGACACTTTTCCTTTCCCTTTCTTTCTTGGGATTTATACGGCCCCATCAACGGGACTGTCCAGTTAACTATCTAACAGTTAAAATAAATATAGTAATTGAAATATTAACTATTTTAGTGGTTCGATCACAATTAAATATGATGTGAAACTATTGAAAAGTGACAAGATCGGTTTTGTCAAAATTAATGACAAGATTATATAATTTCTCTTCTTTCAAAGCACAAAATATTTGTCTTTCTTTAATTATGGGGAAAAAAACCTTTATGGTTTAAAATGGGTAATTATTATATTTGATACTTAAATTTTGTCTATTTTAACATAACAAAGAATACACGTGTCAATTTGATAATTAAAGTATGCTAATTTTAACAATAAACAAATTGAATTTCGTAAATTGGCAATTACCTACTTTCACTTTACTCTTTTTTTGAAATTAACTATCTCATCTATGTAATATAAATGAACTAAAAAACTTTAAAAGTAATAGATTTATACTTTTAAATTTCAAGAAATTAATTATAAGAAATATACAAAATTTTGGCTCCAAATATAACATTACTCATTAAATAATGTCAAATAATATCTTTAAAAAAATCAAAATATAATAACTTTAAATAAAAAATGAAATAAACTTGAGCCCAATAACACCCATTTATTTAAACAAGCCAACTTTGA
Source organism: Combretum micranthum (assembly GCA_024138025.1). Classification (NCBI taxonomy): domain Eukaryota; kingdom Viridiplantae; phylum Streptophyta; class Magnoliopsida; order Myrtales; family Combretaceae; genus Combretum; species Combretum micranthum. The sequence goes on from JAMXBD010000065.1 coordinate 1,710,601, forward strand.
GCTTGAATTTTAAGTTTGATAAAAAGTTTGGCTTATATTTCATAAAAAGTTCAGCTTAATTCAAGCTCAAAATAAAACCGATTTATCTAAACAAGCCAAACTTGATAAAGACAAAAGAAAAAAAAAAACCTTTATTTGAGCTTGAGTTTGATCATTTCAAACGAGTCAAACTTGAGTCTAGGCAAGCTCAATTTAGCTCAGCTTGTTTTTAGTCTAGTTATGGACTATAAATCTATAAGCAAAAAGTTCTTTTCTCTTTAAGGAGAGAGTAGGTTAAAGTACTTACAAGGTTGGATAATTACTCAAAAAATTGAGTTCAATTTTGAATCATTTGAATAGTTAATCCAATCAAATTCAACTTCATAATATTAAGCTTACGAGCTTATGAGTCTAATTATATTCAAATCAAATATAAATATTATTCAAATTTGGATTAGTATTTATATTATTATAATTAAAAAAAAAACATTTTAGATAAATCAAGTTTGGTTTGAACTTGTTGAGTATCACTGGTTCAAACCAAATTTGAGCTTGAAATTCTATACTTAATCATGCTTAGTAAAGCTTGAGCTTTAAAATATCAAATTGTCATCATCACACCATCTCATCTTAACTCAGTCTATAGCCCTATCTCTATTACCACCCATCAACATTCATGCACATTAACATAGGTTGGCATATATCAAATCAAATAAATTCTTATTCAACCAGGTCAAAGTTGAGTTATAATTTGGATGCACAAATTCTAAAATTGATTTCAAAATAATGATTTGATAAATTTACACATAGCAATAGTTGCCAAAACTTTAATTCTTTTTTGTTTTTTTTGGGGGGGAGGAATTGTGCCTATAGAGCTGGCAAAATCATGTAAGAGCAATAGAACTATAAACTCATAAAGAATACCTAAACTCCCAGTTATTGTAATTTTATAACTTATTAAAAATACCTTATAAAATTATAAAGTATGAGATAGGTTATGGTTTTAACCACCATGCGACATATAATTATTTCATTCAACGAATTGAAAATTATTTAGCGGTTTGTTTGGACTATCGGATTTTTATTTATATTATATTTGTATTTGATTTATACCTGTAACTTATTTATATCATATTTGTATTGTATTTATGTAGTTAATTATGAGTAAAATTGTTAGTTTTTCATTAGTATTTGTTACTTGATAAATATCTATTTGAAAATAATAAAATTATAATGTCTAAATGACCAAAATATGATGAAAAAATAGACCTTAAAACAATGTCAATAATGTTTTACAGTTGCGTTGAGTTTCAAAATAGCTCTCAAATTATCTGGGTCTGTTTGGATTGTCTGTATTTCATCTGTATCTGTATCTTTTTTAAAATGATATGTGTAAATATATCTGATTTGCATCTAAATTTTATCTATTTTTGTTCTATTTGATCTTTTGATGAAAACTATCAACTTTTTTTTATCTATATCTATTTTTTGATAAATAATTTGTTAGCAAAAAGTTTGAAAAAGTGCATGTATCTGCCGAAAAAAAGCCAATCCAAACAGACCCTAAATCGACGAACTCAATCTACAGAACTCCATAGCCCTTAACAAATCTAAAATAACTTGTACCTGAAACAACCCCAAACTCACGTTCCTTCACTGAAAATACATCAACCCCTTGAATTTGCAAAGAGCTTCCATCATATTCTCCATCAGTGAAAACAATTGAAAACATCAAATGCAATCCTTTCCCATCAAGTTGTGAGCTCATATACATTCCTTGTGCTCTACTAATCTAATCTCTCTGGACTCTGTGCTCGGGCCCTCAGTTACCAGGTCATCGACCACTACTATTGTCCCGAAATTTAGTATATTTGATGTTGGCCTGCTTAATCCACGAACCGTAACTACAGAAGCATCATCCCCTGTCAAAATAGAATACTAGGTTGGTTTCCCTTGGTTGAAGACTAGGAATTGTATGAGCAATGTATAGAACCGCTAATGTGAAAATGAAAAAATAAAAGTTAGAAGTTAGATTGAGAGGAGTAGGCATATTGTGAAGCTGAACTTAGGTTAAAAATGCCAATTAACACAGAGACGTTGGAGTTTATGTTGTATGAGATATATATATATATATATATTTACTTTCATTGGCCGGCGATGTGAGATTGTTATTAAAAAAATGAGAATTGTATATCGAGGAAGATGGCAAATGTTTATTAACATTTGGTAAATCGTAAATGGGTCCAAAAATGTAACTTAAGATGGCGGAGTTTAATATGGTTAAAACAATCTGTGCTTGGAAAATTCTATGTTCGGATAAGGCCTTAGCAGTAACAAAATCTGGGTTTGCACTCTCCATCCCACTGATGGAATCCCGATTTTTAAAGAGAAAGTTTCACGAAAAAATAAGGGATACATGGGAATGTACACGATATTGAAAAACTATGATATAAGATGTGCACTGTGGATATTATAAATATGGGTTAATGTCATATTTGATACATAAACTTTATTTAAGTGTAAAATTAACTATCTAAAATTTAATATATAAATAAACTTTTCAAGCACACTTTTACGGACCTAATCCCAAATTTAGTGAAACTCATAAACACTGGCCTTTTACTCAAATAGCATTTCAACCTTGGCCCCACCTATCATCTTTATATATCAGACCCAATGATGAATTTTTCCCATGTGGGACAATAGATCTTGGCTTTCTGTTCGTACCACAAACTCTCTTTTGTGCAATCGTTTCTCTATAGCATACGTTAGAGTTTTTTCATTGTAAGTGGGCTTAAAATTTTATATATTATGACTTACTCATTTACTTGGGCTTGACTCGTGGACTAGGTGATAGGGTCTAGCAAGTTTGGTCCGGTCTTTGGGATAACTTGAGGAGATTTGGCTTGATGGGCTCGAAACAAAAATCGTTGGACCTACCTGCCACATCCAACTTCTCTCAGGCAAGTTCATGCATACATAAGATAACTTTTGGCCTTAGCCCATAAGAAACTCAATCCCATCCTTGAATCGCTAAAATGATTTGATGATCGTCATCCATGTTAAATGTCCCTCCTTATTTTGAACTTTTTGGAGAAAGAAGACAAACAATATCTATAGAGGAGACTCTATTAAGAGAGATCAAACAAGGCAACTCAAGTGATTTCTACCTCGACTGCTTAAGAACTGTAAGGTTGACGTGCGAGATCTATTCAAGCTCCCTTACATGCCGCTTGTGCATCCAAGAGACCGAGACTGCCTATTCCTCTTCCCCCAGTTACTGGCATTTCATTACAAGATGAGACAGTAACTCCTAATATAGGAGCAACCACCAATGAGATTGCTTCTTTCCATGGATTCGCTATGCCTTCTCATCTTGTATATTCACTAGAATTGTTGTATTCCATAGAGGGAGAATTCTGGAAAGGGTCCTTTGTTCTAGGTACGAATGTAGCTAATGTCATGATAAACTTATTGAGACAAGCTATTTAGCTTCTTAACAGGCCATAGGATTCATTGTCGACTAAGGAGCTTGAGTTGTTGATCAAGAGGATTACTAGAGCTCGTGGACTTAATTTCAAAGTTAGGAGTTTAGAGCATGTAGCTGGTAAAGCCCAAAGCATGTTGCAATTGTACAAAGATTTAACAGGTTAAGAGTGGAACTTAAGGAAGTAGAGTTTGAGATAAGAAGACCTCTTGGTGATGGGGATACCTTTGCAGTATAAAGTTAGACGTTGGTCTTTTAGTCAATGATTGATTTCTTGCATCAACATTTGATGTTTGCTATTTTTTTTTATCTTTCCTCTTTGTTTTTTCCTTATACTTTGTATCGAAACATTTAGATTTAGAATGCATAGAGTATTTTTTTGCTCGTTTGTTCATATCAATGAATGCTAAACTTAGCCACTTGATAATATGTGTTTGTGCTAAGGAAGCAATGCCTTCACTTAGTAGCAAAGATTCATGAAGTAATAGCAATTACTATGTCTATTGTGTCGTGCATTAGAGAAGTGCTCCCACTTGCTAGCGATAATATTGTTAATGCTTAGAATAATTAATCGATTGCACTTTGAGCAGCAATAATTTTATATGCTTTGTAGGCTTGACACCTCAGTAATCTTAGTTGAGTTAGTTAAGGGGATAGTTCCCAATACTTAACCATTCATCACATGATTTTCGATATTTCACATCTTTTAGATGTAAGATGGTGCCATCATGTGCTTGAGAGGCTATGCTTTTACAAGCTAGCATTTGGCAATTTAACTATTGCGCACCTAGGAGCCTATACTCATACTAAGTAGTAGCAATAGACATAGGTGTTTATTTATTTGCCATGTTAACTACCTTTGTACGCTAAGGAGATAGATCTCTAACTTTGCTACAACAAAGGAAATTAATGAAGTAATAAAAGAGACGAAGAGAGAATGTGTTGAAAAGGCTTTGTTGTGTAAGCCATAATTTCATCCATATCAATCACAATTACATATAAAATTTTTTGATATATTGAAAATTGATTGGTGATGTAACTTTGTCGTTAGTTAGATTCAAAGCTTACAATAGCCACTATCATGCACTTCATGAATAATGAAGGGGCCCTCCCACTTTGGCATGAACTTGGGCATCTGAATACCTTGTTGCACATGCTTTATTGCACAAAGTACCACGTCGCCCTATTGGAACGATTGTTTCTTGACTAGTCGATCATAAGCAGTGATTAGTCATTGTTGGTAATTGACAAGATTGCACTTAGCAGTATCTCACCTTTCTTCTAAAGCCTCAAAATCCAACACACATAAAGTATCTGGTTCTAAATTGGCATTGAGTGCTAGTTGAGTAGATGAAACCAAGATTTTAATGGGCATTATTGCTTTAGCATCATATACAAGGGAAAAATATGTTGCTTGTGTAGGACTTCACGTAGATGTCTAGTAGACCCATAATGCTAGTAGAAGCTTATCATGCCACTCTTTGTGGTTGCCGTGTACCATATGACTAAGCACTTTCAATAGAGTCTTGTTAATGGCTTCTGCTTGTCCATTTCCCTTGGGATAGTATGGTGTAGACTTCACATGATCAATATTGTAGGAGGTCAACAGCTATCAAACATGTGAGTTGACAAAAGGTATTCCATTATCTATGAGGTCATGCTTTGGAATTCTAAAGCGGCAAATGATGTGCTCTTTCATCAAACTTGCCACTGTTAGTCTAGTAGCTTTCTTCAGTAGGATTACTTCTACCCACTTAGTGAAGCACTTTGTACCTACTAAAATCCATGTAGAACCTTTTGAAGGCGGATGGATTGGACCAATCAAATCGAATGCCTAAGTGTGGAACGGTCACGGAGATGTTAAGCTATGCATCACAATGATGGAAGCATGAATTGTATGGCCATGTTTTTGACAAGAAACTCACTTCTTTGAAAAATTGAAGGCATCATTCTCCATTGTGGGCCAATAATATCCCATGTCCAGTAAATGATAGTATAGCTTTATTCTTCTGTGGTGCTCGCTACTGTCTCCAGAGTGGGCTTTAGCAAGTATAGTGTCTATTTCAGGATAGGTAATGCACTTAAGGGGTTTTCCCATGAGTGACACTCTTTACAATTGATCTTCGTGCATTATATCCTTCCTTAGCTTATGCTTGACTAGCCAAGCATATGTATTATTTGTGGTTAAGGCATTGTTCTTCAAATAATCAATATATGATTGTTACCAATCACTGGTGCTTGCTACAAAGTTGCATTTACCTTGATTTGGTACCTTTGAACATTTTGGACAACTCATCTTTAGCTAAGATGCATCTTTGGACATAGTTGGCCAGTAATACCCTACGCACTGAATGCAATGATATAAGGGTGGCCCTTCATCTGCATACCAGATTTTGTGGTAGTTTTTTTAGTTTAAGACAAGCTTGCTTCTTATAGATACATCACGCTAGAATTCCTTCTAAACCTTTAAAGTAACGGATATCATTGATGCAAGTAAATTTTTTAAAGTTGTCATAAAGGCTACACTAGGTTACGTTAGCTATGCCCAAATGGGTGTACACCAATCATCCTACGCTTTCTCTTCTTCATCAACTAAGTGTAAATAAAGTTATACATGGAATAGATTTATTTATTACTTGAATATTCAAATTGTCTTCTGCAGCTTGAATGAGAACCTTAGAGGCTAATGTGGCACGTATCTGCATAGCAGTTAGTAAACTGTTTGGTGTACTCATATCTTACTAAGTTAAAATTTCCAACAAAAGCTTGCACTACAGCCCTATAAGGTGTGAGTGTTACTCTTTTAGGACAAACTCACCATTGGCTTTGCTTGATTATTTTATTGGAGTCATCACGAATTCATAAGTGCAATGCTCCGGCGTTTCGAGTAGAAATGAGTCCAATAAGAAGTGCTTCTTTACTCAGCCTCGTTATTAATGTAGTGGAAATTTAGCTTAAACGCTAAAGGTATCTCCTAGCCCTTTGAAGATGTTAACACTACTCTGACCCCTTGTCCAATATTACTAGAAGGCCATCAAATTGCACATGCCACTCTCCATCCATTTCTATCATCATTGATTCCTCATGAAATTTAGTTGGGATCACATCTGTAACATAAATTCCACTTGTTAAGGGGAACTATGCCAAAAGATCAACCAAAGCCTGAGACTTCATAGCCTTGAGCTAGATGATTTAGATGTGGAACTTTGATAAAAGGAGTAGCCATTTTGCAATCTTCCCTAATAAGGCTAGCCGCGATAGCAAATATTTTAGAGCATTAAAGTTAGTGAAAATGTTAACTTTGTGAGCTAAAAAGTAATGGCAAAGCTTTTGTGTGGTAAAGACCAGTGCAAGACATTGCTTCTCGCATGCTGGACAGTTGATCTCACTTCCTTGAAGGGAGCGACTTAGGCAATACACTGAACGCTCTGTATCATTAAGCTCTTGAGCCAATCGAGCACCAATAGATTTGCCAGAGGATGTTAGGTATAAGATCATTAGTAAGCCTTTAACTAGTATAGTCATGTCTATAGGGAGGTAAGTATTCAATTAATCTTCTGCAAAACTTCTTCTTATTCATATCCCCACTTGAATAAAGTTCCTTTCTTCATGAGATGTTGTAAGGGAAGTGAGATTTCTACTAACGCAGGTATAAATCGTATAATATATGAAACCTTTCCCAAGAATGTCTTCAATTCCTTTGGATTGGTAGGTGAGGGCATTGATGATATGGCCTACACTTTGGCCGAATCAACTTCAATCCCTTGCTTATGAACAACGAATGCAAGGAATTTTCCAGATGATACTCCGAACATGCACTTTAATGGTTCATGCATAACTTGTAAAATCTGCATCTTTCAAACACTTTCTGTAGATGAGTTAAGTGATCAAGTGTCTGTCTGGACTTGATGACTATGCTATCAACGTAGTCTTCCATGAGTCATGCATCACGTCATAAAAAAGTGCAATAATTGCCCTTTGGTAAGTGGCACCTACTTTTTTAAGCCCAAAAGGCATAATGACGGAGTAGAAGTTTCCTACTAGTGTTCTAAAAGCGGTGCATTCAGCGTCTCTAGTAGCCATTTTGATCTGCTTGTACCCACTAAAACCATCCATAAATGAAAACAACCCATGGCCTACCGTAGCATCTACCAAAGTATCAATGTTAGGAAGAAGGAAATCATCCTTTGGACATACCTTGTTAAGATCATGGAAGTCTACACAAACACATATCTATCCATTCTTCTTTTTCACTAGCACAATATTCGCCAGCCAAGTAGGGTGCTCAATTGGCTTGATGAAGCCAACTTGAATTAACTTCTTTATCTCTTCTTTTATCTAAATTTCAACTTTTAGACGAAAGATACGTTATGTTTGCTTGATTGACTTAACCTCAAGTACAATATTTAATCGATGCACTACTAAATAAGGTTTTACCCTGGCATTTCGTCATATGTCCAAGCTAACACATCTTTGTAGGTCTTCAATAATTCATCTAAGTGAACATTAACCTTTGGTAAGACATTTTTGCTAACGAAATGGGTCACGGGGACTCCTACGGACCTATTAGGTTCAATTCCTCAACTTATTCTGCTTGGGCTTTCATCTGATCTTACATTTGTAGGAGGGGGCGGGTTAGGTTTCTTGTATCGATTTGGGATTTGAAGATGACATGAAGGCTTCTTCAGATCCCATAGACCATTAAAATAGTATACCCTCTGCCCATCAGTCTAACAAAACTCCCAACCTCATTAGTATGTTTTTGCTTCTTCTTACTTCCATGGGAGCCATGTTTTCTCTTCTTTTGTTGTTTCATCTGAGTGACATCCCATGTGGGTGGTGGTATGCCGGAGGGTTTTGCAATAGTTGTCTCTCCTCTCTCAGCATACTCATCGAAGAAGCTAGCTTCAACGAGATAGGACCTGTTGTGCTTAAAGGGATTCTTTATAGCTAGAATGAAAATATCATTTCCCTTCTAGTGACCCTTCATGCACTGATGTAGTGTTGAGGGTACGAGGTTGTGATCATGTAACCACCTCCTTCCAATAAGCAAATGATAAGATATAGGCGCATCGATCACATGAAACCATATGGAGCCCTAAATTGGCCTAACTTTGAAGTTGACATTAACATATCCTAATATATGTGTGGTTGAATCGGTGAAACTATTGACAAGAATAGGCTACTTCACTAGTCGTCTCATGTCTATATTCGCAGCCTTGAATGTAGACATTGGTATGATGTTTATAGAGGCGCCATTATCTATGAATGTCCAAGTGATATGATGTCCGTTGAGTGTGCTCTCAACATATAGTAGACAACCATGGTAAGGATTTTTCATGCACATTTCTACTTCTGCAAACAATATCCCACTCGCATATGTGTGTACCATTCTTCGTACCAATTGCTGTGCATTAAACTCTCTATATTGTTTTTCGGAGAATTAGACAAGTGCAACTACTATTGTAAACCATACATCTTCACCAAATCCCAACAAGTTGCAAAACTTCTTGAATTTGGCAGTTTTCATTAAGGTAGTAGCTGCTATTGAGTTTGTAGCCTGGTTACTTTCAATCATCACTTCCTTTCCTCGTTGTGCCTCACTTTGTGGCACTTCTTCTTCTTCAATTCTCATATCATGACTAACAGCATTTGCTATACCCTACTAAGTTTAGTGTGTAGGGAGTGAATTATTGCGGCCGTTGTGCCCATCAATGACAAGCTCTCCATTACACACTCTCTCATTGAAGATTTTCTTGAGAGTCCAACACTCTCTAGTGGGTTGACCCACAGTTATGTTATATATGTAGAATTTAGGATCATTCTTTTCACTCGCACTAAGAAGTTGCTTAACCTCGAGAGCTTGATGTTTTCATCTTTAACCATTGGTTAAGTAGAGCATGAACTTTTTCCATAAGGCAAGGAAATGAGAGACCTGGTGCAGTGCTCCTCGACTTGTCATTCATTAGCTTCTTGTTGTCTTGAGAGGTCTCTCCTTGTACCAAGTTAATAGCAGTCACTCTTTTCTCGAACCTCCTACTTTATTTATGTTGCCTTATCTCTGAATGTTGGTCCTTCATGCATTCTCAACGAGAGCAGCGAAGGAGCATAAGTTTAAGTCCTTCAGATGGATGGCATACTCAGTGAACATGCCTTGAATGTAGATTTTTACTAACTCCTGCTCATCACAAATATCTTGGATGTTTAGCAAGTGCTCTATGTAATCCATCATATCTTCCTTTGGCTTTTATCGAGTCCTCCCCATGTCAGCTATGGTGACTCGCTCTTGAGTGGAGAAGAACTTCTCGAAGGAAAGTTTGCACATAGTTCCCCACTAATCAATTAAACTTGGGGGGAAACTTTAAGTCCAGTACCCCTGCAGAGGACTTAGCCCGAATCTCCTTCAAATAAATGTTCAAGTTTTCTTTTGTTATAAATGATTCCTTTAGCATAGACATCGATGGTGCAGCTGGAGTAACTGTTGCAGTTAGTGTAGCTGGTGCAATTAGTGTACCCCGTACAACCGGTGTAGCTGGGCAATCGGTGTAATTAAAGGAATTGGTGCTTGAGGAAAATTAAGATTATGCGAGGGAATGGTCTCACTCAAGTTGGTATGATAGTATGCATGTAAGGATGATGACCCAATAAGTTGGGATCTTGCATTGTCTTCTTCGGATGTTGTGTGTTGCTCATTTGCAACCTGTGGTGATGGGGTTTGCACATTTGCCCCTCGAAGCATATTTGTCTAAATGGCAGGAGCAACAACAGGCTAAGATAAAAGGGGGGCACCTTGTTGCGCAGCTGGGGTGGTGCCCGGTAAGCTACACCTTGGAGCACAATAGCATTAGCAACCATCCCTGGTATGAGATGAGTGAATGCAATCAAGAACTGGTTCAGGGCCCAAGTGTTTTCTTGTATGGTTGCGTTGCTTTCTTGTATAGCACATATGATTTGTGCATTGTCAATAATGATGCCTTATGCGTTAGCAACACAGTTAACATTGACGTTAGCATTAACGTCTTCCAGTGCCAGCATGTCTTGCTCAAATATATCAAGGTTAGTGTTGCCAACATCCCGACTCACATTACCGTTGACATTAGTTTGCCTTCTTCTTGGAGTTGCCATCATAAATGTGTCAAGTTCCTCACTTCTCTAGTGGAGTTGCCAAAAATATAGATGCAAGGTTCTTCTTAGGGTAATCATGCACATGTCGCGTGGGTCTCGTGTCTGGCACATGACTTCCAAATGTTGCTGAGGAGATAGCACTTAATGATGGGATGGCTTGGAGAATATGATGGGGAGGAGGAATAAACAATCTTAGTGTCTCAAATGCACAAATGACAGGTAAGGGAGCTTGAGTAGACCTCGTGCATCAACCTTACAGTTCTTAAGCAATTGAGGTAGAAATTGCTTGAGTTGTCTTATTTGATCTCTCAAAATAGAGTCTCTTCTATAGAATATTGTTTGTTTTCTCTCTCTAAAAAGCTTGAAATAAGGAGGAGTAACTAAGTATTTATAGGCACTTGACATGGATGGCGACCATCAGATCATTTCAATGATTGATAGATGAGATTGAGTTTCTCATGGATCAAGGCTAAAAGTTATCTCTTATATGCATGAACCTGCCTAAGAGAGGTTGGATGTAGCAGATCAGTCTAACAATCCATGTTCTGAGCCCACCAAGCCAAATCTCCCCAAGTCATCCCAAAGATTGTACTAGACTCTCCCCAAGTCATCCCAAAGACTATACTAGACTCACTAGGTTTTGTCACTTAACTTGTGAGTCAAGCTCAAATAAATAAATAAATTATAATATATAAAATTTTGAGCCCACTTACATCCATCAATAATTAGTGCAAATGCCACATGAGGATCCTTTTATAGATAAAAATATTCTTATGCAATCCTAAATCATCGAGAGCTTGTCTAGCCTTTCAAGACATTGTTCACCATCTGAAGCTGTCAACCAAGTTCTTACCGATGCATTGATTGTCTAAGGCTTTTTCCTTATATGATGAATCTTATCTTGCTATTACTCTTTTTTTTATTTGTACTTCCCTTCAATAAGATGATATATATATATATATATGTATTATCAGTCCATACCACCTATCCACAAGAGTGTAACTCTGATACTCTGTTTCTTTATGTTAAAAACAGTATCTAATCGCGTAAATTAAGGATTTGTTTGTTTCATTATATTATGTTCATTTTAACATCATATTTTTGTCATTTTCAAATAGATATTTGTCAAGAAACAGATACTAATAAAAAATTAACAATTTTACTCATAAACAAACAAAATGGATACGATACAAATATGATGCAAATAAGTTACAAATATAGATCTGATACATATAAAATTTAGACGATCCAAATAGACCCTAAAAAAAGGTTTTAAGATAATGGACCCTATACTAAACCTACTTTTAATATGAAAAATAAATAAATAAATAAATAAAAATGAATTCTACTTTTAGATATATTTTCAAATAAAAGAAATTGTATGATTAATGATTTGCTCAAATAAAAATTACAAAAATACAAATTACATAAAAATAATTACCAAAGTAACAATACAAAATCTCACAGACTCTATTATATTATTAACACATAAGTCGCGTATCATATATAAAAGATTGCAAATTGGATTAACCTCTTTCTTCTTATACATTTCTTTCAACTTTAATAATAAAAACATTTCACAAAGATTATTTAAACTAAAAAAGTCAAATGCTTTTAAAATAGATGCAAATACAATTATATAAACATATTAAAAAAACATAAAAAAAAGTAGGGAAAAAGTAGAGTTAAACAATTATTTCATCCTTGCTAGTGTCTATCTCAACAATAAACCAAGAAATTAAATAATAATATAGTATACAAGTGTTGCATTTTCATAAAATATATTGAAAGATATTGTATATTGATATAATGCCCTGTAAGAAGGTTTTTGGTAATGTTAGAAAGTGTTTTACAAAATAGAAGAAAGATGAAATATTATAAGAGAGCTGTGAGAAAATTGAAATGTATCATTAATCACAAAAATAATAACACCTTAAGTTACTAATTTAAGATTTAAATAAATTTATTTCTTTAATTGAAATAAATGAATAATAATATGAGAAAGGTTAATCAAATTACTATGTAAAACTATATGATAAAAGTATGCGACGAATGAAAGAGCTTTGATTTGAATTATATATAGATAATATATGCCTTCCACAATTTAAAATAATTTGTAGCAATCCTCGGAATAAAAAGATGAAAAATGAAAATTTTAAAAAAAAAAAAAAAGAAAGAAAGAAAGAAAGAAAGAGAAAAAGCAGTAACAATTTGCAAATAATAGTTCATATCTAACACAAAACTATAAAAGAGCGAAACATACTAAAGCTTTATATATATATATATATATATATATATTTTGCCGATATGAAAACATTCAAAAGTTTATAAGGATATCACTGTTCCCCAATTCTATACTGCCCAGTCCATCTCATCATCACTCCCGCGTTCCGTAAATCCAAAGTTCTCAACTATTCCAAAAAAAAGTTTTGAATTTTTTTAACAGGAACGTACATATAAAAATATACAAATGAAAAAGTGGCTTTAAAGTGGAGAGTGTTCGGCAAAAAAAAAAAAAAAAAAGAAAAAAAAATGGAGAGTGGAAATATATATAAATATTGGAAAAGTTATATGTCCAGACTAAACATAAAAAAGTATAAATCTGAAATTTAGGATCTAAAGATGAAATTTTTTTATATTGTTTTTACCACATTTATAACAAAGTTTGTTTTTTTAAAAAAATATCATATCATATTTTCATTAATATTCCTAACACGATTTATAATAGACTACTTCTCCATGTCAAGAAACATAATAAAAATACTAGTGTGATAGTAAAAATAATTATAAAAATTTTATTTTGATATTAATTGGATCGTTTTTAATTTTATATAAATTAAATTTTTATATAAATTTCAAATATTAAATTTTACATTTTCTCCATAATATTGAAAGATCTAGATTGAAGCCAATGAAAGCATCGGTAGTCGGTACGTGAATTGTCAGAACGAGAGAGAGAACTGTGGAATTAAAGCAAAAGCCTTCGATCACACACCAAAATTAATGGGAGAATATGGAAGGTTAAAAGCCATAGAAATTGTTTTTTTAAGTGTAGGAATTACTTTCTTTTTGTCGGTTACTTTTTGACTATGTAGCGGTTACATCTTTATAATAATGACATCATGAATAGGGCTATAACAATAACTTTCCAAAGTTAGTATAACTGAAGAACCATATTACAATATTAAAAAATTCTATGATCTCATGCACCGGTTCTGTCTAACGATTTAAATTTATTCAAATTATAATCGAAATCATAAATTTTTTATATTATTTTTTTATAATTAATTTGATTATTGTTATAATAGCAATATGATCCTATTACAAAATCATAAAAATTCCCGCATATTAACATTTTTCGAATCCAAAGAACATCTCAAAGATGTCCTATTTAGGTAGGACACACGAAGACATTCCACTCGTTGCAGTGGGTTTTAAACCCATTTTAAATTTATTCACTTTGGAAAATCTATTGGATTGCTCTTATTTAGGTAAAATAAGCTATAATTTTTTAAAATAATTTAATAAGTCATAAAACATAAATACTAATATCTATAAAGTCCAGCTCAAAAGAGTCCAAAAGATAGTTAGGACTCAGAAGCCCAAAAGATTCATAGTGAGCAAGCCCAAAATATATAAGAGCTTAATATTGAAAAGAAAAGAAAAGGAAAAGAAAAGAAAACCAACAACAACAATATGGGTAAACGATTCATATTACTTTGGCCAAAAAAAAAAATGATTCATATTACACAATTAAACGTCATCACATTCACTCTAATGAATCTCCAAAACTTCATTAGAGCAATAATTGAATTAATTATACATGTCAACCTAAAGATCCTCATCTAAAAGTTTATAAAAGTGAGCTACAACAAACTTAATACACTAGTAACCTTGTACACGCGAAGTAGCATACACTGGCCTATTTTAAATGTAACAAGCTACTTCAATTATGATAATAGATATAATTTAACAAATCCAATCAAAGGGTTACTCATAATTTTGGAACAAGTACGATAAAAGCACAAAAATTCCAATCTCAGTTCCAATCCGAGGTGATCAAAATAGTTAGAATCCACATCTAAAAGAAAATTTAGACTGTAATCCGATACCAAGTTTTTTATTGCCATTTAGAAATCTCTAGTTGTAGTCCATTTTATCGAAGTTATTTACATACACATACACATGGCTTAAATCTGTCAATATTAGTGTAGGTTATTGAACATATATATATATATATATATATATATCTCAAGACTTGTAACAAACTTTACAGAATAGTTAATGTATAATCTTTTAGCCACTCAAGCCTATATTTGTGTATGATCTTAGAATCTTCATATTTCTTTTACTTATATCAATGACCAATAGGTTTTTTTAGTAGTCATGCCTTTGATATAAAAAGAATTTAGCACTTAGAGAGCTATTGCTTATCACTACATTGTATATTGTGGAAGTTGTCTTATCTAAACGGAGCATGCTGTAAGAGCACAGGTGAGTGGTGAGTATGGCAAGCGTCACATCAAAATGCTTATGCAAAAGGTATATTTTCATGTAAAGACCTTCTGCTTCTAGTATTTAACATATAAGTCAAATGTAATGTGCTTTTTAATGCCCCATCACTTGCAAATAGAGGGTCAGTTTACTCTTTTATGTCCATGTTGGAATTACAAAAATCCATTTATTTTTGTAGTTGTAGCATCTTTTATTAGACATTCAATACTTTTTTTTTTTTGGTGTTAATATTATTAGTTTATCGGGTTATTGACTTAATATTTGAGAAACAAATTGCTTGTTAGAAATATAATCTATATGGATAGAAAGAGAAAGAAACTATGGATAATACTTGTATTGTAGAAATGCGAAAATTTATGGCAATCTAATAAAGGAAAAATGAATTCGGTAACCGGTTTTCTAATAAATCCTTCTTTACACTTATGGGATGTATTGTGTTATTTTTGGCACATTCACTGCCTTCCTTTCAAGATTTTTCTTTTTTTCTTTTACCATTCTTTCTAAATAAGTTTAAAACAAATCAAACTCTAATATTGCCTAATTCAATAGAGTGATTGTTGTTTCTTTATACTTTAACAATTTGCATCGAACTAATGAATCTCCTATTCACCGTATTTCAAGAGTCCCTCCTCCATAACAAGTACCATAACCCAAAATGTAGATTAGTAGTCTCACTCGAAAATAAGGACTTCTTACCTTAGAATTCTATTGGCTGGGTACTTCTATTGATGTGAGAGAGAGAGAGAGAGGAGAGAGAGAGGCATCAAGGCTCAAGAGGGGCTATATGTATGTACATATAGTATTTAACTACTAATTATATTTCAACATATGGATAAAATGATTGGTAGTTTCTAAAATTACTACTACTCATATAACAATGTGTTAAAAAATCATTGGTAATTATACACCGTCGATATATTACACGTGACTTATAATACCTACCAAAACCTTTTCTCGAGAGGGAGGGGGAGGGCTTCCTTTCATACCTCTCTAGGATAAATTTGCTATTGCTTTAAATTATTTTCTTAGGCCATTGGTATTTTCACAATTGTCTCTTGATTTTATTATTTACCAAAATATATATAATTTGTAAAATCAAACAAGAATTGATAAAATTATAAATTTATATTTATAATTCTACTTAAAATTTATATCTAAATGATTTGTATATATTTTAATTTTAAAAAATTTATAAAAGTTATTAACTCATAAAATCGTATCATTAGCTCGTGATTTTGAGAATGATAGCGGTACGTTGTTGTTGATATACAAGTTACACTTACACAGGACAGGACGCTTGACCCGTTTAAGAGTCTTCATCTAACGAGGACAGGATACATAGTGCGTATTGCTATACTTTCTGTGAATATCGTGTGTCGCTTAAATATCCTTACGGAAACAAGACCAAGAATTCATGTCTAATAATTAAAGCAAAATCAATTCACAAGTAGCAGCGAGGTGTCCCATATTGCAATATTAAGTTAATGAATGGAATTATTTCTCACCAATAATTGATTAATCGCACCATCCAAACTCTAGATTTGGCAGGCTCCTACTGTTACTACTCTTAATATAAAGAAGAGTTAATGTTACAAAGGGTACCTGAACTTTGACAAAATATATAATTAGGTACTTAAAGTTTGAAATTGACCAATATAATACATAAACTTTGAAATTAATAAATTTAATACCTAATAGAATTTTTTGTGCGTACTAACAGTACCTCAATCAAGTCTTTTAGGTAATAAATTGATCGATTTTAAAGCTTTTCGAGTACCAAATTAATCAATTTCAAAATTTAAGAATGTCACTTGCAAATCCAAGAGGAGTTGGAATTGTGAACGATGAGCTTAAGTAGCAGCTAGTAAAGAAGTCTACAAAATAGAAAACTTGCTAGTGTGATGTAAGGCTAAGTCGCAGTTAGTAAAGAAGTCTGCAAAATAAAAACCTTATAAGTGGGACACCAAGCCCTATGCCCAGTGTGACCACTCGATGCTTAAGTCAGTATTTGCAATGACAAGCCCACAAATTTGATGAATATGAATTGATTAGTGTGATATTACCTTAATATGGAATAGGCTGTGAATATTATAGGAGGCTGATCTGACAATTTTGCCAATGGTAGGCGAGTGGGTAGGTAGTTGGTTAGCTTAGCGTTTATAATCATAGTGGGCTTAGTGGTGATGATGGAGAAGTGTTATGACACCATGTTACGCAAAGCGATCCCGATCGAGCCATGAATGCCGAGTGAGAAACGCTTTGAGTCTCACTAAGCGTTGTGTTTGGGTCTGTATGGAGGTTAATACTGTCACTAATTAGGGACTTAGGGCTAAGTTTATTGGCCTAGCCCAGTGGAACGGAGGGCTCAGCTTGGACAGACCCGAAGTCAGGAATGGACCATCAACAAGATACTAAATTGATTATTTTCAAAATTTAAGTACCTAATTATATAATTTACCAAAGTTCAAGTACCACTTGTTATATTATCCCTATAACATACTCAAAATCCAACCTTGTTAATATTTTAATGCTGTTGAACGACAAGCCAAAATTTGCTAATAATGGATCTTCGTTGCATTATTGTACAAGCTTATTTTAAACGGAAATATTAATATTGTTTCATAAAACTTAAACATCATAACATGAGAAAACCTCAACTTTTCATGTATTTAGTTTTCTCCTAATAATCTACATGTAATGAGCGTATCACGAGCACTACTCCATTAAGCAGGTTTTTCTCAGTACTTCGAGCAATATATTTTAATCATTAAAGGATTTTCTATTTTGCTTGTGTTTGCATTACCTGCTTTTAAGGAATTCACCGACCGGTGCCCTATGGAATTAACGGGGACAGAGGCCATAATGATATGAAGAAGATAATAACTAAATGGCTCCCAACTATTGGTAACTTTAAGCCGTCAGTTTTTATCTTCATCAAACGACAGACAGATTCACAATAAGCGCCCATGGAAAAATAAGAATTCATTTGGATTAGTTGAAATGAAAAGTTATGCCTTTTGATGGATTTGTAAATTGTAATAACTCTTTTGGTTAGGGATGGATAAGATAAGAAGCTCTCCTCTGTAGATATTGTTTTAAAAAATTGAATAGGTATTTGTTAACCTAGATTTCTTATATCGAATATGTTTATATCAATGACATACACAAACTTAATCTCTAGTGTAAAAATTTTTTAAAAATTAATAATTATGTATTATTTTCTTGTTTAGATACACATTGATTAGGACATACTTAAGATAAAGAATGCACGATTTATATATCTGTCCCAAAAAGATTGGAATTATAATCTACTATGTGACACTTAAAAATAAACGAGTATTTGTTATATCCATAATGTTGTTCTTGCATTGTCTCTATCAATTAGAAGTTTACACAAAAGTACATGCTATGAATTAGAGTTTTTTTTTTTTTTTTAACTAGTTCTACCACTCACGCCTTTCATTATGATTGGTGGATACACTATTAGAATAGCATACTGGGGACAACAACCATTCATCAATTACACACTTGAAATACATACTATCTAAAAGCTATCAAACATGTGTACTAGAGTATATATCAAACCCATGACTTTTTATCCTTTTTTTTTTTTAAATTTAAAATAACATTAGCGGCTTATGCTGAAAAACATTATGTTTAAAATTATAATTGAGTTAATGTTACAATTATATTTAAAAGGATAAATAATGAAAACGATATCTCAACTTTCACAAAAAGAACAATCAAGTATCTAAAGTTTGGTTTTGAACAATTTGGTACCAATAAAATTTTTGTTGATATTTTTCATACCACAAGTTTGGTTTTGAATAATTTAATACCTAAACAAACTTTTTATTGACTTTTTTATACCTAAAGTAAGTAAAATAAGATGTGAAAAAGGTTCATGAAAATGTTGTTCAAGTATAAATTATTCAAAGTGAAATTTCAGGTATAAAAAACGTCAACGAAAACTTTGCTCAAATATCAAATTGTTTAAAACCATATCTGATTATTCTTTTTGTGAAAGTTGAGGTATCATTTTCATCATCATCCCTATTTAAAATCACAAGATAATCATAGTATTACTATTAGAGATAAATTACAATATACGCATACACATTGAATTTCAATAACAACAGAATTAATAACACAGTAAATCAAGCATAGCCATTATAACAACTTAAATTAAAAGACTAAGATGGATTTGATCATCTGGGCATGTGATTGGTTTTGTGTTATAATTAACAATAATGATTTATAGATCGGACCAACTTAGTTGGTTTTAAAGCGTAATTATCAAATTTTATTTTATCTACTAGTAATATTTTACACATTATATACATTATAGTGATAATTTATTTGTTACTCCTATGATCTATTGTGAGCAAAAAAAAATTCCGTAAGAGCATATAGTCACACCTTCTTTCATTGTAAATAGAGGTTCCAACAAATTTTGAACTAAAACTTACTGCGTACATATATAAAAACCTGTCCGACCATATAGACGTCAGCAAGATTCAATACTAGGTCCTACCTAGATTCAAATCCCCAGATAGCCTTTTGAGCCACGCAACTTCAATTTCTATATGTGCACTAAATTACCCCTTGCACGAGGTGCATTGCCATTGAAAGCTCCTTGAAAGGACCATATCTATTATCTAGTCTTAAAATTTGCAAATTCTGGTCATCTAAACCAGGAAAAAGCCAACACTGGACCATAAAGTCTTTGGTAGCAGGAAAACTATAACACCTTCAAATTGAACAAAGGCAGAGATTGTTGAAATCAGCCAACCAACCACACATAAAGCTATAAAAACTAGTCCACATCATCTCATCTGCCTTCCCTAATACTGATCATGATTCATATAACTTTCTTACTTCTAAAGAAATGCTTTCTATTTAATTTCTGTACTTGTACAATATACTGCTTCCTTTTTACTATATAATCAAAAAGTGACTCTAGACATTGTGGGCTGCAAGTATAGGGTGTTTATTTAATTTTTGTAAGTGTCTATGGTTAAGCCAAAGAGAATTTTGAGCCTTATTCTGAGGCTCCTAGCAGTTGGTGCATCTCTCTCAGCAACCATTGTTATGGCGACTAGCCGGGAGAGAGCAAGCTTCTTTGCTCTATCTTTTGAAGCAAAATACAATGACACTCCAGCCTTCATGTAAGTCTTTTCCCATCACATTTCATGAAATAATGATTTCATCTTAAACTTATATTCAACTATGGTGTTTGATGTAGATATTTTGTGATTGCCAATTCGATCGCAGCCGTCTATGGCTTTCTAGTCATCTTTCTTCCTCCACAGAGCATGCTGTGGAGAATAGTAGTCGCATTGGATTTGGTAAGAATTTCAGGTTCTAGCTAATGGAATTAAATAAAGTAAATAGAATTTAAAGCACAATTTATTGGAAAAACAATCACTCTGCAATTGCTTGGACCAGGTTATCACCCTGTTGCTCACATCAAGCATTTCTGCTGCAGTAGCAATTGCTCAAGTGGGAAAGAATGGAAATTCTCATGCCGGCTGGCTACCGACCTGTGGCCAAGTCCCCAAGTATTGTGAGCGGGCAACTGGGGCTCTAGCAGCTGGTTTTGCCGCGATCTTAATTTATGTACTGCTGATTCTTTGGTCAATCCACCCTGTTATAAATCCTTTTCTTGTTTGATTATTTTGGTCCTAGAAGAACACTGAGACAGCAACGCGAACTTGTTATTTTCTTTCATCACAACTTTCCTCATGAATGACAAAGACACGGACAGCATAGTAAAGCAATATTTTACATGTTAAATTACTGTGGTTTATTGAGTGCCTATATGTAAATGCTATCTCAAGTTTGGCTACACCCACCATCCGAATAAGTAGCTAGAATATTACTGATTCATCTGATTCATTACTTAACACTCCACCTTCCGGGTTAAAATTTTGATTAAAACCCATCAAATGAATAGCTTCAATAATCAAGGATGAAACGATTATGCATAAATTCAAACTTGAGACCTCTTACTCCAACATTGAACTAAGATTAGGTTTACAACCGCCTTGTCTAAAAGATTAAGTTTCTAGAGAGTAATATGAACTCTGATATTTATTACTAAACATTACAAGCAAGCTTTTGGATTTAATTGCCTGTTTGAAGAGTGATCTCTTTTTAAAATACATCATTTTTAGCTGCCATCAACCCTTCTAACATACCCTCCTCTGTCATTCGCTGCCACTGCCTCTGTTCTTCATCATCATTCCAGCAGCTTTCATCTTCAATGAAGATCCCACTTATGAAATCCACCCAGTGTAGTCTGCAGTGTCACTTACAACACCTCTACACGCCACTTCTTACATCCCTAACACCAGGTTTAAATTAAGATCAACCAAATGTTCTCCTATTAGGATCCAGATGGCATTTTACTTAGGTCCTATGCCAAGAAAATCCCAATTGGTTCTATTAGCATCTCCAAGATGTGCTGAATTGATGGATAAGAAGCTCTTGCAGATCTTACATGGCAATAGAGTTCAGCGTTAGCTGCTTTTTTGCTTCTGCCGAGGAAATCTCACCACCACCTTTAGCTGCCCAAATGGCCACCAACCCCTCTTCCTTTCTCACCGCGCCCACCCTTAAACCCACCTCAGTCTCTCTCTCCCCTCTAACCTCCCCCTTCCTTCTTTATTTCTTTGTTTGTTGGTTCTAACCCTTCAACTACCACCCATAATTTCAACCCCCATCCACGCGGCCGTTAATACCAAACCCACCATTTTAGTAGCTGAGAAGCTTCATGAAGCAAGACTTCTTCTGCTCAGAGAATTGACCAATGTTGATTGCTCTTATAACCTCTCTCCGGTAGAGCTCTGCGCTAAGATCTCACTTTGTGGTGCTTTGAAAGTACGAAGTGGAACTAAGTTTTCTGACTCTTGGTTGGGGTTAAGTGTTGTTAGAACAGCTAGTGTTGGGATCGATAATGTGGATCTTAGTGCCGCCATGGAACATGGATGTTTAATTGTTAATGCTCCCCCACCGCAAATATGGGATTGCTTTTGCATTGGTAATGGGTGTAATACATGCCGCGTTCAGCAGCCGCAATCATATATGTGGTGGCAGCATTAACAACCAAAAATGCATGTTCCATAACAGCACTAAGATCATATTATCAATCCAACACAGATGTTGCAATATACCTCCAACAAGATTCAAGATAGTTCCATTCCATGCAATCAAAGCATCACAAAGCGAGTTGAACTTACGAAGAGAGAAGTCACAAAGAGCAGTCCCTTAGCGAATTCTCTGAGAAGGGAAAGACTTGCTTCATCAAGCTTCTCTGCCACTAAGGTGATGAATTTGGCATCAAGAGCCGGGAGAGAGTTGAAGTGTTTGAACCAACGAGGACAGAGGAACAAAGAAGGGAGGAGGAGTTTAGAGGGGGAGAGAGAGAGCTTGGTGGGTTAAAGGGAGGATGTGGTGAGGATGGAAATGGGGGTGGTGGCCATTTAAAGTGGTGGAGAGATTCCCACGACAGAAGCAAAGAAGAGTAGGGTTTATAGCATGCTACACGCTGTGATATTCAGTATATCTTTTTATTGAAGGGGGACGTATGTTTTGGAATAACACTCAGATGAGGAAATCTTCCATTTACTCCATGTAACCGTTTCACTTTTGTTTGAAACGCTGTAGATAATGTTTAGTTAGCTCCAGTTCTGGCATAATGTTAACTTTACATGAATATCACATCTGAAAGCCTCAACTAGTTGTAGTTTTAATTTCATCAAAAATTAAACCACTGCTAAGGTCATAATCCTCCATCCATAATGGCACCATTTTGTTTTGTGTCCATCCAAGCGGGTACACAAGTTGCAACTAGCCAAGCCTCTGAGTACTTGATAATGTGTTTTTACTATTTAAGCCAATTCAATAACTAAATCACGGAAGGGAAGCAGTAGCTAACATATATATCAGAAAATGGACAAAAACTGGTTAGTAGTAGTTCTAAATTTCCAAGGCCCTATTTTAAAATAATCGGTCAACAGAAGGAAGCCATTACCCTCCATGGTCAGGTACATTTGTTTTAGGGCAAGTTCCATCATTTAGGCCTTAAAAGAAGAAATTTTTTATTTTAAGAAAGTTTTAGATTTGTTATAACTTTTATAGACAATTATGTATTTTTTGTCATCTGTGGTGTTTTAGGTTGTCCTTTTATTCACTTCGTGTTTATAAGTTTTAGGGCATTTCTATTTTTGATAATTTTTAGGATTGCCTATAAGTGTATGTCCTATGGCAAAAACATAATGAGTTATCATCAGTAATACATATTTTGAGCCGTCTTACTGTACATTTTCCCAAATTTTCAAACTTTTTCTTTATTTTTGATTTTTTGGATGCCAATTATCTGGAAAATCATAGAACCAATAGGTTATTGAGGATCGTTTTTTTATTATTCTTAGAATCAACAGGTTGTGATAAAATGCACTATCAATTTGTTGCATCACTAAAGAACTAATTTTCTTAAATCAACATAGAATATATAGATAAGCAAATATACTAACAATTCTGCTTTGAAAATATTCTGATATAATATGGATAAGATTAAGAGACTGTATGAAAAAGGATGAAAGTAAAAATAGAAGGAAAGATAATCCAACTACACCCCGTTTAACAAAAAACTTAGGTGGTCAACTGTCAACTGGTGGAGCTTTGATTAAATTTTTTGACAAATAAAACAATCCGCACAGAGGAAAATGGGATCCATATGAGGACGTTGTCCTATTTGATTCCACTCCAAATTTATTTTGCATCCATTATAATTTATAACTATGAAAAACCTTATAAAACTGTGAACTTATACAATCTTATGAGTTAACTCATGACTTTAGCAACTATAACACAGCATGATTTAGCAACAGCTATAAATTTGAAGTTTTGTTATACAGAAGGAAATACGGTCATTAGGTCCTTGAACCTTGTAATTATGAACACGTTTATAAGTTTATGCAACATATCTACATTTGGAACATAATCTTCCCCAAGGATCTCCAGAACCTTAGCACATAGGCACTCCTGCATTTCTTGATGGTATGATGGAAGCACCAATACAAAAGCACAAGTGGTTCGAGTTGTACTGTGACCTGCTAAGAATAAAGAGTTGAAATTATCTACTATCATGAGTTCCATCCCTGAAATTTTTTGTCAGGGCTGTTAAGAAACTCTCTCCCGGAGCAGTGTTTTGCTTCTCTACAAGTTGTAAAATGGACTCGTCAGTTTCTTTTTCTTAGCCTCCAGACATCCCAATTTAACTTAGTTGAAATATGTCTTCACAAAATCATATTGACATTAATGAACAAAGTAAATTATAATGACTTTTGCTTCTATGTATGAATTGGAGCTGCTTTCACCTCGAAGCATGACATGGACCTTGTTACAAAATACAGAAGATATAATTTAGCATCTATTCTAGAATTCAAATCCGCTTATCATGTCTCAACTCCATTTAATCATGTGATAATTTCAAATGCATTGTCAAAATTATTGGCCATTGCAGGTATACCTCGCAAATCCTCACAAAAAGGATTATATAATTTTAGACCTCTGGCCATGATTTGGGTGAATGCACTTTTTAGAAGTTCAGAAGAAGTGAACGCAAGCCTTGCAAAGTTAGGGGTCTATTCTACCTAACCAATATCTTTGGAGATATATTTGCAATTTGCCCATTAATATCTTAAATATATAAGGTATATGTATATTTTTAAAAGTTATATGGAGATAAAAGTACACTCCGGAAGGTAGAGGGCTCTATTGGTTAGACTTGCATTTACAATCTATCCTATAATTATTTAAACACATGAACCTTAAACTATGTCCTAGTTCCCACAAGGGTCAAAATATATATAAATTTCACAGCAATCTAAACTTATCTTAACCTTGAAAAACCAACTAAGGCATGCTGCTTTGGCCGCAATTTCTTAAGAACAAGCAAAATTTATATTTTAGCCATCCACTTTCCTATGGTAGAGTCCGCAGATTCCACCATATATCGTGCCATCATCTAAAGTTCAAAGAGAATATAGAAAAAAAAACTGAGAATTTGATTGAAGCCCTCATGGCTCTTTGCTTTGATACCATGATAAACGTTACGTTCTCAATCAGCTAATCTAAATACTTAAACTTGTGATATCATCGAATCATTGGTATATGAAGGAAACCGATTGCTGCTATGAAGACTTCCCCAAATAAAACCTCTGTTCGTTTTGATATAAGAAGCCCTTCCAAATTCAGTAGATTTGCACCGGCAGACCGCCCTCACTCTTTCGTATGGGATATGCGTAGAGTAACCATGATCCCTAATGAACATGTAAATGCAGGACCTGTTAATTCCAAAAAATAATAACAGTGTTTATCCTAAGATAATTATAGCATCTTAGAATGCCATACCAAAAGCTTGAGGAACTCCTCCTTTAAAACCTTTCCATTTTATTCTCTTTGTTCTTAAAGAGACATTAACAAGTAATATTTCCATGTATAAATAACCAAAGACAGATGTTATTGACCAATTAATAAATATCATAGTGAATTGCAATGTTAAGTATGAAAACCAGTATTTATTTAGGAACTCCACTTTATCTACTAAGGACTTTCATATAGAGGTTCTAAATCCCTTAAGTTGAACCCGAAGTAAAGATAACATTACTAAACATTCGAAGATGCATATGGTAGCCTTAGAAAACGAAAATTGTCTAATGCTTCTATGTTCTTACTTTCTGGTTTTGAACCATGCATATATAGGTCATCAACAATTTGGTATTAAAAAGAGAAAAAGATATAATAAGGAAAAAGAAAATTACCACACTCAGATCTCCATTTTTTTAAGTGAGGACAGAGGTAGGACATGACATTGTGGTCCAAATGATTATTAATACCACAAGGACCAACCTTGGTTTTAGCATGCTGTTGTAACTATATCCTCTGGATGTCCGGAATATTTCCATAAGAAAAGGAGGGTGGCGGACCACCAACTCCATGCTGCCTAAGTTTCTTTCAAATGCTTTCGAGTTTTAACCAAAAGAGGTGATACCAATACGAGAATTAAAGTGATTAATCCCATTAGACTAAGAAGAGAAAGAAAATCTACTAGCAAAGCCAAAGTTATCGTGAACAATCCCAAAATTCTCTCCTCCTAGGATGACCTAACTGGAATCCTTGCTGCTATGCACAAGGTCTTTTACTTAGCATTTGAATATTCTCCAGATAAATATTGAGTTGTAATTCACTTTCATTAGTGAATCACTATGGTCTTGGACCCTATCTATAAAACGAAAACAAGAGTTTCTGTCATTCCAATTTTTCAGGGAAAATTTTAAATATTTTTCAATATCAAAGAAGCTGTGATAGGAAGAAGGTCTCCTGATCCGCCAATGACCTTAGTTCATCTTTGGAAATTACATTTGATTACTTTGCAATTTCCTGAAGATGTTTTTGGTGGTTTTTCTATCAATTTTCTGTTTAAATTGTTAGGATTTTCCCCAGCAACTTGCATAATGCTCCCAGCTTACATATGTACTCAGACAATAATTGCTGGCCCAACAATTATGAGAACATCACTGTCTTGATGTTGATGTGAAACCGAATGATCCTATGCTGTTGATTGGTCTTTTTCATATCTTTCTGATCATTTGTAAATTGTGTCTTACAAAATTGAACAAATGATCAGTGAAGTTGATTTTATTTATACTTTGTTTTATTTTTTCCAAAAAGACCAATTAAAATTAATTTCCAATGCATATATCTTTTAAATATTTTATCTTAGAAGTATGTAAATGTTTACTTCATAACTTCTGTTCTCTTATCACTTTATTTGTCATAATTGTAAAATAGAAACAAATAAATTACAAATTGAATAATTTTCCAAACAAAGATTTCAAACCAATAATAAGATGATTTATCTTACCAAACTAGTAGCTGGTAGATATGATTCGAGCATTCTTTTTATAGATTAGTGCAATTAGAGAAAATCAATTTCTCCTTTAAAAGAATGTTATCATAAATTTTTCCATCCGACCTATAATTTAAAGATAGATTAACTGCTTTATTAGTATGATAAACATTACATTCACAGCTAACTAATATAAAAATTTAAACTTGTTAGATTTTTGTCATTAAAGTTTATTGGTTAATAATATTATTGTATCATTGGCACATGAAGAAGGAAGCCTTTTCTTCTTACACTTTACTTTGTCTTTGAAAAATTCTGGAGCAATTGTCTCTCTCAGATAGGCCAAAAATGGTCGATTTGCTGTTATGATGGTATCACCTAGACAAAACTCAAATTGATAAAAGAAGCCCTTCCAAATTCAGTTGCATTAGCAGAGCTCCCTCACTATTTCATAGTCGGATATACAATACAAAGAACAAGTACTCTCCTTAATGAAAATGTAATACAGGAACGGTTGGTTACAGAACACGATGACAATATTGTCAGAATTATAGTATGAGGTTATCTTTACGAGCAAGGCTCTTGACACACCATTTGTAATATACATATGGTGTGTGACTATTAATTTTTTTCTAACTTGTAGCCGAACAAATGACAATTATTTTAGAAACTATCCACTATCATATTTATATGTTGAAATATAATTAGTAGTTACCTATCATGTGTACATACATGTAGTGCTTACTACTTATTGAATATTTTTATGGTTTTAATGGGACCGATTCCATTAGAAAATTAAATGACTCAGATCGATTCCAACTGTAATCAAACTCTTGAAACTTCTTTTATACCGTAGAAATTCACCTTTTATAAATAGCAACAAGCGCTCTACTTGGCGAAAAAGTATTCAATAGATAATACACATCACAAATAACTACCAATCATATTTTGACATGCTGAAGAGATAATAGGTAGTTTTTAAAATAATAATCATTCGTGATTTATAAATATGACTATGTGTTAAAAAATTACTAATACTTACTCATCACCTATATATTATATGTAATGTGTATTATCCACCTAAGGTTTTCTTATTAAAACCACCACGGAACTGTAAAATTTTTTTCATAAAAGAAGGACATTTTAATTGTATGATTTTTATCATTTTCTCAAAACAAGCAAGCATCCTTCTTGATGATTTTATTATATGGCAAAGATATATACCTTGTATTAAAACCAGACGAAGGATGCCTCTTTTAAAGGACAAGTCCAGCTGATATCAAGAAGAACAGAAAGAAGACAAATCACTGTGTGCACGTGTCTTTCATTTAGCATTATAATATCTGCATGAAATCAATATACAAATATCGTACTAGACTATATATATAACGAATGAGACAACTAAAATAATCGAAGTAGATCATTGATACTAAACTCTTAAATTGGTCGGCAGTAGTTGCTAATCTAATAAGTTCTTCTTTGGGAATTACATTTGACTGCTATTCCCTGGAGATGGATTTGGACGTTTCTCTATCAACTTTTGGCTTAAATTGTAAGGATTTCCCCCATAGTTTCGTCCATGGCATCACGATATACAGGACTAACTGTACGTCGTCTGTACTTAGAAAAATATTCCATAAATAATACATACTACATGTATATATACATGTATGTATGTATGAATGTTCGTAGCATGTAACGGCCCCTTATGCTTTGTCCATGTACTCGGTTAAATCCTTTTGATAGTTTGTGAATAGTATCTTACAAAATTAACTACGAAACAAATCTAATAAAGTTTATTTATTTTATACTTTTATTTTATTTATTTAAATGAAATCAATTAAAATTATTTTCAAATGTATATATTTTTTAATTTTTTTTAAAAGTACATAAATATTTACTTGACAGCTTCTATTCTCTAATTACTATATATAACATGTTTGTCAAATAAAAAAAATGCAAATTAGATAATTTTTCGATCACAGATATCAAAGAAATAATAAGATGATTTTACTGCCAAAATTAGTCTCCTAGATACTAGACATGGTTCAAGCATTCTTCGGATTAATTTAGCTAGAGAAAATCATTTCTCCTCTGAAAGATGATTATGTTGTTTAAAAGCGTCTCAATTTCACCGATCTCGTGAGGATCAAATTAGGCTAGCCCATGGGTTAAGGAGTTAGTTTCCACTTGCTTACTTGCATTAAAAAAAAAAATTAATCATAAAAATATGACTCATATTTCAATATTTTTACAAATGAGTGATTTGAGTTTTGATTTTTAACAAATATATAACTTATGCTTTGATATTTTGACAATCAAGTGGTTTGAGTTTTATTTTTGAAGAATGCATGATTTGTATTTTGTGCTTTTGTGAATAAGTGACCTAAGTTTTAATTTTTGACAAATACATAACATGCATTTTATCATTTTGTGTTAATAATGTTTTTAAATTAATTCAATCAACCAATGAAAAAAAAGTCATGTGACCCTAATCTATTATTAATAAAAAGTGATAAAATACAGGTTATATATTTGTTAAAAATTAAAACTTATGTCACTTATTTCTAAAAGTACAAAACACAAGTCATGTATTTGTCAAAAATAAAACTTGGATCACTTGATTATAAAAATATCAAAACATTAGTTATGTATTTGTAAAAAATAAAGACTCAAATCACCTGTTTGTAAAAGTACTAAAACAGAGTCATGTTACTGTAATTTACCCTTTATTTTTTTTTATTTTTCCTAGTTTTTAATCAAGTTTTTTATATTTATAAATGTATTATATGTAAAATATATAAAGTCTTTATTATAGGGGTGAGTGGATTCAGGATGGGTGGGTATGATGTTCTACCCATAAGGTGTAGGATTCGAAGTTTTGTATCTAGAACCTTCCATGTGTCACCTTAGACCTATCTTGTACCATGTATCTTGTAAAACTTACAGGGTATAAAGTACTATGTGAAACTTGTAAATTTTTTTCTTCTTTTTCGAATTTCAATTTTCAACATGCAAAACTATCTTGTTTATATATATATATATATATATATATATATTCATTATATCATATTTAAAAAAATTTAAAATTAATTTTTTTAATATCATAGGTTTTACGATATGTATAACTTATTTACATGTTAAAATTGAAATCTATAACAAACACTTATAGAACCTGATTATATGATTTTAGCAAAATTATAAAATATCTAGTAAATTCTAAAATCAAGAACTCTAAAAGCGCATATGTATTGGTTAGTCTTAGAAGATCAATAACACTTTTTATATAACTCAGAAGTTCAAGTACATATCATCAAAAATCTTTCAAAATAAAAATTATAGGTACTTCCATAATAAATTTGTGCCGGTTTTTCTAAATAAAAATTTCACAAGGTAAATAATAATCTTAATTTAAAGTGATTGCAAAATGAAAAATAGTGTATTATAATTATTTTAATTGCTTGTCCTCCTGTTGGCATTATTACAAGGCATAATAACAATGTTTATTAGTAAATATCAAAGGGTTGTTAACAAAGGCTTATTACGCGGATGATTTGTAAGTTAAGCTATTTGGTTAGCTAATATTTATATAGATTTAATGTACTTAATCATTTTTTAGTACATAATGGTCTAACATTTTGTTAATTCAAGTAAATCACAAGTAGGAAGCCAAATTATATGCAAACTAGTCTGTTGTGTGTTGTTTGTTATAAATAGTGTTACAAATCAACCGAGCTATTTGCGAACTACTCTAACATCACCTTCTACACCTAGTAACTCTGTTGAGCCTACCATCTAATATTCTAATCTAATTTCTCTTATTTTTAGACCAAGCAAGTTGAATTAGAAGAAAATTTGTTGATCTTCTGAACTAGACCAAGCAATAAAAACATGAATTATATGCTTTAGATTGCAGATTCAATGTTTCTTGGGCAACATAGAGGAACATGAGAGTCCCTAGCATTTCTCTTCAGGTCCGTAGCAGAGAAGACAGTGTAAACAAGCAGGAAAGTACCATTAATCTCAGCACCTAAGCCTGTGCCTTAGCTGTATCTAGATGCAAGCTCGTTGGCACCACCGCCATATCGGTCGAAATAGGCCTTTTGGAATGCCTTTGCAAGCCCACTACCACATGCAGTGCCCAGGCATTGAGCCACAATGTACATGATGGTTCGGTCCTTGCCAAGAGCAGCCCGACTATTGCTGGGTAATGCGTCCTCTCGTTGACAGTCCTGTACAACTTTAGTCCATTTTGCATAAACTAAGATTGTTAAGAAACAATTTAGGTAATTGGAGCGATTTTCATTTTTCTTTTAATATATATACAACACAAATCATAAGTCTGTTAGTTTTAATTTTTTTCCTCACTTTTTATCTTTTTGTATTTGCCAAGAATAAGATGCCAAAAGATGAACATCGCTGAAAACTTTCTTTTTGAGCTGGCTGTTTATAGCTCAAATGCAGCTAATAAGGATACTAGAAAACAAGAACAATAAAAGCAACTTCATACTTTGACATTGCAAATGAACCATATCAATATTGGCCAGATAATTTCTTCTAGAACCCGACCAGACTTTGAAACTGACTGAACCTAACCGAACCTAACAAACCTACCGCACCAATTTTCTCAAAATCTGTCCACAAATTGTAGTCAAACAAAAGGAAAACCTTACATTAAATCCCCCAACTAAGATTGTGGAAGCTTAAAGTTGAAAGTCATTAAAACCTAACGCAATGAATTCCTAATAAAATCCACCCATTTGCTGATACTAATTTCTATTGTTGCTGACGTTGGTTGGTTTCTAGTTTGGGTAGGACATGTGTTGGCAAATGTGATATGGACCATGGTGCTTGTTTTCCTAAGTTAGAGTTTCATTGCTATTAATAGTGTTTTTATTTGGAATTTAAGTGCTGGTTAGTGTAAGTAATAGCTTTCAAGAGTCATTTAGTGTTTCATTATGTTGTTTACTACATTTTATAGTTCTTGTTTTTTTCTAAGTTGAAGCTTTGAAGTTGTCAAATGGTTCTTGTATAAGGTATTTAATTTATCTTGTAGTGCTTGGTTTAAGATGTCCTTAGCCGTTTCACTATGGCGTTTATTATATTTTTCTATTGCTAGTTTATCTAACTTAGAGCTTTGAAGCTACCAAATGGTTTTTTCTACAAGATTTTTCTAAGCTATAGCCATCAAGGGTTGGCTGGGTTCAGTTGTTTTCTAAGTCGGGTCGGGTCTAAAGAAATAAGATATCCAGCCAATATAAGATAATGTGTTTGTATGCCAAGTCAGCCTAAAAATTTGAGTTGGTTTTTATTTTGCTTGTTTTATTGTCTACATTATTGTGTAATTTACCCATATAAATATATAGATACCCTCATATAAAATTATAAATGTAATAAATACCAATAAATTTTTTGTTTTAATCACTTTTTTACAAAAATACTAATTCAAAATCTCCTTTTACAATCTATAAAATATATTTTTAAAATTTTTTTCGTAAAAGTGCATACATTTTGACTTGGCAAGTCTCATATCTTATCATCAACTTCATCATAATCATAAAATGGAAACATATAAGATACAGGTAAAGATAATTTTTCAAACATTAGATTGAATCCTCACTTGCAAGGAACTGGGTTGTAATATACCTCAATCTCAATAAACTATGTTAAGTAATAGATAGAAAACTCCTCACCAAATCCACAGGTTCTAAATCAGAATGACATGGTTCTAAAATTTATCAGGCCTATTAGAGTATGATATCTTAAACCCAAATCTTTATGCACTCATTTTACCTATTTAGTTAACCGGTAACAAGTAACCCACTTAACATTCATCAAAAGTCATTAAATATAAGTGATAGGTTGTTGACCATATAAGTATGAAACCATACTTGTGCAAGGAGCACAGCTCCATAATCACTAATGTCAAGGACTCAAAAGACCATCCAATGGCCACCACAAGATTGAAGACAAAGAGATACATCAACCACGCTTCTAATCTTATGTTTCTATGCATGGTATTAAATCCCTATTTTACTGTTATTTTCTCTTCTCAATCTTCAGATGCACCCCAAATTCAGGATGGAAGAAAACCTTATACATTACAGAATGTCGATAATCAGGAGATAATGTGAAAGTAAACTTGGATAACATTAGAGAGAGCACGACCTTTAGCTCGGTCATAGCAAAGTTTTGCCCAACACAGGTTCGGATTCCAGTCCCAAATGGCATAAAAAGGTGAGGAAGCTTGCAAGCTGCAGATATACCATTTGAGAACCTTTCTGGATGAAACTCCAGGACACTGGAACCCCAGTTCATCGAATCATGATGCAGAGCAGATAGTGGATACCAAATATTTATGCCTTTCGGGATCACATAGTTCCCAAATTTCATGTCCTCAGACGTTTCTCTGGTCAGAAATGGCCCAGGAGGGTACAGCCGCAGCGTCTCATAGATTACCATTGTTAGCTGCACGGCAAAAGAAAGTGTTTGATATCTCTAGTCCCTAAAACGTTATTCAGAAGAAGCTGTAAATTTGAAAGTTTTGGTGTGAAGATACCGTTTTCATCTTATGCAGCATATCCATGTTTGGAACTCCAGCATCTCCAAAGATCTCCAACACCTCATCACGTGCACGTGCCTGCCACTCTTGATAATGTGCTAAAAGAACCAGAGCAAAGGCAATGGCAGTACCAGTGGTTTCATGCCCAGCCAAGAACATAGATTTGCAATTGTCTACTATTAGGTGCCTATTGGATCCATCATTGAAGTTCTTAACAAGGGCTTGTAAAAAACTTTCTCCCGAAGCATTGCTCTCCTTTTCTACAAGATCGATAA
Organism: Combretum micranthum; assembly: GCA_024138025.1. Taxonomy (NCBI): domain Eukaryota; kingdom Viridiplantae; phylum Streptophyta; class Magnoliopsida; order Myrtales; family Combretaceae; genus Combretum; species Combretum micranthum. The sequence goes on from JAMXBD010000065.1 coordinate 1,744,461, forward strand.
TGGATCTTTCAATTTCTTTTCCTAGCCGCCATATGTCACGATTAGTCTTGGTTGGAATATGCCTGCAGAAAATTTCAGAGACATGAATGAAATATCCAGTTATAATGGCATTGCTTCCTATGTGAAGGAGGAGCTGCTTATGTCTCAAAGCACATTTACAACATTTTTGAATCTTCTCAAACCACATCCATTAAAACATTCATGGTAACATATGATCAAGCATACAGTGCGAGTTAACATTAAGCTATATGTCTCAAGAAGTCAATCTTGGAATGTATTTGTTATACTTTACGTAATCAAAGCTTCAAAATTGTCGAACTTTATTGTAATAATTTCAGGAGGATGACTATTAGTGACCTTTGATGCAAGTGATTCACCATCACGGAAATTGTCTATCCCCACTAAGGTTAGCAGCTACCATAGTCCCTCCACCCACTAAATAGTAGAAATCTCTAGTATCCACAACCTCTCAAGATCAATGGGGCAATATTCGACAATGAAATTGCTATTGATGGAGAAATCTGAAAAACATTTTCTGTAAAACAAACAAAATTAGTTTATTGCCTTAATGAGCAATAAACTTGACTCATGTCTGCTCAAGATTTGAGCTCATACTTTTCATACTATATCCGGAAGAACTCTTTACCTTACCCCAGGAAGACCAACTAATGCATGCTGCCTTGCCAGCAGATCCTGAAGCATGACCATCTTAGCAAAAATTTCATTTCCCAGAGCATAGTTGCTCCCAAAGCAAGTTTTAGAAATTATTTCTGCTGAAAGATTTTTCAAATCCTCATAGACTTGCAAAGAAGCGACCCCTCCTGCTTCCTCAACTCTAGCTCCCCATCTTTCCATCATTGAGGTGGCAGATTCCACCATACTTTCCACCATACCCTACGGGAGGATTGATAAATACCGTCAGTTCATAGCAACAAGAAAACAACATAGGAACATGTAAACCTTTTTTCCATACCTTTACTTTTTCATTAAAGAACTCTGGAGCGATTATCTTTCTCTGATGTGCCCATGATTGTCCCTTTGCTGTTATGAGACCACTGCCGAACAAAACTCCTCTGTACTTTCTTACATAAGAAGACCTTGCAAATTCAGTAGATTTGCATTGGCAGAATTCCCTCACCATGTCAATGTCACTAATGCATACGATGACCATAGTTCCCAATGTGAATGTAAATATGGGGCCTATCCATTCAGAAACATGAGAAAAGAAAAATGTCATCCAATGAAGTTCTGACACCAAAGACAGTTTTGCTTTAGCTATGGTCCCCTTTTTTAATTCTTCTTTTTGGTCATGAGATCATGAACTAAATCAGAATTTCTGGGAACAGATAAAAATGAGCATAACAGAGCAAAGGAAGCAGCAGGATATATCAGACATCTAAGAGGTTGTACAAACGTTGGTGTATCACTAATTAAATTAGACCGTCTTTCCCCATAAAAGAGAGGAAGATATCGTATCGACTAGTATGCAATATTTTCTTCAAACTTTGAATTTCAAAGAAACAAAGAAAAAAGCAATGAAACTTTTTTTATGTATTTAAAAATTTCATGACTTAAGATTTCCTGAAAAGTGAGACAATATTACCATAATCAGCTCTCCATTTCTCTATGTGAGGAAAAAGATCCAATATGAAATAATGTTCCAAGTGATTGCTAACACTGTACTGATCTGCCTCTTTCTTAGTCTTCTCTGAATGAATTTTCTTGATGTCTGGGATATTTCCAACAAAAAAGGATGGTGGGGGACCAACAATCCCCTGATGTCTGAGTTTCTTCCGCAGCCTTTCGGGTTTCAACCAAAACAGATGATAGAAATACGATGCCAGGCAGATTAATCCTGTCAGACCAAGTGAAAAGAAGATGTTCACGATCAAAGCCATAGGTATCAGATAGTGTCCGTGCTTCTTCGGTATCTAAGGTGAATGCTTATTCATGTAAAGGAATGGGCCATTCAGGCATTTTCGTAGTCTTGTCCGGCAACAGGAAGCTTATTTCAGGTGTAAAAGATTCCATGTCGTAAAACCACAGAAGATGCCTGGAACTAAACGACATGTAAAGTTGACAAACTAATAATATAAAGATAATGGTTTTATAAAGAGACAGCCAGTGCAGAGGTGTGACATACTATTAAAGCAAATTTCCACAATGACATTGGCTTTTACATCACATTCATTTGGGGTCATTTTATGGTCTAGCCAAAGCGATAAATCGGTTGTTTTATTATAATCTGGCCTCCACCTCGCCTAGGATCACAATCGCACAGCATAATATAAGCACCTGACACCAATAGTAAACATTGTATTTGAAATTTCTTAAATTTTCACCTAAGCTAGAAATGAGTTTAGATAAATTAAATGAATCAAATGAATTATAAGATGTAAATAATCAAGTTGACATAATTAAATTAGTAATTAATTAAGTTGAAATTTGATATTTGAATTCCTAAACCCCTAAATATGTTGTATAAATGTTTATTAGATTCCTAAACCACTAAATTCTAAGTCTAAATTCTAATATCTAAATCCTCACATATTTTGAGTTCATTTGTTTGTCTAAATAAATGAATTTAAATTATAAAATAAACTTAGTTAATAAATTTAAGTTTCTGTTTGGCTAACTTTTTTAGTAGATCTTTTTCAAGAAATTTTTTAACAAATTATTTATCAAGAAATAGCTATAAATAAAAAAAAAAAAAAAGTTGGCAATTCTCATGAAAAAATTAAATAGATCAACTACAGATAAAATATAGATGCAAATCGGACATATTTACACATATCGTTGCGATACAGATACAAATAAAAAATGAATCATCCAAACATGCCCTAAATGGACTTGAATGAATTAAAATAAATTAAATTAATTAAATTTAATCATCTTGGCCTAGTAATTGAATTAAATGATTTACTCTAATAAATTTAGCTAAGAGTAAGTTAAAACACACTTATAGCTATTAATAGTTTAGATTAATTGTTATAATAACCCATAAATAACATTGGGAATATGTTATTTCAAATGTGTACTTGCTTTGAATATGAATATTTTTGAATGCAAATGCTTTGTTGATGCTTTTATAATAAGAGACTATAAACAAAGTTTAAAAAAAAAAAAAAAAAACTTTGATAGACAATAGAGAAATGTCTGTATCTTAGTATGGCAATCTTCGCTGTCATGGCAGGGTTTCTAATTAGTGTTTGATCAAATAAGATTTTAAAATGAGTTTAATGTAAATGGATAATTAATATAACTTCTTATATGAGTTTAATTCTTGAATATACAAACATGGATACCCGATTTATCTTCTGAGATGGATTCTGATCTACCCTCTATTTCTATTTAGATTTCAAATATAAAAGGTATGCAATAACTTATGCGATAATTGTTGGGATAGGCATTTTAAAGTGGATTAAGACTTAAAGATGGCCTTTATAATTGAGTGTTGTTTATGCTTATACTGTTGAATCTGGTCCGATGAGTGGCAACCTTGTTCTGAGGGGGTACGATAGTTTAGGCGCTTAAGCCAATGCTGTCATGATGCAATAATATTGATAAGTGCCCCAACGGGTAGTTGATGTGGTAGACGATATCGATGTAACGTCTATCTTGATCGACAAGAAATAATATGGTAGGGCTCAAGTTTATGGGTCTCATTGAACTCTATTATATTATGGACTGTGATAGGTAGAGTGTGTATGTTGCATTTAACTAGACTTATATGTCATTCTGTGTATGTCTGTGTTACTATCTTATTAGGCTTCGACTCATTATTGTTATTGTTGTCTTCTTTCTAGGTGTTGTTTTGTCGATGATGGTGATTTATTGATAATGATGAAGTTGATAATGGTGGTGCTAATGATAACGTTTGTTTTGGAAGTATGAAATGTCGGGGAGGATTTGTTGGAGTGAAGTAAGTTAGGATCGAAGAATGTATTTAATTTGTTTTTATTTTAAAAACTAAGTTTATATTTTTAAATGTTGTAATATTCTTTTGAGGACGAAGTAGACTCCAAGTTTTGTAAATGAAGTTTTAAAGTTTGTATACCATCATTAAAAGGTATATAAGATACCTGATGGTATAAGTTTCGTTTTATGAAAATTATTCCACTCTTACAAGAGTGAAAGCTAAAAATATTTTTGTAAAGCTTATTTTCCCATCATAAAACTAGTTGTCTTCAAAATCTAACCAAACAATTTTAGAATTTAAAACCGACTAGCGATGTTCAACATAAACTTCTTTTTGAACAACCTTACATATAATACTCAAACATTATACATAATTAGAGACAAGATATGCTTGATTTTTCAGTTAGGCATATCGAATCTTTACTGTATTTATTCATAAATTAGTACTTAACATGGTCCCATTGTTCTTTTATTTTTTTTCAGTGACACTTTCATAGGATTAGAACGGCTCCCAATTACCGAAACTTCAATAATTACTTGGAGAGAGACAAATTTCAAGAAATTGAAAGTTCATCTTCTGGAGATCAGACTGTATATAAACCCATTGCAATGTATATCAGAGGGGGAATATTCTTATTTGCTGTAGTAGCTGCCTATATTTGACAAACAGATCGTCATGTCCTAGGGTTGCTAAAGTGGATGCATCTAACGTCACCAGAAAAATCTTCCCCGTGTGAAACAAAATACCTCTTTCGGACTATTTATTAATAGGATCGTGTACAAATACAGTAAAATCAGATATTTCTGAGCACTCGCAGGTCACTTGGCAGTTATTGCTTCTATTGCTCCAAACCTATTATGTGCTAATAATCAAAGACAGTGACACCGTGAAGTTGACCTAATGATTTGTGTTGACAGTGGTTTATCAGAGATCGAAACATTAAGTAACCAAAATAGATTGTCTCATACGGAAACTGCAGCCAGATACTTAGATGTGGGAACACAGACAAATTGCACTTCTATACACATACTCATGCAAGCATCCTCAATAATTAAAGTGTGGGATGACTGCATGGACTGCCACTAGTCCTTGTAAATGTGCCAAGAACCAGACCAGAAAGAGAGGTAAAGATAAAAGTATCTCCCTTTGCTAGAACAGTGACACAGTAATACAGTACAAGACATCTAGGTGAAAGTTGAAATTACATAAACCATAAACTCGATGAGTTCCCAAGGCACAAATAACGGAACCCTGAGAAGACAATGCCAGCCCTTTATTTAACGCCAATATAGAACTTGCAGCAATGCACGTTAACTTCACATAAAACCTGGGTATTAACCCGACCATCCTCTCTGCGAACTTCCAGAAGAATTCAGTCGGTCAAGCACGGCATTGAAATCAACAGGCTGCCCACTCTCTTCCATCCTCTGAATCACGCTTGCAACAAGATCACCCCTGAAACCCATGCTAGCCAACTTCTCAATCAAGTCATTGTAGGGATGGCTCCGAACAAACTGTGGATGACTTGGATTTCTAACCATGACATTATTGCCAGGGGTTGCTTGTGGATTCTGAAGGACATTTCCTGGGGGATACATGCCTTGTGGTAAATGGGACTGTTGAGATACATACTGTGCATGTGCTCTAACCCCCTCACCATCATACACCATATAAGCTCCAGGCTGGGATACTGGGGCATGGGGACCAGCAGCAATGTAACCATCATTCGATTGAGGTCCAAAACCTCCCTTCATAGACTGAGGAGGAGGTTGCTGTGGAACCATTCTTCCAGGCCCACCATATCCATATGGCATTGATTCAGGGCGGCTAGACACTGGAGGTGGAATTCCTGGATAGCTCACCTGCATTGGCATAGTATTTGGCAGTGTCTCTGGAGGAGGTGGATTCGTTGGTTGGCCAGGAGGATATGGAGAATAAACTGCAGAAGTTGGTGGCCGCATCTGAGGTTGGAGGGACGTTGGTTGAGGTGGTTGAACCTGCTGTACCTGCTGAGGTACAGGCTGGGACCACTGCTGCTGATATGGAGAGACCGAATGCACCGGTAGTGTCTGATTTACTTGAGGCTGAGTAACTTGAGATGCAACCCTTGACATATCTTGCATCTGGGGTGTCCTGCACTGATGATCAGAAGCCACATATGGACTCTGAGGTATCTGCGTTGGACCAGGTTGTGCTGGCATTTGTGCCGGGGGCATATAATATGCCTGTTGTTGAGACACATTTGGTGTAGGAGTTTGTGTGGGTGCAGCCACTGGTTGCTGCTGGGCAGGCACCTGATTGGGTATGACCAGAGCTAGCTGCTGGTTAGATGCATCAGATGTCTCAATCTTTTTGGGATCAGCTGCAGGTGATGAAGTTCTGTCCTCACTGGATTGAGAATGGCTTGAAGACTCTTTCTGTGCAAGTTGAAGCTTGGCCAATTCTTTCTGTGCATCAGCAAGTTCTTGCTTGTCTCTCAGGATTTGAACCGACCTATGCACCTGCCATTGTCATTACAGAGAAAATAAGTCCATTTCTCCAATCCAATGTAAGACAATCATACAACATAAACAGCCGATTACACATTCTCTTTTTAGTTTCTTTAGTAGAACAATTCTCACTAATCCCAATGCTTATCATGACTTAATACTGTACCTGATGGAGCAACCATATATTTAGTCAAGACCTACTTTGAGGCAATGGGAACTATAGCATATCATCAGTTAACTTTGCCACTTTTAAGGCTTTTTCCAGTGTTCCACTGAGAAGTCATTATGTAATCAGGAACTTCACAGTACATTACCAAAAGCAACTTTGCACCTGCCCACTTTATACTCAAACAATACATGAGAAAAGTGAGGAAAAACATATTTATATATCCATCTTGAAGACATTAAATATACAATTATCTTGAAGACATTAAATATGCAATTATACCAATCTATCAACAGATGGAGACTAGCATTGTAGCTCAAACCTCGTCATCCTATTTGTATTATACTTAAAAATTAGTATCATCAGAAATTTTTTGTGTCCTGCATAGACATGCAAAGCCCTGTGTAATGAAAGATGCGCTATAGTAAGCAACAGTAATATTTTTCTGTGGACATTCTACAGAAAATCATAGGGAGAAATAACTTCAAAGATCAGCAGGAAAAGCATCGGATATCTAGTAATTTGATAATTATTGAACAGTGACATGTCATGGATCTGTTGATAGGAATTGTGTATCATCGATTACTTTGAGAAAATCAAACACAAAGATAACCAGACATCATGCAGTAATTAGAAAATGTCACAATTTCAAAACTCTCCAAACAGATAACACAGCCACATAATAAAGCTAAAGGTATACAAATAGCTCATTCACTTCGTTGAATAGAATAAAGTTGTATTTTAATGGCCATTATTAAAGAAAGAAATAGATTTGTCATAACATACTCATCTGTTGATTCTGATTTTTAATAAGGTAATTTTGGGGGCAAAAAAGTCAGTTTCAACACTGAATTGCTATTGATAAGTTTGAGTAATGAATAACTATTCGATGTTTTCTTGCTATAAGATTTCCTAAAGATATTTGCTATTATGGCCCTAATATGTAAGTAAACATTGTAAGAAATATTCCATAAGAAATAATGCTACAACGGAATTACTATTATATCAAAGCGCACAGGTAATAAAGGAACAGGAAGCCATTAAAAACAAACAACACAGCACCCACATAATTCCATCACTTATTTTTCTGTTGAATGAATTAGTCAGTCAGCCGATCATCCTATACCCCTAAATAGAAATATTGTATAAAATGTGCATACATAACCATGATTATATGACCCAATGTATATCACACAAAATTCTATTAGGACCTTTTTTAACATAATTTCATAAGACCAACCAACAAAAGCCATCTAAATAGCCTGAAGATGATAGGATGGCACAGCTGTACTAGCATATGAAAGCCTTTCATAAAATAAAACAGTTCTATACCTCTTGAACATGCTTCTCAAGATATTTTAATTTTGCATCTTGGTCACCATGATCTCTTGTTAATTCAGATCGCATCTCCCCAATTGATTTATCAAGACTGTAATAGCACAATTCCAGTTGAGAAAGTCTTGAGCTCAGACCTTCAAGAAAGCGCATGAGACCATCAACATGAAATTTCATTACTTTTTCAACAGAAGCAATCACATCTTGATTAAAGGAATCCTCTGGCTGGCTATAGGCTGCAGAAGAATATATCATTGGTCTCACAAGCCTGCTCTTGTGAAAATCCTGTCAAATGCATAGCATTAGGCCATTGCAGACGATGAACTTCAACCCTTTCAAGGAAACACCTCTATCTATACATAAAAACCTTACTCCTCTAATGAGAATACAATGATAACAAGGACCACACTCAACAAAGCACAAGAACACCACTACCTCGCAGAGTTGCCACTTAAGAGCCTCCACTAATGTAATCTAAACCTCCTAAAAAAGATTCTTCAAAAACAATAAATAAATAACCTTTCAAGTCACGACCACGTCTAGGGGACAGTCACTAAGCAAAATGACATCATTAGTGGTAAGACAAAATAATTAAAAGATAAGTAGAATCTCCACAGAGAAAAAGTAAGAAAAAACACGAAAATTTCAAATCAAGAGGCACTAAGGACCCATTTATAAAACAAATAAGTGCTTAAGTGTCCTTGGAAATGACAGATAGAATCTTACTTCCTATAGCAAAACTTGCACAATTCTTGAATAAATTAGGCTTATGTGAATGTTTTATTAATTACAGCAGAAAGAAAGCAGTTGGGTTGTGTAAAGCCACCTAATTCTGGTAAGTCCCTCCACTAAACAATTCTGATTTCACACATAGGAAAAGGCACTTTGAACATGAAAGATTGGAGCCAACAAGTGGACCCATTTTCCTATTTGTGAAACATCTAATGGATGATTTTGCTAGAATTATGTGACTCTTGGAACGCCAACTATATCACTCAACATAACAACTCTACCAAGAGAGAATGGAGAACAAGAGAAATAAAAGCTAAGACAAAAGATCAAATTCAAATAAGCTTTTTACTGCATTTGACATCTACCAAAATGCTTTAACGTGTACTTCCTTTTTCCAAGGAAACTGTGAATTTTGCAGAAACATTTTCAAGATATGTTCTAACATCTTCTATTAAAATCTATCGTTCAAATCATCAAGAATACTTTTGTAGCAATAATATACTTAATGCCTTATGATGATATGTGCAGCTGTCAGAAGAGGTCAGCAGTAATAACCACGCTCAGTCAGTGAAGCGATGATTAAGAGATATTCCTATTCTAACATGAGAAAAGTGATATCCTCTTATTAAATGAGTAGATCCCTTTAATCGTTTTCCATTAACACCACTTTTTCTGGCCATCAGCTGCTAGTAATCCCAGCTACTTGAGATTGCAAAAATAACATTTGACTTGTAATAATAACACGTTTTCTCGTAAACAAAAACATACTAAGTTTCGAAAAGAAGATTTCTAGTGCCGATTCGACACAACCACAAAAGCAATCCTCATAAAGAAACAGAGTTGGCCACATCCACAAAGCTCATCATCTTCAGAAACCCATCACTGAATAAAAGACTTCAAGACACCGTCATAGATCAAAAGATTCACCAAACCCAATACACCTACCCGCTCGACTCCAGAACTCAGAAACCCTAAATCACAACCCTTAAGCTCAAAGAAAGCCCAAAAAAACCCTAAGTAACAAAAAACGCGGCCATCGAATCAAATCCCTAAAGAAATCATCTTTTTCAAGCATCAATCAACGCTACCTTGGTCGAACTGGTGGTGATCGCAGCGTCGGAGTGACCTCCATTAGAAGAATCTTCGTAAGAGCAAAGGATATCATCGGAAGCAAAATCGAAGCCTTTTGAACCCGAATTGGGACGACCCGAAGACCCAGTCGCCATTGCTGTGATTACGAAGCTCAAGATGTAGAATCTAGGGTCTAACACGTGAAATTTGGGGAATTTATTTTAAGGTAAAAGCTAGGGTTTATGCGTGCAAGTTAAGGGAAGAGGGAAAGAAAGAAGAATAGGGTGGGTTTGATGACTAGATTTATTCAATAATTTTATTATTATTTATGGATGGGAATGGGAGTAAAACAGATGAAGGGACTGCGAACGGACGGGCTGGGATTCTTTTATATTAGGGGTTTTGCGTGTGGTGTTGGGACTTTCTGTCCTTGTGTGTGTGTGCGCCTGTGTGGATGCGGAGAAGCGTTTTCACGTCTTTTAATGATTCCAGTTTGAAACGTAGAGAAACATTTAGCTCGGTAAAAACCTAAAAATACATAACCTAGAATGTGTTGATTATGGGAAAAAGTCGCACTAAGAATCCTTGAAGTTTTTTTTTTTTTTCACTTCATTTTTCAATTTCAGGTTTTATGCATCCAAAATTTTCCATTGTGAAATTAGGTCCCTTTTGTTAGTTAAAATAGTCTTTTTTGTCAAAAAATAAATAAATAAAAAATATGTTATTCTTCATTATTAAAGAGAATGCTTTTCTAGTTTAGGCAAATACTTTCGATTAAAGGGCTCATCTGAAGGTATTTTACTCTTTAGGAAAGTAACAAGCCCTTCTCCTTTATGGTAGTTAAGGAGCTCGATCAAGTACTTTCTCTTTTTATATCATGCGAAGCGGAGTCAAGTTGCGTAGGGATTTGATGGCATCATTAAGCTTATTCCACATGAAGTCGGATTAAGCTTGAAGGGCCTTTGATAGCCATCAACATTATTGTCCCCCAATCCCTTTTAGCATGGGTCGGATGGAGTTTGAAGTAAATGGCTAACCTGCATAATGTTACGTTAGTAGGATGTCACTAATTAGACAAGCTAGGGAACTTATTGATGTCAAGCTAGCTCGTGATGAAAGGGATCATCAGCAAAGAATGGTATGTGCTACACGTGTTATTATGAGAGAGCTAAAGGGCGCTTCCAAGATTAGGCCCAATACTTGGTGATCCTAAGTTTTTCCTTTTGTGATTGGCATTTGTCCAATAAAAATTATGCAAGTCATGATACGTATCAGCTAAAATATGAGCGTTAGTTTATACAATATTAGTTTTAATATGCACAAAGTTTTTTAGTGGGTGATTTGATAGTGATCCTACCTCTTGCTTGCACCACTTCTTTTGTTCTTTAGGAATAGAATCATATCATTTCCTGAGATTCTTCAAGATATCATTAAAGAAGGAGATTTATTGTGATCTTATCCAAAATTAATTGTTTTTTCATCCTTGCTTCTTCTATAAATGAAAATTACTACAAATCCTTATTCTCTAAGTTTTATGTGCATTTGTAATTTCATTCTAGGAAATGGATGAAAACCTTGAGGATGATGATGATCCTCGGTGTCATCATAAGGTCACGCCCTATCGGCTTTAAAGAACTAAAGCATAGCTTAGCTTAGCTCTCTCTCCAACGAAAAGAAGGTTACTTCCAGGCTTATTACCTTATTTGAGTTAGGCCTCATTGTAGTTTTGAAGAACCAGAGGCACATAGAGCCCATTTTTCCATCCGTCTGCCTATATGTTAGGCTATATGAGATTAGGAATGGGATTACCCTTGATTTATTGTTATGGGGCCAATGGAAGATCCGTAGGCTTAGAGTTTGGCATTATAGCCACCATAATCATGTCGGCTTTCTTGGGTATTCCCTTCAAGGTGAGCATGACTTGTTGGCTCTCATTTCTTCCTCTTTCATCAATTTCTTTCTCTCATCAGTGTCTAAGTTCCTGGGATTCAGCTAGGTTAAAAGGATGATGTTCGATGTAGGCATCCCATCATGGTGCGATAAGGCGTTTCAAAGTTCCATCAACTTTACTTACTTTCCACAAGTCGAGTCAAGTGTGGTCGAGCTCTTTTTCGTTTATCATTTCTTTGGTCAATCCAACTCTTTTGCATACCTTGTCTCCTAGCATAGTGTAGATTTAAGTTATAGTAAAGCCACATGTTGGGTGATTTTTATCTTTGTATCGTGTTCTTGTAATTAGGTTGGTATGTTGATCTTTCTTTTTCACCAATTTCTTCCTCCCATCATGGTGTCAAAGTTCCTAGGGATTCAACTAGGTTGAAAGGATGATGCTCCAATGTAAGTAGCCCATTGTGGCATGAAAGGCATTTCAAAGTTCCATCAGCTTCACTTTACTTTCTATAGGTCAATTCAAGTGTAGTCGAGCTCTTTTTCATTTCACATTTCTTTAGTAAAGCCAACCTCTTTTGCATACCTTGCCTCCTTGCATAATGTAGATTTAAGTTTTCGTTAAGCCACATTATCAGTGTTTCTATTTTTGTATATGTTCTTGTAATTATGTTGGCATGTTGATTTTAATGATGTACTTGATTTTGAATGAAATATAATATTTCCTTCACTTATCCCCTTACATTTTTATTTCATGTGATGTCTTGCTTATCGTGGTGATTTGTCATTTTCTAATCTATTTTTGGGTCTGTTTGGCCTTATCTAAAAATTTTAGAAGGGATTTTAGTTTTGGTTTTTCTCCATTGCTTTGGTTCATATAGATTCTTCCACAGTAAGGTGCACACTTTTTGAATTTAGATGCGTCTTTTCACTACCTTGACAAGTGTGGCTTTAAGGTTTGTCAATTTGACGCATGATAATTAATTCCCTTTATTATACCTGATTCTATCATAATTTGTGAACCATGTGATGAGCTCTGTTAGGATTTGACAATTGTGATCATTCACTTGTGCGTTAAGTCAATCTGTATTAATAGGCAATTATGCTTCATTTTTACGGTTTTTTCTGTGTTCATTCTTTATATGTAGGTGTTGAGTCTTATTTCACCATTCACAATTTGTATGACTATGGTTTAGAGAATAGGTTCAGGTTCAGGCTCTAATTCGGTTAATTTTGGGGATGCTTCAGTGGTTGCTTCCGAGCATGTAAAAGCACTACCTCCCCTTTCATATAAACATATTCTTCTAGATTCTCATGAAGAAAGCAGTTTTCATATCAAGTCGCTCTAATTCAAGATGAAATGCACTTACCATGACTAGAAGAACTTTTATGATTTTATGCTTCACAACTAATAAGAATACTTCATGATAATGAATTCCTTCCCTTTGTGAAAAACTCTTTACTACAAGCTTTGCCTTGATCTATCTTGTTCAACTTTGGGAATATCTTCTTTCTTCTTAAAACCCATTTGTAGATAACTGGTTTAACTCTCTTTGGTAATGACGCATGATCCGATGTTTTGCTCTTCAAAAGAGACTGCATCTCCCCGTTCATAACAATCAATCATTTTGATGCTTCTTTACTTACTACCTCTTTGTATGACCTTGGTTTATTACAATCAATACCACTGCCACTATGAAAGCATATGTAACAAATTAATATCGATGACCCCAACGCAATTTGCATACCTTAGAGGTTTTCTAATTTATCTTCTTAGTCTTATTGTTGCTGTAGTTTGCGGTTAATTAACCTACACATCCTTAGGTTATTCTACAACATCTACAGTCATTCTTTTTTAAATTTCAATCTCAAACTCCACCTTTTAGCCAACTCTTAGATCTTTATTATTTGCAACTGCAAGATTAATAAAACCCTTTCTCTAGCAAAACATAGCCAACTTATCAGATGTAACATCCCTACTAATAATAAATTTAGGAGTTTTATCCTTTTTAGTACACCATAATCTATACTCTTTCACTCTAGTTGAATACCCTATAAACATGCATTTCATTGCCCTAGACTCAAGTTTACCATCACTAACATGAGCATAAGTAGAATAACCATTTATGCAAGCCACAAAGAGAGTACTACACCATATCTCTTGAGGATTCTTATAATTATTAGATTTGATGGAGATTTATTCACTAGATAACGAGCAATATTAATTGCCTTGCCTAAAATTGCTTTGAAAGCCAGTGTTTAATCGCATGCATCAAACACAATGAAAAGTTCAGTTTAAGTATTCCACAACTCCATTTCTTGTGGTATATATCATACAATGCAGTATTTCACCTTACCTTCTTTTTTTTTTACGGAACTCATTAAACAGTGCATTACAAAATTCTGAGCCATTATTTGTTCTAAGTGTCTTCACTTGTTTCCTAGTACGTTTTTCCACCATGGTCTTCTACTCCTCGAACCTCCTTAACACCTCATCTTGGACTTCAAAAAATACACACAAAACTTCTCTAGAGTAGTCATCAATGAAACTAACAAAATATCTACATCCATCATGGGATTCAACCAAAGAAGGTCCCCACAAATCTAAATGAATATAATCAAGTATACTTCTAAAAGCATGTCTATCATAACTAAACTTCACTTTGTGTTGGTTATCTATAACACAACCTCATAGAAATACTTCTACGGGTATTGCAAGTCCTTTCTCACTCATAGTTTACCCAATGTGCTTTGGGTATATATGACCACACATAGAACTAGTATTAGTGAAAAATCGTATTGGTCAATGTTTGGCACAAAAGCAGTACCCGATCGAATTAGAACTTCGACTACAAGATGCGAGAGTTCCATCTAGAAGTTAACCAAATTGCATTGGAAGTAAACTTAGACATACTGGAAGAGCTATGGGATCAAGTTGAGCAAGTCATGGCTTCCCAACCCAGGATGCTCGATGCTATGATAAGAAAGTAATGCACAAGGAGTTCCACCCAACAACCTAGTGTGCCGAAAACTAGCAACATGGGAGCCAAGGAAGGACAAGGTAAGCTTGTCCCCACTGGGAAGATCATATCCGTGTCAATGAAAACCTTGGAAATGGCCTACCAACTGGAACTATTGGTCAACCAATCAAGAACATGGAACACCGACAGCTTAATTAAGTATTTCATCTAGAAACATTTTTATCTTTGATGTTTTCTTACCAGTATGATTGTGTTTGAAATCATTTTCATAAATGAATTATTGTTTCTCAAAGACAGACATTTAGTAATGAAATCTCAAAGTGGATAATACGACCCATCCAGTCGATCGACCGGGTTGCTTACGCTTAGCACCTGCGTCCTAAAAACTTAAGCTCCTAGCAAGGCTCAGGTCCTAGGGACTGATCGACAAGGCTATTTATGCTTAGCACTCACATCCTAAAAACTTAAGTCCTTGACGGCTTAAGTCTCAGGGACCAATCCACCAAGCTACTTACTCTTAACACCTATTTCCTAAAATCTTAAGTTCCTAGTGAGGCTCAAGCCTTGGGGACTGTCCACTAGGCTGCTTACTCTCAGCACCCGCGTCCTAAAAACTTAAGTCCCTAGTGAGGCTCAAGTCCAAGGACTGATCGACCGAGCTACTTACATTAAGCTCTCACGTCCTAAAAACTTAAGTGCCTAACGAAGCTCAAGCCTCAAGGATTAATCAACCTAGTTGCTTACACTCAACACCCTGGGACCAATTAACAAACAAGTCATGAAAAGCATGCACAGAATCTGAAAAATGAAAAAAAAAAAAAAAGAAACAACACGAATGAATCTCAAAACTCATTTATTGATTGAAAATGATACAATAGTTTTGACTAGCTTCACGACAGGGTAGTTTAGAACGATATTCTAGCCAAATACTACAAATTTGTACATATAACCAACAATAAGAATTATCAATCAATACAAAATTCTAAAACAAAAAGAATAAACATCTTAAAGCAGAGCAAGTCTAAGCAAAATAAGATGATTAGGGAGTTGCTAATTGCATAGGACAAGGAACGAGCTGACCCGCCCTACCACGCGAGCCGCACCAAGCATTACATGAAATACCCCAAACCTTTACCTAAGTTAGAAATTGAGTTTAGGTAGATTAAACAAGTCAAATGAATTATAAGAAATAATTAGACAAGTTATATAATTAGATTATTAATAAATTAAGTTAAAATTTGAGATTCAAATTCTTAAACCCTTAAACATTTTATTTAAAATGTCTAGTAGATTCCTAAACCCTTAAACTTTAGCCTAAATTCTAATTTTTTAATCCTTGTAAAATTTAAGTTCATTTGTTTGTATAAAAACATCAGTTCTTAAATTCGAACTCAAATTAAATATCAATTTGATCTAAATTAAATTCCTATATTAAGTTCTTATTTTAAGTTTTTAATTTCTAACCTATTGATTCTAAAATCATCTTTTAAATATCCTAAATTTTAATCCTTATCTTTTCCTTTTTCTTTATCTTTTTCCTGCATCTTTTTCCTTCCTTTCCTTTTCATTCTTTTTGTTTTTTTTTTCCTCTCCTCTTTTCTTTCTCTTCTCTTCTCTCTTCCTTATTTTCTCTCGTCCAACTCCAAAAAATCATCTCTAAATCTCAAATTCAAAAAACAGAAAGAGAAATCAAGGTTAGAAATGGAGATAAGAGAAGAAATCAAGTAAAAGATGAGAGAGAAGAAAATAAACCAAGCTAGAACAAGAAGAAGAAGATGATCAAGTTTTTTTTTTTAGTTGCCTAAAAGCCAGGTATTATTGTTTTATATTGTTTTATTCTTGTTTTTGTTTATATATGATGCATTAATGTTAGATCTAAGTAGATATTATGATGAAGTTAGTGAATCTTGAGTTAATGTTGACACGAGCTGGGTTGCTAAGGAAGATGATGAATAGTAGTTTTGGGATTGATAGAGGAGTTTATGGTTTTTGAAGTTGTTGGATGAGTATATAAGAGTTGTTTGAACTTAAAATAGATTTGTATGTTGTTTATGTAATGTTTTGAGTGAAATATGGCATAATTAAGAAGTTGAATTTAGAAATAAAGATAAAGGAAAAACGTAGATTATCAACACAGGAGAGTAATCATGAGCATGATCACACCCGTTATTATTTTGGATTTGAAGTTTAAGGACGATCACGGGCGTGATAGCCTCTAATCATGCATTTTTTCCTAATCATGGGCATGATAAGCTGCTGCAACGCGATAGTGTTTTTATAATTGATCATAACTTTTTCATACAAATTCGTATTAAGGTAATTCAAAATGCTATGGAAAGTTTAAAAAGAGGTCTAAAACTTTTATTTTTTAAGTTTTTGCAAATTCAAAAGTATAAAAGGCCAAAATTTTATTTCTTTCCAGCTATGATATTTTCTAAATGAAGTAAAAAAAACTTGTTTTACTAGTTAAATGTTTGTAGTTAAGTCTAAAATGAATCTTTTTGAGCTAAAATGATAAAGATAAACGATGGTTGATGTGTTATTTTTTGAATGATATAATTAAATATGAGTTTAGTGAATTTAAAGACTTAATAAACAATTTGATTAGATATAGAGTTGCATATATAATGAATCTAGTTAATAATCTAAGTTCAAATTGGCTTGTTGAACTAAAATGAATTAGATCGATTAAGTTTAATCAACTTGGCTAGGATTAAGTTAACATAGACTTAAGTTAATATAAATCTTAGATATAAAATGAATTTAGTTAATCAATCTTAGTTCAACTTGACTAAATAATTAGATTGACTAAGTTTAATCAAAACGACTTAGTAATTGGATAAAAAGATTAACTCTAAATCAAATTGGCTAGGATTAAGTTAAAATAAGGTAATAGTGAATAATTGGCTTCGGTTAATGAGTTGGGATCAAGCTAAAATGGGTTATTAACTAATAATTAGATTCGATTAATATGTTAGGATGAATTTAGTCTAATATAGGCAATATATGTTGTTTCAAATGTGTATTTGCTTGGAAAATGAATGTTTTTGTATATAAATTCTTAGTTTATGCTTTTATAATAAAACACTATAAACAAAGAGAAAATAAATATTTTGACAAACAAATGAGAACTATCCGTATTTTGACGGGAAATCTTTACAATCATAGTAAGGTTCCTATTTAGTATCTGATTAAATAGGGTCTTAATAAAGTTTGAGATAAATGAATGATGAGTATAGTTTCTTATATGAGTTTAATTCTTGAATCTACAGATATGGATACCTGATTTATTTTCTGAAATGGAATATGGCCTATTGTCTGTTTCTATTGGGATCCTTAATTAATAAGGTATGCAGTAACTTATGTGATGAGTGTTAGGATAAGCATTCCTAAATGCATTAAAACTTAAACTTAGCTTAATAATTGATGAGTGTCAGTCATGTGTGTGCCATTGAATTTGATCCTGGGAGTGGCAACCTTTCCGAGTGGACACGTAGTTTAGGCGCTTTAGCCATCCATCATGATGCAATGACTTCCAATAGGTAGCTCGGCGAGTAAATGATAGGGTGCATGGTATCGGTGTAATATTTGCTTATTATTAAAATGATGCAATATGATTTAATTCACGTTTATGGGGATGATTGAACTAGGTGTATTATGTATTAAGTTCAGTAAAGTTGAGTAACGGTTGTAAACCCTAGATGAGATTACTTTTTCTTGTGAAGCTATATCAACCTTTGAGTAACTACAGTTACTCAGGATCCCTAAATTCCTAGCCTGAGATAGTCACCTGCGGAGGCTATCAGTGCACTAGAGCTATGCAAACAAGCAATGACCTATGGGCTAACACATTTACCCATTAAAAAAAGCAGGTTAGGGCCAGTTTTTTTTAACCCATTTAAAAGCGAGCCAAAAAAGTCTATCCCATTTGACCCTTGGACCAAAGAGGGTTGGTCCGCTAACTAAAAAAATAAAAAAAGGTAAAAACTTAAATGTGCTAAAAAAATCAAAACAATAATAAAAATAACAAATTAAATCCGAAAAAAAAATCAAAACAAATTTGTTATTTGTTTTCACGGTAATACTACACTATCAACATGAAGCAATAAAGAGAGGACATAGATCACACGTACACCCACTAAAAACCCTATGTCTTTAACCTATCGTCTACCACCACAGTTTGATTCACCATAGTGTTGCAATTGTCATCCAAGCTTTATTACTAACCATAGGAGTAGAGGTGTTTCACTGTGGAGTTAAGTTGTGAAACTCGAGTCAAGTTCAAGAAATGTCAAATTTCTCCATGCAAGAATTGAGAAACGAACTGCTATAATAAAAATGGAGGAGAACCAACCTTGGGTAAGTTGTCAACATTTCCGAAAATTTTCGAAGCTCATAATTATGCATTATACATATTCACATTTTACTTTGATATGTATTTAAAATATAAAAAAAAAAAGAATCATAAACCAACCTAAATAGAACCAAAATGATTTCATTAAAAAAAAAAAGTTTTCAAGCCAAACCAAAACAATTAATCTAAATGAAGAAGCTAAATGGAATAAAAAAAATTGAGTCATATTATGTAAAGTATGCATATATATATATATATATATTCTTCTACAAAATAATAGTAAAATTATTTTTGGTATATTATAAATGTAATGATTAACCATAGTAAAAGAGCTAGCCCGTTTAACTCGTGGCTAAAGAGGCCAGGCTAAGGCCAAGAAATTCTAGACCGTTTATTAAATGGGCTAAGATTTCTTGTCCCTTTTAGCCGCGAGCCAAAGTGGCCCGGCCTATTTTGCCCATTTACCCAGTTCTAAGTGCACTCCCCCACTGCTGCGGTAGTGGGCTAGGGATGGTAAATCATTTCCTAGATTGTTTCGAAGTTTGAGTGCTTCGGTGTTGATCTGCTTACTTTAAAGAAAATATAGTAACTTATTGGTTGATGCATTGCATTTAGTTAAACTGGTGTGTCACTCCGTATGTGATTGTGTTGTGTACTAAGTTTCGACTCATTATTGTTATTATTGTTCTTTTTCTAGGTGCTGAGGATGTTGATGATTTGATGGTCATGAAGATGATGATGATCATTTTGTTGTTGATGATGACGTTTAATGTTGATGATGGTGTTTGACTCGAGTTTGGGCGATGTTAGACATATGAAGTAGGTTAGGCTGTGTATTTTATTTTGTTTTGTTTTGGTTTAAAAGATTAGATTTATATTTTAAGTTTGTAATATTCTAATAAGGAGGTTTGTTAAAGCCTAAATGTTTTGTAAATGTTGATCTACTCTTAAGAGTAGATTATAAGGTGTTTTTGTAA
Source organism: Combretum micranthum (assembly GCA_024138025.1). Taxonomy (NCBI): domain Eukaryota; kingdom Viridiplantae; phylum Streptophyta; class Magnoliopsida; order Myrtales; family Combretaceae; genus Combretum; species Combretum micranthum. Next base: position 1,764,372 of record JAMXBD010000065.1, read on the forward strand.
AATTTTGTTTCTTAGAAAGTTGATCTACTCTGGTAGGAGTAGAGATTTATAAAATGTTTATATAAAGTTTAATTCACCGCTGCTAAATCCAGTTATTTGATAATCTAAATAAATTATTTCAAAATTCAAAACTGGCTAGCAATGTTCAACATAAACATATCATTCTAGGAAACTTGAGTGTGTAATACTTAAGTATTATATATGGCAGTAATGCCTTGATTAAATTTAAGGCGTTGTATTACATGTAGAGCAAGCCTGAAGAAACTGGGATGATCAAGAAATATTTCATGACCAGGCTTTTACGAGAACAAGGAGCAACTCAAATGTTCCCCCTTTGTTGATTCCATCCTAGTCGTCCAAGTAATCCAACATCAAATCCCAGGAGTGGAACCTATCTTAATCTCCCTTAAAAACTATTCTGAATAGCTAAAAAGAACCAAAAGAGAAAGATTTAATACCATTGCAGGAATAACGTGCTACCCGCCCAGTTTAAGCACGAACATTCTTCTCTCGCTATCAAGGGCTCCATATAATTGGAAATCATGAGACCAGCAACCCCCATTACACACCATAAACGCAAGAAGTCTCATTGCTACGAACAAACAAGGCTCAATTTTGGACAAAAGTCCTTTAGAAAAGCTCTAAGTTGACCAAGAAGGAGACGAAACAACATAACACTAAAGGCTTGATCTTTCTAGCCATACCTGAAGCCTAAACTCCATGAGAAGAAGCTGCAAAGCTAAGAAACACCTGTTGATGGAAGGAAGTTTTGCAATCAAAGCAATTGAAGGGAACTTTGACGACAAAGATGGAGAAAAATACCTTACTATTTATAAGCAAAAACACGAGGAGATAATCATGGAGAAGTTCCATTATATCTCAGGAATTTTAACCAATGTCCAACCTCAACCATCAGATTGATACGAGAGAGATCCAATGATCCATCAAGGGTAATCATTAATATGGATACGGCACAAATCTTGAGATTACAGCACATAAAAGTAACAAATAGATAAAGATCATATCAAAACGCAAGAAGTGATAGAGCATGGAAACGAAATAGAAACAATAGAGAGAAAGATATACTGCATTAAAAAAGATCATTATTACAGTTGACATGGGCACATTGGATTAATAACATCCTGGCAAAAAAAAAAAAAAAAGAATAATAGAAGAATAAATATTACTCGCTTGCTAGCTCCTCACTTAACTCCTCCACAAAGCTATTGATCTAAAAATCAAGTAACCCTTCACTTGCCACCCCACTTGTCGAGCTAGTCAGTAGAGCTGCCCCATAGGGCAACCCTAACCCTTGGTCACCTCTGCCTGGAAGGGGATTTCTTTCCAAAGGTTGAGTAACCCAATCTATGGACACAATACCCAAGGTTGATCCCAATGTTAGATCCCCATCAACATTTTAAGCCACCTGCTCTACCTCACAAACACTATCATCCCCATCCTCCCCCAGCACCATAGCACCTACCAGGATATAGGAACGAGGTTAAGCCTGAGACTGTGTAGCAAGAATAATGACTATAAATGTATTAGATAATCTCATTGATCGCTCCACACTTGATTTCTATTATTTGCTCCACCCAAGCCTCACTGTCGAAGTAATCATCAAGGGTAGAGTTTGGTTGACATTGATCAAGAGCAGTAACTTTAGCCTCGAGAGCTTTAACATGCTCACTCAACTCGTTGTGCTCTCTTTGAGCCTTATCCAGGTCTTCATACAACTTCTCTAAGTTTAGCTTCACCCTAACAGCCAAAGCTTGGAATTAATCGCTTTGCAACATTAGTTTTGTCTCACAAGAATGAAAACCGAATCAATAGTCCGTCGACTCTCTCTGACTATCCTCTAAAAACTACCACAATCAAATGCTCTTAGCACAAAGATCTTAATTATCCTTAGGGAGCCCATGCCTCCTTCGTCAAGTAATCAAATCTCATTCTTAGCAGATGACTCACGGCTTTTCAACTCAAACTGTAGCTCCTCGATCCTGCTGTCGGCGGCCAACTTCTCCTCCTTATATCGGTTGGTTTGCCGATCCCTGATCCAGAACCTCTGCTCAAGGATGGTGTAATCAGCCTTCACTCACAATAAAGGGCACAGTACCCAGCACAAGGATTATAATAAAACCAACTCATGACAGGAGCTAAACCTAACTCCTCTGAATACCTAACTCGATTAGATCCCTCTGACCTCAAACTATCAATCTCTTGCTAAAAAGTCCTGCCACATGATACTACCTTCGTGACACTTTAAGAAATTCTTTGCAAAAAGACAAAAATGTAAAAGGAAGACAAAGGGAGGATAGATAATGAACTCATAATGGAGGCCACATACATAGGTAAAATACCCAAACCAATCATCTCCTTCGATCAGGACACCTAAGGAAAATAATTAATAACCTTCACACAACAAATCTACCTAACAAACCGGCTTAGTTGAGTCAACAACTAGAGGAAGGGGAGTGGTCGACCTATATGTCCCCTCACCCTCGATTGGCATGGGAACATACTCCTCGTGATGACTATAATCAATTTCCATTGGATCGGCGAAATAGTAACCAATACCCAGAGGATTCATTGATCCTGCAACTACATTAACCCTACGATCATCCCCTCTAATAGAAGGTAACCCATTGCTAGCAAGTAGGGGTGTGCAAAAAAACGAATGAAACAAAAAAAAATGAATCGAAACCAGAAAACCAATCTGAAAAATATGGTTAATCGATCCGTTAGTTTTGGTTTATGATTATAGTTTTTATTTTGTTTTAGTTTCGGCTTGTAACCACAAAAAATCGATGATTAACAGTTATCTATTTCAATATTTATAAATATATTATATATAATTTGCATATACATATGATTTACATATGTCAGTGTTTCTTGGATTTTCATTAAAGTACTATGTTTTATCCTATGTTTGATGGGAGTTAATGTGGTAATTGATTTGGTTTGATTTTGTTTGTGATGATATATCCAAAGGCTTGTTTTTCCTTTTTCCTTAATTTGATTTTCCTTTTTTTTAGCTCTTGTAATATAATAATAATAATAATAAAATAATTTAAAGAAAATAACTATGATAAAAGCTAAAAGCTAAAAACTAAGGTTTGTTGTAACTATCAATTTGATTTGTTGAAACTATTATGTTAAATGGTTAAAATTCGATTAAAAAAAAATCAACATGAAATAATGGTTAGTCATTAAGGTGGTTAACTGTTTATAATAGACCAGTTAAGGGAGCCTTGCGAATAGCACCCTATGAACCCAGCAGCTCCTCTCTTAAAGCCTAAAGTCCCTAAGGGAGCCTTCCCCTTCTTAGCAGCCAAATCTACAGCAGTTGGATGATTGTCCTGCGAGTCCTGTCTCCCACTAGATGGCCTCCTCCTCCCTTTTCCTTGGGATGGGCTTGGATCAAATAACCGACTAATTCTCCAGCTTTCCCTCTACCAGCATCAATTGCAAAAATAAAAAAGGATCAGAAACTAAATGGGGAAATGTGCTAACAAGCAAACTTGATCATTGTTTCCCCAAACAACACTCTGACAAATAGAAAACCCTAAGTGCCCTAAAATCATGCTCAAATCATACCTCAAGCATCCTTTTCTCTCTCTTTAAAGAACGCTCATGGTATAAAACAAGGCTTCCACTTTACATAAAACCTCTTAACCTCCTTAACATTAAGGAGACAAATACCAACCAACCAATACCATTCCATAAAAAGACCTGAGTTATGCTAAGATCTCCTTATCGTCAACAAGTAATGAACATTAAGGAAGGCTCAGAGACAAATTCACTCAACAAATTGTGAAGGGAAATTCCTTTACCATTTTCAACAATGATGAATTTGTCCTTCAAATCTTTTATGCTTTAATCCAGCTTGGTGAAGAGAGGCAATTATTTCCTCTATTGTAATTATACCCATTCATTTTTGGACATTTGATCATGAAGCAATGATGGAGCAACTGAAGAGAACCCCTCTGACATAAACTTATATACAAAGCCTCAAGTATGATCAGTAGCCTCCAGGAGTTCGGCATTAATCGGGTCGAGCTTCATTAAAATAATTCAACACATTATCTTGGAAATTGGATAATAGGAAACGTAAACCAAAATCCAAACCCTTAACATAAAAACAAAACATGGACTCATATATCAGAGTTACTTGATCTCTCAGTCCTAGTAGAATAACAAAACAGTTAATAGATGCCTCCATAAAATAGTGATCTTATGCCTTACGGAGAATATCTTTAGAAAACCTCACTATGAAAATTATTAGGACCACTACCAATATCTAATTCAAAAAGGGAAATAAACACGTCCCCATGGTCTCCCGTGTCCATCTTAGCTATGTTATAAAGGTACCTAAGTGGGACTTAACTATTGTAAATAATTAGGCACTATCATAAAGAGGGGCAGAGTAATCATCAATAGAGAGACCATATATGTTCGCTCCACTCTGCATAACTTTAGGGGCAATAGTGGTAATTTGCATCGTTGAAGTAATAGGGGAAACAACCCTAGGGGTTTCTCAATAAGAAGCCTTACTAACAATGTGGGGCAAATTGCAACTCTCGCCTGCGATTGCCGAAAGTATTGATATGTGATTGCTAGAAGGAAATAAGAAATCGAAGGATTAATGCAAATGGAGAAACAAAAATGTGACTAAGTACCCCTGATGGATATTTATAAACCCTACAACGTCTTTAGAAAGAGAGGATAACGATGAAGAATTAAGGAAAGCTGCCACCAATCGTTAGATATGCCTCTACTGATGGAATCAACGGCTTAAATTAAATTACGAAAGGTGATGCCATCTGACAGAGTGCCAAATAATAACCACTAATACTCATGAACCAAGAAGTGTCACCACATGTTATATTTTCTTGCCAAGGACACGAAAATGCATAGCCGATTGCCCTAAGACTAGACAAGCAACACACGGTAAACCAATTACCTCCCTTAGCTCGACTTGGTTGGCCTCTTCAACTTACTCCTATTAACCCACATTGGAAGTTTAGGGGAGTGGAGACGACTGATGATGGTCTAACTTTAGCCTTAGCCTATCCAAGCTAAGCCTACTCTTTCACTAGGCTAGACTAGAGTAAATCAATGAAGTCCCATGGTTAACATTCTACCTTATCAACCCGAACGTGCCACCCAAACAACTTAGATAGGACACTTCCACTTAGGTATGCTACATATCGGCAAGAATTAACCTGCATAGTCGAGATCATGGCACCACCCCACTACGAGTATAACCACTAGGCCTTCCATCCAGTCATTTACCTACGACTGACATAATCACCAAGATAGTTGCCTATAAATATAACTGAACTACCACCAATCAAGGTAATATTACATAAACCATCTTCTTAATCAATTTTGTGGGCTCTTCACGATAGACACTGACTTAAGCATCAGAGTGGTTGTACTAGACCATACCTAGTGAGCATTAACAAGTTCTTTGTTTTTTAGATCCCATAACACCATGCTTCCAACCCATTTACAATTGATCTGGCTCCTACCAGATTCGAGCAAGCGACAAGTACAATATCACTTTGTTAGTGAGAAAGTGGAAGAAGGAACTATGAATATACAGAAGACCCATATTAAGGACAACATGGTTGATTTATGACAAAGGCAATTAGCCTTGACAGGTTGTTCGGTGTCTATTGTCAATCCTTTTGCGACAAAATGGAAGCATAAACAACATGGAATAATAAGGTAGAAAGAATGATGTGAAGAAATGATTGACTGTCTAATGCACATTGACAATATCAATGGGAAAGCAAGAAAAAATTACGAAGCTAACAAAAGTAAAAAACATGTTTTTCCCACACATTATTTTTTACCTTGTTTGCATCAAACAAATCTTATATAAATAGGCTTAAGTTCTTACATTTGAAATAATTCCAAAATCATCTTATTTTTTGTGTAAGAGAGAAAAAGAAGTCATAGAGAGAGTTATGAGTTGATTTTTTCTTATTATAGAAGAAGGAAAAATTAAAGAGTTGTGTATTTTTCTCTTAAAGATGTTGTAATTATTAATTATTTCTTATAGTGAAATTCTTTAACCTTACTCATGGTTTTTACCTTGATTTGTTTAAGAGTTTTCCATGTTAAAATCTATAAGTTAATTTTCTTTATCTTTATTATTTCAAATTAAATAGCCATGTCCATACTCTATTTAGGATTGCAAATGAGCCGAGCTGAGTTGAGTCGAGCTTTTAAAGGCTTGAGCTTGACTCGTTTAAAATTTATTGGGTTGAAGCTTGAACCAAGCTTTTTATTGAGCTTGAAATCTAGACTAAAGCTTGGCTCGTTTATCTAAATGAGCTTTATTTTGAGTTCAAGCTCAGCTCATTTGCAATAAAGCTCAACCCTAGTTAAGCTGAACGAGCTTTTATCAAGTCTAAAATTAAAGTTTGCGCTCAACTAGTTAAAATAGCTCATTTTCTAGCATTTTCAAAGTTAAAAAGAATATTTAAGAGTTGCTAAATATATATATGTAATATATAAATAAATATTTTATATTGAAGGGCAAAGATGTCATTTGATATAAAATAATAGGGTTTTATAGTCAACCCTAATGCTTAATTAATTTTTGTTGGTTTTTGTTTTGTCGGTTATCAAAAGCGTAAATGAAGATGAAGGGACATCATTAAAAATAAAGAGACATCATTAAAGATGAAGAAACGTCATTATTAAATATGAAGAGACGTTATTAAAGATGAAGAGACGTCATTATTGAATACGAAGAGACGTCATTATTAAAAATAAAGAGACATCATTAAAAATAAAGAGACATTACTAAAGATGAATAGACGTCATTATTAAAGATGAATAGATATTACTAAAGTTGAAGAGGCATTATTAAACAGTTATTCATTGTCTTCTATATAAACTAGACTTCCCCTTTCTTCAAAATCATTCCTAAATTTAGAAAATCCTCTCTATAAGTCTGCTAATATCCATTGAAGTTAGAGGAGATTAAAGATTTTGGATCGGGTAAGCAAATGTAAACAAGATCCACTAAGATTACAAGAATTGATGATCATTTTCCTCATATATCTTTTCGTTTTGAAGGACTTTTTGTTGAAGCAAACCCTAGTCCTGTGTAAGATATGATCTTTTGGTGATTAGCAAGGGGTTTAAGTATCTAATCACGGCAAGTTTATCTTCATAAACCTAGATCTATCATAAGATGTAATTTTGATGATACATGACTATTTTTGCTTATTTGCAAAATTAAGGTTTTTGGAGTGGGATCTGTTTTATTGGAATTTTGAGGAAATTGATCGAGAGAAGAATGTGTTATTTTGGATTTTCCTTAAAAGGTTAGGGTTTTGGAGAAATTTGATATATTAGCTTTTGTTTTTATCTTAAAGTTTTTAATTGTTTCTGTTCATATTATATTATCAGAAGGTTTGGAGACCGTGGCTTGTTGTTAATGGAGGTTGTAGTTTTTGAAATTTGTTCCTGAAATTTAAAAGGTACGATATTTCCTTGTTTGTTGTATGCGTTTGCAGGATTAGTTTTCTATTTGCTTTGTTGTAGGAACAGATGAATAATGAATCTAAATCTATATGGCTAATCAATTTGTCTGCTCTAGGTGTGTGGCTATGACCAGTAAAGACCTAGCAGACATTGTGTGACAACTTGATGATCTTTATGTGGCGTTGTCCCCGATAGAGTTGCACTTAAAAATGATTCTGGTAGATTTAGGTGATTTGGCAGTATGATTGTGGGTGTTTGGGGAGTACCTGTTCACCAATATATGTATATAATTATCTATTTTAAAAGAGTTTGTTGATTTCTCATGGGGTCTGAGTTACTCTAGGTTTGGAACTAATATATAATAGTTATGAACTGTGTTGTTTTGCTAGCTTAATAAAGATAATAATTTATTTGTTTGTATTAGATTAAGTTGCATTTGATATACATATATATATATATATATATGTTGTGTGTGCATATGCATTTGTTTTGTGGACTGGCGTACTGGGCGTTTTCGCTCATTCATTTTTTCAGGTATAGGTGATGAAGACATAATTTATGATCTTTCTAATTATGATCTGTATTTTGATCATGGGGATGACGATAGTGGTCTAGACTACCCTGTTGAGAAATAGATGTAGATATGATTTGGAGAAAAGAGCCTTTAGATCTTTTGTAAATTTTGGAATAATGTTAGAATTCATATTTTGTTTTAAAGGATTCTAGATTTTTATGTTTTGAGATCTTTAATTGTTTTCCTAAGACTTATATGAATTTATGGAGTTAGAAAGAATTTTTGGATGTGTTGGCTTTGGCTTATGCCAACTAAGTTTTGATCAAGATAATGTTTGGAAAGATTGTTATTTACAGGTTTTGAACCTTTTGTTGTACCCTCTGAGAGAGTTGTGAAGATTATATTTTATATGTTTTTTTTAATTGTGGTTTTTAGTTTTAGAGCATTTGCGTATCTTTTTAAGAGAAGAATATGTGCGGGTTGTATTCGCCTTTGTTTAGGGAGGAAGCTGAAAAGACTTTTGGATACAAGGAGTTCTTTCTAGACAGTGTTAAGCAGAGGATTCTTCAGGAGTACTATACCCTACAGCAGGGGAAGATGTCAATAGAAGAGTTTGAGGCAGAGTTGCACATGTTGATGAGATTTCCTCCTGATGCTTTGAAGAAGAGTGAAGAGGTTAAAGTTAGCAGATTTATTACTGGATTAGAGCCTGAGATCTAGTACCAAGTAAATTTGATAGATTTGAACAATTATTCAGCAGTAGTGAACAAAGCAATTGAACAAGATAAAGAGTAGAGAGCCTCAGAGAGGTCAAATTTTCTTGGGCAAGAGGCCAGCAGCGAGTATGATGACACAGGATAGAGGTAAGAGACCTGCTTTATAGCCTTTCAGGCCATCGGTATGGAGTATAGATAAGAGATGCCCCAGATGTTTTGGTCCACATGATCTGAAGGACCGCAAGTGGGTAGAAAATGCTTGTTGCTCTTATGGAAGAGTTGGACACATCAGTAAGTTTTGCATAGATAAGATTCTTCCTCAGGTATTATATTTTAAGTGTAAGTAGAGAGGATATAGACCTATGGATTGTAAGGATTCCGAGAAACAGATAGTCCAAGGAGTTCAGGTAAGCAGAGCTAAGTATTTTGGCGAGGGACAACGAGCATCAACAAAGGTATATGCTCTTCAGCGTAGTAACGCATCTAATGTAGATACTATTGCGGGTATGCTTCTTATACTCCTGCATGATGCATATGTGTTGTTTGATACTGGTGTTAGTTTTTCTTGTGTTGCTGAATCTTTTGTATCTGTAGGTGGTATATCTGTTGAAGATCTGTCTGAATGTATGTCTGTAAGTACTCCATTGGGAAGTAGATCTGTGTTGAATAGAATTTGTAAAGATGTGGATATAGAGATAGAAGGTAGGCATCTACCAGCAGATTTGGTAGTGTTAGATATGTTGGACTTCGATGTGATTCCGGGAGTAGACTGGTTGACAAAGTATAAAGCTGTGATTGATTGTCACAATCTTGTAGTAGAGTTTAGTTTGCCCGGGAGGGACCAGTTTGCTTATAAGTTAGTAGTGCAAAGATCTCCATTTTTACCTACCTATGAGTTATGGAGAAGACCAGTTTTGGCAGCAATGGTGAAAGAGGATAAACAGAAGATAGATATATTTGAGATACCCATGTGTGTGAGCACCTAGAAGTTTTTCTAGAGATTTACCTGGATTACCACCAGAAATAGAAGTAGAGTTCAGTATTGACTTGGTACCAGGTGCTACATCAATTTCCAAGACTCTTTATCACATGGCTCCTACAGAACTGGTAAAGCTTAAAGAGCAGTTAGATGATCTGTTGAAAAAGAAGTTTATTAGACCCAGTGTTTCACCTTGAGGAGCTCTAGTTTTGTTTGTGAAGAAGAAAAAATGGCAGTATGAGGTTGTGCATAGATTATAGAGAGTTAAATCAGGTGACAATCAAGAACAAGTACCCTCTGCTAAGAATCGATGATTTGTTTAATTAGCCGGTAGGAGCATCGGTGTTTTCAAAGATAAATTTGAGGTCAGGACATCACTAGCTGAGAGTTAAGGCAGAAGATATACAAATGACTGCTTTGAGGACTAGGTATGGACACTACGAGTTTGTTGTCATGTCATTTGGTCTTACCAATGCACCACTCGTGTTTATGGATCTAATGAATAGAATTTTTAGAGATTCTGTGGATATGTTTGTTGTGTTGTTCATTGATGATGTTATGGTATATTCTAAGTCTAAAGAGGAGCATGAAGAGCATCTGAGATTGGTTCTGAACAGATTGCAAGAAGAGAAATTATATGCTAAGTTTTCAAAATGTGAGTTCTGGTTGGAACAAGTGTCTTTATTGAGACATATAATTGATGGTAATGGTATTTCAGTTGATCTTAAGAAAGTAAAAGCGGTTGTTGAATGGCCAAGACCCAAGACTGTGTCAGATATCAGAAGTTTTTCTGGGAATGATAAGATATTACAGGAGATTTGTAAAAGATTTTTCAAAGATTGCCAGTCCATTAACTAGATTGACTCAAAAGAGAGTTAAGTATGTGTGGAGTGGAGACTGTGAAGCTAGTTTTCAATTGTTAAAGAACAAGTTAGTGTTCGCTTCAGTGCCAACCTTACCAGTAAGTGGTGAGAAATATGTTATATACAGTGATGCCTCTATACAAGGTTTAGGATGTGTGTTGATGCAAGGGGGCAGGGTAATAACATATGCTTCCAGAAAATTAAAGCCCTATGAAAGGAATTATCATAGTCATGATCTAGATCTAGCAGCGGTAATACATGCTTTAAAGTTGTGGAGACACTACTTGTACGAAGAAAGATGTAAGGTATAGACAGATCACAAGAGTTTAAATTATATCTTTACTCAAAAAGAGCTGAATATGAGATAGAGAAGGTGGTTATAGCTAATAAAAGGCTATGACATAAATATCCAGTATCATCCGAGAAAGGCGAATGTTGTAGCAAATGCTTTTAGCAGGAAGAGAGTAGATAATCTTGCAGCTTTGATCACAATAGAACGCCATTTAATGAGGATATGAGGAAGTTTGAGCTGGAGATAGTGACAAAGTAAGTAGGTGAAAGATTGACGAACTTGAGAATACAACCTTTCTTGTAAAGAGAATTAAGACAGCTCAGATAGATGATCAGAGTATCCTGAAAATAAAAAGGAGAATGGACAAGGGCAGGGCACTAGAGTTTCAGGTTGATGAGGAAGGTATTCTGCGATATAAAAGAAGATTGTGTGTCAGTTCAAGGAGAACTTAAGAGGGAATGATTGAAGGAAGCACGCTATTCTAGTTATTCTAACTATTCCGGTTATTATATCCATCCAAGAGGAAATAAGATGTTTCAAGATTTGAAAAAGTTGTACTGGTGGAATAACATGAAAAATGAGATGGCTGAGTATGTATCTAAATGCCACACATGTCAGATGATCAATATTAAGCATAAGAGACCACTAGGTGAGTTAAAACCTTTGCTAATACCATAGTGGAAGTGGGAACACATTACCATGGACTTCGTTTCTGCTTTACCCAAGACAAGAGAGAAGTTTGATTCAGTGTGGGTGATTGTAGATAAACTTACTAAAGTCGCTCATTTTATATCAATCAAGACTGGGTGTACCATGGAAAGGTTAGCAAAGCTCTACATCAGAGAGATAGTAAGGTTGCATGAAATGCATGTAACTATTGTGTCAGACAGGGATACTGGATTTGTTGGGAGATTCTGGAAAAGTCTGCATCAAGCATTGGGTACCAAAGTTTTTTTCAACACTGCTTATCGTCCCCAGACAGATGGACAATCTGAGAAAACTATCCAGATCTTGGAAGACATGCTGAGGGCATGTGTGTTAGATTTTAAGATTGCTAGGATGAGCATTTATCATTGGTAGAATTTGCTTATAATAACAGTTACCAAGCGTCAATTGGCATGCCTCCGTTTGAACCTCTTTATGATAGAAAGTGCAGATTACCTGTTCATTGGGAAGAAGTAGGTGAAAGACAGTTGTTGGGACTTGAGTTAGTGCAAGATGCAGTTAATAAAGTTAAGTTAATTAGACAGAGATTGCAAACAGCTCAGAGTCGACAAAAGAGTTATGCTAAAAGCAAAGAAGACCTTTAGAATTTCGAGTGGGAGAGCATGTTTTGCTTAAAATCTCACCAATAAAAAAGGTTGTCAGATTTGGATTAAGAGGGAAGTTGAATCCTAGATATGTGGGACCATATGAGATTCTAGAAAAGATAGGCGATGTGGCATATAGGTTGGCTTTACTGCCTAATTTGGAAGGAGTGCATAACGTGTTCCTCGTATCTATGCTTAGAAAATATGTCAGAGATCTTCAAGAGATAGTAGCTCTTGAGCCGCTGGAAGTGCAATCGAATCTTTCCACAATCGAAAAACTAGTAAGAATTGTGGATACCAAGGAACATATCTTAAGAAGGCGAGTAATCAAGTATGTTAAAGTATTGGATGGATCAACTGAACGAGGCTCCTAGGACTGGGGGGAGATGAGGGTGTGACAACAAGTATCCCGCGCTTTTCAATAATCCAAGTAACTTTCGAGGACGAAAGTTCTTTTAGGAGGGGAGAAATGTATAAATAAATATTTTTATATTAAAGGGAAAATATGTCATTTGATATAAAATAAAAGGGTTTTATGGTCAACCCTAATGCTTAATTAATTTTTGTCAGTTTTTATTTTGTCGGTTATTAGATGCGTAAATGAAAATGAAGAGACGTCATTAAATATGAAGAGACGTTATTAAAGATGAAGAGACGTCATTATTAAAGACGAAGAGACGTCATTATTAAAAATGAAGAGACGTCATCATTAAAGATAAAGAGACGTCATGATTAAAGATAAAGAGACGTCATATTAAAAATAAAGAGACATCATTAAAAATAAAGAGATGTCGTTAAAAATAAAGAGATGTTACTAAAGATGGAGAGACATCATTATTAAAGATGAAAAGATGTTACTAAAAATGAAGAGGCATTTTAAACATTATTTTTGTCTTCTATATAAAATAGGCTTCCTTCTTCAAAATCATTATAAAACTAGAAAATCCTCTCTATAAGTCTGCTAATGTCCATTGAAGTTGGAGGAGATTAAAGATTTTGGATCGGGTAAGCAAATCTAAACAAGATCCAATGATCGTTTTCCTCATATCTCTTTTCGTTTTGAAGGAGTTTTTGTTGGAGCAAACCCTAGTTCAGTGCAAGATCGATCTTTTGGTGATTAGCGAAGGTTTAATGATCTAATCATGGTAAGTTTATCTTCATAAACCTAGATCTATCATAAGATGTAATTTTGATGATACATGACTGTTTTTGCTTTTTTGCAAAATTAGGGATTTTGGAGTGGGATATGTTTTATTGAATTTTGAGGAAATTGATTGAGGAAGAATGTGCTATTTTGGATTTTCCTTAAAAGGTTAGGGTTTTGGAGAAATTTGATATATTAGATTTTATTTTCATGTTAAATTTTTAATTGTTTCTGTTCATATTATATTATTAGAAGGTTTGAAGACTATGTGGTTGTTAGAATGAGGTTGTAGTTTTGGATATTTGTTCTTGAAATTTAAAAGGTATGACATTTCCTTGTTTGTTGTATGTGTTTGCAGGATTAGTTTTCTATTTACTTTGTTGTAGGAACAGATGAATAATGAATCTAAATCTACATGGCTAATTAATTTGTCTGCTCTGGGTGTGGCTATGACCAGTAAAGACCTAGCAGAATGGTACTGGTGTGGCACTGATGATCTTTGTGTGGCATTGTCCCTGGCAGAGTTGCACTTAGAGATGATTCGGTAGATTTAGGTGATTTGTCAGTATGCCGCGTGTGTTTGGGAGTACATGTTCACCAATATATATATATATATATATATATAATTATCTATTTTAAAAGAGTTTGTTGATTTCTCATGGGGTCTGAGTTACTCAGGTTTGGAACTAATGTACAGTAGTTCTAAACTGTATTGTTTCGCTCGCTTAATAAAGATAATAATTTGATTGTTTGCATTAGATTAAGTTGCATTTGATATACATATGTATATGTTGTGTGTGCATATGCATTTGTTTTGTGGATTGACGTACTGGACGTTTTCGCTATTCCTTTCTTTTTAGGTATAGGTGATGAAATATAGTTTATGATCTTTCTGGTTATGATCTGTATTTTAATCATAAGGATGGTGATATGGTCTAGCCTACCCACTGAGGAATAATGCAGATATGATTTGGAGAAAAGAGCCTTTAGATCTTTTGTAAATTTTGGAATAATGTTAGAATTCATATTTTGTTTTAAAAAATTCTGGATTTTTATGTTTTAAGATCTTTAATAGTTTTCCTAAGACTTTTATGAATTTATGGAGTTAGAAAAAAATTTTGGATTTTGTTTATGCCAACTGAATTTTGATCAACCGAATGTTTGAAAAGATTGTTATTTACAGGTTTTGAACGTTTTGCTATACCATCTGAGAGAGTTATGGAGATTATATTTTATATGTTTTTTTAATTATAGTTTTTAGTTTTAGAGCATTTGCGTGTCTTTTAAGAAAAGAATACGTGGCGGGTTGTATTCGCCTTAGTTTAGGCTTTACAACATATATATATATATATATTAAATAAAATTGGTTTTGTTATTTTAGTTATATATTTATATAAACTTATAAACTTGTTAACGAGCATGTTAATGGTCTGTTAATAAGTCGACTCGCGAGTCTGTTCATAAGTATATTCACAAGCTAACTCGTGAATATGAATTAAAGTTCAAGCCTGGCTCGCATAGATAAACGAGCTTTATCTCAAGCTGAGTCAACATTTATTAAGCAAGTTAAGTAACTTGAAAAAACTTAACTTATTTTGCGACTTTAAGTTTATCGGATCGTTATATTTACAATAATTTAGCCTATCAAAAACCTTTATTGTATATACTTTAGTAAAATAAGTCATCAAATATAAAATTTTAAACATGTACGAACCGGATGCAAATTAAATTGTTTAGGTTTCACCCACGTTAAAATAATTCTGGATAACATGGGTGGCAGGGTTTAATTTGTCATGTGCCACTGCATTGGATGTGGTTGAATTTGAATGGAGTGTTCAAAACTGAATTTTAAATAATGTTCTGAAATTCAAGCCAGGTCAACAGAATGAGATAAGGATCCGTATCATCACCGACTATTGTTTTATTATATGCCATTTTTTCTCGTGCATGATTATTTGTGGGTTTTGTGTCACTGTCAAATGATTGTTATTAATAATTTAATATTTAGGTTTTGCTGGTTCGTGGTCGGAAGTCCATCCCGGTGGGACGGTGTCCCCTCAAAAGCCAATGTATCCTTATCGACCTTCGACCCGGACATGTGCCAAACAGGAGAAAATTAAAATCAAATCAAATCAAATCAGTAGCTTCTGCGACACCAATTATAGTTTTAGATGCTCTGAGCATCATTAATGTTTTTTTTTTCTTTTATTATTGACAGGATTATATTAAGATATCTTAAGATATGATAAGATATTGAATAAAATAAACAAATATTATTTATATTTGCTTTATGTGTTAAGTTACAGTTTTTAAAATTAGGCATTCAGATTCCAAAAGCTTTAAAAAAAGATATGGTTAAACTCTTATGTGATTGTTAACTCCTTATATCTCAGTAATGGGAAGATCACATTTGATTTTTTATTTTTTAAAGTCATGAAAAAGAAAAAAAATAGCATTATTTTTCTCTTTCAAATAATAGGTATCAAGTTATTTTATATTTCTCATTGTATGGTATTGATGATAAAAAAAAAGTTATAGAAAATAATAATTAGAAAAAAATAACTTTATACAATTATTTTACTATTAATTTATACATTATCCGATTGGTTGCATCATTAATAGGCTTTTATTGATAAGGCAAGATGCGGTTTAAGCTTTCTTTTAAGCATGTGGGAAATAGAAGAGAGAGGTAAAAAGAATCGTGCCAAAGTTGGAATAATTCAATTGGGCCATCAGTTTTGAAGCTGGTGGGACTTTCTTTTGAAATCATGGGTCCTGTGAATGCCAAATTGGGTTCTTCCTTCTCTTTCTTGGCCAAAAAAAATAAAAATAAAGTCATGACTTGAGAGTATAAGTATATAAAATATGTTTTATAACTATGTCATCAAAATAATCTACCTAACATTGAAGTGTGAAACGAAATTAATTGTCCGCGTTGCATAGTTTTTTTTTTTTCACCATAGGGGCTATTATAATACGGCCATTTAAGATCATCACAACGCGCTAACACAAGAAATCGAACTCGATACCTTAATAATAAGAATTTGGACCGAATGCTACTAAGCTATAAGACTATTGGCATTGCATTGCATAGTTCGACACTAAATAGTCTATTATTAAACATTTTATATTCCATGATCATGCTAGCTTAATTTTCAAACTGATTAGTAGGAGGGAAAAGGATCTAAAAGAAATGGTTGAAAGTTATGCTAACATGAAATAGAATGACATTGTATTGTTTTCGACACTAATAAGAAACCATGCAAAATATTAGATTAGGACCTGGGAGTGTTGCTTGTCATGTAGTAGCGATGTTCATGGTAGGTATAATAAAAATTTATGCACATAATTTTTTAATCTATATTCTATGTGTATTTGATATCTTTATTTATAAATTCATACACTCAAAGCTCCAAATCTAGAAAAAAAGTATTTTAATCATAAATAAAATATTTTTAAAATTACTAAAGTCATTTTATTATTGTAGAGGGATAGAAATTATTTTATTAAATATTGGATTTGATTCATGAGTATCAAGCCTCTCTTTCCTATCCGAGACAGCTAGTCGTCACCTTTAGTGGCAACAATGGCTCTTTCATTGCCCATCCTTGGTCTTTCTTTTGAAATAAGGATTCAACAAGTTTAGTTTATATATTAGGATAATTAAGAGAAATTTGATAGGTGAGCTTGGAGTAAGGACACGTTGTAATTAATTTCTCCACTATAAATGATTTTTCTTGATTGTTGAACCTCAACATGATCTAACAAACAATATCAACAATCAATCTTTATAAATACTCCTAATCTTTCTTCATTTGAAGGATCTAAAATTTGAAAAATATTATCATATTGTTAAATTTTTACCTTATAAGATCAAACACTTTGCATTAAAAGGCCTTATGGGCTAGGAATAAGGCTCATTGTAATGAGTTCATAAAAAAACATTTCTCAATATAACATATACATTAAAAAGGATTCATCTCGTCCATTGATTGTCAATGTAATCCAAAAAACAACATTAATGAGTCATCCTTCTTTATTTAAACAATCTAGAATTTGGTAGAACATCAATGACCTAACAAATTTCCACCTCGAACGACCAAACACTTGTGTATATGCAATAACACATTCTATTCATCATCACTAGTAGGATTTGATACTTGATAACCCTTTTACCTATCACAATTGCCATTAAAACAATTGAAATGGCCAATTCTCTCTTAACTGTCCTTTATATGCCCTTCCATGTCGTTCTTCTCAAACTACATATAAGGTGGAATTCACACAACATCAATGTGATAATTTCATTGGAATCCACACATTTGTGATTATTAATTTTTTAAGGGTAAAATAGTCATGTAAGGGTCAATACTTTTTTTTTTTAATTTAGAGATAGAAGTGCAAAATTTTAAATCTAAAAGATTTAAGCATACATATAGCAAATATAGAAAAACATATATTTACAATTTACCTTACAAATTTACTTTAGACTTATCTTTAAACGTAGGTTTTCATTTCATTTCTAGTCTCATTCTAGCCTTAAGTGATAGAAATTGAGAGTTTAATAACAATGTATAAAGGATTTGAATTCGGTCTAATCCACTAAAAACAAGTGTTAATACTAGTAAGTTTTTAAGGTGGTTAACAAAATAGATTTATCCCTTGATTATGTATAAAGATTGTTGATAAGAAAAGGAAAAGCTAGTATAAGCTTTATTTAATAAAAAAGATAAATATAATATAAGAATATAGGTTCACCATAATAATTAAAAGATTCTTATAGATAGGAGAAATGCTTCTTAAGAGCAACTTCATCCGTGTTGCTACCACGATAACCTAGAGAGAATCAACTTTACTTACGAATATTGTGAGTTGCTTAGGGCAGTCCTTAAGCAATTGAATTGCTCGACATAGCAACTCCTCTCTCCCTTATTTAATTGGCTCAAGTCTAAAATTGTGAGTTAAATGAATTTGGTCTTCCAGCTTTTAGATTAAACGGTCGTTAGACTTTAGGGTATCCCAAAAATAATTTATGCAGTCGCAAAATTGTCATTTTTTTTATTAATTTTATTTTATCATCTATAAAAATTGTTACTATTAATTTTCACATATTTTTTTTATTTATTTTCATATTTAATTAATCTTGAAATAAAAATATTAAAAGTATTGTTTAAAAATGACAACAACATGAGATGTGCAACTACAGTAATTTTGAAAAATTATTAAGGAACTTTGTTTAAATAGCCTACAAATATAGTAAAAGTTATTTAAAAAGAAAAGTTGGTCCAAATGCTGACATGGCATAATAAGTAACTTTTAAAACAACTTACAGATAAAGTTGGCTTAAGAAGGCCAATAGCCTGCTTTCCAAATACATTAGATTCATCAAGCAAATTTAATCACAAGCAGATTCTTAGTGGGTTATATATGTGTATACTTATATATATAATTTGGATCCATAAACAATTCATAAAAAATTATTAAAAGCTTTTTTTTTTTTGTACCATTAGAATGAAGTGGAGAAACATATAAAGAGAAGCAGGGTTGATCGGATCCCCGGGATGCAAAGTTGGGCTTGCTTTGTATATTGTTTGTTATCCATTGGTAATAAAGTGTAGAGCTGGGCAAATTTGTTTTGGCCTGTGAGCTGGCCCGTTTAACCTATTTTAAAAACGAGTTAGGGCTATTTTTTTTAGCCCATTTAAAAATAGGCCAAATTTACCAAACTCGTTTAACTCATGGGCAAAAGTAAACTGGCCTGCGAGTTAATTAGATTGGCCCATTCGTCCACTTTTATTTAAAGAAAACAAAAAATTATAAGAGAAATATCTATTAATATAGCATTGTTCATGAGACTTTTATACTCAAGATTAAGGGTCTGTTTGTTTTGGCTTTTTCCCGGCAGATACAGACACTTTTTCAAACTTTTTGCTAACAAATTATTTATCAAGAAATAGATATAGATAAAAAAAAATTGACAGTTCTCATCAAAAGATCAAATAGAACAAATATAGATAAAATTTAGATGTAAATCAGATATGTTTACATATATCATTTTAAAAAAGATACAGATACAGATGAAAAACAGACAATCCAAACAGACCCTAAACTTATGTGTTAATTATAATAAAGAGTGACAAATCGATGTACATATACCATAATTTTTTTTTAAAGTAAATTATTTTTGTTTTAAATGAAATATAATATCTAGTAAGTTACTTTAGAAAACTTATTTTTATATAAAAAGTAATTAAAATAATAATGAAATTAATCATTAATATACATATAACTCCATAAAACTAATTTTTTTAATTATGTATCTTAATTAAATAAGTTAAATGGGTCAACTTGATCCATTTAACCCATACAATATACAAGTGGGTTAAAAGGGCCAAAAAGTGGATTGGTCTGTTTAACCCACAAGCCAAAATAGGTTAGGTTAGGATTAAGAAATTTTGGTCCGTTTTTAAAGTGGACAAAAAATTTATGGCCTGTTTAATTCATAGCTAAATTAGGTCGGATCGGATTGACCCGTTTAACCCACTTGTCCATCTCTAATAAAGTGCATATGAATTGGATCCCTGAATTGTTTTGTATAATGTGGACGCCACGGCAAGTGCACAGGGATGTTGTCTCGGCTTCGATTCTCTGCTGTTGTTTACTTCCTTCAATTGGCCGTGGGCTTGTCAATTTGCATCGGTCGTGGGCTTGTCAAATGGCTAGTTGCTGTTGTTCGTTTCTTCAACCATTGGCTTCATGTGGGCTGGATCGGATGGGAGTATGGGCTTTTTAATTCACTTTTTAATCTCTTTCTCATATTTCCATACAGTTGAATTTATTTTTATATTAATCCACACATTTACGTAGCATAAAGTCAGGATATAACACGTAACTCAACAAGTTCGTACAATATATTTATTTTCACTTAAATACTACACCGGATGAAAATTAGCTATACCAGGGTGGGAGACTCGCAGTCACATTACTGTCTTAACATGCAAAAATATGTGACGTGTCATTAATTATCATTAATCGGAAAAAATATAAAACAAGTAAAATCATATCAATAATATGTGGCATATTTTTATTTATTGAGACATCAATATAATAGCAAGTTTGATACAATAAATATTCATCCTATGACACCAGTAGAAATAAGGTGCAAGACAATGAAAAAATAGGGATTGTCTTGGCTCAAGTCGCCAAGTTATATCTTAATTTTAGACTCAAATCTGCATCATTGGATTAACACAATTAAAATGTGGCTATTTGATTAAAAACAAAATTTTAATCGGATGGTAGTTTTGTCTAATCATAATAAGTGGTAGATTTATAGGATTCTGATAAGCTTGTAGCATTCTTATAGTTTGTCTGGTAATTTTAATTTTAGTATTAAGTGATGATTGCATCTTATTGTGGTAAGTTTGTTCTATTTTGGTAAATTGATTTTACATTAATTTTTGGAAGTGGTAAGTTTATTGTATTATGGTAAGCTCATTCGATTATGTATATGTTACTTTTGTCGAATTTTGATAACTTATTGCATTAAGGTAACTTTGATTGATTTTGGTGTGCAGTAGATTTGTCATATTTTGATATGTTTGACATATTCTAGTACTTTTGTCTATTAGTGCTAAAGATAGATTTAATGTATTCTGATAAGTTTGTCGTATCTAATAGTTTTGTCTTTTAGTACTAAGCAACCGGTAAATTTATCATATTTTGATAAGTTTGTCGCATTTAGATAGGTTATCTAGTAGTTTTTTCTTTTAGTATTAAGTGATATATTTATCATATTCTAGTAAGTTTATCGTATTTTGTAGTTTATTTGGTAGTTTATTTGGTAGTTTTGCTTTTTAATATTAAATGATAGATTCGTCATACTCTGGTAATTTGTTGTATTTTTGTAGTTTATCTATCAGTACTAAAGTGATATATTTTGTTTATTATGATAAGTTTATCGTGTTTTGATAGGTTGATTTTACGTGAGCTTTTAAAATTGGTAAGCTCATTGCATTCTGGTGAGTTTATCCAATTGCGGTATGTATTATTTTTGTAAATTTTTGTAACTTCATTGCATTGTGCTAAATCTGTTTGATTTTGTATGTAGTAGATTTGTTATATTATGATAATTCATCACATTATGGTAGTTTGTTTTTCAGTTCAAAGCAGTAAATTTGTTAGATTATAGTAAGTTTGTCGCATTGTGGCAAGCATATGCTGTTGATTACATTTATGTTCATATATTTAGCATTGCATTATGATAAGTTTGTCATATTGTGATAACTTTGTACAATTTTGATATGAGGTAGATTTATTGTATTTGGATAGTTTTTTTGCCTAATTATGGTAAAATTGCCCATATATGACCAGTTTACTCGTCACATCTTAAAATCAGGTTGCAAGTATGCAATTTAAGTC
This sequence comes from Combretum micranthum, assembly GCA_024138025.1. Taxonomy (NCBI): domain Eukaryota; kingdom Viridiplantae; phylum Streptophyta; class Magnoliopsida; order Myrtales; family Combretaceae; genus Combretum; species Combretum micranthum. The sequence continues at coordinate 1,786,117 of JAMXBD010000065.1, forward strand.
AAGTTTTTCCTTAAAAAAGTAAGTTAGAGGATGACTAAGGATTAAAGTGGAATAAGTGGATGAAGAGAGTCGACCAAGTGTGGTTCGATTTGCTAGTGGTAAACTAGAGTGTTGTGTTTCATGATTTTTCTTAATTATTTTATTTATTCTATTGTTTTTGTTTAGTGTACTTGCTTATTTTATAATGGCCTACGTGAAGGCCTTTGCAATGCAACAAATCTACTGTTCAGTAATGTTTTCATCTAAATTTTAGTTGTGTTTTATATGTTATCAATTAATCTATATTGGTAAGAGAAACTTATTTTGCTTTATCGAATTATTGCGAGAAATGTTAATAATCCTATAAACCATCGTTAAGTTTTTATTCGACTCTGAGTAAGATTGATAAAAGATATAATCAAACCCCAAAATCGATTTGTATAATTGATAATATAAATGCTTAATTTCAAATTTTAAAAATTTAGTGTTTAAAACTCAACTTATTACAACTAAGACTATAGTCCTATTTTGAAATAAATTTTAATTTAGTGCATCTACTTTTTACAATTTAGTACTTTTACTTTAAAGTAAAGTTCAATTTAAAATACAGTTGATTGATCATTATTTTGAAGTAAGAACTATAAAAATAAAATTTTAAGTACTCCCCATTTGATCTAAATTGTGTTTTTTTGAATATAGAAACTCCAAAGTATCCCCATCTATTATTGATTGCATGCAAATAATACTAAAATAAGTCTCACTTTTAATATTAAGATCATACCCTACAACCTTGATTTTCTAATTATCATCACAACACTAATTCAATTGGTTCCAATTACAGTTATGCAAATGGACTTGATCCACTTGCTAGCCCATTTTAATTTGATTTTAAAATTAGTAAGGGCTAACCCTTTTCAACTCATTTAAAGGCAAATCAACTATATTAACACGTTTAATTCACAATCTAACCCATGATGGGCTAAGTTGGTTTACTCGCTCATTTGTTTAAAAAAAAAAAACTATTAATGTAGTATTGTTTTAGAGTCTTATATACTTAAACTTGAGTTTATGTGTTCACAGTAACCAAGGAGGATGGATTGATGCACATATATCATAACATTCTTTTAAATATATATCTGTTGGTTTAAACATAATGTGATATTTAATAAACTATTTTTAAAAACTTATTCTTCTATATTACTACCCAAGATAGAAATAAAACTAAACGTTGATATATATAAAACCTCATAAAACTTTTTTTTTTATATGCCTTATGATCTGTTTAATCTATAAATATATACATATGGGTTAAATAGACAAATAGTGGGATGGTTTGTTTAATCCATAGAAGAAAGTGGGTTGAATTAATGCCAAAAAGTTCTAACCCATTTGTTACTTAACTTACATACTAAAGTCCACCGACCATCTCATTTGCAAATTTCTAGTTTTGGCATTAGAATTCATCCACTTTACAAGCATTGGTACCTTTTGTTATATTTTATTGCAAAATTTATCTAAAAACTGATGACATGTGAACTATAGGGTCAATGATATTATGATACAACTAATGAAAAAAATAAAAAATAAAAAAAATAAAACAAGGTGTAAATGATCGTTTATATGTTTTTATATACGATATTTGCACTTACAATTAAAAAATGCATGAAATGGATGAAGAAATCGAGACCCGACACATTGTTAAATTGTAAGTTTAATTTGGACAAAAGGAACTATCACGTTCTCAGATTTATTTTGACCTGCCCAATTTGATTTGGTTGAATCTAATCCAGTTTTAGGAATTGAATAGTCATCGGTTCAATCGTGATTCAATCTGATTTTACCATTCACCCTTAAGATCCTAAAAACCACGTTAAAGTAACAAAAAAAATTTATTCCTTTTTTTTTATAATGATAAAGGGATTTAAATGCAGTCCATTACTGGTCATTAGGAGATATGTGTTATTTACACTAGGTGATAAGGATATATGATGCAAATAAGAAAGGATTTAGATATTGCTATTCCTTTCCCTTGACATTTTACGAAAATAGGGCAACTATGTTGTGAATTGTTCATGAACTGCTCAAATATACTAGCTTAAAAGTTGGTCTGATTTGAGTTTGAATATAAAATAAAGCTAGTTAATTTAATAAATTGAACTTGCTTGCGAGCCAGCTTATTTAAGTTCTTGGGCATTTAGACTCATAAAAGCTTGTGGGGGGTCATGAATTTTATAGTATATATATATATATATTATTTTTGTATATAATTATAAAAGACTAATTTCTATACTTTATATTCATATAACTTAAATTTTACCCATCATTTATTTACTTATTCATGTTGTATATATATCTTCCAATTTGACATGATTAAGCACTTATCAACCATCTAAATTCATCCAGTTCAAGTTTAATTTGCAAAAAAATCACCGCATTCGAACTCATGTTATAACAAGGTGAATTTGAACCTGTATTTTATATATAGTAAAAAGCTCAAGTTTGATTAAAAATAAGGGTTAATTATAAAAAATCGATTGTGTTTTGCTTATTTTGCAAATAACCGACCTATGATATATTTTGACAAATAACTAACCCGTGTTTAACTCTGTTTTGCTCCATCAAAAATTATGTTGCTTATAACACATGTCAAGCTAATAGTAATGTGCACATGCAAAAAGAATGCTAACAGTAACAACCATTGAATCCAAAGCAATCGAATTACTTCTAGGCATCATTCTAGACACCAATTTTGCATCTTCCACATTCTCTAACATCACATAACCTGCCAAAATCGAGTTCCATGAAACCGAATCTCTCAGGATTTTCATCGAAAACCTTCCTTGCATCCTCCATCTTCCCACAAATTGAATGCATACAAATAAAAGTATTTCTCACATAAACATCATCTCAAAACCCATTTTCAAAACATGATTATGAATTTGTTTCCCTTCGATCATTGACGCCTTTAACATGCAAACATGAACCAAAATGGGATAAGTGTAATGGTTTGGACCAACATAGTCACTTTTCTCCAACATCAACTTATATAGATTCAAAGCTTTCACAGAATCATTCTGCTGCACGTACATCCTCATGAGCGAATTCAAAGTAAAGAAATAAATGTTTTGGAAAGGCTAATCCAAGATGAGCATGAATGGTGGCAATGGATGAACGAGGAGTTGGTAGAGAAACCGAGGAGGCAGCTCACAATGTACCATAACATTTTGTCTTTATTTCAAACGTGTCTCCAACTCTATCCTCTCTTTTCCTTTCAAAAATGATCTGGTTCGCGCAGGTCGAATGTCTAAGGGCAAGCAGGAGCTTGTATCATGGTTCATAGCAGTTGATTTGTCTAGAGGAGATGAATGAGAAGTTTGATGTGACTAGTTGATGTAGTAAGTCGGCTCGGTTTAGAAGTTTCAATGGGTCACGATGAGGCTTTGGGTCTCCGATAAAACGACGGTAGTTGTGCCAATGTTTGGTGATGATTGGTGCTTGGGTAGGTTTGGCATGGTGAAAGTCACAATGGTAGCCGAGAGGTGAGGAAGAAGTTGAGTGTTTGAAAGAGAGAACTGATACTTGAGGGAGAAGAAGACAATAAAGGCCTGACACGTGTCATAAGCAATAGAATTTTTTATGAAACAAAATAAAGTTAAACACGAGTTAGCTATTTGTAAAAAATATATATATATATATATCACAAGTCAGTTATTTGTAAAATGAGCAAAACATGAGTCAGTTTCTTATAATTATAAAAGTAATAATTGTTTAAACTGACCATAGCAGTGCCTTTTGAATTTTTTATTTCAACCGAGATTTAGAGAATACTAACAAACAGAAGGCTTACATTGTGTTTGACAACTTTCTCAATAGTGGAGATAACGGAAATAAGTAGAAAGAAAAGAGTGAAAATTGAAATTAGTGAAATATTTATTTTATATTTAATAGCTTACAAAGAAAAAGAAAGGAAATGCAATAATGATTAATAAAAATATCTCTATATCATTTTTATAAAATATTAGTAAGGGGATAATTTTATATTGTTTTTATTTTTCATCACTTTCCTCCCATTTTTATTTAAAATTGAAAAAAAAGAAAGTAGGTTAAAAAATGAAAAACTTGACACTCATTTCCTTCTTTTCTACCCATTTTTGTCTCAACTTAAATTACAAAATACCAGCTTTCTTTCCGTTTCCTTCGGGTTGTCCTTTTTCTAATATATGTATGCTTTTTCCCCATTATATTTTTCAGGTGACACATTTGGAGGCCTCTCATTGTTTCCTTTTAAGTTGAATGGCCAGGGAAGGCACTGTTTTTTTTCCCATTTTCCCCGCTCAGTTTCAAAGCAACAGTGGACGGCACATGGCCCCAAGCATTATGCGTCTCCCATCCCAATCCCACATGCAAAAAGCAAAGTGGAGCCGTTTTCCCTAATATATTATTAATATTACGCTAAGGGGACATTCACTTTTTAGCTTTGAGGCCACGAGACAAACCGGAGATCTTGCTCCCTTTTTTTTCCCCATTTCCTTCTTCTCTCCCTTTTCCTTTGTTTTTCTTTAGAGCATCTCTCATTAATGGGTTTTAATAGCTGTAATGGCTAGTTCAAACATATTTTGTATCCTTAGAGCGCTTGACAACACAGATCGCTTCCGAGCATGGGATTTGAAACCCAATAGCCCATTGTCCCCTTAGCTTTAACCGGCATAAATTGTGTTCGATCATTATTCTTTTGTGCATTAAAGGTTTTAGATACCCAAGAGAATTCCATGATTTCAATAATTGATTTTCTTAATTCAAATGTCATGTAAACATGCAAATTTAGCTAAAACTTTGGGATTCATCCATATTAAGTGGTTAAAATTAGCTTTTGGGTTATAAGGACATGTTTAGATCATCGGGGATCGATATCGATTCGACTGGTTATGTTTTTATTAAAAATCAAATCAAATCATATTTTCTTTCGCATTCAAATCAAACTATATGATTTTAATAGAACACTAAATAACAATTGAATCACATTTTGTAAGTTATGAATAGCATATTTTTATAACGTGTAATTTTATATAAAAAGTACTACATTAATTTAATTCTACCACGTGTTAAGTCATATAATGAGTAAATTAAATCAATACCCATGCAATTAAAAGACGTAAAATGTTCATTAACAACTAATTTTATTATAAAGTTAGCATGTAACATATATTTTAAACCATAAACCAATCTCTTTATATGGTTTATAAATTGTAGATATAAAAGTTACATGATCATGCATTTTAATAAACTTAAGCTAGGAAAATTTTAAGTGCTATGTTATAACATAAGAAATTATTTACCTAAAATTAAAATTTTGTTATATTTTTCAAGTATAGTTGAATTTTGTTTTATGAATTGATTCAATTTACCTCTAAACCAATAATATATTAAATGAACATTTTGTTCTAAACTATTCATAATCAAATCATAGAAAATATTATATTTTCAATTTGATTTAGTTCAGTTTATTAATCGATTCAATTTAATTGGTTTTTTGCCCACTCCTCCAAACCACAACATCAACTAGAGTAATATATTCCTTGTGAGTGGTTTATAATAATCATGTAAGATGAAATTCATTATGTTTTCAAAACATGAATATCACGATTTGTAAGATAAAGAAGTTACGATCCACCTCTAAATCAGAGATTGTTCTTGGTGACTCTCATTAATTTAGTTTTACACACACACACACATATATTCTATTTTCTTTTATCAAAATTACACCTTGTGCTTTCTGCTTTTTAGCTTTATCTTGCAACTTTTGATGGTCAACACTCAAACCATCGCAACATCGTTAACTAAGGGTGGGCAAAAAAACCAACCGAATCGAACCAGTTCGTAACCGAATCAATTCAAACCGAAATATGTTTTTTTTAATGGTTTGGTTTAAAAATTTTTCTAATTCGAACCAATCCGTAAATTTATGTTTGTTTGGAATACAAATCAAATTAATTCGTAAAATCAAATCAAACCGTTTTAGAAAAATATAATAATATTTTACTATATGGTCATATGATTTCATTTGATATTTATTATTTGTGAATATTGATTAAAATCAACTTGTTTATTTTTTTAATTTTTTTTTAGGCTCATGATATGTATTTTTTTATGATGAATTATTGCTTTTTTAACAACTTTTAACTTTATAAAGTATGAAATTTATTTATTTAGTTATAAACTCTTATTATGTATTGATTGTTTATTATATTTTGTCAGTGGATCATTTTATTCATTGATGAATTTTGTTGATAGATGATTTTTCATTTTAGCTAAATTTATTGGTAGATAATTGACTTAATGATTCTATTAAAAATTATAAATTATGAGTTACTATGTATTGGTTGATGAGTATATTTTATAAGTAGATGATTGATTTTATAGAGAAATATAGATTAAAAGTATGATGAGTTCATAAAATATTTTGTCATGGTTTATAACATAAACTTTGTAAAATAATAAATACTTAAGTATCTACACAAACGTAAAAAACCTAAAATAAATAAAATTTTTGTTAGAATTGTGATTCAATCCATAATCCAAACCGAATCAAACCGTTATTAATATTTGGTTTGGTTTTAAAAAAAACCGAACTAAATCGATCTATGCCCACCCTTATCGTTAACAATGATCCAATTTAAACCTCTATGTACTTTTGGTACCTCAAATGTTTAAGTGTTATAATAACATGGAGTCATGCTACACTCAAGCCCAAACAATTATGATGCAGCATACATAAAAATTAATGGCACATTTGGTATGCTAGAATAGATCGGAATGGAATTGCAATTTCGACTTCTATTTCTTTTCTTAACATTTGGAAGCGTTTTTAGAAGCTGGAATCGCAATTCTAAAGAATCGACGGTTTTGAAGAGGAATTCAATTCCACCCCTATTAATTATACGTAGTGCAGTTATTTTTTTTATCCTATCATGTATTCATATTTTGCATTTATTACTGAAGATATTGCCGACAATTACACTTTTTAGCTATTTCATTTTATGTAATCTTTCAAACATAGGAATGGATTTATCATTCCTAAATCCATTCCATTCTAATCCAATCCAATCCATTCAAAATCATTCCAACGTATCTAACATGGCATAACAATTTTTTTTTCTTTTGTCACTAATACAATTGGAATACAATTCAATGTGTTTATCTTCCTATAGATATTAACTTATTACAAAATTTGTGCATCTGTTAGTTATACTAAACAAATGGCGCGTAGCATCTGCTAAAGATAATCAAATTAGAAATACCTCAAAAGTATTTGTAGTCCATATATGTATACTTTTGGTACCTCAAAAACTAAACTGCCTTTATTTGTATACATATTGATCCTCAAAGTTCTTGTAGTCTAATTGTATTAATACTACTCACTAATAGGATTGAAATGGTCCAAATTCTCATTACATAAATTCGTGGTAAATATTAATTAGGATATATGAAATTAATTTAAAGGAAACTAAAACCGCTTAAGCAATTGGAGATGATGGTGAACTAACGGTCCGTTTACTTGGAGGTAATAGAGGAGGAATAGAATTTCTATTGCTGGAATGCCTCTATTACTTTGTTTACTTGTATTAAATGAGCAGTAATAAATATTCCCATGCACTAGTTCTATCTAACAGGTGGAACTTTTTATTCCTTTTCTATTCCTACTCCAGAAGCAATAAAAAATTAAATACCCTGTCTAAATTATTCTTAATTAAATTACGTATTAACAAAAATATCACAGGCCTAAAACAAAAACCCTTCTCATGTAGTTTAATCAAAGGACTAAGCTATAAATAATCATTAAAACATTCTCTTTTAAATACATAACATAATTAAAAAAATTATTAAGGTATTTTTAAAATCCTAACTTTTAAAAAAAATTTTAAAAAGGAAAAAATAATACATTATGTAAGCTATTATTTTCATGTATGTATAAGGAGGTACAACTATGGTAAAAAAAATTGATTTACAAAACTCTACACATATATATATATAAAAACACTTTCAAGGAGGGTTAAAAAAGGTGTATTGAAAATTTATTTCCATGATATCAAAAGACTATGATGATGTTTAATATATATATATATACACATGTCATATACACATATGTTATATGCATATATACGATATACATCTGTATAAAAAAATAATACAGGGGAACAAATAATAAAGTATAAAGAAAAAAATATAAACTATAAAAATTATGTTTTAAAAAAAAGTAAAGTAGAAAAGGGAAAAAAGAGGTTATGAAGCTCTATTCACAGTTTAATGCTGGAATTAATACCACAATAAGGGCATAATGGTATTTTTAGCTTTATTAGCAGTTTAATGCTAGAATTAATAAGTTGAAGTAAACAATAGAATGTGTATTCCCCGTATAAAACTTTAGACAAAGTAAACATAGAAATAAACATTCCTACTCTATTACCGGTAATATCATTCCCAAGGAATAACTTTTCTATTCCTTGCCTGTTTCCAAAGTTGAAGTAAACGAGCCGTAAGGGTCTATTTGTTTAGCTTTTTTGAACAAATACAGATATTTTTTTCAAAAGTTTTTTGACAAATTCATTTATTAAGAAATAGATATAGATAAAAAAATTGGCGGTTCTCATGAAAAGATCAAATAGATTAAATATAGATAAAAATATACATACAAATCGGATATATTTACACATATCGTTTCGATATAGATACAGATGAAAAACAAACCATCTAAACAGATCCTAAAGTATTTGTAGTTTCAATTTTGGTTATTTTTAAAATTTGATAAATTAGTATTTGTAATTTTAAAGTATGTGCTAAATAGTATTAGATGAACATTTATTATGATTATGGGAGAATAACATATACTCACCAAACTGTCATTTAAAGTATTTGTAATTATTTTGTCATTTAAATAAATATTTTTTAATGAAAACACTAAATCTCATATGTGTTGAAAATATACATACTGTTTATTAAAATATAAAGATGAAATACTAAATTTAAAAAAATTAAATATACTTACACTTAACATGCAAATATCTAAGCATTTGTATTGCCATCCGGTAAGCAGGTTGCCTACGGACATGGTACTCGTAAATTAACAAACGGACCCATGTCATCCATAGCGGTCTTTTCCTAAACTTATCCAAGTTGTTTTCCTCATGGTCCCTCGTCGTTGGTCCCACAGATTGCTGTGGATATCCGCTAATTCGTTTGGTTCCAGATGTTCAACATCCGTCAAGTTTGAAGTTTCTTTCCCATTTCAATTTTATTAGGACCGCCAGATCTACGCGTTTGTTTAACTAAAATTTTGATTTCGGCCGGTGTAAAGTTCAAGCTCCAAGGTGCGGATCTCCATCCATCACAATCATTTAAGATTTCAAATTCACACTTCAAAGTTTTTAAAACTGAAAAATAAGATGGTCGTTGAAAACGGGTGCAACGTAACGAGCAGGTTTATTATATTATATGTTATTTCACCTTTTGAGAGATCTGATAGTATTTTCACGTTACATTTTTATCATTTTTAAATAAATATTTATCAGAAAATATATACTAATAATAAAATTGATAAGTATAATTTTAATGCAAATACGATATAAATAAAAATCTAACAAATCAAATTTTGAGGGAGGATGTTAACACTGTTATGGTTTGGTCGCACAAGCAATGATTTTTCAATATAATGAGTTAATTTTGATTCCTATATCTTTCACGTTGTATATTTATATTATGTAAAAGTAGTAGGTTAAAAATAATATAAGACTGATGGACTTCACACCTTTTTTATTAATTTAATTTGTTGAATACTTAACCAGGTGAAACTTTTATTTATTAAATTTATCGCCAGACGTTTGAAATTATTAAATATTATTATGTTAAATTAAACTTTTTTTTCATAATTTTTTTAATCTTGAGAAAGATAATAAGATAATGATAAATAATTAGCAGTCAAATGGTGTAAATATAAATAATATAGTAAGGTTGATAAATAAAACTTCAATCAAATATTATAATTAGCAATTCAAACTTTATATTTAAAATTTAAAAAAACTAAAAATTCAATGACAATTTTACTTACTATTCTTCAAATTTTTTTTAAACAATCTTATACAATGTGTAACACCCTAAACAAAGGCATTACAACCCTCATGTGTCCTCTTTTGAATAAGATACGCTAAGGCTCTAATATCCATAATTTTTCAAATATCACCTGTAAACACACATAAGGTATCTCATAAGGTACTCAACACAACCTGTATAACCTGGAATACAGCTTTTAAACAAACTTCTGATTTAAAATAATTATACAAGTTGGCAATACCAGGCCAACTAAACCAAACCACCAATTCATAATGAAAACATTTTTTACAACCAAGAACTTCCTACAACATAAAATCCTAAAGCTTTCACATAAAACATAAACAGATAATTTACAAGTCTTCAATATATCTAAACACTTCTCTCATTCCATGAACCTGTAAACTGCAAATCTAACTCTCAACTGGGTAGTTAAGTCTACTATCGCCGTCCTCCTGATCAAAGATCAAATCATAACCCAAAAGATCGTATATAATGTCTTCATCACCTATACCTGAAATTCAAAAAAATGAGCTGCGAAGTCTAGTACGATAACTCCAATCATCTAAAGCAAATGCAAATGCACACGCAACAGATATATATATAAATATAGATCAAATGCACTTAGTTTAATGCAAGCAATCGGTTTATTATCTTTTATAATCAGTAAATCAACACAGTTCAGAACTATATATACTCTAGTCCCGAACTCGAAGTAACTCAGACTCTTCTTTAAAAACAATCAATTCTTTAGAAATAAGATAATTATATACATATATGGATGAGTGGGTACTCTCCAAACATCCCCGTTTCCTCTTAATTCTACTGGAATCATCTCTATGCACGAGTCCACTCGGGACAACCTTACACATAGATCATCAGGGTGCCTCACCGATATCACTGTCTACCAGGTCTTTACTGGCCAAAACCAAACACAACCAAGCAAACAATTATTAAGTCGAATAGAATTAAGTTCATTATAAAGTTCTATCCCTACAACCAATCAACAATACTAATCTTACAAGCAAAAACAACAACCAGGGATTGGTCGTACTTGGATTCGCTTCAACTCCAATCTCACCAACAGAACTTCTATCAGAAAAGAATTCCTAATCTTACAACAATTCCTGATCCATAACATATCTCAATCAATTTCGATTTCATGCACATAATAAAATCCTAACCCTGAATTCCATAAATTTTACTCCTAATCACAGATCTATAAATATTGACACACTTTTTCTTTTGTTCACAATTCAGTAAAACCTTCAAACGCGTCTTTCACCAAAATTCTTAGTTATCTCCACAATTCCTTCAATATATAGATTCTCAATTAATAAAATAATTACTAGAAAATACTATAATTTTAGAACCACAAAGGTTTGTTTAGATCTACACTTACCTAGACGTGCAGATCTCGCTTGAATAGAACCTTAATTCAAACATAAAATTAACTACGATCACAATCCTATAATTTGCTAATATTGAGAAATTACAAATTCTAAGATAGATCTTACCTTTAATTGATCCTAGATTCTATTAGATCTCAAAAAAATAGATCTTGAATCGGGATAGGGTTCTTCCTCGAAAGCTCCTTCAAAAACCACAAGTAAAATCCTAAGAAAGATGTAGATTTTTTGAATCTTTGAAAAATCATGATTAGGTCTTTTTACTTGAACCAAAATCTTAATCTCCTCTTGATGAAAAACTCACAATATCTTTTTAGAGAGGTTTATAGGTTTAAAAAGAAGAGGAATAGGGCAAAGATATAAATAAACTTTTGTGACCTTTCAATTTTCATAACATACTTTGGAAACAAAAAGACAAGAAATCCTTCAATTCTTGTAACATCATAGGAAACGAAAAGACACGAAACCCTTCAATTCTTATAACAGCACAGGAAATGAAAAGACATCTCATGTATTATATGCCTGCCATATAATACACATAAACAAAACTTATAAGGATGAACCATAAAACCCTCTTATTTTTCAACATATGACAACTTTTGTCCTTTATCATAATTTATTGAAGATTTACTATTTTTAAAGACTTGTTGACCATCATCAATGTCAGGGTTGATAATAATATCTCATTTATTAGGATTAACCATAGAACCTTTTTATTTTATAACAAATGACAAATTTGCCATTCTTTATAAAATATTCATCTTTATATTACACATCAGCATCCTAATAATGTAAAGAATCTTTTTCCTTTTTACATATGAAATTAATCTATTTTTCTTTCATTAATACAAAATTTATCAATTCAACTACATAACCTTTTAACAGTACTAGTTTTGTATAATTTTTTTATCTATTAATATAAAGCAAAGCGAAATTTGAATTGTGATGTCAAAAAATATTAATTTAATTTGATTTTTTTCTTCCTATTTTAAGCAGTTATGGATGACAATTACCCCTCTCTTTCCACACTTTCTCTCTTCCACTCTCTTTTTAGTTATTTTACTCTTTATTTTATTCACACACATATATTTTTTTTCATACACGCAACTCAAGTGAATCGTTTCTTTGTCTATTAGGGAGCATATTTTATGTATTCGCATCATGCCTTGCGTTGATTGTTGTTTATGTATTACTTAGTTCACAAGCAACATTAAGACACGGAGAAGGAAATTTTTCATGCCCTAATTCCGTGTGCAACTGACCTTCTGATGTGATGTTTATATCAATAACTTGGTATGATATGATGGCTTTTAAGTCATATTAATGAGGTAAGCCCAATGTTGAAGAAGAAAAGTACAAAAATTAAATTACGTTAATGCGTCTATTTTAAGGTAAATACATAATGTGTTTAAATTCTGGTACTTACGCCTATATTTTTGCTTGTATCCGAATCTTAATCTTATCAAATTCCCTTTTCTACTTTTAGATTCCGCAATGCAGGCTCCTCAAAAAGAAACAATTTAGAATATTGTATCTAATATATTTTAAGTATATCGCATCATTAAAATACGTGTTCAATACATGATATATCTTTTTTTTTGGCCAAACAATACATGATATAGTTATTACATTTTAAATGCTTTTTTAGGATTTTTTTTTAAATACTATATATGCTACAATTGTCAAAATTATGAGTTAAATATACATTTTTATAGTTTATAATTTCATATGTTTTCTCTTAGTTAAAATGGATGCAAAATTGATTAGGTGTAGATTTTAGGTCAAATTATGAATTTAGGTATGTGATTTTATACTATTACAATTTTATCAGTTTTGCTTGATTTTATACAATTCTATGCATTCCAGTAAATATTGAAATCGTGATTTGACAATCATATGTATATATAATATCAAATTATCTTTTCTTAAATATAAAAAACGTCTCAAAGAAATCGTAATTTTTTCACAAAACAAGCTACCCACAATTATGTTTGCAAGTTTTAGCTTTATTACTTCTTAAAAAAATTGTAATATAAAGAGTGATGAGAAAATTGTATGCATTTATGGATTCATAGGCTTAGCTATGCATTACGAATACATGGCTTAAGACTAGCCAATATTTTATCCATTTAATTCTTCACACTATAACATATTCGGACTAAGTCGTCGACTCTGGCGTTTATACTATTAAAATGTTAGCTTTATTTCAAATTTGGATCCGAGTTTTGAAAGGCTAAAGTCACATGGAATTGTCTATAGCCGCATCTTAGACGCAATAAAGAAGGGTAGACGTAAAAAAGAAGGGAGCATGAGCAGCACCAGCACAGGTCGATGCTCGACCGAATTGATACTACCACGCGGCACACCCCACGGTACGGCCACGCTACCCTTTCCATCTTCTCTCTCTTCTCCTCCTCCTTCCTCCTCTCTCTTTCTCTCTCTCATCACATTTTGCTTTCCATATCAAAATCTCAATCCCATTTGCTTGTAAAAACCCTAATCTCTCTCTCTTCTTACACACATAGACCCTACCCCACTCTTTCTCACTCTCTCTCTCTTCTCTCTTTCTCTTTCTCTTTCTTCTTCTCCTCCTAATGCAATGAGTCTCCGCCAACGTCCTCCACCACACCACCGCGCACACGCGGCGGCGGAGACTAATAACGACCTTGAAGAACAACCGTACAACATAATCCCAATCCACAACCTCCTCGCCGACCACCCTTCCCTCCGCTTCCCCGAGGTTAGAGCGGCGACCGCCGCCCTTCGCTCCGTCGGAAACCTTAGAAAGCCGCCGTTTGCTCAATGGAATCCCAATTACGACCTAATGGACTGGTTAGCTCTCTTCTTCGGGTTCCAAGACGACAACGTGAGGAACCAGAGAGAGCATTTAGTACTCCACCTCGCCAACCTCCAAATGCGCCTCACTCCGCCTCCGGACAACATTGACGTCCTCGACACCACCGTCCTGCGGCGGTTCCGGAAGAAGTTGCTTAAGAATTACACTGATTGGTGCTCTTATCTAGGCAGGAAATCGAATGTTTGGATATCGGATCGCCGAGGTGCATCTTCATCCGATCCACGCCGTGACTTGCTCTATGTGTCGCTTTATCTGCTCATTTGGGGCGAGTCCGCAAATTTACGATTCATGCCTGAATGTATTTGTTATATCTTTCATAACATGGCTATGGAATTGAATAAAATATTGGAGGATTATATTGATGAGAATACAGGGCAGCCGGTATTGCCTTCGATTTATGGTGAAAATGCGTTCTTGAATTGCGTTGTTAAACCAATATACGAGACGGTTAAGAGGGAGGTCGAGGGGAGCAATAATGGGACTGCCCCACACCGTGCCTGGCGAAATTATGATGATATCAACGAGTATTTTTGGAGTAGGAGGTGTTTTGAGAAGTTGAAGTGGCGGATCGATTTGGGGAGTAATTTTTTCGTTACGAGTGGGAGGGGAAAGAAGGTTGGGAAGACAGGATTCGTCGAACAGAGGACCTTTTTGAATGTATACAGGAGTTTTGACCGGTTGTGGGTTATGTTGATTTTGTTTTTACAAGCAGCCATAATCGTTGCGTGGAAAGGAGAGGATTACCCATGGAAGGCTTTGGAGAGTAGGGAGGTTCAGGTTCGGGTTTTGACCGTGTTTTTCACTTGGAGTGGTTTGCGATTCCTACAATCATTACTTGATATAGCAATGCAACATAGGTTGGTTTCGAGGGAGACGAAGATGCTTGGTGTGAGGATGGTAATGAAGAGTGTTGTTGCTGCAGCGTGGATTGTTGTTTTCGGGGCTTTTTATGGGCGGATATGGTCACAAAGGAACGCTGACCGGAGATGGTCTGGTGCTGCAAATGATAGGGTAGTAAATTTTCTTGTAGTAGCATTTATTTTTGTAATACCTGAGCTGCTGGCATTGGCTCTGTTTATTATTCCATGGATTCGGAATTTTCTTGAGGAGACGAATTGGAGGATATTTCACATGCTGACTTGGTGGTTTCAGTCCAGAACTTTTGTGGGTCGCGGCCTGAGGGAAGGTCTGGTGGATAATTTGAAGTATACTTTATTCTGGATTCTGGTGTTGGTTACAAAGTTTGCATTTAGTTATTTCTTGCAAATTAAACCATTGGTCAAACCTACAAAGGCGATGCTGAATCTTAAGAATGTGGAATATGAGTGGCATGAGTTCTTTGACAATAGCAACAGGTTTGCGGTGGGGCTGTTGTGGCTGCCTGTTGTATTGATTTACCTAATGGACATACAGATTTGGTACTCAATTTATTCATCTTTTGTTGGAGCTGCAGTTGGTTTATTTGATCATTTAGGTGAGATCAGAAACATAGAGCAGCTGAGGTTGAGGTTCCAGTTCTTTGCGAGTGCCATTCAGTTTAATCTGATGCCGGAGGAGCAGCTTTTGAATGCGAGAGGAACCTTAAAAAGCAAGTTTAATGATGCCATACACCGGTTAAAGTTACGTTATGGACTTGGCCGGCCATATAAGAAGCTCGAATCCAATCAAATTGAGGCCCACAAGTTTGCTTTGATATGGAATGAATAATTTCTATTTTCAGGGAGGAGGATATCATCTCTGATCATGAAGTAGAGCTGCTGGAGTTGCCTCCAAATACTTGGAATGTTAGGGTTGTTCGGTGGCCCTGTTTTCTCCTCTGTAATGAGCTGCTGCTTGCTCTAAGTCAGGCCAAGGAATTAGTGGATGCCCCTGATAAGTGGCTGTGCAATAAAATATGCAAGTATGAGTATCGACGATGTGCTGTTATTGAGGCTTATGATTCAGTGAAGCATCTGCTTCTTAAGATCATTAATGTCAACTCCAAGGAGCATTCGATTGTCACGGTATTGTTTCAGGAAATCGATCACTCGATGGAGATAGAGAAGTTTACCAAATCATTTAAAACGACTGCCCTTCCTTCACTGCATAGCAAACTAATAAAGCTAACAGAGCTATTAATGAAGCCCATAAAAGATGTGAGCCAGGTTGTGAATACTCTTCAGGCACTCTATGAGATTGCAATTAGGGATTTCCTTAAGGAGAAGAGGACTGCAGAGCAGCTGAAGGAGGATGGCTTGGCACCTCGAAATCCTGCTTCTGGCAGTGGTTTGCTTTTTGAAAATGCAGTTACATTGCCTGATCCGGATGATGAAAGATCTGCTAATTTCTACAGGCAAGTTCGGCGTCTGCACACTATAATTACCTCCAGGGATTCAATGCATAATGTCCCAGCAAATCTTGAGGCAAGAAGGCGGATTGCTTTCTTCAGCAACTCATTGTTTATGAACATGCCTCATGCTCCACAAGTAGACAAAATGATGGCTTTCAGCGTTCTGACTCCTTACTACAATGAGGAAGTAGTATACAGCAGAGAACAACTCCGCAGTGAAAATGAAGATGGAATTTCCATTTTGTATTACTTGCAGACTATATATCATGATGAATGGAGAAATTTCATGGAAAGGATGAGGCGAGAGGGATTGGTCAAGGACAGTGAAATATGGACAACCAAACTTAGGGATTTGAGACTTTGGGCATCATACAGAGGCCAAACGCTTGGGCGAACTGTCAGAGGAATGATGTATTACTATCGGGCTCTAAAGATGCTGGCATTTCTTGATTCCGCATCCGAAATGGACATTCGTGAAGGATCAGTAGAGCTTGGTTCAATGAGGAGAGATAGTCTGGGTAGTATTGGCTCAGAAAGGTTTTCTTCTTCCAAAAGCTTGAGCAGAACAGTTAGTGCTGTGGACACGTTGTTTAAAGGCCATGAGGATGGTACCGTTTTAATGAAGTTTACTTATGTTGTTGCTTGCCAAATATATGGTGCTCAAAAAGCGAAGAAAGATCCCCATGCAGAGGAAATAGCAGAGTTGATGAAGAAGAATGAAGCTCTACGTGTAGCATATGTTGATGAGGTTTCCACAGGGAGGGATGAGAAGGAGTATTATTCTGTTCTGGTTAAATTTGATCAGAAATTGCAGAAAGAAGTGGAAATTTACAGGGTTAAGTTGCCCGGTCCTCTTAAACTTGGAGAGGGAAAACCAGAGAATCAGAATCATGCTTTGATCTTCACACGTGGTGATGCAGTTCAAACCATTGATATGAATCAAGATAACTATTTTGAGGAGGCACTCAAAATGCGGAACTTATTGGAAGAATACAGGGCCTACTACGGCATCCGTAAGCCTACCATCTTAGGAGTCAGAGAGCACATCTTTACAGGATCTGTTTCATCCCTTGCTTGGTTCATGTCTGCCCAGGAAACAAGTTTTGTCACTCTAGGGCAGCGTGTGCTGGCTAATCCATTGAAAATTCGGATGCATTATGGTCATCCAGATGTGTTTGACCGATTTTGGTTCTTGAGCCGTGGTGGAATCAGCAAAGCTTCGCGAGTGATCAACATTAGTGAAGATATTTTTGCTGGCTTTAACTGCACTCTTCGAGGAGGAAATGTCACCCACCATGAATACATCCAGGTTGGGAAGGGTAGGGATGTTGGATTGAATCAAGTATCCATGTTTGAAGCAAAGGTTGCTAGTGGAAATGGTGAACAGGTTCTCAGCAGAGATGTCTATAGATTGGGTCACAGGCTGGACTTCTTCCGAATGCTTTCATTTTTTTACACCACAGTTGGATTTTTCCTTAACACAATGATGATTATCTTGACTGTATATGCATTTCTATGGGGTCGGCTGTATCTTGCGCTAAGTGGTGTTGAGGCTGCTGCAGAGAACAGTGACAACAACAAAGCACTTGGAGCGATTCTGAATCAGCAGTTTATCATCCAACTTGGTCTGTTTACTGCCCTTCCAATGATAGTGGAGAACTCCCTTGAACATGGCTTTCTTCAAGCTGTTTGGGATTTTATTACAATGCAGCTGCAGCTTTCTTCTGTGTTCTATACTTTTTCCATGGGAACCCGTGCCCACTTCTTTGGGCGGACTATTCTGCATGGTGGTGCCAAGTATCGTGCAACAGGTCGTGGTTTTGTTGTTGAGCACAAGAGCTTTGCAGAGATTTATAGGCTATTTGGGCGCAGTCATTTCGTGAAAGCTATTGAACTCGGACTAATACTTACTATTTATGCATCGCATAGTCCTGTAGCCAAAGACACCTTTGTTTATATTGCACTGACAATCTCAAGTTGGTTCCTGGTCATTTCGTGGATGATGGCTCCTTTTGTCTTCAATCCTTCTGGCTTTGATTGGTTGAAAACTGTTTATGACTGGGATGATTTCATGAACTGGATATGGTATCGTGGTGGGGTTTTTGCAAAAGCTGATCAAAGTTGGGAAAGATGGTGGTACGAGGAGCAGGATCATTTGAGGCAAACTGGCTTGTGGGGAAAGATAATGGAGATTATTCTGGATCTTCGCTTCTTCTTTTTCCAGTTTGGAATCGTATACCAATTAGGGATATCTGATGGAAGCACCAGCATTGCTGTTTATTTGCTGTCATGGATTTATATGTTTGCGGCTTTGGGAATCTTTTTGACGATATCTTATGCGCGGAAGAAATATGAAGCAAAAGATCACATCTATTATCGGCTTGTGCAATTCCTTCTAGTAATGCTTGGGGTACTCTTGATAATTGCATTGTTGGAGTTCACATCGTTCAGATTCGTTGACATTTTCACTAGTTTGTTGGCTTTCATCCCCACTGGATGGGGCATCATACTAATAGCTCAGGTGTTCCAGCCTTTTCTGCAGAGGGCTAGGCTCTGGAATATTGTTGTTTCTGTGGCACGGCTATATGACATCATGTTTGGAGTGATTGTGATGGCCCCAGTTGCATTCCTCTCTTGGATGCCTGGTTTCCAGTCAATGCAGACAAGGATTCTATTTAATGAAGCATTCAGTCGTGGCCTTAGGATTTTCCAGATTGTTACAGGAAAAAAATCAAAAGTTGATTTATGATTTGAGGTAATGTCTTAAAAGACACACTCTTCTAGTGATGCATTTCTCACCTTCAATTTCTTCTTTTCCTCCTTTGGTTTTAGAGAATGATTTGCAACTGTATTAATTAAATTGCACTTGCTTCTGCTTGATTTTTTCCTTGAGCTTTGAAGTATTGCTCACACATTTTACCTTGATGTCCTCATGAGTTTCAACACGTATCTTTTTGTTGCTTAAATCTCTTTGGCTGTTATTATTTACCTTCATTGGCAGATTATTTTCTTGCATGCTATCACGTAATTGAGATATTTTAGATCCGAAGCTTAATAATCAACATCTTGTTAGTTCATCGTGGAAAGGACTCATCCATCATCTCTAATTTATATTCAATTGGTATTGGTGAAACTGAAATACATCTTTACCCAAGAAGAAGGAGGGGGGGTTAAGTACATCTCTTACCTAGTCCTGATGAAATTGCATTGCAATAGGTGGTGTTGGTTGGTATTTTTGGTCAATCATACACCTTTTTCCCTGCACTTGTTGAGAATGAGAATATAAGATGATATGCTTTGTGGAGGTTCTTAGACCATGATGTTCTTGGAAGAAATTTAAAGGTCTAATGAATGTTGTCATTAGGTGTGGTATCTGCACTGCAGGACCTCATGAATGTAAATTTTCTGGGACAAAAAAAAGGGTAACCAGTTAGCAAAGCATATTTTGGCCCCCCAAAAAGGTTAATCTGTAGGTCCGTTGGGCATCTGCATTAGGAGAAATCTCGCTTTCTGTATGCACTCTTCTCCGGCACAGGAGGATTTTAAAGCTGCTTTTGTTTTTTTTTTTTTTAAGAGGAGAAAAATTTAATTCCTTGCAAGCATAATTGATCGGTTGCCATTTATCACCACACAATGTAAATATGATCCTAAACTTATCATTTATCAACTCAAAGTTTTTGGGGGAGGATTTTTTCCCGGGGGTGAAGTATAAAGCTTGTATGTACTTCTTTTATTAAGTGCTTTCTTGCTTGAAATCATAGCAGCTCCATGCAAATTGCACAAAATTATTACCTGTATTTACCCATGACATTATTCTGAACAAAACTTTGTTGATTTGTTTCGTGTCAGGTTGAAGTCTATACGTGAAATCATCAAACTTTTGAAAGTCAGGGAATTATGTATGGAAGAGATTGTACTGCGAATCTGCTTGATATTATTCTTTTTCCTTGCCAATTTGACTCTTTTGGAAGGCGCCTGGCAATTCTTGTTGTCTTGTGTTGTTTATAGTTGTATTGTAATCCAGTATTAGTGTAATTAGTTGATCATTAAATTCATTTTATACGCAGTTGCAGAGCTTGCAGTTTTACTACACGCGATTGTAAATGAAGATGTTTAGTGAAATGGCTTTTTACTCTCTAAACTTCACTGGGGCTATATGCTTCGACGGTGCTTATTGAGACTGGTTCAGGATGACTCAATCACGGCTCATGCTCAAGCAAATTTTATTATACTAGGCTCGAATTCCAGGTGTCTCAATTATTCTAGGCTTCTAGTATAATTGGAGCGGGGGAATTTAAGCTACAAGAGCAGCTCGAGTTTGATACCATGTTCTCGAAGTTGAGTAAAAGTTTTGAGTAGTTTGTAGCCTATTCAACAAGAAAAGTGATGGCTTATGGGGTTTGAATGCTTTTAATATCATTCTAGCGGTTGGTGCATTATGTTGTAGTTGCAGAGAAAACGGCAAAAGATAGTCATTGGTTGCAGTCACCGTGTTGTATACGTTGGTTATATATGCATATCCCGCGCTTGTGGGTCGAAACGGGAACCTAACCCAGTGGGTTTGGGTTCTTTATTTTAGGACTCATGGCTGATTCGGACTTGTAGACCCATCGGTTCATGGGTTGGTTTGCCAATTTGGACTCAATTTTTTCTTTCAAGATTATGGATTTTTTTTCATTAATTGTGCTTGAGACCTGCTAGTTTTGATGGGTCTTCATGACGGACTCGCTATGGACCTGCTGGGTCTCCATGGCAGACCCACCATGGGCTCGCTAGGTTCAATTGGTCTCCTAGGCGGGTTTGAACCATCCCAGAGGCGGATCCAAAGTAGAACCCATCATGGCTAGTCCAAATTAAGTTTCGGTTCAGATCCAACTTGGAGAGATGTTTAGTTATGTAGATTATAGATAGCATTCGGTTACAAGACCTAAACAAAATAAGAAATTGGATTATATACTATAGTTAAGAGTAAAACGTCAAAATAATCTTTCTTATATAAAAATAAAATAAAATAAGATCAATCTGAAACTAATTATTAAAATAAACCATTAAATTTGCATGTTAGATATGCGGGATACAATGTCTCATATTGGAAACATGTGAATTATATGCAAAAAGTAATACGCATTTAATACATGCGAATTAGGTTTGACAAAAAGGAAGAAAAAAAGGTTCACATTAGGAACATGCAAATTTTATACGAAAGGTAATGCACATTTAAGACATGTGAATTAAGTCTGCAGTGGAAACATGCGAATTTTATGTAAAAACTAATGCACATTTAAAACATATGAATTAGGTAAGTCATTTTAGTAATTAATTTCAGTTAAAGCCTACTTAGCTAAATAATTTAAAAAAGTTCTAAATTGAAAAAAAAATTTGTATAGGTAATATTGAATAGTATAATTTATTTGTATCGTGTTTAATGTGCATTGTATTGATTGAGGATTTTTGTACAATCTATTATTTGGTATATATAAATTTAGCATAAGAATATTATGAAATATTTAAATTAGTTTATTGAAAAAAAGACCTGTTCCGCTTTTTATATAATAATAATATTTATTTATTTATTTATTTTAAATTTATTCTTATCCAACATCAAATCTTATCATAATCTATATCTATACTATTAAAGAGAAAATGACTGCTTTGATGACTTCAGTGTTTATGTCTTTTAAGTATTTTATGTTTATTTCATAACCATAGTCCATAAGTTAGTTGGAAATCCATTCAACTTCATGTTACCAATTAGCCACGTATTGAAGTTATTTCATATGTTTATATTTTATATGATCCCACTACACCACGTACCATATTTACCATGTATCGCACAATTATGCATCCCGCGGAACTTCATCCTAGACATCGGCATTGTTTGGATCGGTTCCGGACCCGAACCGAAAAATGCCGGTTTATGGTTCCAAAGAACCGCCGGTTCTGGTGGTTTCGGTTCCGATTCCACATGAACAGTTTTTTTTTTTTTTTGGTGAAAAAAAATGAAGAAAACCAAAACCTTACCCCTTACCCCCCCAAAACAATCCCCACACCCAGAAACGGTTTCTGAGAAACCTGCATGTCTTCTTTTTTTTTTTTTTTTTAAATTAAAATATATGACTGTTCCGGACCCGTTGGAACTGCCGGTTCCACCACGCGAACCGCTTGGACCCGCCGGTTCCTGCGGGTCCTTAGACGGTTCGGAACCGTCACCGACGGAGCGGTTCCGGTTCGAAACCGCCCCGCGGTGATGTCTACTTCATCCTTCTAAACTTCACTGTTTCGCTTCATGGATTTTAAACCATACCTCAAATTTAAACCAGGATCCTCTTCTAATAAACTAAAGAAGCTAATATTCGCTTTCATTACTTCATGGAGGTGCATTAAAATGAGTTTTTCCAATTATTTGACTATGATTTCCAGTTTTTTTTTTTTTAGCACCCTCATATCAGTTATTTCAAACTATTCTTGGAAATATAGCTAATGTTTTCTTTGTTCTTATTACAACATTATCGATTCACCAACAAATCCACATGGAATGGGGCATATTCTCATGGTTCGACAATAAATGACGTATAATTTCTTGCCTTTCAAGTGCATTACACATATCCTTTTACATTTGTTGCTTGTTTCTACATATCCTGCTGTCATTTTTTTTTAGGCATGTAAAAAAGTGACAGAAGATAGCGGCCACGGTTCTCCTCTTCGGAAGAGCTAATCGCAAAATTTGTAAGGATTTAGGTGATATTACTACTCATTTTATTTATTTAATCAACTTCCTAAAAAATATAAATATATAAATAAACACATGTATTAAAAAGAAATACTAATTTCTCAGTGATAGTACATTTTCACAAAACAACATATATATTTTTTGTATGAACCATCAATTTGGTTTCTAATTTACTAAATGGCTTTTGTTTCTTATAATTGCATTAATATAAACATTTGTTTTACCCTACTGTTGTTTATAGTTAAAGCTAAGTTTTACTTTTCCTATCATAAGTTTTACTTTTAATATTATTTATGCATCAAAAAAGTTTTCCTATGAATGAAGAAAACAATTGGCTGAAAATCGTTACCCTTTAATTTTGCTTCACATGGATTTGATTTAGTTGTAAAAACTCAAGGAGTAAAGATTGATTGAGTTGGGGTAACTTCATTATTTCCAGCTCCTTCTAAATGCATGGACTGGCATTATCATCAATTTGGTTGTTTTTATGGCAGCGTTTTGTCATTGCAAAGTCTTATTTCGTACAAGGGTAGAAAAAATATATTAGTTTTCTCATAAAAGGAATTATTTAAGAAGACAATGGAGGGGTATGTCCTATTTCTTAACCATTAAATTTGCTTCTTCATGTTTAAAGGAAATAGAATATTTTACAGTAAGAGATATTTCTTACACACCCAGCACTCGCTCTACGGTTTCATCTTTGTTACGACCTTTATCTATTAATATTACCTCTTACTGTGTTTGTGCAAACTCTCAGAATTCACCATGAAAACACATCACTTTTTGAACCACTGCAATGGACAGTCTATTGATTAATGTGAAGTCAGTAACTCCAATGACCTATTATCTTAATTCACAGTAACTCGAATTTCTAATATGTTGCAAGTAGTGATTTATAAGGCTTGAACCAAACTTCAACATATGTTGCTTTATGGCAGTTGAATAAGTTTATTATTTGAATATTGGATATTTCCCTAGACTTTATTTTATGTTATCGATAACTTTAATAGTTATGTTCATATAAATATTGATAATTCTCTTTACATTTCTCTTAACTTTTTAGTTTAGTATTGCAATAATCACAGTATAATGACGGTAGGGTCATATGGGTGGCCAAGTTGGACAAAAGTTTAACTGGAAAAAACTATGCCAGATTTATTGTCAGATTAAATTTTATACTTCCATTATAATCTAAATCTTAATTTAATAATGTTTCTCGAATATATGATGCAAATGCATGGTGTAAGCTAATTGCATTTTATGATAACAAAGACCTCTAGAGATATTACACATGGATAAGGTACTTCTTAGTTTTTCCTTGTTAAATTATTTCATTTTAAAAATACAACTTTCGCATCATTAAAATACAATTGATAAATTAACAGTGCTATCGTCCAGTTTCACCTTTCATTCCTTTGCATCCTTAACATCAACAATATAATTAATACGATAACTATAATTATAGTTTTGAAGTTGTACTATGTCATTTTCATATTAACTTTTATGTCGTACCTATCGTTATTTTTAATATTTGTTATTTCAATATTTTAGAACTACATGACTTCAAGCTTGCATAATTGTTGGAGAGAGTGAACTAGGAATCACAGATAGTCTATGACTACACAATGAAGACATTCTTATCTAATTACACATTGGTCTACATATCATGAAAGAAGGACTTGCACAATAGGCTCCCAAACCCTTTCATCAACAATTCAACTAATCCTAACAAACAATGGGTATGCATGCACAAAATGTTCTTTTTGAATAATTTTTACATATTCATTATTGCATCATGACCAATTGAACCATTAATAGTGTCAAACTATCCACATGACACTATTGACACTGCTATAATATCTACTGAACATCGAAGCACCTCTAGAGGATTTCTCTTGACAGGTATTAGACGTCTTGCACGTTCATGTGGAACATCTGCCTCCGTAACAGGTAAGCACCCAAAAATATACCTGACCTTACATTGAATTACTTGTAATGATTTATATGTGAACTTATAATTTGGCTAATATTTTTGTAAATATATACACAAGTGATTCACTTGCTAAACTGTACACTCAAAATAGTAATACTACTAACAAAGGTACGAATTTTAATACTGGAAAATTTAGTAAATTGTGGAAATTAATTTTCTATCCTATGTGAAAGAACCTATTTACACATTTCGATAAATTAGTTATCCTTCTGCTAACATGACGGTGAGGTAATCTTAATATTAGTCGAGAGTTCTATGAAAGTTATGGTTATCAAATGCTTCAACTACCCCTACCAATCACATGCGCATTTTGCACTGCTAAGCTATTTAAGCATGACACATCGGAAAAATGTTGCTCAAAAGGAAAAATTGTTTTACCTTCAATTTCATCACCCATGGAACTCCTTCATTTGTATACTGCGCAAATAACCTCGGAAGACATTTCGGACAACATATTCGATCATATAACCATATTTTTGCTCTTACTTTAATGGACGTCCACATCGATGGCAATCTATTGGTGGCGAATTGTGGAGTGTACACATTTCGTGCTCAAGGTGTGATCTACCACAAAATTAGTAGTCTTTACCTAACATAAATGAGAGGCCACGATTTTCGCAAACATATATATATATATATAAATATATATGGTACTAACCATAAAATTGGAAGTCGCATCTCTGAAAATCAAAACCTATATGTAGATATTATCTCATCAATTACCTTTATTTTGAATTTGCATAACCCTTTTGTCTATCAATTTTGCCACCTTTCCACACTTGATAAAGAGTGTCGTCTTATAATTCGTCAGCAACCTACTAATAGGGATACAATTGGGGGGTCGTTGTAGGGTACCCGACCCACTAAAAACCTATAGGGTTATGGGACGGGTTTGAGAAAATTTTCTGTGACTCTATAGGATCACGAGTCAGGTTCGAGTCGTAGTTATGACCCTATAAGGTCAACCCGACCCGTTAAGATTACTAGAAAAAAAAATTTATAACATCAAAACTTTGATATATCCATTTTTTATTATTTTTATAACTCTATGATTATAATTTAATTTTTGTCCCATTGAGAATGTCATGCTTTTTTTATAATTAATAAGAGGTAATATTTATATTTATGTATCTATGTCAATTTTTAAGTAAAGTAAATTCTACTATGTTGTGTTACAAAATGATTATCATACATCGAAAATCAATTGTCCAGCTTATTGACTTTTTTTTTTTAATGTATAGCTTTGCAATCAAAATGAAAAGAAATTGAAACAAATAAGTAAAATGAAGAATATATCATGAAGACAAGGAGACAAATGATAAATAAAAAGAATGAAAAAGGAAAAAAAAGAAAAAAAGAGTGTAAAAACAAAATCGGCTCAATGGGGTAGGGCAGAGCGGGTCAGGACCATGATCCTATATAAGCAGGTTTGCGAATTGCACATAAAATCCTATAAGGTCACGGGTCGGTTTGGGCAACCCTATAGGGAATCGAGTCAGGTTTAGGTTTTATATGACCCGTACCAAACCCACCCTGGTTGCATCCCTACCTACTATCCACTACTAATATGCCCTTCTAACTGCATCTCAAGTAGCTACTATGGTAGTTAGTGGTGATGAAGTAAGTGAACTTCATGGTAGCGATATTATCATTCAATCACATGCTAGCAACCTCACGACAGTTAGTGACATTGTTGGATATAATGATTCATCACAATATCCCTTGTTTCCATTTGGAACATATGGTTGGGATCCTAACACTTGGTTTGGAAATCGAAACTTTGTCTCATGTCTTAGCTTCTATGCGTATTATGTTTAGGTTATAGTTACATTAAATTATGTTCAATTTTCTTCTTTACATCTACCACCACATTACTTAATTAAAAGTTTTGCTCCTCAAATGTGTAGCCATGAGGAACATCTCATCCTATGAGGAGGCAAACTCTTCCAACAATACTTAGTAGATAATTTTGTGAAAATTAAAAAAAAAAAAAGCTCAAATGGTTAAGACATAATGAGGATTCAATTCGAGTTGAGTACTTCCAAGGCCTACAGGATTCACTTGCTTACGGAGAAAATGATGCAGGTTCGCTTATATAATCATTGTACAAGTCTTTCATACCTTTATCCCTACGAATTGATTTAGAATCTCAATAAATTCAATATTCCATCTATAGGCAATGTTGGGAGAAAAATTGTGTTGCCTTCTTCATTTGTTGGAAGGATCCTCGAGATATGTACCAAAGTTATCAAGATGCCATGGGATTAGTCTAGGAACTAAGAAGACTTGATTTCTTCATTACTATAACATGTAACTCAAGTTGGCCTGAGATTCAACGTGAATTGCTTAAAAGATAATCACCACAAGATTGTCTAGACTTATTATCATGTGCTTTCATTCTCAATTAGAAGAGTTCAAAAAGGATATTATCAATAAATCAGTTTTAAGAAAGGTTTTTGCTTATACATATTTCATAGAGTTCCAAAAGTGAGGGTTACTAAATTCACATATGCTTATCATACTAGATGATGACTTCAAATTGAACTCACCTAATGATTATGATTTTGTTGTGTAGACCGAGATACCTAATGTACATAGGGAGCCTCGATTATTTACTATAGTTCTAAAGCATATGGTACATGGACTATGCGGTGGCTATAATTTAACTACACCATGCATGAAGAAGGGTTATTGTAAGCGTCATTTTCCTAAGCCATTTGGTAATTCTACTATTCAAGGGAATGACTCATACCTTGTATATAAAAGAAGAAGAAACATGCCAGTCCCTCTTCCAACTTGTCCAATCATTATGGTGGATAATAATTGGATCATCCCTTACAACCCATGGTTCCTTTTGAAGCACGTCTATCATATAAATGTCAAGGTTTGTGCAAGTATCAAGAGTGTAAAGTATTGTACAAATACATTCACAAGGCCTTAATGGGCTCTTGAGGTACGTATGGGTAATGAGAATGATGAAATCTAGTAGTTTATTGATGTGCATTGGATATGTGCGCCAGAAGCAATTCGAAGGTTAATGAAGTTTTCAATGAATTACAGGTATCCAACTGTAACCAAATTGCAAATATATTTGCAAAACACGGATACAATTACATTTAGAGATGGTGACATTGTGGACACTATTTTGGCTAATCACTTTACCTTGCGAACAATGCTTACCAAATTCTTCCATACTAATGTGATGGATCTTGGAGCAAGATGATATTTGTATAGAGAGTTCCCAAAATAGTATTTGGAAAAATTCACAATGGCATCGTAGAAAGGATACGGAAAAGGTCATTAGAAGAATATATATATCGTAGCCCTAATAGATTATGAGAGGTTCTACCTTTGGGTGTTACTTAATCATGTTCGTAACCCTACTTCTTTTGATGACCTTTTAAGTCATCATGGGGTACGGCATTATTCATTCAAAAGGCCATAGAGAGATTAGGTCTTATTGAGAATGATGAATGTATATGGCATTGCTTACTTGAGGTCATTTTCTTTCAAATGCCCTCTGCTCTTAAGAGGCTGTTTGTAACCATTATGGTATTTTGTCAACCAACTCATGTTAGATAATTATGGGATGAATTCCAAGAAAGTATAATGAAAGGTTACTCATCCTCATCAATGAGTTCAAATGCGATACTGCTCAACAAATTATTGTACAACATTAATATGTTACTAGAACAGCATGGGAAATATTTAATTGACTATGACTTACTAGATCTCTTACATGAAACAATTAGAGAAGATAATATACCAAGAGTTATATAGAGGAGTTGTCCATTTGGTGACCGATGAAGATTTGAATGCAATTGCACTCTTAAACAATGACTAGAGAAATGCATTCAATTCAATTAAGTCTACAATTGATGGAAGCGAATCAACCATATTTTTTATTGATGGTCCATGAGGGATAGGAAAACTTTTTTGTATCGTACTATTTTAACATATCTTTGAAGTAAGGGTCATGTTGCCTTAGTCACCGCAACTTTTGGAATCACTTCAACAATATTACCTGGTGGAAGAACAACACATTCAAGATTTAATATTCCATTGAATCTAGATGCATCTTCTGTTTGTCTAATAAGTAAGCAATTTGACCTAGCAAAACTCTTACAAATATGCAAAGCAATTCTTTAGGATGAAGCTTATATGGCTAATATGTATACTTTCGAGACTCTATATAGAACACATAGAGTTATTATGGAGCTTGACCCCATTTGGAGGTAAGGTCATGATATTGGGTGGAGATCTTAGGTAGATTGTTCCAGTGGTTTTGAAGGCATAAAAAGCCAAACAATTAATGCATGTTTTAATAATATCCTCTATAGAGCAATGTTTAAGTCCTTCGCTCGACCAAAAATATGAGATCACTTATAGATAGGGATTTTTCGGAATTTATACTACAGGTCGGTATAGAGTTGAGCATACTGAGCATGATAACCTCATAAAGATACCTCCATCTATGAGTTTATAGTAGGAGGATGAAAAATCTATTGATGGCCTGATTCATGCAACTTTCCCAAATCTTTCTTAATATTTTGAAGATTAAAATCACTTTATCAGTCGTGCACTCTTAGCACCAACAAATGTTGAGGTTGACAAGTTAAACGATATAATTATTCAATCGTTTCCTAGTGAAGCACACACATATTATTCTTTTAATTCCGTTAGTGATGATCATGGGTGTATGTATCAGCAAGAATTCTTAAATTCTATATCTCCAGGTAGAATGCCTCCTCATATATTAACACTAAAGAAAAGACCTCCAATTATGCTATTCAGAAACTTAGATCCGAAGGTAGGTTTGTGTAATGATACTAGGTTAACGTGCATTGGTTTCTTATGGAATGTTATTTGTGCAGAGCTTCTAACTAGTCATGCAAGAGGGTTAAGTGTTTTTATTCCAAGGATTTCTTTAAAGACTTCAAATAGTTTAAATATCCCATTTGAAATGACAAAAAACCAATTTCTAGTATGCTTGAGCTTTGCCTTAACCATCAATAAGGCATAAAGCCAAATGATACATAACGTTGGCATTTATCTATCTAACCATGTGTTTAGCCATGGAAAACTCTATGTAGCACTATTACGGAGAGTATTGATGACATCAATAAAAGTTTTGGTTAAGAAAGGAAATCTACTCTAGGTGTGTGACACATACACGAAGAATGTTATCTACAAAAATGTATTAGTGTCTTGAAGGTATTCTTATTACCAACATGTTATGTTATGTTACATTTTCACATATTGAGAACGTTGTCGGATAAACATGTATTACATCGTAACAATCAATAACTATTTACTACACTTTATATAGGTTCCAAATCAAATTGCGACTTATTTCATATATTGCCAAGTGAATTAAAAAGAAGATGGATTGGTCTTCATCATGTAAGATGTCATGTTTAAGTTACTCCTATCCTTACATTCATTCACATTGAATTTAACCTCTGCCATCTTCTAAAAACTCATTTATACCTAACATTTTCCCTTTAGGATGCTTGATTAATAGATATGGATTGTAGAGATGCTTGGTTATGTAACTTGGAGATATCTACAATCACTTCCTATCGTGTGCCCCCAAATGTAAGATTAACTTTTATATATATTTTGAATTAATTTTTTATTTCAAATAAATCTTCATGGTAATTTATTTGCATAATATCAAAATAATGCTACTACTGGCAAATTATCTTACTGTTTATAGTTTTGGTTAGGGATTTTCTAATCAGCTTGACAAACGTTCTTTCATTTTAATGATCATACGTGAAAATTAAGAAATTGAAGTCCAACATGTACAATTTTCTATAGATTTATACTTATTTTTTATTAAAAAATATTTTTTAAACTATATTAGCAGCTAATTATGTGTTCTCTCTATTTTATAATAATTGTTTTATAAATACGACCTATGACCATACTCACTTAATAGATTTTTTAAAAATGTTAATGAATGTAGTAAAAGATTTTTTGAGACATTGCTTTTGCAGAATTGTATGCATTTAAAATCACCTAATATATATATTTTTTAATTCATAGAACCAACACCTATACATCCACTGATGGATAGCTTTCACAGATTTGGCAAAAATTACGTTGCACCTAATGATCTGTTTTTTTCTTCTACTACTTTTTCCTTCACCATATCAAATAATCCCTTCATTTTGTAGTTTTTTACGATCCAACAACAAATCCGATATTTCATGTACAATGAGCTTCATGACATTATCATCAGGTGATGACTTGTCATATGTTGAACTATTACACACTCGTGTCATATGATTTGAATTAGTAATTTGATTTGCATGAAATTATTTTAGAGTTATGGCAAGATCTGTAATAAAGCAAATCATATCATATGAGTAGTATTACTTTCATATAAGATGTATAACTATTGACAAAAGTCAATATCGTTTTAATTTGTACTTATTCTTTTATAACTTTTCTTATAAACCTTCTTCTATAAATACTTTCTACTGTTAAACTATAAAGTAATTGCTTTATATTTATTTATTTAATTTATATATATATATATATTTATTTTATTTGCATATGTATTATGTGCGTATCATCCGTTAATAACCAAGTAAAGAATTAGATGAGTCCTGTAGATTTATGAGAACGAAATGCCCATGGACTGCAAGATGGGATACAGAAAAAGCATTACGACGACTTAGAAAAGTAGGGAGATGAAGTAGGGTTTAGACGTTTTATGCTCTATACCAAAACTTGTTGCGAAGATGGGGGCCATATAAAATAAAGTCAAAGTGAAGAGTAGAATATATTAAAAAATATCCGGACACCAGATTGATTGACAAAGACGATTCATCCATACCATATCGGAGAAAACCCCCTGGTTAATCAATACTCCAAGGAAGCAAGAAGAGGATATACTCCAGCAATCACGGCATCGACATATCCTTACTTTACTACAAGCAAGGTAAATTTCCACTAAAAAAAGGATAACGATCATTTTTTTCCCCCAAGAAATAAAGATAAAAAAAATGCTTTTCCTCGTAAGTCAAAGTTAAAAAATCCTAATTATTTATGGGTGAACTGATTACAGACTAATGCCCTTTCTTTTATTTGGAATATTAGATAATTAATAATTTTGAGCTTTATCTTAATTATTTTAAAATACATATCAGATTTGATACATACAGATATACCTGAATGAGATAACAGTCTATTACTTTCAACAATTAAAAGTAGAATTTTGATCAAATCACACATGGTAATATATCAGTGTTTCTAAGTTCTTAAGAGGTTTATCTAAAAAAAATTGTAATAGAGTTTGGGATTGATTGTATTTTATTTAGTAAGAGGAACTTCAATGGTTTTATTATTGGGTCATTTTAGATAATTTTTGAAGTTAATGTAATAGGTACTTAAATGGTCCGATCATGATTATACATAAAAAGATGGATAAAATCATAGAAATTTCCGTGAATAACTCCACATTATTCATGAAATTTCAAGTCTTTTTTCATGTTTGGTTTTACATAATTCCATAATCATGAATTCTATTTTTTCAGATTTTTTTTTATAGCTACTTCTATAGGATTAAAAACATCTTTGGTACACAGGGATGAGCGGGTAACCTTATCATATAGGGTACCCACCGAAACCCTAGTCATAGGTTAAAGGATGTGCATAAATTTTTCAAAACTTGCTCTTATAAGATATGGTATGGGTATGAGGTTGTTAGACCTTGTATTAAAGGCCCAACCTTACTTTTTCCATATCCTTAATTGCTTGTAGATAAAATAGTCCCATTTTTTTTTTATAGAAGAATAAAAGCCAATTAAATAAGGTATGTTCATTCTCTACTTTCTCCTTTCTTTTTATTGCTTTTCTTCTCAAAAACTGTGGTTTGAGCGAATCTTCAAAACTCCTATCATAAAGGTGATCTTTACAAGTTTATTTCTAGATTATTTTGAATGTTCTCAAGAGTTTATGTATGTTCTTTATAATTGTTAAGTGAATTACTTATTTCAATTGCACCACTTGATTATAACTAACTTTAGGGTTTATCTGTGTTTGAGTTTCTTAATCAATAGGAACAAAAGGAAACTGAGATTCTAGAATTTTGAGCATCCAGAGGCTCTTAAATAACATTTGTTACTATTTTTTTGGATAAAAACAAGGCTAGACATCTTTTTTTTCATTCCTTGTATTTATGTATCGTGAGTTTTGTACAACTAATGCCAATCGTTGCTATATAGGATGTAGTTACAAGCTGGCAATAACAAATACACTTGTAACATCTCACAAACACTTATGTGTATACTTAGCAATAACTGGCATTAGTTATACAAACTCACAATACATACAAATATAAGAAATAACAGAAAGATGGGTAGCCCTGTTTTTACCTAGAAAAAGTAGTAGCAAATCTTTAGGAACCTATAGATGCTTGAAATTCCAGAATCTTAGTTTCCTTTTGTCCCTTTGTTCTTACCAATTAAGAAACTCAAACATAGATAAACCCTAGAATTAGTTGTAATCAAGTGACTCAATTGAAATCAATAATTTACCGAACAATTATAAAGAACATACATAAACTCTTGAGAACATTCATAAGAATCAAGAAATAAACTTGTAAAAATCATCTTTATGCTAAGAGTTTTGAAGAGTCGTTCAAACCCCGGTTTTTGCGAAGAAAAGCAACAAAAAGAAAGGGTAAAGTAGAGAAGGAACATACCTTATTTGATTTGACTTATATTATTCTCTACGAGAAAAAAGGGACTATTTTATTTACAAGCAATTAAGGATTTGGAAAGAGTGGGCTAGGCCAGGTCTTTGTACTAGCACCCATCTTAGAACCCGAACTATATTATTAAAGATACTGATTTCTAGATATCATGTATTCACCCTATTAAATATTACATAATAATATTAATATATAATAAATAATAATATTCCATATTTTATTTTGTAATCACTTCTATTCAAAATTATAATATTTGTATACTACATTGTAGAAGGTTTTATTATAGAATGATTGTACTATTTGTTTCATTATTTTAAAAAAGTAAAAAAAAGGGGAAAGTTGTTTGGTTGTGCGGTGAAGTTAGATATAAACAAAGCATATGATAAAGTAGAATGTGACATTTTTGAAAGAAGTGCTATTACTTTTGGGTCTACGAGATCGATGGGTTAATTGGACAATGTCATGTGTAACATTTGTGGAGTACAATATTATGGTGAATGGAAAATGTGTGGGTCATGTGAAACCTATTAGTGGTCTTTAACAAGGAGACACTTTTGTCACTTTACTTGTTTATTCTTATTGCATATGTTCTATCCAGGGGCTTATCCATGCTCGGAGAGGTCAAGGGCATTAGACTAATTCGAAGTTAGCTAACTATCTCCCATTTGTTGTTCATGGATGATTCACTATTTTTTATGAAGCTAATAGGAAAAAAATGTTAAACTTGAAAAATCTTCTTGTAGAATATTGTGAGGCTTCGGGGCAAGAGGTAAATTTTTCTAAGTCTTCTATGTTTTTTAGCTTTAATGTCCTAGATGACAAGAAGAGAAGTTTGGCGGCAATGCTTGGTATCCAAAGTAGTATGAATCCTGGTAGACATTTGGGTTTCCCAATGTTATGGTAGAGATCTAAGAACGAAGCTTTGAAATTTGGCAAAAATAAGTTTGTTTCAAAGCTGCAGGGGTGGAAAAAAAAAATATGTTCAATACAGCAGGTCGAGAAGTGTTAATTAAATCGGTTGCTAACGCTATCCGAACCTACTCTATGGGATGCTTCAAATTCCCTTTTGGATGGTGTAACGAAGTAAATGGGATGATCTTGAAGTTCTGGTGGGGGCAACAAAAAGATGAAGGTAAAATCTACTATGTAAGGTAGGATGAGCTTGCTTTGCCTAAAGCCAAAGGAGGGCTAGGGTTTAAAGATTTACATTTGTTTAATTTATCTTTTCTAGCAAAATCGGCTTGGTGGCTTATGATTCAGCCAAATGCCTTACGGGCTAGATTCATTAAGGGTATTTACTTCCCAAATTGTGACTTTAAGTTAGCAAAAAATGGATAGTAAGGCTTCTTGGGCATGGTCGAGTATTTTGGAAGGTAGGAAAGTGCATTTACAAGATGCTATTCGGAGAGTAAGTAATGGTGAAAATATTGACTTGCGGAAGGAGAGATGGGTCTCAAGATTAAGCTACCTAGACAAGATGTGAATAACTTTCTTGTAGTGAAAATAAGTTCTATTATTAATCAAGAGGATATATTATGGGATTTCTTTACCCTTCATGACATGCTATCTAAAGAAGAGATGAGGGCAATCAAGGCTATACCTCTCTCAGTGCGGTCTAGAGATGACACCTTGGTCTAGCCATTTCAAATGAGGCTTTAATTCATTAAATAAATAAAAATAAATAAGAAAAGTGGCTGTTTTGAAGAGTATGGTTAGCTGCCATACATGAAAATGGAGTGTAGAATAAGTGAAAGAAAGCTTGAATAATATGTAGAAGTGACAATTGAAGTGTACTTGAAGTATGGGTTGAAAAAGTGATTTTTATTAGGACAATATATAAAATAAAATTAAAAAAAATATTTAGATAAGTGGCAGAATTTTTATAATTAAAATTAAATAATTAATTAAATTATTTTAGTATTTTAACAAATATGTTATCGGTACGGCCAAAATATGCTTATATAAGCTATAACTGATATCTTTAGATTCCGAAAAATTATGAACTGGATATTTTTGAAATCCTTATGAAAATACAAATCTAAAAATATTAAAGATATATTTTTAATTTTTTGAGCCCCGAGACACGCTTTCCAAAAATAGTATCCAATCGGGTTTGAAATAAGCCGAAAATAAACCAATCTGATATTTTTAAGAAATCAAATATTATTACGGACTATTCTATACACTTTACTAAATTTTTGACTTCTCGATTTACGAACATGGAATTTCCGGATCTAAACTGTAGGGTTAAACTTGAGATCCGTTGACTTAAGATTTCGATTGACTTTCCGGCTTAGGGTTAAGGCTTATGATTACTTCTAAAAACCAAGGGCTTACATGACTTCTTGAGTTTTGGACAATAGTGTATATGTTGATGCTTATTGCATTTGAAGCATGTGACCCTTTTTTTTCTCTTGTTCTTTAAGCTGGAATCATCTTTCCTTTTTAACCTTTTGTTAAATTTTAAAATTTTTGTGGACTTCTTTGTTAATCCATCCAACTCTTCATCATCATCTTCTTCACTCTTCTTATCCTTGGATGAGTACTTACATGATGCTTTGAGGTCTATTCCTTTCTTGTTAGATTTTTCCCTTTACCTTCAAGGTGCCACAAATTATGTGCCTCCTCAATAGCAGTCCTCTTGATCTCTCAATCCTTTGTTAATGACCTAAGAAGTTTGAAGTTGATTTCCACTTTAGTAAAGTTGTTACCAAGAATACTTAAACAATTTACAATGTTAATTAACTCATTATGCACATCATCTATAAAACCATTAGGTTCCATATTAAAGTTATCGAATTGTCCATAAAGAAGACCTATTTTGGTGTCTTCAATTCTAGTTGTTCCTTCATATGTTCATTCCATATTTGTTTAGCATTTTCACATGTACAAATTTTACTAAAATCATTATCATTTAACTCAAAATGCAAAATGTTCATAGCAATTTGATTTAATTAAACTCTTTCATTTTCCACTTCAATATAATTCTTTCGTCATTTCCTTCTATTACTATAGGAACATCATTTACAATATTCCATAACATGTCATCTTGTGCTTATAGATGAATTTTTGTTCTACATTTTTAATATGGATAATTATTTTCAATTAATAAGGGTTACTTATTTATTGATTTTCCTTTTAAAAATCCTAGCATGTTTGTAGCCATGATCTTCGCTCTATAATGTGATTAAACAAATTTATAGAGATTAGTTCTGATACCAGTCGAAAAACCTAATAAACACCCGTGTTGAAACTTAAGGAGAGGGGGGGTAGATGAATTGAGTTTAATAAGAATTTTATATTTCTTTCTATTTTCATGCTAAACAATGCAATTTAAATAAATAAAACAAATTACATGCAAAATACAATAAATGAAGAGATAAGAGATAAAGAGATCAAGCCATATTTAATGTAAAGTTTGATCTATGCCTTAGTCTCCACAATCACCCAATTACCTCCCAATGTCGAACTTCGTAATCACTTTTATTAAACTCAAAACAAGTACTCCCATCTTAACACCAACAATACACTCACACTTAATATCACTCAAATTATGCCTTTTACAAATGACAATCTTACTCTTAAGGCACCGCTTTCACTCTCTTAAAATACATTTTACAAACTTTTGAGCAATGCTTTGTAGAGATTAACAAAAGAATACTCAATGACACTACTCAATTTCTCTCATAATGAAAATAGGTAAATAATGAACAAATAACAAATTTAAGCAAGAGAGAAAGACAAGCGAATTCATTGGCAATATCTGTAGGGATGCAATCGAGTTGGGTTTGGGACAAGTCATGTAAAACTTGAACCCGACTTGGTTGGTTATAGGGTTACCCAAAACTAGAGAAAAACCATAATCATTCCAAAGCCCGCCCTTATAGGGTCTTTGCAAACCTGAATCTTAACCTACCCTTACCTAATTAGAGGTTTATCATTTTTTTTCTTTTATTGCAATGATATAATTTCAATAATAAAATGTAAATTATATCACATATTATAACCTATATAAGAAATTTTTTAAAATTAGATATAAATTTCATTTACTATGTAAATGAAATTGTGAAATTTGTAATCAATTATGTGTATAAATATTATTATTAATTTTTTAAAATTTTATCATATATTTATGGTGGATTGGGTTTTCTCATTGGGTTATATATATGACTTGAAACCGACCTAAAACCTTATAGAGTTTTAATATGATGTCCAAAACTTGTCCTGAAACTCTATAGGGTTTTTAGTGAGTCGGGCAAGTTGAATACCCTATAAACGACATCGCCTATTTACACCCCTAAATATCCAAGCTCGACCAACTTCATAGATTCTATCTAACATTGTCCATTTATAGTTCTTTCAAGTTTTATGGACGTTGGCTTATTTCTCTGCATTACATTAACTACTTCTAACAGCTAGTTTATGGAAACTAGTGCTTGGACGCCATAAACTACCATTCAGATGCCTCCTACAAAAGTTAGGTATAAAGAGTTATGAACGATGCTACCATTTGAACGCCACACCCTAATATCTGGATACCAGCTCTATACATCTTGATGAGAAACATTTTGATTATGTGAAATATGCCAAGCTATTGAATGCTATCCTCTAGCATCTATTCACATGGCCAGACTTTTAATCATGGTAACGTCCAAATGCTATGCCCTAAAGCATGTCTAGCGTCTGAACATTAGTTGCAGTGTAGCTAGGTCTTGTAACTTCACAACCAAACATAGCTACCACACATAAATTGCACAAACACAATGTCATTGTAATATAGACGATTTTACAAATTAAATGTAGTCTAACTCTATTATTTAAGTAATTGTGAAATACATCTTCTTATTAAAATCCAATTTCAACCCTTTGGTTTAACACTTATCTTAACTAAGTTTAAACCTTATAATTGCGAGTTTAGCCAAACTTAGGCTTAACATTATGTCCATTTGACCGAACTTGATTCCAACCTCGATCACAATACAAGTTTTGCGTACAGTCTTATGGAACCTTTTCTCAACGTAGGTACACATTTTTCTATACCCTATACCACTTTGAAATTATACTCTAAGACATATATCGTACAAGTACTAGATTCCTCTTCATTCACATCGTAAAAATTATTAAAAGATAAATGTTACGAATGGTACCTAAACTTTAGTAAAATATATAATTATGTAGCTGAACTTTAAAATTAATTAATTTAGTATCTAAAAGAATTTTTCATGTATGCCTATAATTCCTTCATCATATTGATTAAGAATGCTACATAGGATTAGCGCTAGCAATTTGGGATCCAACCCGTAAATCTGGACACGACATGACACGATCATAAAGGGGTATGGGTAAGCAAATGTCGACACGATTAATAAATGGATTAAACCTGGAAATGACACTAATTTAAACATGTCCGGGTTAGGGTTTAGGTTTTAAACCTGTGCACGAGGCACGCTTCATAAACAGATCTGGATTAGCAGTTCCAGGTTCAATCCATGAACCTGTTAAGTAATAATTAAAAAAATATTGTAGAAAATAATTATCCATTCAAATATATGTTATATATGTATAACATATTATAAATTACATATAGAATATGCATACTGATATATGGCATATATAAAATATATACCATATTTAGCAAAAAGAAATATATATATATATATATAATGTATATATGATTTATTTATTTGCTATATGTATGGTAGATATATTTACAACATATATAGATTATATAGCATTATTGACACTACTAGTCTAGTCATATTAATCAACTAATTACCCATAAAGAGTATCAAAAGAAATGCACATATAAGTTAGCTTGAATGGTGTTAATATGCTAATTAAATTGATTAATAATTTATAAATCTGATATGTAAATAGTTTTTTTTAGTTATGTTATTATTGTCATTATTTGATTAAAAAAAATTGATACTTACCAACCACTCAAATGAATATATGGTACATTGGTATTGCAAATTTTTTTTTCAAATTAAAAGAAAAAAAAATCAAAAGAATAGGCACAATAAGTAGGTTTCACACAACTTTATCTAGTGCTACAACACTAATAATATAACTGGAGCAAGAAATCGATTATTTTGGCAATTCAGAATTTTTATTTTGCGATTGAAAGCTTACTTTGCTTTTGGGGAAGAATAATTCCTAATCGGTCTTATGATTAAGGGTGTTCATGGTTTGGTTTGGTTTGATTCAAGAGTTGAACTGAATTAAAACAATTCGGTTCAAACCCTTGATGAACCGAACCACTTCACATGCGGTTCGAATCGCCTTTAAAAGATTAAATTCTAATAAATAATATTAATAGTCATTTGAGTTCACAAGGAAAAAAATATGTTTAATTGAGAAACATTGTATAAGAATTAAAGTCACTTATCCTTATATCAAGTCATATATTTAAAAATTTCAAATACATATATTATCTAATTTTAAAAATATCTTTCAATGTGAATTTAAAATAAAATATATTTTAATAAATCTATAACACTAACTAGGAAAATTATTCTTTCGCATTAATTCCACATTTAATTATAATACTCTTGCTTTATAACGTATTTAAATTTTTATTGTACTAATTAGTTTAAAGTTCCAAATTATCTCAATGTTATTGGTTTTAGGTGTTGCAACCTAGTATAAAACATGCTCTAGTAAATGTATTCCCTGATAAGAATTTTTCATTTTATTAAATTAATCTTAGAGTAATACAAATCCTAATATGTAATATTCAAGAGTTATAAATAAATAAAATAGCTATTATTTTTTTTTATTTCATTTAATGTGAAGCGGTTTGGTTCAGGTTCAAATGGTTTGGTTCAGTTCAACCCCTCGAACTGAACCGTAACCATTTAGGTTCTTCCTGAATCGAACCGAAATATAAAATAATCACATTTTGCAGTTTGGTTCAATTTTGGTTCGGTTTGGTTTGGTTCAATGAACAATCCTACTTACGACCATATAGCTTTTTGACGTGTTTTGCATAATTGCTTCCCTACTTGCTTTC
Source organism: Combretum micranthum (assembly GCA_024138025.1). NCBI lineage: Eukaryota > Viridiplantae > Streptophyta > Magnoliopsida > Myrtales > Combretaceae > Combretum > Combretum micranthum. Next base: position 1,827,252 of record JAMXBD010000065.1, read on the forward strand.
ATCTAGAGAGTATAAAATCACTATTGTTATTATTGCCGTTCTTATTAAAATTTCATTAATATAGGATCTCAAAATAAATATTAATCATCTAAAATATAAAAATTAAGATTTTTTCAATAATTTTAAATTAAGATTTTAAGGATTCATCTTATATTTCACAAAATAATTATCATAAATAATGGAATTTTCAATTGTTATGGTCACATGCATATTGCTTAGTTCTCATGATTCGTATGGTTATAGATGACAATGACAATGTATAAAGAGATGACTTGTATAGAATGATAGAAAGGGGGTGTAACCAATTTTAGAGCCTCCAAAGCATAAATGGCAAATAAGGAAGATTAAAGCTGTTGATGGCTATTTTTCATCAAGGCTTTATGGGTCTAATCCCACCTCATGAATGCATAAGCCGACTTCCCTAGCTTAAAAGGCAATGAGCCCAATAAAGCCATAGAGCTCACTCCAAATACCATCCACAATTTCAAGGAAGTTGCAAACATAGTCAAAATTCACTTTGTAACAAACAAACCAACGAGAAGGGCGTGTCCTCCTTATTGAAATTAAACAAGAAAAAAATGAGTCCCTTTGAGATTACACACTCCACTCTAAAAAACCAGTTCTTGAGATTCCCAACATCAACAGAGTCATAGCCTTACAAGCCACTAGGTGGACTCGTCAAGCCACTTTTTCAAGTTGTTAGTAAGGAATAAACCCACTACTCTAAAGCAATTTAAGGAAAAATCCAAAAAATAAAGCATCAAAGACGACATCATAAGAGCTTGCTAGGAATTAGAAAAACCCATCTAGAAGGCCGATCGAGAAGTGTGCCTTCATAGGAGAGAGATCACCCCTCAGTGAAAGACCGGATCAAAAGCACTAAGTACTTTCAACCCTTCCATGAAAAAAGATGACAATAAGAAGAGGTTGTTTCCTACATTTTTCGAATTTAATCCTCTAAGAAATCCCATGGCATAGATATTCATTGAAGTACATCACAAGATTTAGTATTCAAATTTGTTCTTTTGCTAGCTTTAGAGGTTCTTGTAGTTTAATACCTACCTACATTTTTTGAATTTAATCCTCTAAGAAAGCCCATGGGATAAATATTCATTGAAGTATATCACAAGATTTAGTACTCAGATTTGTTGTTTTGCTAGCTTTAGAGGTTCTTGTGATTTAATACCTACCTACATTTTTCGAATTTAATCCTCTAAGAAATCCCATGGGATAGATATTCATTGAAGTACATCACAAGATTTAGTGTTCAGATTTGTTCTTTTGCTAGCTTTAGAGGTTCTTGTGGTTTAATACCTTGTAAGATTGACTTTGTGCTTAAATGTTTATAATGTAATTTTATTCCAAGATGATTTTTTTGAATTAAAATGTTTTATGACCCATAAGCATACCAAATGCGAGGTTATTTGTTTTAATTTTGGTAAGACTAATCATACGTATTAGGTATCAATAGCTTATGAGGGCTAGTTGTTTTTGCTATTATGTGGGATGTTTTGTAATATCTTCTAATTTTATTGCAAACCTATGATGGATGAACATAAATAACCAAACTTCTTTATATGCTTTTTAAGTACTAGATTCAACTTTCGATAAGTGGGTTGAATGTGATACGATACACAGTATAAATAGGTTGGGTCACAGGTTCAAGTTTTCATACACGATTAATAAATGGGTTCAGATCCTGGGTTTGAGTTTTTAGGACACAAACCCGTTTAGACACGGATACGAGACACGATACGGTAACAAATTGCCAATGCTACGTAGGATGATGGTGTTGACCAATTTGACAGGGAAACTATTGGTGTGTACGAAAAGTTTTTTTGGATATTAAATTCGATCAATTTCAAAGTTCGATTACCTAATTGCATATTTTGTCAAAGTTGGGTGTCGTTTGTGACATTAACCAATTATTAGGTAATACTTATGCATAAAAATATTATTATATTTTTTGCTTCTATATTCTATGTCTTACCAAAAAGAAAAGATACCGATATATATAATTTCAAATATTATATAGCATGTACATTGATGCATATGTAGTAGTGAAAATAAGCCAAACTATTTATAAGTTAAATAATTTCATGTTTACAACTCTAATTGAAATTAATTACTTATTTAAGGTCAAAATAAAAATAATTACCAATATACAGTTGCTAAATCGCGTGTATAAATCAGGATATACAAATATTATACGGTATCGTATATCGCGTATTGTAGTCGTGATATACATGCAAATAAAAACATATGTGATTAAGTCCTATATTGCGATTAGTAATCGTGATATAGCAACGGTATATAAACTTTATATCATGTTTTATTCCCGTGATTTACGTGTAAATTATTATATCATGTGTTTTAAACGCGATTTTACTATGGTATATTGGTAATTAATTTCATCAGAGTTTTATATTGGTAATATTTTTCCACAGGAACCCTAGACATGTATTGAACTCATTTATAAGTTATTCAAGTTTGACTCAATGTTTATTTGAGTTTGAATTAAAATCAGTTAAACTCTAGTTAAAGTATTTGAATAGTTAATTGAACTGAGTTGGAGTTTCATAATACTTGACTTGATTAATTTGCAAACTTAATTAAGCTTATCAGTATTAGTCAAGTTTAAGTTGAGATTATATATTAATATTATTATAATTGAAACTAAAAATATTTTTTAGATAAATTGGTCTTAAATGAGCTTATTCGAAGCTCTAGTTTATAGCGTCCAATCAAGTCATGTTTGAGCTCAAAATGCAAAGCTTCATTCAGTTTTAGCTGAGCTTGAATTTTTATATTTTGAGTCAAGTTGATGCTTCCCACTTAAATTATAATTCTTCAAATCTTGCTTTAGCCTCTCTAGAAGCCACTACCTCTACCCGTTATTGGTGTCTAGGGTTCTAAAAGTTTTAAAACATCTCCTTTAATAAGTTTATCTAATCAAGAAACATCAATATTGTGAAGAAGAAACTTACGAAAATTGTTCTGAAGAAATTCTACACTTGGAAAGGAAGTTCATATTGTTTGAAATGAAGGAATTGCCAATAACAAAAGAAATAAGGGGAAGAAATGTGTTCGTTCACAGATTAATGTGATTAACTAAAAGATTTTATAAGTTCAATGACCTTTTCATTCCTTATTAAATTCATTCATTTTCTTTTTCTATTTATTAGGTTACTTCGCGTTTATTGCATTAGATTTAATTTGCATGTAATTATATACATTTTTTTAATGTATATACACTTCAGTATTTATGATGATTACGTATTGGTTTCTGACTTACCCTTTATGAGAAACACTAAAGAACATTGGTTGATACTGAATTGTTGCTCCAAAGTATAAGCCAAATAATCTTAGTATAGCAAGAGAAGTTCCGAATATATTGTTGTCATATGTTTGACGTAGTTATATATTTTAACTTATTTTGAATTATGAGTAGTTTAGTATTAAGACTACAAGATGACTAGTGTGATAATGAGCATATATTTATTAGAGCATCTACATTGCGAGGTTCTTGACATGCATTCTTGTGTCAAGGATCTCAATTTTTAAGGTATTATAGAATAGGAAGTGATCCTTTAATTTTCAAGGTCCTTATGAATGTCTCAAAAGTAGAGAGAAGCGAGAAAAAAAAAAGATTAATTGAGCATGACATGCCATGTAGAATGATTAGTAAGGCATAAGTACTAGTAATATTTTTTCATATGGACAATTATGTAGAAACTATAGATCCTCTCACTACTTGTCACTACTTATTTAAAACATATTGGTACTTACCTTCTACTCATCCAGACATGTGATGAATCATTTGTTGAATCTTGTTTTTTCTTCAAAAACTTAAGCCCCTCGTGTCTTATTTATTTATTTACTTTATTAAGAATATTGTGTCTAAGTTTATAAGATTCATAAAACTTAAAAAGTTGTGAAGAACTTTATGTAAAAATCTTTAGGAATTAGTTGTGAGATCCTAAGATAAGAGGTCCTAAAATACTAATATAGTATATTAAAAAACTTATAGAAGTTTACGAGTTTTATCCTATTTTTAAAAATTACACTTTATATATATATATATTTCAATCTATTCTATTATATAAATACTTTCACATATAGGAATAAAATTTATTATTTTAAAACTCATTCTATTACAACTCATTCTACATCATTTCAAACAAATAGTGCATACTATCTAAGTTTATGACATATTCAAATTCTTAGCTCTTACTTAAGACCACATTGCTTGGCTTTATTATTTATATAGGCAAGTTTCATTTACAGTTTACAAATATTTTGGTTTGCAATAGAATATTATCTAAAAATATTTATATAATGAAGATACATGAACCTTTTAAAAGTTTTACGCACACACTTTTGATTGGAATTCAATCATTTCCTAGGTAATTCGCTAACTTGAAACTAAATCTTGATTAAAAAATTTATTTCTCTATTCTAATCAACATATTTATTTATTTATATTTCTTTTTACTTCTTTGTTTCTACTATATCCTTCTTTTTTTTCCTTCTTAAAAAAAAAAAAAAAACCAAAATCCAGAAACCCTTATATCTTCCTGTTACTAATCCTAATAAAAAAAAAGCAAAACAAGAAATCATGTGTAACATATTAAAAGAGGTACAGAAATATTGAAAAGGAGAACGATAAGAAAAAGAATAGGACACTCATCTTCTTAGCTAAAACTTTCATTCTCCCTCTAACACATCACTGTCCATTCTCTCTACATCTGCCCCTGTTTCTCTCTCTACTTGACATCCTAACCCTCTCTCTAAAATCCAACTCGCCAAGTTGAGACTTTTATCAACCCATTTCCATTAAACCAAGCTTCCGGACACAACACGGACGCAACCCACGCCTCGTTTGGAGACTGGAATCGACCGAATGGAATCATCTCTATCGAGTCACCGCCACCACCGTCTGCTTCATCCTCTCACATCAAACCCGAAACTCAGCCTATCAACTCATTGCCATCTCCGTTGCCACTAGGATCAACCATTGGATACAACCTCACCAAACCCACCGCGAGTAACTTAACCTAGAAGCAAACCATACGATCCAAACCATAGCCGTCCAGACTTCTGTCTTCACCAGACGTTGACGCCTTCTTCGCTACCTTCACCGAACCCAACACCGGATTATACATAAAAAGATCAACCAAAGATGTCTGTTTGGATTGTCTGTTTTTCTTCTGTATCTGTATCTTTTTTAAAATGATATATGTAAATATATTCAATTTACATTTAAATTTTTATTTATATTTGTTCTATTTGATCTTTGATGAGAACTGTCAATTTTTTTTTTATCTATATCTATTTCTTGATAAATAATTTGTTAGAAAAAAATTTAAAAAAATATCTGTATCTACTGAAAAAAACCAAAACAAACAGACAATCTATAAAAAAAAAAAAAAAAACTCCTTTTTCCGAAAGGCCATGCGAAAGTATGGGTCCGAGACGATGCAGTGCTCGTGTCTATAAAAAAGATTCGACATTGTCTCTTGAAGCCGGCCGTGTTTTAATTTTTTTTTTTCATTTTTTTCACCCGACGAGGGTTTGTTTGGGAAAAAAAAAAAAGGAGTAGATGGGGAGAGGGAGGATTGAGATCGAAAGGATTGACAACACAACAAATCGACAAGTGACATTCTCCTAGAGAAGGAATGGGTTGTCGAAAAAAGCACATGAGCTATCGGTTGTATGTGATGCAGAGGTTGCTCTCATCTTCTTTGAAAATTGGGGAAGGAGGCGAAATGGAAGTTGATAAGAAAGTAATTTCACTTTTGAGAATGGATGTAATTTTCTGGGAACGTAATTTTACTTTTCGATTCTGGGATTTTTTCTTTTTTTAAAATAAGAAGAAAGAGAAGAAGCGGAAGAGAAGAAGGGATGGGGGGAAAGTAAAAAACCAAAAAGGATAACGTCAAAATCTTACTTCGTTTGAATAATTAATATTTAAATAATTTTTTTTTCATAATTAAAGTTTGGGAAGATATGAAACACTATACAAGTTTTATTTAATTACTAAATTGTTCAAAATAAATTTTTTATATTCATACAAAAAATAAACTATACCGATTAGAAAAAAGAAATGATTTTTTTTATTTAAGTTTCGGTTCCATGTTAAAAAAATAATTAAATTCCAACAAAAGGTATTATGTGTAGCTCTTTTAAAAAGTTGAGTATTGTTGTAGATATTAAAAAGATTAATTTAAATATTGTGAATGGAAGTTAATTTATATTTATTATTTTAATTATAAACTGTTAGATGACAAAAAAATTATAAATTGTTAAGGAGATGATTATCTAACTGGAGCTTATCCATTATCCATAATATCATTAACGGATATATGGATGCAGATGGATTAAATAAACCATGTGCATCTGCTGACGGAAAAGAATATTACGTCCTATAGGCTCTAGGGCATTTTAACGTAAGTAATGTCAAAAAAACCACAATGTGTCACATTGCTTATTCTGTTTGTTTTGCCTTTTTGCGCACATATTGATAGCACCCGGGTTATCAAAAGGCTTAATTCAGCCTAGCCCACCTCACCGTAAGAACCCTAGAAACAATTAGGGTTTCAAACACTCGCCTCACTTCTCTCGTGTATGATTTCTCTCTAAGATAAGATGCCCTAAACTCGCTCTCTCTAGTTCGTTCGTGTTTTACTCAAACACTCGAAGAACTAACTAATGTATGTTTATTTGATGTGCAGGAAAGTAAAAGGAGCCTATTCGAGTCGGCTAAAACTCCAAGAAACTATTTCCAGAATTAGGGTTTGATGATCCCTTTATGATATTGTTGTTTTCTATTTATAGTGTTTGTTACATGTAAATCTAAACTGGCAAAAATGTAAAATAACTAACTATCTTGCTGATTACACTTTGTATATACTATGCTGCGATGATTCTGTTACAAAGTTATATTCTTGTGCGTGTAAGTCCAGCTAAGTTGTATAATCCTGAAATCTTGATGGTTTCTGTCTCGTTCTGGTAGATGTTAGTCTTCTGTCCAACTGAGGCCTTATTTGGTCCGTATCAATTTTCTCCCCCTCTTGAAACAGTACCTTGTCCTCAAGGTAAAAATCTGGGTACAGACGCTTGAAAGTAGTGAGATCCTCCCAACTAGAGTCTTCTGGAAGTAGACCCTTCCACTGTACTAAAATTTGACACCTGATGTCCCAGTTTGTGCACCATCCGTGTATCAAATATACAAAGTGGTACTAATAACGGATGGTTTCTAAATACAGTAGGAGGAAGCTCCAATGTAGGAATAGCAGACCCATGAGCTTGTTTGAGACAAGAAACAAGAAACACATTATGTATGCAAGACTGTTCTGGCAGTTGCAGTTGATAAGCAGAATTACCTATTTTCTTAAGAACCCGATAAGGTCCATAAAATCTCTTTGAAAGCTTGTGATAATCCCTAGTCAAAGATGTCTACTTATATGGTTGTAATTTGACAAACACCAAGTCTCCTTGTTGAAATGTCAAGTCTGTTCTGTGTTTATTAGCTTGGGCTTTCAATTTCTATTGAGCTTTAAGTAAGTTAGCTCGAAGAGTGGATAAAACCTCATCTCTAGATATCAGATCAAAATCCACAGCTTCTAATTTTGATGTCCCTCTCAAATACATAGGAACTGTGGGAGGAATTCGACCATAAACCAATTCAAAAGGTGATTTTTGAGCACCTTCATGACATGATGTGTTGTATGCAAATTCTGCCCAAGGCAAAAATTTTACCCAATCAGTTGGTCTGTCCAAGCATAACATCTGAGATACTGTTGCAGTACTCTATTTAAGACCTCTATTTGTCCATCCGACTGTGGGTGATAAGCACTACTGGTAAACTGTTTTGTGCCACTCATTCGAAAGAGTTCCTGCCAAAATTTACTCAGGAAGATAGGATCCCTATCACTGACAAGGCTCCTAGGAAATCCATGATGCTTAACCACAATAGTAAAAAACAACTGAGCAACCTTAGTTGCAGTGAAGTTTGTATCAAGAGGTCCAATGTGGCAATATTTAGATAACCTATCCACCACAACCAACATCACTGTGAATCTCTGTGATGTAGGTAAATGTGTAATGAAATCCATAGAAATATCCTCCTAAATTTGTTCGGGAATGGGTAGAGGGTTGAGAAGTCAGCTGGACTTCTAGTACTGTATTTTGTTTGTTGGCAAATAGTACAGCCTTTAATATATATTTGCACATCATGCTTCATTCCCACAAAAAAATTGAGATACCAATCGTCGATAGGTTTTAAAAAGCCTAAAATGACCAGCTTGAGGAGCACTATGGAATTCATGTAATAAAATGGGAATTAAATTTGAAGTAGGAACTAGAAATAGTTGGTGGCCTTTGTATAACAGCCCATTCTTCCAATATAATTCCCATTGCATAGGTCTGCCAATTTGTAAATCAGTAATAATCTTCTGGAAAGAATGTAGAGTCGTGTATTCCTGCTTGAGCTGGTCAGTAAAAGTAAATTGTGGCATTGAATAAGTGAGATAGGTGAATGTACTATCATGCTTCCTTGACAATGCATCGGCCATTACATTATCCTTGCCTGCTCTATACACAATTGAGTAATCATAGCCTAATAGCTTAGCCAAATACTTGTGTTGCTCTGGAGTTTGAATTACTTGAGTAAGTAACTCTTTGAGACTTCTGTGATTAGTTCTGATGAGAAAATGAGAACCCAACAAATATTGTCTCCACTTTCTTACTGCCTCAACCACTGCATGTAACTCTCGAACATAGGCTGATTGTTTGCACAAGTGAGAAGGCAACTTCTTACTGAAGAAAGCTATAAGCTTTTCATCCTGTAATAAAACCGCTCCTATACCAGTCCCTGATGCATCTGTCTCAACCACAAAATCCTTTGTGAAATCCAGTAGGACAAGTAATGGGGCTGAAGTGAGGGATGTTTTCAGTTGCTAAAAAGCAACTATAGCCTGATCAGTCTAATGGAAATTATCTTTCTTGAGCAAATCTATTAATGGGCTAACAATGGATGCATAAGATTTAACAAATCGTCGATAGTAGCTTGTGAGACCCAGAAATGCTCTAAGTTACTTCAAAGAAGTTGGTACTGAAAATTGGATATAGCTTCCAACTTATGTGGTTCAGGTCGAACCCCATCAGTCCCTACAATATATCCCAAATATTCAATGGTAGTTTGTCCGAAAACACACTTAGATTGTTTAAGGAACATGGTATTATCAGCTAATATTATCAATACCATTTCTAAGTGTGAAACATGCAACTCCAAAGTCGTACCATAGATCAAGATGTCATAAAAAAAAACAACGACAAACTTTCGTAGGTACGGCTTAAAAATTCTCATGATAGATTGAAAGTAGCCGGCACATTACAAGGACCAAATGGCATTACTAAGAACTCATAGTGGCCCTCATGAGTCCTAAATGCGGTTTTCTCCACATCCCTAGGATGCATTCGAATCTGATGATATCCTGCCCTTAAATCCAATTTTGAAAAAATTGTAGCACCATGTAACTCATCCAACAATTCATCAATAGTTGGAATGGGAAATTCATCTTTTACTGTGGCTGCATTCAAAGCCCTATAATCAACATAAAAGCGCCATGTCCCATCTTTTTTTTTCACCAGTAAAATAGGTGAAGAGAAAGGACTAGTGCTACATTGAATCAGTCCCTGCTCCAACATTTCTTTGATCTGCTTCTCAATCTCTCCTTTCTGAAAGTGGGGGTATGGTATGGCTTTACATTAATAGCATGACACCTTTTGTAAAATGATCTGATGTTGTATATCGCGCAGTGGCGGCAATGATGACGGTGTCTCAAAAATATGAGGAAATTTGCCCAATACACTTGTAATAAGTGGATTGTTGGTGAATTCCTTTGAAGAATCACCTGTCTGAGCCATTAATTGAAAACATGTAGCCACTGAATTCTTACTAATGAGTCTGCGCAACTGGTGATGAGAAATCTGACCCAGTGAATTAGTAAGATCCCCTGTCAATGTGACAAACCGACCCTGATGCAAAAATTGCATAGTTAAGGCAGAATAATCTATAGTGATGGGTCCGAGATTCTGTAGCCATTGTACCCCCAATACCAATTCGGCACCCTGAATAGGTAAGACATAAAAAGAAGCTACGAAAGTAATGCCTTGAATTTGCACCAGAATGTCTTTGCAAATCCCATCGCATTGTAACTTTTCTCCATTTCCTATCATGACTGCAAATTGTGGGGCTGAATGGATTGTCAAACCCAAATGTTTAGCCACACGACTTTGGATGAAGTTGTGAGTGCTTCCTGAATCTACCAAAACTGACAGTTTTGAATTATGTACAGTGCCTTGAAATCTCGGGTTTTAGGGACAGTCTCTCCATTTAAAGCATGATAACTGATTGAACATGATGTGTCTTCAATAATGGCTGTTTCGAAAATGTCAATATCCTCAGGTATGTCCTCTGATGCTTCTGACTCATGCATAGACAGTAAGACTAAAAATTTAGCCTTGCACTTGTGATTTCGATGAAATTTTTCATCACAATTAAAACATAATCCTTTGTCACGTTTCACTTGCATTTCTTCAGGGCTCAAACGTTTAATAAGTAAAGAAGGTTTAGTTGTAGTAACAGAAGTAGAAGGTGTAGAAGTATAAGAAAATTGTGGTTTAGAAAATTGTAATGGAGAAGATGAAATAGTAGCAGCAGAATTATAGGGTTTAAAGTATTTGGACTGATCATTCATTTTATCTTCATGCAATCGTGCAAGCCAAATAGCATCCATCATGTTCTTAGGACGTGCAATTTGTAATTCTCTTCGAAGTGCAGGTTTCAAACCAGAAATGAAACAACTAAGAAGAAAAGATTCAGAAAGACCAACCGTGTGATTAGAAAGTGATTCGAATTGAAACTGGTAATGAGACAACGTGGATGTCTGAACTAACTTGGAGAGAAGTCCCTGAACATCCTCATAAGCAGATGGACCAAATATGTTATGTAAAGCTTCCACACATTTTGGCCAAGAAGTCAACTGCTTATTAACATGCATCCATTTTGTACCATTGTAGAGCCTCCCCTTCCAAAGCAAAGGAAGAAATGGTAATTCTCTGTTCATCTTTAATGTCATGAAATTCGAAAAATTGTTCTACTTTGAACACCCATCCCAATACATCAGATCCAAAAAATTTCTGAATCTCTAACTTGATTCCTTTAAGCAAAGAATCGGTATTAGTATGTAATCCTGAAGATGATGAATCATTGTTGGTCTGATCAGTATGAATAGAAGTGGAATGATTCTGATTCAATTCCAATTTATCAATGCGAGAACCAAGGCTTGTAATATTATCTTGAATAGCTAATAGAGTTGTTTTAAAGAAGTCCATGTCTACTGTCGAATTTTGTGATCGTGTTTCAGGTGCCATGGGTAAACAAGAGAAAAACAGATGAATCAGAAAAACGAGAGCACCAAAATGATAGCACCGGTTATCAAAAGGCTTAATTCAGCCTAGCCCACCTCACCGTAAGAACCCTAGAAACAATTAGGGTTTCAAACACTCGCCTCACTTCTCTCGTGTATGATTTCTCTCTAAGATAAGATGCCCTAAACTCACTCTCTCTAGTTCGTTCGTGTTTTACTCAAACACTCGAAGAACTAACTAATGTATGTTTATTTGATGTGCAGGAAAGTAAAAGGGAGCCTATTTGAGTCAGCTAAAACTCCAAGAAACTATTTCCAGAATAGGGTTTGATGATCCCTTTATGATATTGTTGCTTTCTATTTATAGTGTTTGTTACATGTAAATCTAAGCTGGCAAAAGCGTAAAGTAACTAACTATCTTGCTTATTACACTTTGTATATACTATGCTGCGATGATTCTGTTACAAAGTTATATTCTTGTGCGTGTAAGTCCAGCTAAGTTGTATAATCCTGAAATCTTGATGGTTTCTGTCTCGTTCTGGTAGATGTTAGTCTTATGTCCAACTGAGGCCTTATTTGGTTCGTTTCACATATAGATATATATATTTTTAATTTATTTAATAAATGTTTTATTAAAAAAAGATATAAATAAAAAATTAATAGTTCTTATCAAAAGATCAAATAAATTAAATATATATATAAATATATTTACACATATCATTTCGATATAGATACAAATAAAAAACAAACAAATAAATAAAATATAAATACAAAACAGCTATCCATTGTGAAAATAAAAAAAAGTACTGGGCAGAAGGTGAGTAGGCAACGGAAAAATATCCCCTCACCGTCATGCTATCCAATTACCTATATTGTTTAAGGTGGAGCATTATTTTTATATCCCACCTATTTTTTAATCTTAAAATTACTTCTTTAGATTTATTTACCTTATTTTACTTAGTTATAATTTAAGATATATGATTGTAGATAATAAAAAATATAACAAATGAATTCGTCAAATCATATATTTGAATTCTCTCTTTCTGTCTTGTGTCTCTCCACTTTATCGGGCTAAATTTATAACTTTCATGTCTTTCTCTCTCTCTCACATGCATATTTACTTAAAAAAAATTGTAATAAGCCTTCCCACTTCCCCATATTTATCACAAAGAAAATTAAAATACACAAACAAATGTGAAATTGAAGCAATCGCATTACAGTTTTTTAATTATTGATAGTTTGAAATTTTAAAAAGAAGTTAACTTGCCGGTTTAGTAGTCTACATTCTCATCTTCTACGCTGCCACATGCTTTAATCTGTGCTTCTTGTGTCACATAATGTACCTGTCTACATTTTCATTTCAATATGTTGCTTCCATACATCTTGATTCAGTTCCACACTGCACCAACTCGATATTGACAAGGGTATTCATGGTTCGATTCGACTCGGTTCGATTCAAGAGTCGAATGAAACCGAACCGTATTTGAAACAGCTCGGTTTAAAACCTTAATGAACCAAATCGTTTTTAATGGTTCGAGGTTTTAAACTGAACAGCTTCAAATGCGGATCGATTCAGTTGGTTTAAATCACTTTTAAAAATATTTAGTTCTAATAAATAATATGTAAGGACCCGTTATCACTCCTATATTTGAAATAGATAATAACGGTTCCCCAACCATATAACCTATAAGATTATATGTAAGGTTGTCTGAAATAATTATTTGAGGAATTGTTTATTTAATTCCACATAGATAATATAATAGAGATCATATATATATATATATATATTTTTAAACCTTAAACAAAACTATACTACTACACTACCAACATTTTGCAAAGGAAACAACTTAATTCCTACATAGCTAAGTACATATATTATATATACATATTACATCCAAAGGTTTCTTACAAGCCTTAACAAAATCTTCAAAACACAACCCAAACTAACACTTTAGTTACATCATCAACAAAAGAAATCGCATCTAATCTATTACAATCATAGGGTTCCATTGAGTCCATGGCTAACTCTAATTCTCTAAACCATCAAGAAAATCTTTAAAGTCGGTCCCGTATCCCATACTCGCATAGAACTCATCGGAGTAATCACCTGAAATGGATAAAATATGAGCCAAAGGCCCAGTACACAAGTAAGGAATACAAATGCAAAGTGGGTCATACATTCTTAGACTAATGCATTATGCAACAATCAATGGTTTATTGTTAAATTTTTAGTTGGTAAAACAACACGGAGTATTCAAACTCTGGACAACAAGGATCTAGTATTACATCCGCCTCTCTGAGTGGTCCCTACTGTTCATACAGACTAGGCAGTCCCACCTTCCAGCGTAGCCCATAATACTAGGGGATCCTGAGTAATGCATCACGACGCTCAGGGGGTTGATATGAGTAGCTCGGATACTCATATCTCATAAATAATTCTATCCATTAACGAGAAAAATACCCCCCCAATCTGAGCAAGGTGCCGCTCTTCTAACCAGATTCAACGGCAAACAAGGACAATCAACACTCATCAATTAATAAAATTTTCTTAATTTAAAGTAATTTGGTTAGATGCCTACCCTAGCAAAGAAACAAGCAATTTACTGCGTACCTGATATAGCTCGAGAACTAACGGGGTTGGCTGGGCGAGAATCTATCACTGTTTAAAATAATATTAAGTTCCACACTTAGTTTAAGCACTAATTCATTAGTTGAAAATACAATTAATCAAAGAAATTCAAATAAATTAATATAAGGTCATAATAAAGCACTTAAACATCCTATTATATCATAGAACACTTAACAAATACTTAATTGATCATATACTAAACTTCGAAAAAAATTTAAAAAAATTTTTGAAATTTAAAATGCAGGGGATACCCCAGCCATCAAAGCCGGCGGCTTTGCTGGTGTTCAACACTAAAGATCAACACTGCCAACACTGGCAGCGTTCAAGGATATGCCGGCCGCCTTTATTCTACGCCGGTGGCTTTGAGCCGGTGTAGAATGTAAATCGAATTTCCAAAAATTTCGAGAGGTTCACGGGGTTGGTCCACGCTCGTGAACCCCTAACACCGGCAGCGTATCCACGTACGCTGGCAGCCTTGGATCTTACGCCGGTGGCCTTAAGCTCGGCGTTAAAAATTATGATTCTGTTCCCATTCCACACTGCCCCTAAGCCGGCGGCGTTGGAATCCCAGTAGCCGACGTACATTTTAAAAAATAAATACTGGCAGACTTTTCCAGTGAAAGCCAGCAGCGTTTAAGCGACTTTAAGAAATTTGATTCTGTTCACTTCCAACACCGCCTATAAGCTGGCGGCGTAGAAGTGCCAGATGCTGGCGTACGACCAAATTTAAGCCTATACAAAAATGTTTTTGGTTTCCCCTGTTTTATTACAAAAATTTATTCACTTCAAAATTTCTCCAAACTCAATCTAATCTTTCCAATGTTTGTTATATGTTCCAAACATCATCCTAACAACATAAATTCTACTTCTAATCATCAAAACACTAATCACGTTTCAAATCCACTCCTCAACTACTCAATCCTTCAATCTTCCCAAAACACTCATCCTCACATATCAACATTCACATAAGACATACACTACCACTCCTTTAGCCATATAATCTTATTTAAACCACCATCGATGCACAAATCAATCCTACACCAATTAGTACATAAAATTCATTTTTATCTAACCTTTACAAACAAACACAATACAGAACATAAAATAAAAAGATTAAGCTTGCATTTAACTTACATGACTAAATCTTGGCTTGGAATGATGTTTAAACCAAAAGCTTGTAGTTGATCTTGGCTTAGGGTTTAAGATTTTGGGATGGGAAAGGAAAGAAAGAAAGAAAAGAAAAGAAAGGAAAATTCGTATGGGAAAATAGGGCTGCCAAAAAGGGTCCAAAACTCGTCTAAAACAAAGTCAATACTCATCCAAAATTTGTCATTAGGGGTATATTTGACCTAAGATTAATTTGGGTGAATTTCAAATGCATTTGAGTTTGATTTAGGCTTAAAAAGTAGACTTAAATTTTGTAAAATTTTTGTCATTAATCTTAAGCAATTCAAAAGTAATTTTATTAAATTCTAAACATAACACATACATATTAATTTGCAAAAGACACACATATTCATCACACTATACACACATTTATACATATCATACAATAATATTAATTTCATTATGCTATACACATACAAAATAGCACATGTCTAACACATACACCAATTATATTATCCAAGCACACACACACACACACATATATATATATATCATTTCAATAACACATTAATATGTAAATTAAGAAATTCATAGTTATTTCATAATATTAATAGCCATTTTAGTTTAAAAAAATCTTTAGATTGAATGATGTTGTGCAATAGTGATATCACGTCCTGTATTTAATAATTATATATATATATATTATCATGTCTTAAAAATATTTTTTAATGCGGATTTAAAGCAACATATATTCTTAATAAATCTATAATTCTAACTAAAAAAATCATTCTTTTACATTAATGCTATGTTTATTTATAATATTTATCCTTTATAACGTATTTAAATTTTTATTGTAGCAATTAAATGATTGTGCATGTTATAAACTCAATTATACCACTTTATTTTAATTTGATGCATATCTACTGGTTTTAAGAAGAATTTAAAATTAATAAGATAGAACTGAAAAATTTTGAGACGAGTAAAAGATTTCTTGTTTAATATTATTAGATATATAATACACTTTTAATGGTGTATTATGTAAAATATATAATAAAAATGTAGATATACAACATTTATATTTATAAATAATATTAATATGGTTAAAAAAGTAATTTACATTTCATAAATTGAAATGGAATCATGATTTCTCCTAATAAATCTACAAATCGAAATCTTACTCAATTCCCTTTCAAAGATACATTTAAACAGAAGGATGGTATTAGAATTCAAAATTGTGATTCCATTTCAAGTCTATTCTAACATACTACATATATACATGATATTAGAGTAAAATATTATATATGACCCTAACATCTAATGTTTAAAAGTTATAAATAAATAAAATAACACTTTTTTAATGTAAAGCGGTTTGGTTCGGGTTTAAACGGTTTGATTTGAGTCGACCTCTTGAACTGAACCTTAATTGTTTAGATTCTTCTTGAACCGAACTGCAAACCGAATTGAAATATAAAAGAACCACATTTTGTAGTTTGGTTTGGTTTGATTCGATTTTTGATTCGATTTGGTTCGATTCAATGAATAGCCCTAGATATTAATTCTCACCATTAATTGATTTTATGAATTTTTGCAACAATGTTATAACAATCTTTACAAGTTTCACTTCTATTTTTATTATATTATATATTTAATAAATATAATATGTGTGTATTTTTTTCCTTAAATAATTTAATATCTGTTGCAGCTTTTCTGTGTCTCTAGAAATCCTCATGTGTTTAGTGGTGAAAATATTATGTGTTACAATGAAAATAATAAAAAAAATACCGTAATTTGAAGTTCGAAGGAATTTTATTGTATTTTATTCTGTTTATTTTATTTGCTTATAATAGTAACATTTGGTGAAAGATTTTCTAATAGAAATTTTCTTTTAAAATAATTTCCAAATGCTTTTGTAGGTGGCCCTGATAAGAATCGTAGGCTTTCTGGAATGGCAAGAGGCAGGATGCCATTTAAATCACTATTTTAAATCACAAATACTCCTTTTTATTTTTTATTTTACTACATTTTCGTTTTTTTTATTTGGTTTATGGAGGTTTGTGTTGTGATGTTTACAAAATAGAGATCATAACAGGGTTTGATGATCATGAGATTAAAAACGGAAAGATTCATATAGTGGAAATTTAATATAAAATTGCTTTTATCTTAGTTGGATAGTAAGCAAGTTGATTTTGCGTTTTCAATATTCCTTATAACAATGAAATATTATGCGATCACATTTTTTTTCTATTTTAGGGTTGTGTTTAGATATTTTACTATATCAACTATTTTAGTTGGCCTATTCCTAACTAAATATTACACCTTTTGCAATTATGATACACCATCAATTCTTTTTTCTTTCATGATGTGAAATAGTTTTCTAGGATGCAAAGTTCTTCAAAGAACATGAGAAGGAATTTTCATGAAGGGAAGTTAAGGATATCAAGATGAGAAATAACATGAGAAAGAGTGGTGGAAGGTGATCTGGTAGTCATACCAATAATTGCTTTAAGGGATAAAATTTGAGTAAAAAATTTATCTTTGAATGAAAGGATTTGTTTATATTTATTCGATAATATAATATTTTTGTATCTTTGAATTTTTTTACCAATGTTTGATAATTGTAATTTATATATGGAAATTAGAAGAGAAAACAATCTTTTTATTTCATTTTAGTTTTATTTTCTTTTGATTGTTGTTTGCTTTTTCAATTGGTTGGAAATATTTTCTTACATAATGCTTATAAAGATTTGTAATTATTGTAAATTGTAATATCAGGTAATGGAATTATAGAATTAGACTATGTGATTTTGGTTTTTAATTCTTTTAATATATAATCACCTTAATGATTCAATAATTTTTTTACCAGTTATTATTCAATAGCTAAAATAATATTTTTTATATGTATTATATAATTTTTGTGCACGTTATTTTGTTAATTTTTATTCATCAATAATCACATTATTAAGGTTTAGTCCAATTTTATTTTGCTAATAAGTAATCTTTAAACTATTATGTCTCATTGTAATACCTTATAAAAATTATTAAACATTTTTACTTATTCAATATGCTAAAAAAACTTTCACCCTACTTCACAGTGAGTTTGTGACTTTATCACTATATTTATGTGTCGATATAAGAGTTGCTTATATGCCAACTTAAAAAACTTCTTCAAGATTTTTTTTTTATTAATTTTATAGACAACTTTTAGAAGAAGCAAATGAATAATTATTGTCTTGGTATCAAGTTTTAATTTTTTTGACAAATTTTTTCACTTGCATTTATTTATTAATGTATTTATTAAATAATTGCTTTTTAATGCATATGATATTATTAAGTATGCACATGCATCGTGGATACAACATCTCTTAGCTAACTATAATTTGACAGGTGAACGGTTAAAAGAAGAAGGATAGGTAGACAAAGAAAGAAGGTTAAGTACTCCATAAAGCTATTAAATCACAATCAATTATTCAACAAAAAAAATATATTTACTAACTTATAATATATATTTCGGAAAAAAATCATAATCTATAATTTTCGACAAAATTATCAAGTTAATCATCTGGCCAAAATAAAAAATCATCTACCAATAAAAGTCATTCATAAATAAAAGTGTTCAACTGATAAAACACATTGAACAATTATTATATAATATGAGTTATAATTAAATAAACAAATTCCATCGTCTACATAGTTAAAACTATTGAAAAAAATTAATATTACACCACTAATAAAAGAATATATATCATGAACAAAAAATAAATTTAGAAAGGAACAAATTACTATTAATTAATATTTTTGGAATAATAAATATCATAATAAAACTATAAGAACACATACAATCTTTAATCGATCAGCATAAAATGTTTTATAGTTGCATGAAAAATATTAATATGTTTTTTAAAATTGTTTAATCTAGTTTTACGGATTAGTTTGATTTATTCCTCCAAACCGTTTTACGAATTGCTTTGATTTATCTCTCCCAATCAACCATAAATTTATAGATTAGTTCTGATTAAGAATTGTTTTAGATCAAATTGTTTTTGGTTTGGTTATTGATCAATTCGGTTTGGTTAGTTTTTTTTTACCCATCCGTGACAATAATTACAAGTTCTATGGGTTACTTTAACATAGTAACTTCTTATGGAACTTGTTTTTACCAGCGTTGTTGAAATTGGATCGGATCGGCTGGCTTGGCGGAACCGACTATAATAGCAAGTTGATTCATACTAGCGCAATGTTTCTTAGTCGAACATGCTTGACTTGGTTTACTTAGTAGATTCAACTGTGACCCAGTTGACCTCGAGCGGGTTAAGCGGATCGAAATGCACGTTTATTTAAATAAAAGGCAAAAAATTTGAGTTAGACAGAGGAAGTTGGGTATAAGGGGATTTGACTTGGATAGAAAAAGAGACTACGAGTTGGGATATGAAGGGAGGAGTCAAATTTAAGGATGTAAGTGAGTAGGTTGTTTTAGGGTTTTTGATCCGCCCAATCCATTAAAAACTCTCTAGGGTTCAATCATACAGGGTTTTAGGGTTAAGTTTGGATATAGAATAAAAACTCTGTAAGGTTATAGTATCGGATTTGGATCATATAACAAACCCAATAGATACCCAATAACCCGGTACTATAATTTAAATAAATAAATAAATAAATTATTGAAGAGACAAGGAGAGGAAATAAGACACAAAGAGCTATCATCTTTTTTACCTCTCAATGATTTTTTTCCTTTTATGTCTACTAGATTAATTATTAATTCGATAACTTTTTATTAAATTTTGTTCAAGTCATATTTGCTATTGAGATTAATATTATTTGTTGTCTGTTGTATTTTAGTTATAGTATGAGATTTAATTTAACCATATTTTTAAGACAGCATATTGAAAAAAGTAATATATTTATGTGTTTAAATATCGTATAATAAATGTGATCTGTCACATCTTCTATTAATCCCACATGCATCTTTTCATTTTTTAATATATAGAAAGCTTGTGTCAGAAGTAACGACCTTTCTTAAATTTATTATTAAATTTTAAAAGTAGATTGAAAAAAATAGGATTATAGGATTATAAAATCAGGTTCAAGGTTTTAAATCAAAACCTGTATGACAGGTTTGGATATAGCATAAAACCCTCTAGGCTTATAAGATCAAGTTAGTAAATCCTATAAAGTAGCATATTAGGTTTTGGTTTCATGTATTCCATCCGAAATCCGTTGCGATTACATTGCTAGCCTGACGCAGCGAGTTAGCGTGGATAAAATGAGAACACTCGACGAATGTATCTCAACTCACAAAATAATGTGAAATCTAGAGGAAATCCCCTCAAATGTATTTTCAATAATGATCATAAGTTGTTTTTCAATACAACCCTAGCACGACTATTTATAGTCTTGAAATAAAACCGAAAAGTAAATGCTAATTAAATGCTATTTATTAGCATTAATGCTAATAAATGCTATTTAAAATAAACAACTCAAAATACGAAATAAACCGAAAAATAAATGCTAATAAATGCTCTTTAATGCTAATAATGCTCTTTCCGGATGTCTTCTTGGCTTCCAATCTCTCCAAGTAGGACATGGCCACCTCATCTACATCATTCTCTCCCACCTCCAAAGAACTCGACCCCGAGTTCTCATGGGATACAAAGGAACATCATCGGGAAAGAAATGATATATATCAGCGACATTGAACGTCTTTGAAATGCCCATGCTATTTGGTAAACCAACAACGTAAGCATTATCATTGATGACCTTCACAATCTGATAGGGCCCATATTTCTTAGGTTGAAGCTTGCTATATTTGCCAACGGGAAAACGCTCCTTCCGCAAGAACACCATCACTTGATCTCCAACAGCAAAGATCTTCTTCCGTCGATGTTTGTCGGCGGTTTCCTTATATTTGGCATTAGATTGCTCAATCTTCTTCCGGACCTCAGCCGTCACGGAATGCCAGTGCTCGCCATGTTCTTTGCTGAAATACTAATGTCATGACCCTTGGGAAGTCGGATTAAGTCCAAGGCATGTCGAGGTGTCTTGGTATAAACCACAGCAAATGGAGACTTGCCTGTCGTTCTATGAACCGCATTGTTGTAAGCAAACTCAGCTTGAGCCAATGCAACATCCCACTGCTTCGGCTTCTCTCCACAAATACTTCGAATCAGGTTACCAAGCGTCCTATTGGTAGCTTCAGTTTGTCTATCCGTCTGAGGGTGAGCTGTACTACTATAATTGAGAGATGAGTCAAACATTTGCCACAAGGTCTTCCAGAAATAACTCAAAAACTTACTGTCACGATCGGATGTAATGGATTTAGGTACACCATGAAGACGAACCACTTCTCTAAAGAAGAGCTTGGCAATGGCTTGGGCATCAGCTACCTTCCTGCAAGGAATAAAATGTGCCATTTTGGAAAACCTGTCAGCAACAACAAATGCGTTGCTTAGACCAAAGGGCATGACCATCCACTCATAAAGGCCCTCCTTGGTTTTGAAAGCTGTCTTCCACTCATCCCCTGGTCGGATCCTGATCTGGTGATATCCGCTTCGCAAATCAATCTTTGAGAAGATCACCGCTCCACTCAACCTGTCAAGCATGTCCTCCAAGCGAGGAATAGGAAATTTGTACCCAATAGTAATTTTGTTGATCGCCCTGCTATCCACACACATTCTCCAGCTCCCATCTTTCTTTGGCGTCAACAATGCTGGCACCGCGCAAGGGCTCATGCTCTCTTTTATGAATCCCTTCTGAAGTAACTCCTGCACCTTCTCTTGCAATATCTCACTCTCTTTCGGGCTCATCCTGTAATGAGGTAAATTTGGTAAACTAGCACCAGGGATCAAATCAATATGGTGCTGAATGTCTCTCATGGGAGGCAAACCATCTGGTAGATCATCTGGTAATACTCCCCTAAACTCCTCTAACAACTCTTTCACACTTTCAGGCACCTCTTCAACCCTCTTCTCCTCATCAATCGCCCAAACCTCCTTCACAATTAAAGCATGCACTACTTTGAACTCCTTTATTGCATCCTCCATCTCCTTCTCAGTTTGAGTAATGGTAAGGAATGAACGCCCCTTTTCAGGAGAAGCTTTAGGGCGGTCCTTTTGTTTTAATGGGAGAAGGGTAAATCGTACCCTATCTTTCTCTAATTTGTACACATTTTCTCGACCATCATGTAAAGCGTTAACATCATACTGCCATGGCCTACCAAACAACAAGTGGCAAGCATCCATATCGACTACATCGCAGTATACTTCGTCTCTATACTTACCGATGGAAAAGGGCACCTTGCATCTCTCTTTCACTTCTATCTTCTCAGCCGCTTTGATCCACCCAATAGTATAGGGATTCGGGTGTTTTTCTATAGGTAATTCCAAAGCTTTGACGGCTGCTCGCCCTATAATGTTTTCGCAACTCCCACTATCAATAATGAGATCAAATACACGCCCGTCAATCGTACATCGGGTACGAAACAATTGATGTCGCTGATTCTCCTCCTCCTTCTTAGGTGTCAACATTAGCTTTCGAACCACAAGAGCCTGCTCCTCTTCCTCATACTCTCCATATTCTTCACCTTCATCCGGTTCACAACAAATTTCATCCTCCTCATCTCTTTCTACCATGTTTATGCCTCTTCTATTAGGACATTCATTGGATCGATGTCCCGGCTGGTTACATCTATAACATTTCCCTAATGTTGGTTTAGCATAGGGATTATATTGCTTCTTCTCTTCCTTCCTCTCAACAGCACCGCTTTGTACCTCTTGAACACCCTTGGCTTTTTCCCCATAACTCCTACTAGAACTCTCTCCTCCATAACGCCTGGTGTTATCAAAACGGTTTCCATCAAAACGGTTATTCTTCTCTTGTAACATCAGCTCCGCTTTGATGGCCATGTTCTTAGCTTCATTCAAATTGCGCAACACATGGACACCAATCTTATCACGGATCAGAGGCTTCAAACCTTCCAAGTATCTGGCAACTTGCTGGCCCTCACTTTCTCTTAAATCGTTCCTCTCTGCCAATCGCATAAAATCCGCAGTGTAATCATGAACTGACCTCTGGCCCTGGCGACATCTCTGGTATTGCTGGAACAAAATTTGCTCATAGTCAGGGGGTAGGAAGTCCCGCTGCAAGAGCTGCTTCATCCGGTACCACGTCCTCACGGCTGCTTCCCTTCGCGATATCTCCTACCTTGCAACCTCTCCCACCAGGCAGAAGCGCCCCCCTTCAAACGACAAGCCACCAGCTTCACCCTCTTCCCTTCTGGGATCTCCATATACTCAAAGAACCGATCAATATCAGCGAGCCAATCAATAAAATCTTCAATGTTTAAATTCCCATTAAAACTGGGAATGTCCACTTTCAATTTAAAATCGCCCTCTCCATAACCAAAACCATAATCATAACCTCTATTCCGACCTCCATAACCACCCCTCCGACGTGGCGGTTCATCTTCCGGCAAAACATCATCTTCTTCTTCCGAATCATCATCGGGCATCTGAATCCTCCTATTTGCAGCCACAGGTCTGCCACGAGGGTCGCCGCGTGCATCGCCTGCTCTTGGTCGTTCCTCATTAACATTCCTGTTTCTGTTGGCATTGGGTCCCATCGCGTCGAAACGCTCAACCAGGTCATCAAGGCGCTGTTCGAAACGCCGGAATCTCTGATCCATGTCACCCAGCGCCGCTCTTTGATCCTGTAATTCGGTTCGCAGAGCTTCCAAATCCCTCACAACGTTTGGGACTTGACCGCCACCTAAACTGTCGTCGCCTGACATCTCTACAGGAATCTTTCCCGCTCTGATACCAACTGACGCAGCGAGTTAGCGTGGATAAAACGAGAACACTCGACGAATGTATCTCAACTCACAAAATAATGTGAAATCTAGAGGAAATCCCCTCAAAGTGTATTTTCAATAATGATCATAAGTTGTTTTTCAATTACAACCCTAGCACGACTATTTATAGTCTTGAAATAAAACCGAAAAGTAAATGCTAATTAAATGCTATTTATTAGCATTAATGCTAATAAATGCTATTTAAAATAAACAACTCAAAATACGAAATAAAACCGAAAAATAAATGCTAATAAATGCTCTTTAATGCTAATAACTGCTCTTTCCGGATGTCTTCTTGGCTTCCAATCTCTCCAAGTAGGACATGGCCACCTCATCTACATCATAGCCAGATTGATTAGAGAAGGTTTATTGTCTAATCCACTGAGGCGAGGAAGCGTTGAGTTTTGTGAAACTTGCACAAGCCATCTCTCGTCATTAAGATACCCATCAAACACTAGGTAACAGACAACGACAACGACAATAGTGGAGGGTCTGTTTCTAGGTTAGGTTAAGGTGTAGGGACAGAGCAAGAGGAAGAAGAGGACGATGGTGATTGGTATTGTTAAGATGAAGATGAAGTAAAGGAAGAAGAGGCAGCTGTGGTGTTGAAACATTTCTGGCGCTTGTTGGTGATTGGATTACTGACGCTTTAGTTGTTGATGTAAAATGCAAATATTTTAGATGGCCAGGAAAATAAAAAATAAAAAGAGTGCAAATGCTTTGAAATTTGAACTCGGTCTCTTCCTTTTCTCCATTCCTTGAGCCATCTTTTCATTTTGCATTTCTATTAAAAAAAATTTCGAAGCTCCCAAAAATATCGTCCTACCTAAGATTTTTTTGATCCGAAGGGCTATGATGTTTACCCTTTGCCTTGGTATTTAGTTTGTGGTATAGTACTTCAATGATGACAGCATTTGTAGGGTCAAGCTATCTACGTTTTCTAGGAAGTAACACCTGGCTCTAATTCATTAAAAATTATAAAGATAGGAAAGTAGGCAAATAAATAAGTAAAAACAATAATTTATATATGGCATATTATCACAAGTAAAAACAATCATTTTCATATTTGGGAAGTGGATTTTTTAATTGATTATTTAAAATTTAAAGATACAATTTATTATTTAGATTGTATTTATTTTTATAATTAACTACTTTATTCAAATATAAATTTAATTAAATAATTTCATATATACTTATCTTTTGTAATTAAAATGTATCTTATATTTCTATTTTCTATTGACCTTAATTTGATCTCCCGACTTTTGACCTCTTAGATGTTCAGTTTAAATCTTAATTTAGTTCTGAAAATATTGATTTTTGTTATTTTCCTTATAGTCTATTTCATTTTTATCCAAACTAAGTTTTTGATTCCCAAGTAGCGTATTTGGATTCATTTCACCTCTAGTGAATTTGACCATAATTTGTTTTGAATCATCTAAACTAAAATCCAAAATATCATTTTCAACTTTGAGCTCCCCCAACTTTTTTAAGCATGCATGATTACATATTGTATCATTATCATATCTTTTGAAGTTTTATTTTCACTATCAATAATTTTCCACTAAATTTTCTTGAGTCATCATTTCTTTCATTTTTCATTTTCCAATTTTGAAAATTCACTATTTTAAACTTATTTAGCGTTTTCATTCTTAAATTAATTGATAAACTCTTCTAGCTAATCTTCTACCATTTTTATTATAGATTTTAACAAGCTATTTTTTTTTCTTTATCTTAATCATTTCATTGTAAAGTTTTATTATTTCAAAACTTATTTCATTTTAATCTCGGCTTCATTTCAAATAAACAGCATACACCATCTAAGTTGATGCCACATCACGTTCTCAGCTCTTGCTTAACACCACATTGCCCCAGCATTAAGTTGTTTACATCGTTATATATCTTTTCCTTTAATTATAAACTGTTATGTAGATAATTATCTAACTCAGACCTTATCCATTATTCACAAATATCCTTAACGGTGATCTGGATGCCAATGGATTAAATAAACTATGTGCATTTGCTGAACAAACACTGTTTGAATTAATATTTAAATTTTAAAATTAATCAATTTAATATATAAAAAACTTTTTATACATGGTAATGATACTTTTATCAATTTTAAATATTAAATCAATTAATTTTAAAATTTAAATACTAAATTAATTAATCTTAAAATTTAATATTTAATCGCATATTTTACTATTATTACTTACAAAAGAAATAAAACCGTGTACATCTTGTAGGCACTAGGCATTCTAACGACACTAACGTGAAAAACAACGAAAAGAAAAATAATATTGATTTTTTTAAAATAGTCACAGAAATGTCATTAAGATAAAAATAATTCTAAAAATAGGCAAGTTGACCTCGTCTCTTAAACATACGAAATCAGTAGTGGCTGACCTTCTCTCTTTAAGAGACGAGGCCACTGTATTTTGCACCGACCTTGTATCTTGAAGAGACGAGATTGGATATATCATCTTCAATCTTATCTCTTTAAGAGACGATGTCAGTGCAAAATATACTGACACTGTCTTTTGAAGAGACGAGGTCAACCACTTATGACCGACCTTGTCTCTTTAAGAGACGAGATCAACTTGCCTATTTCTAGATTTATTTTTTCATTTGGTAGATTTGTTTAATTTTTTTTGAAAAAATGATGATTTTTTTCCTTAATCCTGAAAAACATATAGCATGTCACACAAAATAAAACCATGTACATCTTGTAGGCACAAGTTATTCTAACATCACTAATGTGAAAAACATACAGCATGTCACACTACGAGTCCAATACATATCTAATGTTTCTATACAAAATAATTCCTAATATATTGCTTAAATGAAATTAATTACCAATTTTCAATTATAAAATTGCGTCTAAGAAACAGGATGTTCTACTTTACAAAAAAATTATGTGAAAGAATCGCGATTTAATATTTGACTCCGATCGCAATATCGTGATTATTAATCGCGATATAAGTATTTCTATGGATATCGCGATTATCACTTTGTACGTTCAACTATGCGGATTATAATGGCAACATGCACGCATATATCGAGTTTTCAAGATGCAAATACATGCATTTACTGTTTACTCGTATATCCTATGATAAAACGCTATTTTGGCGTGGTAAATTGGTAATTATTTTTATTTTGACCTTATTTTAGGAATTAATTTCAATTAGTGTCATAAACAAGAAATTAATTCTCACACTGCCTATTAAGACAGTTGTCCATTCCATAAAATCAAAGCAATACTGGGCAGTAAGTGAGTCAGCTACGGAAAAACTAGCTAATATGCACTGCCATATGTAGATATGTTATATAATGATAAATTTTAATTATATTTTGATAATTATATATGATTTACGAAAATGATAGTTTTTTAAAAATAATTACATATGATTTATAAATTATTGTTATGTATAAAAAAATTAATAATATTAAAGTATTGCATTGTATATTGCACGTACACCTAACATGTATTTTGTAATATATAAATAAATTATATTGAAAAGTAAATTTGTCATATATTGAAAAAAAGAGGATTTTATAGACCACTCTAATATGGATAATAATTTATTGTTATATAGCAGTATTATTTGAACATGAGGGAGTTCTATAGGCTGCTCACCTTCATGGGTACGCTATCGGCTTTGAGGTCTGCATTGCTGACGTTGGATGTCAGCCTTCTTTGCCCCAGTTTCATCTTTCGAGTTTTTAGCCGCCAATGTAAATTTTAGACTGCCAGCTTATATTCTACACCTCCAGCCTTCTTTACTAGTGTATGATGCACGGATTGTTTCTTGTTTTTTGTTTTTATGGTTTTCCATGTATTATATATAGATTTTTAGCCTTATCTTTCTTCTCATAACCTGGCAAAAGCTTTTGAAAACCCTAAAACTTGTCTCAAACCTATAGTTTGCTTCAAGTAGGAATAAGAATTAAGTAATAGGTAAGTTTGATCCTTTTCAATCCTTTGACGATCCAAAAGAGTTATATTTTCTACGTTTTTTATTGATTGAAGAAAATCAATTTCTTGGATGAGTTTTGGAGAAAACCTAAGCTTATTTGGAGATTTCGAATTTAAAGAAGGAGGTAGTTATAGTTCTTTTTAGTTTAGAGTTTAGATGACCATAAGAGTATGCTTATCTCGTAAAAACAAGTTTTGAGTTAGTTTTGCTTCATGTGCTTAGGTTTTTCTGATAAAGTTAGGTTATTTGTTCTAAAAGTTGTTTTAGGTACGTCCTTATCTTATTTGCTGTTTGTGAATGTAATGCCCCAAAAATTTAATTCGATTAATTAAATAACTTAAGGCGTTACCTCCACGTATAGTACTCTAAAGTATTACATGCTAAGGCTTTCTTTAAAAATTTTGTTTATGTTGGACATTGCTACTCAATTTTTAGAATTGTGAAATCATTTAGTTATATTTTCAAATAACTGGATTTAGCAGTGGAAAAACAATTTATTAAAATCATTTACAAAAATCTACTCCTACAGAGCAAACAAACTTTCTAAGAAACAAAACTTTATAAAAACACTTTATAATCTACTCTTAGGGGTAGATTATCATTTACAAAACATGTGGGCATTAACAAGCCCCACTAAAAGAATTAGAAATTTGTAAATAAATCCAAGCTTCACTAAATAAATTAGAAAGAAATAAAATAACTAAACTACATCCACGCTTCTACTCACTTCACTCATCCACAAATTCTTTCCGAATCATCATAAGCGCCCAAAACCCGAGTCAAGCGTCATCATCCACAACGAACACCATCATCATCTTCATCAAATCATCATTAACATCATCATCACCAACATTATCATCGTCAATCATCATCATCATCCTCAACATATCACTTGGAGAAAAGAACAACAACAATAATAATGACCGAAGCCCAGTACACAGTAACGCACTCACAAGCGATGTGGCACATGAACTTAGCTAAATGCAACACATCAAACAACAAGTTATTATCTTTTCTTTAAAGTAAACAAACAGCACGGGAGTATTCAAACTCCGGACAATAAGGGTAATTGGGGTCCCGAGTAATGACCTCGACGCTCAAGGGGTTGATATAAGCAGCTCTGATACCTATATCTCCTATATGATATATCTGATAAAGAGAAAATAACTTCATTTGGGGTTGATGGCCGTTACACGACTTTACTTATGTTAGTCTATAACATCACCTGGTCCAACTATTCCCATAAACATTTGAACTAAATCATGCCACTTTATTCTAAGCGTAAGCAAACGTTACGCAGATATCGTCTTCCCCATCAGTTACCTGCCGTACCACTTAGGAAAGTCTTATTAAAGACAGGGGTGGCCTAAGTGTCTAATCTACCGTGTCCCCAATATGAGCAAGGTACTGCTCCCAAGCTGGATACCGATCTATCATACTGAGCCAGATACGGATTTAAACAGCGGAATAGATAGCCAATTCAAACAATTATTAGGCCGAGTTTAAGTTATTAGTTCATTTAGGATGCCTATCCTAACAATCACCACATAAGTTACTGCATACCTTTAGATGACACCCACAAGTCAAGAGAATCAGAAGATAATCCAGCAGAATCCACAAATCATATTCAAACATTTGTTTAAAGAAACTGAATTCTTATAAGAACTTATGCTACAACTCATTTATCTACTTATATCAATTTTTATTAAAGTCCTATTTGAGCATATACTAAATAGGAACTCGCTATGCCTGCGAATATCACCCCATCAAAATACGGACAGTTCTCCTTTTGTCTGTCAAAGTATTTCTTTTCACTTAGATTATAGTTTCTTTTTACAAAAACATATACAAAGTAATTATATATACGAAACATTAATAACTTATGCAAATAGACATGTAAAACAATATACTCCTCATGCTAATCAAAGATCATTCTAACTTATAAATTTAATTTGATTATTAACTATTAATCTCATTTTAGCTTAGTGAAGTTTATTAAGCCAAGTTGGACTTAGATTAATTACTAATTCATTATATATCTAAGATTCAGGTTACTTGATCCCAAGTTAGCTTAAACCTAGCCAAATTCATCAAAGTTAAACAATCTCATCTATTTTAGTTCATTCAAGTTCATTTAGTCAAGTTGGACCTAGGTTTGTTAACTAAGTTCATTTTATAACTAACTTCTAGATTTAATCTAATTGTTTGTTAAATCTATAAATCTACTTAATCCATGTTTAATTACATCAATTAACTCACATTACATATCAAATATCACTTATCTATCTCATTTTAGCTTAAAAAGATTCATTTACACTTAACAAAAAACATTTAAAAAGCAAATACAAGTTTTGACTTTGTTTGGAAAATATATAAGCTGAAAAGACTTAAAACATGAAAGTTGTAGATCTCTTTCTAATCTTTCCAACGCAACTTGAATAATCTTAATCGGAGGTCGGATGAAAAAGTTATGATTAAATTACAAAACATCATTGTAATAGGGAATTTCGTAGCCGAGGCTAACCAGACCTAGGTCACGACCATCACTCTTGGAAAGCTGTTATAAAATGACTTCCGCTATGAATCACGCCTGTGATTGTTGAGTTTCAAAGTTTTATGACTAACCCGAGGCTAGCAAACCATGGATCACGGCCGTGATTGATGGAAAGTTTGCGAAAAATCACTTTTGAGTCAAAAATCACGCCCGTTATTGCCTAAAATTGTCTAACCAGAGCCTAACAAGGCCTCAATCATGCCCGTGATTCATCTAATTTTACAAAACCGAGCCTAACAAGGCCTTATATCAATTTTAAACAACACTTCTATACTTATCAACAACACTAAGCACAACTAAACTACTTCAAAAATTCCAACCCCACTGTTCACCATCTTCTTCGTCAAACCCTTCTTCTATCAACATTAATCCAACATTTACATATGTAAACAACACTTTGAACCTATTTCTAACATATATATATATATATATATATAATTATAGCTTGTAAATAACAATTAAAACAAAGATAATTTAAGATAGAAAATTTAGCTTTTGAGACATATGCATAAATGAACTTCTTTCTACTCTTCTAGCTTGATTCCTATTTCCTATATTCTTCCCTAACTTTAATTTCTCTTATTAATCTTGTCTATGATTTGAGATTGAGAGAGAGAGATCAAAGGAAAGAGAAATGAAGAAAGAAAGAAAAGAACCGAAGGAGACAAAGGAGAGTGCAGGGGAAGAGAAAGAATAAAAGAGAGAAGATAAAATCACAATTAAGATATTTTAAAAATAAGGTATAGGTTTAGAACTATCAGATCAATATTTATAGTTCTAAGATATTTAAAAGATAATTTCCGAACTAATAAGTTATAAATTACAAACTCTAAATGAGAACTTAATTTAGGAATTTATTTTAGATAAAAGATATTTAATTTGAGTTCAGGTTTAAGAACTGATATTTTTATTCAAGTAAATAAACTCAAATTTTGTGGGGATTTAGGAATTAGACTTTTGGCTAAGAATTAAGGATTTAAGAATCCTCTAAATATTTTAATGACTTGTTTAGAGAATTTATATTTCAAATCTCAAATTCGACTTAGTTAATCATTAATTTAGTTATGTCAACTTGTCTAATTATATCCTATAATTCATTTAACTTATTCAAATATATCTAAACTCAATTTCTAATATATATAGAGATTTGGGTCATTTCAATGAATGCAGGTTTAGAAACTATAAACGAATTTAATATTATATGGCTTTAAACTGGTTTGTTGCTTGTGCTTGGTTGGGTCAAGTAGATTGGGGGTATTGTATTACTAGGATGACGTCCTGATGATCTGTGTGCAACATTATCCTCAGTGGAGTTATGCACCGAGATGATTCCTGTATACAAGTATGGTACCTAGATGTGTGGGGAGTACCCAACATCAATATATTATATATATATAAGTATTTTATACGTATTTGTTTTCATGAAGTTACGAGTTACTTTGGGTTTGAGACCATTTATAAATGGTTCTAAACTATGTTGGTTGCCTAGCTAATTAAAGATAATAACCTATGATTGTTGCATATGTTACAATATTATATGTGGAATTGTATGGTGTTTGTTTTTATACATGTGTTTGTGGTTTGACGTACTGGACCTTTACGCCCATTCTTTTATTTTTGTGGAACAGGTGATGGTCAAGTGAACTTTTATTTATTTGGTTACGATATGTTCGTAGAGTATGGAGATGATGATAGTGAAGTCGATTCCCTTGCTAATTTCTAGAAGAGTAGAAGTTTGTAATAGCTCGAGTTGAGTTAAAAGCTTTATAAAATTTTAATTAGTTATCTTGACTATTGGAGTTTGGTTATTATTTTTTATGGTTTTTGATGTTTTAAGATTTTTTTTGATATGATATTTTAAGATGAATTGTAAGTTGATGTTTAATTTAAGCCAATCGAGTTACTATAAAGTTTTTAATATGACATAATGTTTTAAAAAATAAAAAATGAAACTTTAAAGTTGTATGGTAATATAATTATGGATTAATAGAATCATAATTTTAGGTGTGTTTTTCTAATGAGAATACGTGGTGTGCTGATAGATGACGGCACTATATATTCCGCACCGAAAGTGTCACGTCGGCAACGGTATAGTTCAGCGTGATATAAAAAGTCAAATGCAATGTCAGATGGGGACAACTTATTAAAGTCACGTCAGGATGATTCATTCATTCAATTTATATTTTATTTATTACTTACAACAACTCCTAGTTCTGACAGTTATGCGACTTCGACGGAAAAGTGACATTTTTCGTTGTCTTCAAGTAGTATATAGAGCCTGAAATCTCTGTCCTTTTCTCTCTGTCTGTTGTCTCTTCGTAGTCTGATCTCTGGAAATGGAGAGTGGTAGTAGTTCTACTGTCACTACGCCATTTCTCGAAGCGGAAAGCAGCAACGGACGTGGAAAGAGAACTCTTAGTAGAGAACGTTTTGGTCGCCGCTCCGATGCCATTGCTTATGGCTCTCCTTATCAGAAAGCTGCTGCTCTTGTCGATCTCGTAACACACACTCTCTCTCTCTCTCTCTCTCTTTCTCTCTCTCTATCTATCTATCTATCTATCTATGCAACGGCTTTGACTTTAGCTTTGATGAGAAAGACAATTACGAAATTGCTTTATGGATTAGTGATTTAAGAAGTTGTTCACTTACATTCAGCTTTGTTACGAGAGGCTAAGAGATTAATTTATGATCATAAAAATCTATTCGTTTTGAGACAATGTGGAGAGAGGGTGAGAGAGACAGAGAGAGAGAGAGATCTAGAAGTATGAGTTTCTCTGCCTGTGTGGATCCTTAGAACAGAAGAGTTTTAAGTTTTGCTACGTTATCAGCAGAGTAGGCTTGAAAATGCATTTTTACGAGACAAGTCATCGATATATACAAAGAGCAGTGCAAGGATAGGTAAGCAGAAATTTGAGTTGGATTTTTATTTATTTATCTATTTATTTTAAGATGAGTTGAAGTTCACGGAACTACACTTACCAGCCTTGATGCTGTGAGAAGAACTTTAAAAAATGATTTAGATAAGAACTTTTAGTACTTCGATTAGGATCCGAAGATTTGTATAAGACTAGGGATAGAAGATTCATAATAGATCACTGTAGTGGTAGAATCATTATCGCATTAGATTTTTTAGTTGTCTAATCTCGGTCCATTGTGGATATCGGTTGTTTTGGAAAGGAAAACTGTATTCTTTGGAAATTTTATAGTGATTGTGTCTTCTCTCTCTTTATACTGGAACAGTTGGTTGATAATTTTTATTTCTGTTATTCTAATGCATATCACGCACACTATAAACTGTGCTTTTGAACACCAGTATCTTTTCTGGTCTATCTCTGGTCACCTGAAGAAGGAAACCCTTTGTTGTTCAAGTGGGGAATTGCTATTCTTCATTGTTTCTCAATTGTTGTTTATAACAATGATCGCTGCAGGCTGAAGATGGTATCGGTCTGCCAGAGGAAATTCTTGAACAATCTAACTTTGAAAGATCTGCAAAGTTGTACTTCTTCTTCTTACAATTTAACATCATCTGGTCTCTCAATTATTTTGCCTTGATAGTCTTGAATTTCTTGGAGGTCTGTATTCTTTCTTTTGTGACTTAATCTCTTAAAATTGGAGAAACAAGTTTTACTTATGAAATTGAAGGTCTTGATTAACTTGTGAACTCTGCAGAAACCACTTTGGTGTGCCAACTCCTCCACAAATCCGTGCAATGAGAGAGAATACTATTATCTAGGGCAACTGCCTTACTTGACTGGCCTGGAATCTCTTATATTTGAGGTAAGCACAAAGAAACTAGTGAAATTTGACGTGTAGTATGCAAACATGTTTAATGTTGGAAATTCAGGATTCTTCGGGTGCATGTTTCACGTTGTGCTTTGACACCTCTTTAGTCAGTGATCTGTCGTACATTTCAGAAGGGACATTGCAACGTGGAAACATTATATCTGATAGAGTATTCAAATGATAGATCTCACAAATTTTATATTAGATTAAAATTATTAATCTGGTTATGGCTGACTTGTGTCAGTATTTCACATGATAATACTGTGGAAGTTATAAAATTCGAAGTGCAGCATTTGTCCTCCTATTTATTAGTTCACATGCTGCACTATTATGAGTGTGTCAGTGTGTCAATCTTCATGTGTGAGAGAGCAGAAAGGTAGATCACAAGATCTATCATTCAGTTATAGCATTAGGATTTTCATGTGTATTCCTGCTTATAAAGCATCTTGATGGCTTTGTAATCAGCAAATGTTTTCTGTGGTCAAAGAAATTTGGTTTGCAGATGGATTAAATATTGTCGTCATGGAGGTGGATCTCGTGATAACTTTTCACATGATAGTTAATGTGTTGTATTCCTCGAAGCACTTGGGGCGTTCTGATGATGCTTTAACAATGTTTGAATTCAGGAGTAAAATCCAAAGAGTGATATCAAGTTGGGAATATCTTAAACTTTCTATTGTTAATAATGGGTTAGGCAGACGTAAGAGGTGCATCATTTCCTTCCATGTTGATTCTTCTGCCAACCTAATTAGCACTTTCGTACACTGAGATATGTGGTGTATGTTCTGATATATGATCTAATGGCTCTCAACTCTTTGCTGTTGAAAAATGTTTTTGTGTGCTTTTCAAAATATCATCCATTTCTCCTTTAAATTCATTGTTAACTTTTATCCCAAATGTACCATGTGATAGTTGTTTATCAAAGGAAGAAATTCACAATTCAAGATGCAGAGATACTTTATTGTAATTTAGTTTGCTAATTACTTAAAGCACAGACTTGATTGGTGCATATGCATATTATGATAATTTTGCAGTATTATTGGTTGAAATTAGTCATCAACCAAGTCCTCTGCTTAAATGGAATTGTGTGCTGAACATCATTATAATCTTCTCTTGCTGTGAAGTGCTTCAAAGTTATTAAGCAGTCTCCTATGAAAGTGATTTCTCATGCAGGGTATAACACTGCTCATTCTGCTAGTGCACATATCTTTTCCACTTTTGTTTGAAGGGTACCACATCTTCTGGAAAAAGCCACTTAACCAACTAAAGGTACACTGCAATTTTATCAGTAATTACTCAATAAAATCCCTTTTACATTCAATTGCTAAAAGAAAGCTTTTTCCAATGTCTGCTAGCTCTCGAACTTTTGGATGGTTGTGATTTGGATTGGTGACTATTTACATGCGGAATCATGATTTGTGCCTTTCTTCCCTGTATGATTTTTCCGTTAGCACCCATCAAGCTTTCTTGCAGTATTGAACCTTACTAAATTTGAAGATCATGTGCCATGCGCCTCATCTTATTCATATTGAGAAAGATAATTACAGTCAAAGAACTTCTGGCATTTGACTTTTAATTGCTACATATTCAGCATTTGCTAGATAATGAACTACAAGCTTATCACGAAGGATAGTTGTTGCTGGAGTTACCAGATAATTGGATGGGTATCTTATGCAGTTGACCATTTTGCTTTGCAGAATTGAGTGCTTGGATTATTTGGCTTTGAAAAGCTGTCTTCTTACCTTAAGCAAATTGGTATAAATCTATCTTTTCCAGAGGAGACGTCTTTTCAATTAACCAATATGGAAATTCTGACTTGTTTAACTGAAAAACAGTGAAAGTTCATATTCAGAATTGCAATGCCCTAAATTTAGGGACACTTACAACCCACTACGTGTCCCTATAGGATAAGAACACGCAAAGGCTAAGATTCCTGCTATGCTATAATTAAATAATTATAACTCCAATTCATACTTTCAAGGATGGTTTACATTCACAATTAATAATACTCTCTTCTTACCACGGAAGCAACATCAATCTTACATACAAACTGTTACATGCTAGGTGACTCATTTAGATCACCAAGTTGACTAAAAACTAACATTAAAATTTTCACCCTTAACTAAAAATTAATACACAGGTAGTATTAATACACGTATCATTTACTAGGAATCTCTATTTCCAAAAAACCATCTAAGAGTTCGCACTTCAGCAAAGTAATCTTCAAGACTATACTCTAAGTGGAAAAGCCATACTCCACCAAGGCAACACTTGTACGTGAAAGAGAAAGGAGTGAGAGGGATGATTAATTAGTTCGTTTCAACTTCTAGCTTAACAGCTATAAGCAACAAACAAAGTATTCGCACGTACCTAGAATGGAGATTTGTTGCTATTCTAGAATCTGGTAAACCTGAGTTACAAAGTAAATAGAGCATTTAGTATCTCAGCTACCTATCTAGTTCCTTCTATAGGTTTTACTTTCTATGTTTCTCGCTCTTACCTAAAAGTTATTGATATTTACAATACTTTTGGTTTTGAGATAAGGATTTAAATTTGAAATAAAAAGAAAATAGATAATTAATTCGTTAATGTTTAGTTCCAAAGTTTTAAAGTGTTTTTAAACATTTAAAGATGAATTTGAACAAGTTTCAAAGGTTTTTAACAAAGAAAACACAAGTTGTCAAAACACCATTTTCTACACAAGTGGCAACACGAGTTGTATTTTCACTTGTGTACTTTTACTTCTACACGAGTAAGCTCGTGTACTCATTCGTGTGAGAAATAGAAGCAAGATTTTTGAGACTTTAAGGCTACTATTTTAACACGAATCTCAACACGACTCGTATATCCTCTCGTGTACTCTCTCATGTGGGAAACAGAACCTTCAAACTTGAAAAACATGTGTTATAATTTATAAAGTCCTGCACAAACCTGAACACGACTTGTGTACTTGTTGGTGTGGGAAACAGAACCTAAGCAGTTGATTGCTTTTTGCGAATTTTTACAAAGTTTCAATCTTTTCTTGTTTCCCAACATCAAAACATTATGAGTAAACAAATCCAACTCTTATCCACATGCCCCTATACCCTTTCAACAATTCTTGCAAACTAAAGATTCAACTTTTATAGAAAACTTTGTTACCTTATTATGAACTTGGTAAATTCTTTGTTATCTCCTTTGAAAGTCTTCCATCTTCTTATTCTAGGATTTCATTCACTGTCATGCACACATCCATTGTTCTTCCTTTGGAAAAATTCGTTGCTTACCCTAAAAGCGTTGTTTGTCATGTTCCCATGTAGGAATCATGAAAAAAACAAAACGAGAACGTAACGGAAGTGGTTACTCACGGTAGATTTTGTGTAGAAAATCACTAGGCTTGGTAGAGATTGATGACAAAAAGAAGGACGGTGTTTTGTAACATGAGAGAAAATGAGAGGGAAAGTGGTTACCATATGTTTTTAATGTTCCTACCACTATTATATCTTTTAAGAGATACTTAATTACAAACATGCCCCTTCATTAACTTTATTAATTACTATTATGCCCTTCTGATTATTTATTTTATTTTGCATTATATGTATGGTATTTCAAGAACCTTATATTGTTAATCATCATGATGTTTTTAAATCAATCGTGGTGCCAACCTCAACATTATATTAGGGAAGGAGGTCTTGACTTCGAATTCTTGCTCAGTCATTTCATCCCACCACTTAGCTAAGTTATTCACATGGTGGACCTCAGTCAAAGTTAAATATAATTTTAGATCAGTCATACCTGTCCATTATACAGTTGTTTGGGCAGTTTGTTGGATCCTCTGAGTATTCCATGTATCTACGGCATTTTTGTGATATTAATACATATGAGGAATCTTGCATTCATACACACAGGGTTATCTAATTCTCATGGGGATGAATAATGATTTCACAACTTTTGGCTTTGTTTTTAGGTGGTCGCCTTCTTAATTTTGATTGCTGATTTATTGGTTTATACTCTCTATCTATCTCCGGTGGCCTTTCACTCTCTTCCATTTCGACTGGCGCCATACATGAGAGTTATCTTTTTCATCCTGAACATAAGGTACCAAAGAATAGGAAGAGGTCTCGTTTCATGCTGATAATTTTTTGCACCAACATAATCGAACATTTAAGAGCTTTTTCTTCATGAGTTATACACTGTGATGTTATGCTCTAAAGATGAATTGGATTCAAAACCATTTCACAACAAAATTCATTTTTAGAAATTTTCATTTTTTTCCTTTTCTGATACATGATATCATGACTGTAATACATATTTATAAAGCACATTGCTGAGAGATAAATGCCTAAATAATGACCCTGTTTGGACTCTATCCTATGCTGAAGACTAAAATATTAATAACTATAAAGAAAGGCCTCATATTAGTTAGGCATAGTACGATTGCCTTTTTCTTGAAAACTCCTTAGGTTGAAATTTTGTTGTTAAATTAATATTGAAGCTATGAACCTTGCCTTGTGAAGGTCTTCAGTTTGCACATGACACTGTATAGACCATAGGTTGGAATGTTTCATAATGTGACAACTGGCTTGATTGGCCCATTTTTCTATCCCCTCTCTCTAGTGCTGCTTACAAGGATTAGTGTAGATGTACCATCTTCTTACTTGGGCTTGTGTGGCTATTCTCTTATGTGTTATGATTAGTACTAAAACCGTTTGATCTTAAAGTTTAAACTTATTAGATATAATGTGGACTATTATATTTATTACACAATGCTCTCTCTCACTTGTGGCCTGAAGTTTTCAACTAAGACCCATCAAGTGGACAACTTTAATGAAAAGGAGTTGAATTGAGTGTGAAGGAATTCAAAATCATGGGGTAGAAATAAGAGGTTTCAAGAGTATTCAACTCTTGGTGCCATCTTGCTTCAAGGCCAAGTTCTAACATTTAAATGGACTCAAGGATAACCTTCTATGTTATCACAAGCTCTTGGTATTCCCCTCTCAAGTTTGGCGTCAATCATGTAATGGCTCTTCTCAGAATGGATTTTGCTTCATCAACAAGGGGTTGTCTCTGTACCAGCAAAGATTTTCTTATTATCTCTTTGTTGTCATCACATCAGAACTTGGTTGCCCTAGTGAGCAACAGTGAATAAAATATAACTTTTATTTTGGATATCCTTCACCGCCCCCCCTCCCCAACCCTCCCACAACATGGGTAGTAGTGTTAAATCACCCTTGAGAGTGTCTCTTTTTTGTTGTTTTGTACATTTTATCTCATCCTAATGCTGTCATTGCTGACTCGGGTAAACAAAATGTCTTATTCTTACTCTACCAATTGGTCACTGATTCTAGTGCCATGGGTCATTGATAGCTAATCCGAGCCTCATCTCCCACTATTCAGTCATACACATCTCCTACTAACCTCACACTAGCAGATAATTCTATTTCGCGTGTTATTGGTTCTGGTGTTGTTAATCTCACTGCTTCCGTTTTGCTGTCATCTGTTTTGAGTCTCTCACAATTTTCTTTTAATCTACTTTCTACAAGCAAACTTACTTGAGCTTTGAATTATTCGTCTTCATTTTTCCCCCTAGCCATTTTGTGGATCTCCTATCTCGTGTAACCTGCCCTATCTTTATCTAAGAAGACTCGCTGTGACAATATCCATAATTTTTATACAATATACCTTGTCTAGGAGCTTTCTTTAAATAATACAAAATTTGCTTTCTTTAAATATTTTTATACAATATACCTTGTTGAATTGTCTTACAACACTAACTACATATACTATGTTAGGGCAAGTTATTGTAAGATAGTTCAACATCCTAACTGATCGTCTATATCTCTCAAGATCTTCAAATAAGTCACTATCTCTTGTAAGCTGCAAACTAGGAAGCACTAGTATATTACATGTCTTAGCTCTCAATTTTCTTGTCTCTCCTAATAAATCAAGCACATATTTTTTTTTTTTTTTTTTGAGATATATAGATGCCTTTCTTGCTTCTTGTCACTTCAATCCCCAAGAAATAATTAACCAAAAAATCCCCAAGAAATATATCAGCATCCCCAAATCTTCTATGAGAAATTGGGTGTGAAGGAAAGATTCGAGAGAAGGAATCTCAATATTATCACTCCTTCTAGTGACAATATCATCCACAAAAACAACCAGAAGAATAATACCAGATTAGATAGAATACAAAGTAACCAGAAGAATAATACCAGATTTGATAGAATACAAAGTGATTTGAAATTTTTTTTTCCTCAATCCTAACTTTTTAATTGTAGGGCTAAATTCCCCAAACTAAGCTCGTGATCTTTGTTTCTGACGTGTGAAGATGACAAATCTTCCTTTTTTTTTTCTTTTTTTGGGATAATGTTAGAAATGTCATTAATAAAATGACCAAGAGGAGCTATACAAAATGCCTTATAGGACTCACATGAAATCTAAAATCTCAAGCATTTCACCAAACAAACAAAAGGGTGTTAAAATCGGGATCTTAATATTACAAAGCATGAGTATTATCCAATACAAAAATAACCAAGAATCATCCTAGCTACTTCATTAGCGGTTCTGAAACTAATGCTTGATTTTTTTCTCATCTCGTTGCCTCCAACAAATAGATGACAAAGCTTGTGATGATTTTCCAAGAGGGAGGTAAACAGGGACCAAAAAAGGTAAAGAATTATTTGCTTCCAAAGGGGAGATACCACTAGTTGGAATTGCCTCTATCAAGCTCTTCCAAATTTCTCGAATGAAGGCACACTTGACTAAGGGTGACCAAAAAACCTTAATTGATTGCCACCTTGAATAACAAACCTTGGTGGTTGCTATATAAAATTCTTCTCTAGAAGAGAAAAGCAATTTTGATATCTAATTGATGTAGAGGCTAATGACGAGTAGCTACCAGAGATATGAATAAGTTAGCAAATGTTAATTTAGTTATAGAAGAAAATGTATCAGGATAATCCACTCCCTAAATATGCACATGGCCTTTAGCCACAATAACCAACAACAATTTACAACCAATAGCCTTTTTCCTTGTGGATAAATCCACTAAAACTCAAATATGATTAGCATCCATAAAATTGTTTCCTCTATGATAGCACCACCACACCAATCAAGAGGAGACAAGGCAACATTAACATTTTCGGAATTATCAGAGTTAAGAGATGTATAAATGAACATGACGAAGACAACAAATGGTCAAAGGAAACAAAGATGAAATAAGATAAGTACATTAATGTTTACCTTTTCATAGAGCGATAAGAATATCAAGATGACTTTGAGATTAGATCTTATGAGGAAGAAGAAATTGATGTAGAGCATACAAAGGCAGCCTTTTGCCTTCTGAGTAGACTTGTTGAGTAGGAAGGAGATTTTTGGGAGGGGTGGGTTGGGTTTGGGGTGGATGTGACTGCAGATAGGTGTGTGATATGTTATATGATAGACTAACAAATAATCAACCTACCCTTAACAAGAAGTAGATGA
Organism: Combretum micranthum; assembly: GCA_024138025.1. Taxonomy (NCBI): domain Eukaryota; kingdom Viridiplantae; phylum Streptophyta; class Magnoliopsida; order Myrtales; family Combretaceae; genus Combretum; species Combretum micranthum. The sequence continues at coordinate 1,869,040 of JAMXBD010000065.1, forward strand.
TGAAGGGAATAGCAGTAAAAACCGAGAGGTTTAAAGAAAGCAAAGGGAAGAGAACTTAAATTTTCTTTTTCATATCAAAAAATGTTCTGTACATCAGGTATATATGGACATCTACGGTGGTCTATTTTAGGAAACTAATCCACCTTAACTAGGAGAGAAAAATTAAGAGAGAAAAAATAACTAATAAAGGCTACAATTAATTCTATAAGTAAGACGTGATCTGTACAATAAATAACAAATTTGACCTTCACAAAAAAAAAAAAAAAAAGGATCTTTCAACACTCCCCCTTAAGCTAGCATGAAGATGTTGTCCATGGCAAGCTTGCTTACTAAATTGTTAAATTGAGTTTTGTGAAGGCCTTTAGTCAGGATGTCTGCAATTTTGTTCAGTGGTTGGAATATAGGGCATGCAAATTAGACCATTATCTAGTTTTTCATTGATGAAATGTTTGTCCACCTCTACATGTTTTGTTCTATCATGTAGAACAGGATTATGAGCAATGGAGATGGCGGCCTTATTGTCGCAATATATCTTAATAGGTAAAGGTGTAGGAATCATTAGCTCCTCCAGTAGTCTTCTTATCCACAACACTTCACAAATTTCATGTGTAACAGCCCTGAATTTTGCCTTTGCACTACTTCTTGCTACAACGCTTTGTTTCTTACTTCTCCAGGTAATTAGGTTTCCCCCAACAAATGTATAGTATCAAGATGTAGATCTTCTGTCTCTAACATCACCAGCCCAGTCTGCATCTATGTAGGCTTCTATTTGCGAATGCTCCCTTCTTTTGAACAATAGTCCCTTTCTGGGAGTACTCTTCAAATATCTTAGTATTCTAAACACTACTTCAAAGTGAATTGTCTCGGGAGAATGCATAAATTGGCTTACTACACTAACTGAGAATGTTATGTCAGGTCGTGTGTAAGAAAGGTAGATTAGTCTTCCCACTAACCTCTGGTATTTCTCTTGGTCTACTACTTCATTTGCTGGAGCAAACCTCAATTTCATATTCGGCTCGATAGGAGTTTTGGCTAGCTTGCATCCGAGCATCCTTGTCTCCTTCAAAAGATCAAGGATATACTTCTATTGATTGACAAAAAGACTTTCTCTAGACCGTGCAAATTCCATTCCAAGAAAGTATTCAAGTGTGCCGAAGTCTTTGATTTCGAACTTGGATGCGAGTTTCTCTTTCAGGTTCTAAATTCCGATGTGATCGTCTTCTGTTACGATTATATCCCCTACATAAACAATCAATACAATGATTAAACTTAGATGCCCTAGTCTACAATGCCATAGTATTATTTCATCATAAACAAAGGTAGAACTCATACTACTCAAGCCCTAAGCTTTTTTATGACAAAAATCAGTCTCATCAAAGTAATAAAGTCCATCATCCTAGCATTGTCAATCGTCTTCCCCAAGTATTGGTCCTGAAAGACACATTGGGAGGGATAAAAAATAACATGATAGTTAGAATCATGGGACAATTAACTAACAAAAAGAAGATTGCATGCAAGTTTTGGTACGTGAAGAACAGATTTTAAAATAATATTCTCAGATAATTTTATTTGGCCTTTGCCTACAATAGGTGAGAAACTTCCATCTGCTATCCTAAGCTTTTGGAAACCTGAGGAGGATAAATATGTGTTGTACAAATGAGAGACACTTGTCATGTGATTAGAAGCTCCTGAATCTATGATCCAAGGAGTAGATTTTCAACAAACAGAAAGTGCGAAAGGTTTTCTACCTGTTTGTGCCAGAGTACCACTAGGAATACCAAATGATGAATAAGATTTTAGCAGTAACAGAAGCTGATCGATTTGTTCTTTGTTGAATGGACTGGTTTCAGTATTACTAGCAGTGGTATTTGCATGGAGGGACTGCTCACCAAGTCTGTTTCCCCTCATATTTGCTGGTTTCCCGTGCAATTTCCAGCAAGTTTCTCTGGTGTGTGTCGGCTTGCCACAAAAATCGCATTTCAGGTGAGACCTATCCTCTGTTCCTCGCTGCTTTTGGTTGTTCTTCCGGCTGGCATACACCTCAGGAGTGTTGGTTGGGTGAGTTTCATCAGCCACAAGTGCTGAACTCTCAACAGTCCTACTTGCATTTGATTTTTTTCTTTCCCAACATTACATTTCTGCGGCTTTCTTCCCTATGCACCTCAGCAAACACTTCCCTGATAGGTGGAAGAGGATTTCTTCCAACAATTTGCCCACGAACCTCATCAAATTCAACATTTAAACCGGCAAGAAACTTAAAAACTTGGATAGTATCAACCGTTTTTCTGTAGTGGTTATAATCATCCGTAGATTTCCATTCAGAGTTATTAAACATATCAAGATCTTGCCAAAACCTTTTTAAAGAATTGAAGTAACAGTATCCTCACCTTCCTGTATTTCTGCAAGTTTCAAAGTCAATTTATATACGTGGGATTGATTTCTAAGATCTGAGTACATTTCTGATACATTGTGCTAGAGTTCTTGTGCTGTTGGATAGCACAAGTAATTTGCACTGATATCTTCAGCCATCGAGTTTACCAGCTAGGTCATTACCATTGAATTCTTAGCATCCTAGGTTGGAAATGTTGGATCCTTCTCATCAGGCCTCTTTGTGTCTCCAGTGATGTGGCCAATTTTACCACGCCCACTGGGATACATATGGATAGATTGAGACCACCGCTGGAAGTTGTCTCCATTCAGCCTGATGGTCATAATCTAGGATGATTTTCAGTGGTGGTTCGAGAGTCATGGTTTTTGGTGGAAGAAATTGTAAAGGGTGATTTGGTTGTGATATCAAACACATTTGAAGGATAAAAGAAGAAATTTTTCCTAAGGTTTTGAACCTGGCTTTGAAACCATAAAAACCGAGAGGATTTAAGAAAGCAAAGGGAAGAGAACTTAAATTTTCTTTTTCATATTAAAAAACGTTCTGTACACCAGGTATATATGGACATCTACATTAGTCTATTTTAGGAAACTAATCTCCCTTAATTGGGAGAGAAAAATTAGCTAATAAAGGCCACAATTAATCCTATAATTAAGATGTGATTTGTACAATAAAAAACAAATTTGACCTTTACAGAAAAGGAAAAAAATGGATCTTTTTCAACAAGCAGAGTATCTTCTAAACAAGTAATATCAGTATACACAAGATGTATGAATATTCTAGAATTTATCCTTGTGTAAGCATTAAATTATTTTAGTAATTATTGTGATAAGTTGGTTGAGTTAGTGGTGGAAGTTAGGATTAATGTATTAACGTTATTTCTACAGACTATGCTAGTAATGTATATAAATAGGTCATTTTATGTACAATTTTAAAAGATACTAAAAGAGATGTTTTCTACATTGTTTCTCCACATGGTATCAAAGCCTTCATTGCCATTTTCTTGTTGTGCTGCTTAATTTTTTTTTTTCCTTTTAGCCTTCATTGCTTTATCCTTATGTCTACTATAAATAATCAAAACTAAAATCAAATGACCGGTCAACCTGTCAACACTCATATAAAACCCATTTTTTATAGGAATTCCTTTGGTGGAACCAATAGCAAACTCCAGATTATGGCTCCCTCAGTTCATTTAGATGGAACCAATTATTTGTCCTGGTCACAAGTTTGTAACTCCAGATTACGGAGCCAAGTAAAAGTGATCCCGATTTTTCAACTCGGGATATTGAAGACTCCATGATGATGTCATGGTTATGGACATCCATGGTACCATCAATTGCAAAGAATTGCATGTTTCTTCCATCTGCACATGCTATATGGGAAACTTTAAAGGAGAGTGATTCTAAGAAGAAGGATAAGGTTGTCATATATGAATTAAGAACCAAATTAGCTACATGTAAGTAGGGTAAAAATACCGTTACTAAATATTACAACATGTTGAAGGAACGATGGTTGGAAGCAGTCCACTATTAGGACTTATGAATGGAGTATCCTCAAGATGCAAGAACTATTATGCCTTTACATAAAAAAAAAAAAAAAAACTATTATGTCTTTTATTGAAGAAAATAGAATAATTGATTTTCTTTCAGGTCTTAATGCTAAGCTTGATCCAATTAGAGTCTAGATTCTGAGTGAGGAAGAGCTCCCATCGGTGTCTGAAGTTTTCATTTTAGTATGAAAAGAAATAAGTTGACGCTCGGTAATGTTGAAATTGAACAATGAGTCATTTGGATCAGCTATGAAACTTGCAAAATCAAGGCAAGGGAATTTATCTCCATGCAAACAATGGCCCAACAAGGATGAACTTTAGCTTTCTTCTTTATGTAAGAAAGCTCAGTATACCAAAGAAAATTGCTTCAATCTTCATGGCAAGGATAATGCTTTTAGTCAAACCGATGTTTTTAAAAATCATAAGGGAGGTTGTGCCAGTGTCTCTACAAGAGAGACAGAGACAAAAAATTAAGGAAGTTACTACTGCTATTGACACTGTCGAACCTGATCTTCTGTTCAACGAGGGCAATCTTCACCGATTAAAAGGTCCACTTGATTCCTTCTCCAAATTTTAGGCATTGTTCTTTAGTCCAAAATGGTAAGTGTTTTATTTCCTTGACCTTTAATGTAAATTGAAAAGTTGATTCTAATACTTGGGTTGTAAACTCTGGTGCAACAGATCACATAACTAATTCTTCTACTTTGTTTCATTCTTATATCCAGAACATAGACAATTAAGTAATCACAGTGGCAAATGGTCCCATAATTCCAGTTAAAAGGAAAAGGCAATATAAACATTGATTCCAATTTCCAACTCAAAAATGTTCTTTATATTCCTGAACTTACCAATAATCTCCTCTAAATTTACCAATTAACTAATGGTCTTAATTGTTACATCACCTTCTTTAAAAGTCATTGTGTTTGTCAAGACCAGATTTTGGGGAAGACAATTAGAGTTGCTAAGGTCCGAGATTAACTATTTGTCCTTGATAATGTGAATAAACTGGTTGAAATCTTGGTCATCCATCTTTTTAGTAAACTGATTGGAATCTTGGTCATCCATCTTTTTACTATCTAAAAGTAATGTTTCCATCCTTGTTTCAAGGAATATCTATTTCTGAATTTCAATGTAATGGTTACATTCTTGTAAAACATCAAAGCCATCAATAAAATCTTCGTTGCCTTTTGACCTTGATCATTCTGTTGTGTGAGGACCCTCTAACATTCCCAATATAAGTGGTGCGAGATGGTTTATTGTGTTTATAGACGGCTACACACAAGTTAGTTGGTTATTTCTCCTTAAAGATAAGGTTAAGGTTCCTTTTGTTTTACGAAATTTTTACAAGCAAGTACATACCCAATTTGGAACCTAAATCAAGAGTATATGAATCATGCTTTAAGTCTCTTCTTTCAAAACAATGGTATTGTTCATGAATATTTTTGCATTGACATAACAAAAGTGGCAGAGCGGAAAAATCATCAGCTTCTCAATGCCATTTGTGCGTTATTTTTCCACTAAAATGTTCCATAACATTTTTGGGTGGTGGTGGCGGCGGCTCTTATTGCCACTTATCTTATAAATAGAACTCCGTCTCGTGTACTCCATCTTAGGAGTCTTATGGAAGTATTGACTGTTTCTTTTCTTCTATTATGAAAACTAATTTCTTTTCTTCCACAAAAATCATCACACCAAATATAAACCAAGATCATTGAAGTGTATTTTTCAGGTTACTCTACCACTCAAAAGGGGTATTAATGCTATCATCCTTCGAGTAGGAGATTTTTTGTCTCCATAGATGTGGTTTTTCAAGAAAATGAAGCTTCCTATTCTGCATCAAAATCTTAGCTTCAGGGGAAGAAAGTGAGACCTATGCAGAACAAGAGTTATTTTGGCTCAATTTTTCAAACACTACATCAGAACAATTCTTGAGTACCCAATCGCAACCTGAGAGTATCTAAACACAACTTGAGAGTACCCCAATACAACCAGAAAAACTACAACTACTACCATCAATACTGGATCCTGAGTAGCAAGAACCAAATTATCTTGATGATTCCAATACTGTGACTTCTCTTCTAGGAAAAGGTCTTGAGCACTTTAAACATGTCACAAGGAAATTCGAGGACACCTCGGACTAAAGGCAATTTCATGAGTCTACTTAGGAAAAAGGTAATCCATCTTCTTCTCAAAACTTTAGTGATGATGATACAAACTTGTCTCTTGCTTCACGAAAAGGTAAACGAAAGTGTATTCAATATCCTATTGATCGTTTCATTTTATCTACCCAATTGCCTCGATAGTATAAAGAGTTTCTTACAACCCTAGACTCTATTAGAATTCCATAGGCTTTTCATAAAGCATTGCTGGACAAGAGTTTCTTACAACCCTTGACTCTATTAGAATTCCATAGGCTTTTCATAAAGCATTGCTGGACAAGGGTTGGACACTTGCTATGAAGGAGGAAATGGGGGCTCTTGAAAGAAATGGAACATGGGATATCACAAACCACTCTCTAAACAAGAAAGTTGTAGGTTGCAAGTGGGTTTACACTTTGAAATACAATGCAAATAGATCTTTGGAGAGATATAAAGTTAGACTCGTGGCAAAAGGTTACACACAAATGTATGGAGTGGATTGTGACGAGACTTTTTTTCCCAGTTGCCAAAATGAATATTGTAAGGATTTACTTTCTCTTGGTGCTAATTTTAATTGGGAATTGCAGCAATTAGATGTGAAGAATGCTTTCCTACATCAGGATCTAGAAGAGGAAGTTTATATGGAAATTCCACCTGGTTTTGAAGGAAGACATGGAAAAAATAAAGTATGTCAATTGAGAAAGGCACTTTATGGCTTTAAAGAATCACTTAATGTATAGTTTGGTAGATTCATAAAGGCAATGCTAAAAAGGGGATATAAACAGAGCCAAGGAGACTGTACTTTGTTTGTGACATATTCAAGAGAAGGTAAGCTAACAGCATTATTAGTCTATGTGGATGATATAATTATCACTAAAGATGACTATAATGAGAGGAAGATCCTTAAGGAGTACTTGAGTGAGAAATTTGAGATTAAGGATTTGGGAAAACTCAAATATTTTTTAGGAATAAAGGTGGCTTATTCAAACTAGGGGATTTTCATAATTGAGAGAAAGCACATATTAAACCTTTTGAAAGAAACTAGAAGACTTAGGTGTTGACCATTGGATACTCCAGTTGAGCAGAATCATAAGCTAAAGGGAAAAGATGATGGAGAACCGCTGGAGAAAGGTTGATATCAAAGAATACAGAGATTGATTTATTTGCCTGATACTTGACTAGACATAGCTTATGCAATAGGGATGGTGAGTCATTTTATGCATGACCTACGATAGAAACACATGAGAGTAGTTGTTTGAATTCTAAGCTACTTGAAAGCTATTTTGGTCCAAGGAACTCTCTTTAGAAAGAAGAATTAAGTTACGTTAGAAACTTATATGGATGCTGATTATGCAAGACTTTTAGTGGATAGAAGATCTACTATAGGTTATTGTATATTTCTTGGAGAAAACTTAATTGCTTGGAGAAGTAAGAAGTAAGCAATTGTAGTGATATCTATTGCAGAGGTTGAATTTAGTGCAATGACTCATGGCATTTGTGAACTTTTATGGTTGAGAATAGTGCTGAAGATCTTGGAATAAAAGGAGGAGAAACAATATAGCTATATTGTGATAACAAGTCGGTAGTTAGTATTGCTCATAATCCAGTCCAACATGAGTGAACTAAACGTATAGGGTTGGATAGACATTTTATAAAGGAGAAATTTGACAAACAATTAATATCCGCATCATATGTATCTTCCAATAACCAATTGGCAAATATTTATACTGAAGGATTATTGCCTGAAAGGTATCATGAGTTGATTGGCAAGTTAGGAATGCAGAACACCCACTCCCCAGCTCAAGGGAGAGTGTAGGAATATTTTAGAATTTATTTTTGTGTAAGCAGTAAATTATTTTAGTATTTATTGTGATAGGTTGGTAGAGTTAGTGGTGGTAGGTAAGGCAAATGTGTTAATGTTATTTCTACCCATCATGCTAGTGATGTATATAATTATGTACAAATTCAAAAGATACTAAAAGAAATATTTTCTACGTAGTTTCTCCGCACAAGATACAAGTTAAGACTAGGACAATACCACAAATATCTTTTTGAAGCCAAGATTAACCCCAGAAGAGACATTTAAAAGATTTAGAGCTACCAAATATTTGTGCTTCAGGAGTATATAAAAGGCTTGTTTGTAAGAATAATATTGTGAAAAATTTCCTTAGGTAGACAATTGATCAAAAGGCATGTTGTGCAAATTGCATCAACCTTAAGTTCTTTATGAACTAGAATTTGAAACAATAGCGCTAGGGCTGTTTCTAAGAGATGTCCTTTATTATTATTTTTTTTACCTGCTACTCCAATTTGAGAAATTGTATCAAAATGTGAGAATCGATATTGAAGCAAAATGATATTTGAAAAAGCTTCTATAGCTTTTTGATAAAAACCGAGTACATACATACATATACAAGGGATAATAGGGTCTACTTTATGATACATAAAATTACTATATATAGAATATTATTTCTAGGAAATTAGCCATAATTCTAGGATACTAATTCGTAAGATACAGACCATAAAATCATAAAACTAATTGCTCCTTCTAATTGAGTAGTCTGATTTCCTACACTCCCCGTCCAACTAGGCGGTATATGTTCATTAAACCAAGCATAGAACTTAGTTAAATGAAGTTAGGTCAAAATAGGGCCTTTGTTAGAATGTTTGCTCCTTGCTGATGAGAGGATACATAGTTGAGAGAAATCTCATTGCCTTCTATTTTCTCACTGATAAAGTGCCTATCGATTTCGACATGCTTTGTCGTGTTGAGATGAATTGGATTTTTGGCTATTGTAATTGCTGATTGTTTGTTGCACGTAATTTTAATAGAATCACAAGTGCTAATCTTTAGTTTTCCTAGTAGGCGATTTAACCAAATTCCTACACATGTGCCCTGAGCTAATTCTTGAAACTTGCCTTAGCATCGCTGCGAGCTACAACGTGCTGCTTTTTACTTTGGCATGTTACTAGGTTTCCCCAACCAAACGAACGGTATCCGAATGCAGACTTTTAATCAATAGAAGACCCGGCCTAATCTGCATCTGTGTAGATTACAAGGGATCGATTATGCGTTTTCTTAAATATTAGTCCCTTTCTAGGATCCTTTTTAAGATACTTGAGAATTCAACTCACTACATCCATGTGATCCACAGACGGGTTGCTTAAGAATTGGCTAACAATACTGACTGCAAAGCTTATATCTAGGTGTGTGTGTGTCAAATATATCAACTTTCCCACTGAGCGTTGATACCGCCCCTTATCCACTATTAACGCTTCAGTCTAAGGCCTTGATTTGGTATTAAGATCCATAGGTGTCTCAACCAACTTGCACCCACTCATACCAGTCTTGCTAAGGAGATCCAAAACATGCTTACGTTGTGAGATTGAAATTCCTTTACTAGTTCTGGCCACTTTCATTTCCAGAAAATATCTTAAATGTCCTAAGTCTTTGATTCAAATTCCTTGGACAATAAGATCTTAAGTTTTCTTATCTCTCCTTCGTGATTCCTAGTAAGAATTATATCATCAACATAGATAATCAATACTGTAATTCTCCCATCCATGAAATGTTTGATGAATAATGTGCGATTTGCTTGAGATTGTAAGTAACCGTATTATTTGAGCACCTTTGTGAACCTATAAAACCACGCTCGATGTGATCATTTGAGTCCGTATAATGCTTTTTGTAGCTTGCACACTTTTCCTCTGGTTTGCTTAGTTTCAAAACCAGCTGGTATATTCATATAGACTTCCTTGACAAAATTTCCATTTAGGAAAGAATTCTTCACATCGAGCTAAAACAAAGGCCAATCTTGATTGACAACAATAGATAATAAGACATGGATTGTATTGAGCTTAGCCATAGGAGCAAAAGTCTCCTGATAATCAATTTCATATGACTGAGTGATCCCTCTAGCTACTAACCGAGCCTTATATCTATCAATGCTCCCATCAGCCTTTTTGCTTAACTGAGAATATACATTTACATCCTACGATCTTCTTGCCAGGTGGTAATGATGGTAGGACCCATTTGCCATTTTTCTCAAGCGCATTGTTCTCTTCTAGAGTTGCTGCTCGCCACTCATGAACCTTCAAGGCTTCATAAACTGAACTAGGAATCATGATTTTATCCAAAGAAATCACAAATGCTCCAAATTTCTGTGATAGGTTTGAGTAGAAGATGTAATTACGAAGTAGGTGTTGAGTACATGATCGAACGCCTTTGTTTTGAGCAATAGGTAGATCTAAGTCTGGATCATAATCTATCACCTTTCATTGCCTGATTGTGAACTAAACTCTGCCTATCTAGTGTTCTTTCAGGATCAATTGATCTTAGGGGAGTCTCTTGGTTTTGTTGACTGCGTTCGAGCTAAAGAGGTATTTTTCTTCTTGTGTAAACATTTATTTCTTCATCAGGGAGAAGGAGATGTTTAGGGTATACTATAGATGACGAACTTGTTGGACTTGTTTTGGATGATGAATTTGGTGATTCTTGTGGGATCATTTGTGTTTGTGAGAAAGGAATTGGGTTCAGTAGACTGGAGAGAGAAGAGCTACATGAACTTGACGAAGAGCTAGATGAACTTGGTTCAATGAGAGCTGACCAATCCCTGGCGTGGTAGAATTTACATGTGGTAGGAGAGAAGCATTTATATCATTTTTGATTTTGTGAGTATCCGATGAAAATACATTTAAGGGCACAAGCATCAAGTTTGCCATGGTTTTGAGGGTGGACATGAATAAATGCAGTGCAGCCAAAAAGTTTGAAAGAAACTTGGGACATTAGCCATGGAGAGTTTGTAGTGGTGATTTGAATTTGGGGACTCGTGAAGGCATTCAATTAATGAGATACATGGCTGTCAAGACAGCTTCACCTTAAAATTTCTTAGGGACATTGGTTTGAAAAATTAAAGATCAAGTGGCTTCGAGAATATGGCAGTTTTTTTTGTTCGGCCACACCATTTTGTTGAGTGGTGTCAATGCATGAACTTTGTTGAACAATACCATGGGACTTGAGGGTGGACATGAATAAATGCAGTGCAGCCAAAAAGTTTGAAAGAAACTTGGGACATTAGCCATGAGGTTAGATAAAGACCATGGAGAGTTTGTAGTGGTGATTTGAATTTGGGGACTCGTGAGGGCATTCAATTAATGAGATACATGGCTGTCAGGACAGCTTCACCCTAAAATTTCTTAGGGACATTGGTTTAAAAAATTAAAGATCAAGTGGCTTCGAGAATATGGCAGTTTTTTTTGTTCGGGCACACCATTTTGTTGAGGGGTGTCAACGCATGAACTTTATTGAACAATACCATGGGACTTGAGGCATAAACTGAGATTAGAATTAATTAAATCTCTAGAATTGCCAGTCTTGAGGATTTGAATGTTTGTTTTAAATTGGTTTTCAACTATAGCCTGGAAGTGCCGAAAAATATGATTGGTCTCAAATTTTTCTTTCTTAAGAAATGTCTTACATAAGCAGGTATGATCATAAACTAACATAATGGAGAATACGGCAGCTTTTTCGTTTGACCACACCATTTTTTTGAAGGGTGTTAACACATGAACTTTGTTGAACAATACAATGGGACTTGAGGCATACACCGAGAATAGAATTAAAGAAATCTCTAGCATTGTTGGTCTTGAGGATTTGAATGTTGGTTTTAAACTGGTTTTTAATCATAGCATGGAAGCGCTTGAAAATATGATTGGTCTCATATTTTTCTTTCAGAAGAAATGTCCAATATAATCGGGTATCATCTTCAACTAACAGCAAAAACCACTAAGTACTAGTAATGTTAGGGAATCCAAGTTGGCCCCTAAATATCACCATGAATGAGAGAAAAAGGATGACTTGGTTTGTAGGGTTATGGATAATAAGAGCATCAAGTATGCTTCAGAAATTGACAGACTTCATAATGAAATGAATTTGGATTTTTATTAATAAATAAAGATGGATACGATTGTTTCATGTACAAAAAATTAGGATGACCTAATTGAAAGTGCCACATCATGATTGCACTATCCTTATTTGATTGACTAACTGATTTTAGACTATGAATTGACCAACATTGAGGACTGACTTTATTATTAGAGATGGAGTTGGACGGATTGTGGATGGACGAGGTGTTCACATCAAGAATATAATGGCCCATATGAAGCTCAGCATTGCTAATCATCCTCCCTGAGCTCAAGTCCTAAAATACACAATATTTGGCAAGAATTTAGTTTCACATTGTAGATCATTATTCAGTTTGCTAATTGAGATCAGGTTACAATCAAGATTAGGTATAAATAACCTAGAGTAAAGAGTAAGAGTGCTTAAGAGATGGATTGTTCCCATCCCTGCTACTTTGGTGCATGTACCATGGGCTATATGTACTGTTTGAGGACCATTACAAGGTGAATAAGTTGTGAAAAGAGATCTATCACTTGTCATTTGATTTGATGCACTAGAGTCCATTATTTATGAAGATAGGGGTGTTTGAGCCACATGGAGTGCAAGGTTACCCGAACCATGTTTGAACCATCCTTAACATTGGTAGATGTTGGATTAGCTGTGAAGTTGGCATTATGAATAAGATGTTGGAGCAATTCTAATTGATCCTTAGTGAAGGTGCTTGTCAATGATGGCTGTGTTTCCTTTAGACTCACGATCTTGGCTTGGCTTCCAATCAAGAGGCTTTTTGTGCAATTTCCAGCATGTATCCTTGAAGTGGCCTGGCTTCTTGCAATGATCACATTAGGTGTCACAGGACGAGAGTTTCAACCCTCAAAAAGTTTCTGTGCAGCGCTCGACCATCTTTCATATTATTGTTTGTTGTTAATTTGGATGGCGAGCTAACTTTATTTTCCTGATTTCCCTGGTCTGTTTTAAGTCCCATATTCTCATAAGAAGCGCCCTCTTGGCTTTGCCATGATCTCCCATATGTTTAGGAGGTTCAACTATTTCAACTGGTTTCGGCTTGTCTTGGCCTTATTAGGAGAGTGGCATCAACTCCCAATCAGTTTGTTCACGGGAGAGGAGGTTAGTCTCGCCTTTAGAGATAACCCACATTATGAACAAACTCTGCTAATGCCACTCATAACATGATATGCTCAAGTAGAACACCCCACAAGATCCTCAACTCTTGGACCTTGATCTTTTCCCCTACTTAAATTCATGACGTCTACGTCATAAAGCAAATCTGCTGCCACTATCCACTCTCGAGCTCTCAACTCTTTCTCTACACTCGTTGTCAATACACACATGATCATCTCACCAGGACTTTGGGCTTGCCCGGGCTTCCTCTTGCCCTCACCTATTCCTTTATCCTTTGAGATTGCTTTTTGTTGAGTTGCCCAACAATAGGGTTTGAGCATAAATTCTTGCTTCAATACCAACTTGCGACACTATTTTCCTCTTGGTAACAATGTCCTTCTCTGGTGGCCACTCTACTTGTGCTTCATCCACGCGAGCTAAATTGACAATAAGATTAGAGTAAAATCTTCTCTCCACGGCTCGCGATACAGTTACATTCTGGTAATAATGTCCTCTCTCTGGTAGCTGCTTTACTTAAGTTTCACCTACATGAATCGCATCGACAACAAGAACCATCTACTCACTAAGTACTCAGGATAGCATTTAAGCTGTCTGATAAAGTTGGGAACTTCCGCTCTAATACCAATTGTCACGGAACAGGAGTTTCATCCCTCAAAGACTTTCCATGCGGCGCTTGACCATCCCTCATATCATCATTTGTTGTTAATCTGGATGGTGAGCTAGTCTTATCTTTCCTGATTTTCTGAGTCTATTCTAAGCCTCACATTCTCATAAGGAACGCCCTCTTGGCTTTGTCACGATCCTTTATATGCTTGGGAGGTTCATCTATTCCGATTTGTTTCGGCCTTCTTGGTCTCATCAAGAGAGTAGCATCAACTCCCAACCTGTTTGTTCACGGGAGGCTAGACCCACCTTCAGAGATAACCTATACCACAATCAAACTCTCTGCTAATGCCACTTATAACATATATGCTTAAGTAGAACACCCCCACAAGATCCTCAATCTTGGAGCGTGACACCCGGGGCATCCTCTTCGTGATCGATTGTCATTGATATTTTGAGATATTCCCCAAGAAGCGAGTGCAATAACATCAGATGAATATGAATGATTCTTGACTGCAACAAGTGTTGAAACATCTATAACCAAGGGAAAATTAGAGTGTTCTAACGTGACTCGCTTGCAGCTATCCTCTCTGCGAACTTAAGAAAAAGCTTCCTGCAGACTCGATAGTGGTTTGGTCCCAAGAATTCTGCCTCGGATTTCATAGAGAGACTTATCAAGACCCATCAAGAACTTGAAGATGCGCTTGGTTTCAATAATATTTCCGAAATAGGCGTGATCATTTGAATACTTCCATTTGTGTGATTCAAAAAGATCTTGCTACCAATATGGGGTAAGAGTAATAAAGTAGGAGGTGATAGAGTTTTCTCCTTGTCTCAGGTCTTGAAGGACACTCTCCACATGGAAAAGTTTGACCATGTTTTCGTTGTTGGAGAAGGTATCACGTGTAGCGTCCTAGATCTCTTTGGTTGTGGTATAGAGTAAAAAATTTTCTCCTATCTCAGTTGTCATAGAACTGATCAATCAAGACATTACAAGATTATTTTATGCTCTCCAGGATTTGAATTTAGGATCACTTGAATTAGGTTGAGTGATCTCTCCTGTGAGATAATCATCTCTATTTTGTCCATTTATGAACACCATCATTGATTGGGACCATTTGAGATATTTATGGCCATTGAGTTTATGATAGGTGATGGGGACAAGGCTGTTTTCACTAGTGGTTAGAGTTATTCTAGGATACAGGTTTGATGTTTATGAGTTCCTTGATGTCCCATCGGATTCGGCCATGGAATTGATTAAATGATGATCGAGAAAAAAAAAAATTAGGGATTTAGAGCCTCCCTTCTAATACCATGAAGCAAAATGATATTTGAAAAAGTTTCTCTGTCTTGTTGATAAAAACTGAGTATATATATATATATATACACGAGGGATAGAACTGGTCAACTCCTAGAAAATAGGATCTACTTTATGGTACAAGAAATTACTAAATATATGTATAGAATATTATTTCTAAGAAATTAACCATGATTTTAGGATACTAATTCCTAAAATACAGACCATAAAATCAAGAAATTAATTGCTCATTCTAATTGACTAGTTTGATTTCCTACAGATATTCTTAGAAGACTGGGAAAACTATTTTCCAGCATTATCACTATGGATGTATGCATAGCGACATTGGACTTTGTTTTAATTTCAACACAAAAGGCCTTAAAATGAGAAAACACTTCTTGAATGATTTTTATATCAGATAGAGCGAATTCACTTGAGAGTAATAATTTACAGAAGTAACCATATATCTAAAACCTGGTTTAGACTCAATAGGACATGAATTCCTAACATAAGAGTGGACCAGTTTTAAAGGAAAGTTAGCTCTTTTATTGACTCTAGGAATGGAAGATAGATGATGATGCTTAGTTAACTGATAAGAGTCACGATCTAAGAAAGATACATCATTGAAAGGAGGAAATAATTTCTTCAATAAAGTAGAGAGCAATGCTCCAAGTGGTGTTTACTTCAAATGGCGTTATGACATTGGAACTAGCAACAAATCTTGTAATTTATAAAACGTTAAAAGCAATTTGGTTCATTAAGAATTTGAACCACATAGTTTCAAATGTGGTCCAGTTTGGCTCTTGAACCAAATTATACCATGGGCACCACTAGTTTTTTGCTATTTTTTGTGGGAGGAGAGGAATAGTCGTATTATTGGGAACTTTTTCTCATTCAATGGTTGCTATCTTTAGAACCCTTTTTGCTTTTTTTGCTTTGTTTTTTCTTTTGTTTTTTTTTTTAATGGCATCTTTGATAATTTATGTGCACTTCTTTTTCCTTTTTTTTTTTTTTTTTGTGTGTGTGTGTATTTTGTTGGAATCACCTTTGATTTTTAGGGCCAGTTTATCGACCTAGTTTACCTTTTTGGCTTTCAGTGTTTATGTGTTATAAATGGAAAGTTAAAAAATATCTTGTTTTACCTAAAAAAGTCTTTTATGTGTTATATCAGTTGATCCAAAGTTTTAATCCTTATTCACTAATTAATTTGTTTTTCCAATTCTATTTAGGGAACTACGAGCGACTCTCATCATTCTTGCCAGGATGCTTAGAACATACTTAAATGTCTTGGTTAGTTTATTCCTCCATTGCTGGCTTCAGTTTGGTCATGAATGTAGTTTGTTTTTCATTTAAGCTCTTTGCATATTTGTTGGCTCGTTCTTTTATGGTGTGGCTTGAATGGTTCGTTGCTGCTGCCTAACACTCTTTACTGGCAGGCTCTATTGCTACTGTTTCTTCTGTTTTCTAGTTGGGTAGCTTATGTGATGTTTGAAGATACGAATCAAGGAAAGACCGTATTTACATCATATAGTGCTACGTTATACAAGATGTTCATCTTATTCACCACATCCAACAATCCAGATGTATGGTTACCAGCGTACAAGTAAGTTGAAATCACCACAAACAAGTCTCTTTTTGCTATATTAAATTGTACCGTATGCATAACTTACCTACTATGGTACAGGTGCCTTTTCCCAGTAATGTTTTCTTGTATTACCAAGTCTGAGTTATATAGTCTTTGTTCATTTTGCGGTAATAAATTAATATTTTATAGATTGTCAAGTTCTACCCAAACATTTATACGAGAAATGACATTTTATTGCATCTTGCAGACCTTTTAAGTTGACCGATATGAATTTTCTTTGGTCTTTTTCAGAATCTCCCGCTGGTATTCCCTGTTTTTTATCCTTTATATACTGCTGGGAGTATACTTTGTCACAAATTTGATCCTTGCTGTTGTATACGATAGTTTTAAAAGCCAGGTACAGTATTCTTTCTTATACAGCTTTTTTGAAGAACGAAGAGTAAGCAGCTAGCTTCTACAACTAATATGTCAGGGCAGTTCTTCTGATGGTCCTTATTTTCCTTTTAGCTTGTGAAACAACTTTCTGAGATGGACCAGATGAGGATAAGCATACTGGGAAAAGCCTTTAAGCTGATAGACAAACATGTATGTATGCTTTACTTTTTGGTGTTCAATCTCTCCCATACTTTTCAAAATCAATTACTTAGCATTTCATATTTCTAATAATTTCACCTGCTTTTCAACAATCATTATCAAGTAGTTTCCTCTTTGAGTTTTCACATAACAAGTTTCTATGAAGGAAACAATTTATATGTTTATGTCCAATTCTTAATTGGCAAAGACAACTATAGCCCCTAACTGTACAATAATTATCATAATGTGTTGAGTAAAAGTTCCATATTTTATCTACTCCATTAACATGCTTTATTTCATTACAATTGTACATTAAAATACAAACTTAGAAAGATTCCATGACAACATCCACAAAATAAATAGAACTTTTTTAATAAAGACTCTATATGGCTTACAAAACCTTGCATGATAGCATTAATTTGTTTTTAGCTAACGCAATTGAACTTTTGTGTTATTTATTTTGCTTTTAGAACCATTTCATCTTAAAGTGAAATTTAGATGGTTAAACAAATACTAGCTTTAATTCTAGGACCACAATTTTGTAAATAGCATTAATTATGCCAATTCTAAGAGTCAGTTTGTTTATCTGTGCTTTACCATATGGCTTCCTTTTTCCAATTTGTCCTTCCACAATTAATGTAACATTTATCTTCTTTTTCCTGCATATAAACAATGGGTTGCATTAACAGAATGGGGGGTTTATTAATAAAGAGCAGTGTATCCAGCTATTCAAAGAGCTAAATAATTACAGGTATTTACGCAGTTGTAATTCTTCCCCTCCTCTCCCCCAACACCCCCACCCCAACCCCCCCCCCCTCCCCGGGCGGGGCCAAACACACACACATCCATGAGCTTTAGCTGGCTATGTGGGATGAATAATGGTCCTGTGAAAGTGATTTGAAAATTTAAATTTTTATGGTAGGACTGCAGTTATCTAGAGAAATATTCTATGCCTCGTTAATCTTCTGAGCCCCAAAGTAGTTGTTTGATGATGATTGTATCAGTAGAAATGATAGAAATGCCTTTTCTAAGGTTTTGGTTTTACCTCTGTTGCATAGCTTACTGGATCTCATGAATTTATATCAAGTCAATCACATCAATCTGTATCTCTTACAGTTTTTTGTTTCTTTGAGGTTCCTTTTGTTTCTTATCTATGAGCAATCCTTCAGAATTATTTAATCTTAAGAGGACATGTTGAATCTTATATATCTTTTCTAGTTGAAATATTATTGGAAGTGCAAAGAACCCCCCTAGCAGCACCAGCTGGTTTTATGCTCACCGGCTCACAAAGAATTATATTTATGTTTGTTTGACCATAGCAGCATATGAAATGTTGGACGGTACAAATTTAGTAACACTCTTTTCCCCATATTTGTTTGCTAAACTGGAATACTTCACCATTTTGGGTTGTCACTTATAATGCTTATGGAAACCAATTTGGGGAATTAACAACATAAGTGGCTGCCTTACTATGATAGCTTTTCATGGAATGGCTAAAGGCTCAGGCCAACCATAATATGAGGTTTTTTGTGTTCAGTTCTTCATTAAAGTTGTTGATGAGCCCCCAACATGGTGCAGTCTACTATAAATTGCGCCTCATAGTTCTTTTAGATCTTTGAGAAAATATATTTCTCTTGAACTCTATTCAAGATTAGCTTATAATTGTTTTCCTGATGGACTTCCTTCAGGACGTTACCAAAGATATCAAGAGAAGATTTTGAGCTTATTTTTGATGAGCTAGATGATAGCCATGACTTCAAGGTATGGAAAATTTGATTTAATGTAATCTTTCATCAAGTCATCCTTTTCTCAAAATGAACTTGCATGATGACATGTCCTCTTTGCTGTTTGCCAATGGTCTTTCCTTGCCATGCAATTTCTAGATGTACTCTATGCAAATCTCTCTGTAATGTCTAACAAATTAATGCATTGTTTAATACCAACTAATATGTAATTTGGACATAATAGATCGTGATGCAGGTTTAGTTTTATAATAAATAATAAAGCTTACACCATATTTATAAGTACAAACTTTTAGATCCATTGGATGTGAAGTTAATTCAATATGGTAGTGGAGTAGGAGGTGCCAGGCTTATCATTGCATTGCTATTGAGGCACCATTAAACTAAGTCATCCACTAGATTGCTTTAGTGAAAAGTCTCATCCGAAGTGAAGGGAGTGTTGAGTAATAAACATTAAAGACCACATCATATTTATAAGGTTGTGCTTTTATCTCAATTAGTTATGGAACCAACCAACAAAGTTCATCAAGGTGGACTTTCAAATTTGGAATTCTAAGTTGAGTACACAAATGACCTCAAACACCTGTAAAGTTCAACTTATAATATGTAGCAAACACAAGTGCGTTGAAGTCATCCACAGGATTGCTTTTAGTGAGAAGTCTCATCCTAAGTGAAGGGAGTGTTGAGTAATAAACATTAAAGACCCCATCATATTTATAAGGTTATGCTTTTATCTCAATTAGTTATGGAACTAACCAACAAAGTTAATCAAGGTAGACTTTCAAATTTGGAATTCTAAGTTAAGTACACAAATGATCTCAAACACCTGTAAAATTCAACTTATAATATATAGCAAACACAAGTGTGTTGAAGCATCTTCTTTCATTGGCACCAGTTCTATTCCCTTTATTGTACTGCTGGACCTGCTAATTTGTTTCTTGTTTCCATCTTTCCTTCCTAGATCAACATGGGTGAATTTGCTGACCTTTGCAATGCAATTGCTTTAAGATTCCAAAAGGAGGATACTGTAAGTTGAAAGAATTTCCAGCTTTTAATTTGGAAGTAATTATTGAGCACTAGAACTGCATGTTCATTAGTGCATGTATGTTTTGATTGCAGCCTTCTATCTTTGAGAAATTCCCATCATTCTACAATTGCACTATCTCTGAGAAAATAAAAAGTTTTGTACGGAGTCCAAAATTTGGATATTTGATATCATTTATCCTCATTCTAAATCTGGTGGCAGTGATCACTGAATCAACGGTATGTCTCTATTGGTTTTATGTTCTATTGTTCTAATAATTTAGACATGGATGTGAAGTTTATTTATCTCTTCATATGATAGTTTTTTAGCTTATTTTGTACCTTGTAGTGTCATTATATTTGGTATTGTTTATAGTATTGAACTTTGCATTTGCTTCTCTAAAATGCTCTACCAATTGTAGATGCTATCTGCATATTGGTTGTAGTTAAGTAATAAATATAATAATTCACACTATATCTAGATGTTTAAATTTGTAAATGAGATGGTTATGGTATTTACCCGCAAATACCAGATCCAATTAATCAAGTTGTCCATTTGATAGATCTTAATCTACAAATGAAGTGGAATCATATATAATATATATAATAATTTACACCATAGCTACAATCTTAAACTCCTACTTTAGATGGTTGTGGTAATGACTTATACATTGTATTAGATCTGTAAAGTTTAAACACAAAGGGAGAATGATCAGAGAAATTGTTGTATATCTTGTTGATCTATAAGGTTACATATACAAGATTTAAGGAACCAAAAAGGAAAGTAAATCAATATTTATGACTAGTAAATACCAAGAGAATATTATATACTAATTATATATATATTAATAGCCTATAACACTTCCTCTCAAGTTGGGGTACAGATATTAATCATGCCCAGCTTATTATAAAGATAATCAATTCGAACCCCATTTACAACCTTTGTAAACAGGTCTCCTAATTGTTCTCCAAACTAGTTTTCACAAACCCTGTAGAAATTAACTCCTGCCGAATTTTCTCACAAACAAAATGGTAATCAATCTTGATGTGCTTAGTTTGTTCATGGAATATTGGATTTGATGCAATATGGAGAGCGGCATGATTATCACACCACCATTTTACAGGAAGTGAGATGTTGAGTCTTCATTTAAGAGATGGTATATCCACATTACTTCACACGCTGACTGTGCCATAGTTCTACATTCTAATTCCGCACTTGATCGAGATACAACACTCTGTTTATTACTTTTCCAAGAAACCAAATATTCACCAACAAAAACACGATAACTTGAAGTAGATCTCTTACCTTCCTTACATCCTATCCAATCAGTATCTACAAAACACTCAATACTAGTATGACCATGATTCTTATATAAGATACCACGTCTAGGTGCTTCCTTTAAATGGTACAAGATTCGTTTTACAGCGGCCCAATGATCAATAGTTTGAGATGACATGTACTAACTCACAACACTAACTGAATATACAATATCTGGATGGGTTATCGTAAGATAGTTTAATTTCCCAACCAACTGTCTATATCTTTTAGGATACCACGTCCAAGTGCTTCCTTTAAATAGCACAAGATTTGCTTTACAGCGGTCCAATGATTAATAGTTGGAGATGACATGTACTGACTCACAACACTAACTGAATATGCAATATCTGGATGGGTTAACATAAGATAGTTCAATTTCTTAACCAACCGTTTATATCTTTCAAGATGCTCAAATAACATAACTTCCCTTGTCAACTACAAATTAGGAACTATTAGTGTATTACATGGATTAACACCTAATTTTTCTGTTTCGGATAATAAATCAAGTACATATTTTCTTCGAGACAGAAAAATTCCCTTCTTATTCCTCATTATCCCAACACCCAAAAAATATTTCAACATCAATCCTTTGTTTGAAATTAACTGTGAAGAAAGGATTTGCAAGATGAAATACTTGTAGTATCATTGCTAGTAATGACAATATTATCCATATAGACCACAAACAAAATAATACCAGCTGTAGACCGTTTGTAAAATACAGAGTGATTAGATTTACTTTTTTGCATCTCAAATCTCTCATCCACTTAGCTAAATTTTCTAGATCAAGCATGAGGGCTTTACTTCAAGCCATACAATGACTTACGAAGATGACAAATCTTCCCTGGTAATTTACTTTCTGCATCCCAAATCTCTCAACCACTTAGCTAAATTTTCCAAACCAAGCACGAGGGCTGTGCTTCAAGCCATACCGTAACTTGCGAAGATGACAAACCTTTCCTGACTCCTTCTGAGCAACAAACCCATGAGGTTGCTCCATATACACTTCCTCTTGAAGATCCATGTAGGAAGGCATTTTTGATATCTAACTGATGTAGAGGCTAATTATGCATTGCCGCCATGGAAATAAATAACCTAACAGATGTTAACTTAGCAATAGGAGAAAAGATATCAGAATAATCTATTCCATAAGTTTGGGCATATCCTTTAGCAACAAGATGAGCTTTCAATTGGTCAATTGATCCATCGGGATTTACTTTAACATTAAAAAACCAATTTACATCCAATAGCCTTTTTCCCTAAAGGTAAATCTACCAAATCCCAAATACCATTTTTGTCAAGGGCATTCATCTCTTCTATCATTACACTACGCTATCCCATATGGGATAAGACTTCGTGAATAGTTTTACAAATAGAGATAGAATCAAGAGATGCAATAAATGAACAAGAGGAGGTTGATTGGTGATCATAAGACACAAAAGAAGAAATAGGATATGTACACTGACATTTACCTTTATGAAGGGCAATAGGAAGGTCGTCCTTGGAGACTGAATTTGATGATGAGGGAGCTGGTTCAGGAGATGTATAGGGAGCTTGTTTAGAAACACGTTGTCTAGGAGTGTAGACCTGAAGGAGAGGTTTAGGAGTATAAGTAGTGGATGTAATTGTATAGATTAACAAATCATCATCCTTCCCCTAACTTGCATCGTCAGAAGATGGAAAGAAAGGGGTATCTTCACGAAAAGTAATATCAATCGACACTAGATACCTATCAAGCGTAGGATAATAGCACCCATATCCCTTTTGAACACAAGAATACCTAAGAAAAATACATTTCAATGATCTAAGATCAAGTTTTGTAACCTGACGGCGCACATCCCGAACAAAACAAGTACAACCAAATATTTTTAGTTCAATAGGAAACTACGGTTTATTCGGGAAAAGAGTATGATAAGGAGTCTCACCATTTAGAACAACTGAAGGCATACGATTAATTAAAAAACAAGCTGTGAACACAAAAAGTGTTTGGAGACATGCATTTGAAACAACAAAGCCTTGGCAGTTTCAAGCAAATACCTATTTTTTCTCTCAGCAACACCATTTTGAGATGGTGTATCTACACAAGAAGTTTGGTGAATAATGCCATTTTTAATCATGTAAGGTTGAAAGGTTTCAGATAAATACTCTTTGGCATTATCACTTGGCAACGTTTGTACTGAAACATTAAACCGAGTCTTAGTTTTAGCCCAAAAAGAAAAAAAAATGATAGAACAACTCAGCACGATTCTTCATTAGATATAACCAAGTCACATGAGAGTAATCATCAGCAAAAGTGATAAATATTTAAATCCAGTTTTAGATGTCACTAGACTAGGATCCCATATATCTGAATGGACTAACTCGAAAGGAGCATTCACCTATTTATTGACTCTAGTACTTGAAGTAATGTAATGATGTTTTGCATACTCAAAAGACTTAATGTAATAACTCTGAATTGTGAAATTGAGAACAAAGTTTTTTTAACAAAGAGAGAGACCCAATCAGCGATGTGCATCAAAAAGAGTTACAACTCCAGAGTAAGTAATAGAATATGGTACCTTTGTGTTTAGAATGTAGAGATCTCTAGTAGTCTTTCTCGTTATAAGGTCTTAGATTAAGCAAAAGTCAAGGAAAAGTTAGATGCGATGGTCAAGTGAACGAGTGAGCTTACTAATAGAAATTAAATTAAAGGATAAATCAGGAAAGTTTAGAATGAAAGATAAATAAACTAACGGAGTTAGATTAGCTATATTAGACTAAAGAACATGAAATGTTGACCCATTAGCTAAAGTGACCGGAGAGGAAGAGGTATGAGGTTAGAAAGTAGAAAATAAATTGAAATTACCTATCATATAATCTGTGGTACCGGAATCAATAGCCCATTTGAAAGATGAAGCAACAAGACATGTATTTGGTTTACCTGATTCAGTGATGATAGTAACAGAAGTGGATGAAGATTTTAACGATTCTTGATATTGTAAGAACTAGGCATATTAATCTGCAAAAACCATAATAGATTTTTCAGATGCACTATTGGAAGTGGAAACATGTGTTGATTGAAATCCTTTATTGTTACTCTACAATTTTTTTATAATCATGCTTCATATGCCCTGGCTTATGACAGTAGTGACACACAATCACTCAAGATTTTATACTCTTTATTTCTTCCATAACTTCAACACAAACTCACAGGAATAGCAATAGCAAAATAATATAAAGCAAAATACTCATGATTGAACTTAAACACTATCCCTACCAAAGGCCACTAACCATCACTTAACCTCATCGCTTCAAATGACAACAACAAAGCCACTACCACCGATGACCAAATACGACAATTACCATCAACCACTGAGAACACTCGATGACTGACTGAAGCTCCTAACCTAATCCACGACGATGACACAATCAAACTCTGACAACCCAAGGGCCATTGAAAGACCAAACCCACCAAAGGTTGTCGCATGCAACTGCCACAACCTAAACTCAAACTCAACCACACCTCAAAATGCGACTTGCTGAACGCCTAATTTTGCCACTGCACCCAACCAAGCTACCTTTGACAAACTTCTAAACACGCTAGACCAGAATTCAACCTCAAAACACCAAACAATCAATAAACAAACCTGGGTTTGAAAACATAACGAACAAAGTAACCACACAGCCAAGTCATATAAACTCAAGTGGGTCGATTAATGGTAACAGGAGGGACTTTTGGTGCCACAAGTGCCCTCACGCACCGGCGGTGTGAACCTTGTGGCAACACGTGTGAGATACGTGCTAGGGTTTTGGCTTCAAGAATTTCTAGATGAGCTCGTTAGTGGGTGGTGTCTCCCTTGGTTGGCGGTGACGAAAGGAAAACATTTTGAAAATATTGTGCTCTCAAGAGTCATTGCTCACTTAAGCAACACATAAAAAATTGATCCTTAATGGTTCTGATACTATGTAAAGTATAAACACAAAGGGAGAATGATAAGAGAAATTGTCGTATATCTCATTAATCTATGGAGTTACATATATACGAGATTTAAGGAATCAAAAGGGAAAGTAAATCAATATTCATGACTAGTAAATACCTAGAGAATATTCTATACTAATTTTACATATACTTACGGCCTATAACAAGATCAAAAGGTCATTTGCTCAAATCCCTTTATAATCATTGCACTCTACCGATTAAAGTTGTTCATTTGACAAATTTCAGTCAAAGTTTTGCCTCACAAGTGCGGTGGAGTGTGAAGCAGAAAGTATAATAAAAGACATAATGTCTATAAGTTCAAGTTTTTACATAAGATGGTTGTGAGTGTAAGCTTTTGCTACATTTATGTTTATTGTTGCTGAGCTGCTTACACCTGATGTTCAAGTAAGAAACCATGCATTTAACCTTTCTGATTGTTTCTCTCTCCCATGCTTTGGTATATTTCCCGTGAATCATTGAAATGTAGCTGGTGAGATCGCATAAAAGCAAATCTTTTTTTAATATAAGTACATGAAGATCAGAAACGTGGTCTCTAGAAAATCATTACTACAGAATTGGCCACCGGAGAGAGTGGGCATTCAATTTCTCACGATGAATAATTATATACTGTGGTGCCTCTCAATCTGTTGAAATCGCATTTGCCATTGTGATGTAACTCAAGAAGACAAGGATTGATACTCAACTCAATGGAATCTTTCCATGAGCCTTTGAACTAATTAAATATCGGGAAAAGGAGACAAATAATAATATTTTTAAAAAAATTAAAAAAATGCCACTAGGGTGGAAGTAATTTCAAACTTACGTGAGTTGAACTTGTCTCTTGAATAGATGGGTTTATGAGTACCTAAACTTGTCTCTTGAAGAGACGAGATTAGTACACTTACACTCACCTCATCTTTTTAAGAGACAAGCTTGGCCAAGTTTAAAAAAAAAAAAAAAAAAATTATTAAAATATAATGGTATAAAATAAAAAATAATTAAAAAATTCAAAAAAGTAGATATTATTAAATGTTCATACTATTTTTCATGTGAATAGAAATTATCTATTCATCGCATTTAATGTGTTTATAATTACAACACACTTAACAAATATAATTAAAAAACAGGTATCTATTTGGCCAAGCTTATCCCTTGAAGAGATGGGTTGGTGTAAGTGGATCAATCTCATCTCTTCAAGATACGAGTTTAGGCACTTATAAACTTATCTTTTTGTCAATGGTTTTATAGCCTAATGACATCTCTTCTGATCTCTCATGTAAAAAAGGTTTTAATTTTGAATCTCCTCTCCCCGTTGTAATTGGCTTGAAAAAAAAAAAAAAAAAAAAAGAACTAGCCTTTTCAAGAGACGAGTTTAACTTACCTAATTATGAGGTTATTTTCGTTCTAGTGGCATTTTTGTAATTTTCTTTAAAAAACATTATTATTTGTTTCTTTTTCCTTTAAACATCCCTTGTAATTAATTAATTGATTATTATCTATTTATTTATTTTTTTAACATTTATCATTGTGTATGAGATGTTGAAATTGAATAAGTTTCTAATGCTAATTACACATTGCTTTATTTAACCAAAAAAAAAAAAAAATTACACATTGCTTTGTTGGGGGAAAAGGAATAAAATATTATTAATTTTAAAAAAACTACAAAATTGCCATTGGGATAATATTAATCCCAATTCTAGGCAACATGATCTCGTCTCTTGAAGAGACAAGGTCGTCACATTATAAAGAGGCGAGATCAGTACAAATTCCCTCACTTTCCATTTGTTCCTTGAAAAACAGATCCTTTTTTCATTTATAATAAAACCTATCAAAATAAGATATAAATAGCTATATAAGCCATTAGCCATCCTCCACCATGGCTAAACAACTTCCAAACTTCAGTAGTATTCCCAAACCCAATCTATCCAAACACAGTTCCAAAACCAATCCAACCAAACACATTCTCAATCCCAAATCATTCAACCACAAAAGTATTGTCAAACTTTTCATCACAAACATATACAGAACTTTGAAAACATAATATGAAATGAATAGCCGATTGTTTCTTTTCATCAAATGTACAAGAGAAAAGGAATACAATAATCATAAAAAACTAAAAATCTATATACAATAATAATGATAAAAGCTAAGAAACTATATACAACAATCAGAAAATGAGAAAATTTACTATCTACTACTGGTGGTATCTGCCCCGCCTCCCTTGTCCTTATCTCACAAACGTCCAGGCGAATGGTGTACGCTAATGAGGATGTTGTGTAGATGGATCAATCTGTGTAACTGTGGCATCCTCATCTCCACCAGCAGCACTGTATGGATGAAATGGGAGGGTCTGACTGCACCTGTGTGAGTCCTTCTCCCATATCATGTGATGGCGATGGTCGCCTTTTTTGTGGAGCTAGGGGGGTATGGAACTCCGTGTATGATGGTTTTGACATGGGGGTGTCCCCCAGATGATATGTGATGATGATGATGATGGGCCAGTCTCGCGATGAAGGAATCGGGAAGAGCCAGGCTGATCAAATGAAGGTACATCGGACGGCTTAGGCTCGTATTTGATCTGTATATCTTGGGCATTGCCTCGCTCTTGACCCCATCCTCGCCCATGCCTCTCTCTATATAGACGTCATCTCTGTGCTGCCAGAGGCTGTGGGACATCCAGTGCTGGTGCTAGTGGCACTGGGTCATTAAAATTGAGTCCCATAAACTCATCAACTACACGACAAACATCTCATGCAGTGGAAGGAGTAATCTCTGAAGGCATGTATGTGACTATAAATGAAATCTTCCTACAAGTAACAACAAAAATGTATATTAGTGAATAATGAAAACACAGTACATTTCCTTACACAGCTTATGGAGTCAGTGAGTTTACCATATAGCATATGATAGCCCTCGTGCGACTGATCTAATGTCGGGTGATCGCATGATACCACTGGAAGTAATCATCAGATGTCGGGTGATCCATATCTGGCATCTCAACAATGCGATCATAACAACCATCCCACTCAGCTATCCACCTAGCGTGCTCCCCCTACCAGTTTCACTCGGAACGCCCCTACATGTTAATCTCATGCATGGCTCTCATGTCGGCAGGCGGGTGTGGGATTCCCTGAAAGCCATCAAACCGGCCGCTTATCATAACCAAAACTATCCTTTCCTTGCACAATGTTGCCATGAGCGTACAATATAAACTTCGCCTTATCTATTTTTTCACCGTCCCTGCCATCTCATAAAAAATAGCTTGAATGCATGAAATTTGCATCATCACACTTATGAATTGAACTCCCGTAATATTTAACATAACTCCTAATGCTACTATATATACCTCAGTCTTATAATAGTATATAGACATGGTATATGAACAAAATCAGCAGTAAAAGTGAATGATATGGCTAGATTTTCAAAGTTAAAATTAACATTAGTAATTTATAATCTACTTTATTTGTATCATTTTATATAAAGTTAATTTCTTCTTTTAAACTAATTAAAATTTTAATTCTATATTTGAACTTAATTTTAATTGTTGATTACTATTATGTAAATTTTTCCTTTTTTTGAACAAAACTATGTATCATATTAAATTTTCATAATTAATATAGAACACATACACATACAAAAAAAAATTGAAAATTTTAGAATTATACAACAACCAATATTCCCACAACGCATACAACCAATATTCAATAATGTAGTTTCAATAATTCGAAAAAAAAAAAATTGAAAATTGTAGAATTATACCAGAATTTGTCGGTGTTTTTTTTTTTTCCTCTTTTCTCGCGTGATGCTTCTCCTTTCAATGAAATTCTTCTTCCTCAACGTTGGGTGATCCAAAATTCTCAATATACGGAGCAAATTGCTTTTAATCGATTGGTATTTGGGAATTTGGGGTTAGGGTTTCCGATTTAGGGGTTTTTCAATCTCTTTAAGAGACGAGGTCACATAATATAACCCATCATCAAATTTTTAAAAATTATGAAAACGTAGGCTAGATATTAAAAAAAAAAAACTTGTAGTAAGAATTATGAGTCCCAATAAGCATTTGCATTTACTGTGTCCCAACACCGATCTTAAATGCGATTTTGGTGCTTTGTTTAATTATAATGTTGTTAGGCCCAGACTGAAGGTTTGTCCGAGTATGCTAGAGGATTAGGGGTCGATTTGGGGTTAATGAAAAATCATATTTTGAGTGATATTCTTATTATAAAAAAATAAGTAAATGAAATATGCATCAATATTATCATATTCATATATGAGATTTAATTTAAAAGTGTCTTAAAATATTAATTTTCTAGTTTAAAATACAAGTTTTTTATTTTTATAAAAAAAAGGACATGATAATATATACATACATTTATTTTGAGTATATTTAACAAGTAATAAATAGATATCAAGATTGGCAGTAACAATAATATATAATTCATATATTAAAATCATATTTGATATTTCAGGAAAAGGAATAAAATATTATTATTTTAAAAAAATTACAAAATTACTATCGGGATGAAATTAATCTCGATTTTAGGCAACATGAGACGAGGTCGTTAGTGCCTGATCTCCTCTTTTTAAGAGACAAGGCCTTGTGCACAACCTAGTCTCTTCAAGAGACGAGGTCACTTACTAATGACCTCATCTCTTGAAGAGACAAAAGCCTCCTTCCTCTTCATTCTTTTCCTTTCCTAATTGTTGAAATTGAAAAACCCCCAAATCCCGAAATCGGAAACCCTAACCCCAAATCCCCAAATACCAATCAATTGAAAGCAATTTGCTCCGTATATTGAGAATTTTGGATTACCCCACGTTGAGGAAAAATAATTTAGTTGAAAGGAGAAGCATCACGCTAAAAGAGGAAAAAAAAAGCCGACGAATTCCAATATGATTCCGCAATTTTCAAAATTTTTTTTGAATTATTGATGCTACATTTTTGAATGTTGGTTGTATGTGTTGTGGGAATATTGGTTGTTGTATGATTCCGAAATTTTAAAATTTTTTTTTTTGTATTTGTATGTGTTTTATATTAATTATGGGAATTTAACATGATACACAGTTTTGTTGGAAAAAAGGAAAAATTTTACGTAATAGAAATCAACATTTAAAATTAAGTTCAAATATAGAATTAATATTTTAATTAGTTTAAAAAGAGAAATTAACTTTATATAAAGTGATACAAATAAAGTAGATTATAAATTACTAATGTTAATTTTAACTTTGAAAATCTAGCCATATCATTCACTTTTACCGTTGATTTTGTTCATACACCATGTCCATGTACTATTATAAGATCGGGGTATATATAGTTGCATTAGGAGTTATGTTAAATATTATAGAAGTTCAATTCATAAGTGTGATGTTGCAAATTTCATGCATTCAAGCTATTTTTTATGAGATGGCAAGGTTGGTGAGGAAATGGATAAAGTGAAGTTTATATTGTACGCTCATGGCAACATTGTGCAAGGGAATGATGGTTTTGGTTATAATAAGCGGCCGGTTTGGTGGCTTTCAGGGGATCCCACACCCGCCTGCCAACATGAGAGCCCTGTATGAGATTGACATGCAGGGGTGTTTCAAGTGGCATTGGCAGGCGGAGCACGCTAGGTGGATAGCTGAGTGGGATGGTCGGCATGATTGCATTGTTGAGATGACAGATATGGATCATCCGACATTTGATGATTACTTCCAGTGGTATCATGTGATCACTTGACATTGGATCAGTTGCACGGGGGCTACCATACAATATATGGTAAACTCACTGACTCCATAAGCTGTGTAAGGAAATGTATTGTGTTTTCATTATTCACTAATATACATTTTTGTTGTTGCTTGCAGGAAGATTTCATTTATAGTCTCCCATACATGCCTTCAGAGATTACTCCTTCCACTGCATAAGATGTCTGTCGTGTAGTTGATGAGTTTATGGGACTCAATTTTAATGATCCAGTGCCACTAGCACCAGCACTGGATGACCTACAGCCTCTGGCAATACAGAGACGACGTCTATATAAAAAGAGGCGTGGGCGAGGATGGGATCAGGAGTGAGGCAGTGCCTGAGATATACAGATCAGAGACGAGCCTAAGCCGTCTGATGTACCTTCATTTGATCAGCCTGGCTTTTCCCGATTCCTTCATCACGAGACTGGCCCATCATCATCATCACATACTCATTTGGGGGACACCTCCATGTCAGACCCGTCATACACGGAGTTCATACCCTCCTAGCTCTACAGAAGAGACAGTCATCGCCATCACATGATATGGGGGAGGGACTCACACAGGTGGAGCCAGACCCTGTCCCATTTTATCCATACAGTGTTGCTGGCATAGATTGATCCATCTACATAGCATCCTCATCAGCATATATCATTCGCCTGGACGTTTGTGAGATGGGGACAAGGGAGGCGGGGTAGATACCTCCAGTAGTAGGTTGTAAATTTTCTCATTTTCTGATTGTTGTATACAGTTTCTTAGCTTTTATCATTATTGTTGTATATAGATTCTTAGTTTTTTATAATTATTGTATTCCTTTTTTCTTGTACATTTAATGAAAAGAAACAATCGGCCATTCATTTCATATTATGTTTTCAAAGTTCTATATATGTTTGTGACGAAAAGTTTGACAATACTTTTGTGGTTGAATGATTTGGGATTGAGTCTGTGTTTGGTTGGATT
The DNA here is from genome assembly GCA_024138025.1 of Combretum micranthum. Taxonomy (NCBI): domain Eukaryota; kingdom Viridiplantae; phylum Streptophyta; class Magnoliopsida; order Myrtales; family Combretaceae; genus Combretum; species Combretum micranthum. The sequence goes on from JAMXBD010000065.1 coordinate 1,900,938, forward strand.
GGTTTTGGAACTGTGTTTGGATGGATTGGGTTTGAGAATACTACTGAAGTTTGGAAGTTTGAGAATACTACTGAGGATGGCTAACGGCTTATATAGCTGTTTAATCTGATTTTGACAGGTCTTATTATGAATGTAAAAATGATCTGTTTTTCAAGGAACAAATGGAAAGTAAGGAAATTTGTACTGACCTCATCTTTTGAAGAGACGAGGTCATATAATTTAATGTGATCTCGTCTCTCTTTAAGAGACGAGGTTATGTTGCCTAAAATCGGGATTAATTTCATCCCGATGGTAATTTTGTAATTTTTCCCGTGAGTTGGAGTTAAAATGAAAATAAAAAAAAAAAAAAGAAAAGAAAAGGAAAAGACACGCATCTGCTGGCCATAAACTTTTCATTACGAAATAATTGATTAGGAAAAAGTTGGATTTTTCAAACCCAAATATCCTGTTCCACTCTATACTTGTTTTAGAGTGACATTAGGTCAAGAAGGTGGAATTTCTTTAACCCAAACATCCTTGTCGATGAAGCGCATCCTGCTGCAAGAAAAACTTGGAAATCACCGAAATTTCTGCTTCTTTGGGTATACAACACCCAAAGATCCTTAGCTTATGATTTGCTTGGGTGGTATCTTGTTGCTACTTCTTTTTCATTTCCAAGTTCTCAGTTTTAACCAGTATTGCAACCCTTTAAAATATTTTGCCCTTTATCTTTATAGGGTGGTTACACATATTCAAAATTTGCACCATGTTTGAAATGCATTAGCCGTTAAATAATAAATATAAAAACTGACCTCATATCTAAGTGTAAACTTAATTCACCATGGTATTGGAGTAGGAAATCCTAAGTTCAAAATGAAAAATGGTATAACAGTTTGTACATTTATCAATATGAAAGAGTCGAATATTGAAGTATTTACATAAAAGGGAACCCTAATATACAAGTAAAAGACTATACTAGCCTTGTACAATGATAAAGCAATAATATGTGTTAATACGCCCCTCACATTAGTAGTGGTAGATCAAGAGGTGAGAGTTGTGTAGGGGAAACAGACCCATGAGAGATAACATGCTGACTTGTGTAATCATGTCCCATGGTAGGGTTGTTAGAATCCTATGTGTTGAGCAGACTACATAAGAAAGATGCAAGAAAGGCGGTTTAAGGAAAAAAAATAATATTTTAATAAAAAATTATGGAATAAAATATTCCCAAGACTAGGCAATGTTGAAATTGCAGCAAACTTATCTCTTGAAAATTTGGGGTTTATAAAAGAATATTAATTTTAAGTAAAATCGATTTTCAAACAAGCTAATTCACAATGTCAATAATTTGAGTGCAAAAAATACTTCATGTCACATAATAAGAATCTAAATGAACTACGCTTCTTTGAATATCATATTGAAAATGCAATATGCTGAAGAATTCCTATAATCTACGTTAGATTTTTTGAAACTTCCACATTTCAGTGAAGTGAAAAGGATTTTTTCTGCATCTATTAGTAACCTCTCCATTGCTTTGTCTACAAATTGCTGAAAGCCCTCCAGAGTGGTGAATTGTTGAATACCATAGAGACCCATGGCTAGCGTACTATCATGATAGGTTTGTGTCCTGCAACAGCAAGCAGTCGATTGGAGGTGGAGATTGGTGGTGGGTCTCTATAGGATGTACAGCATAAATTTGTCGAGAGTAAAAACTGAGCACCATGTTGCCATCACTTTTTGTTGACCAAAGCTGTTTTTTCCTCCTTTGCTTCTTTTTCTTTTTCTTCTTTGCAACCATATTCTTGCAATACCTGAACTTAGTCTCTTGAAAAGACTAGTTCACTGCAATTATGGTGGACTCATCTCTTGAGGAGATGGGGTTATTGTAATTTGAACTCATCTCTTCAAGAAACGAGTTTAAATTGTCTAACTTTGAATATATTTAATCTAATGGCATTTCTATATTTAACCCCAAAAAAGGGATCGAGAAGATAATTTGTTTGTAAACTGGGGTGTTATAATGGAGTAGCAAAGGCACTGGACTCATCTCTTGAAGAGATGAGTTCAACATCTTTTGAAGAGATAGGTTTGTTGCAATTTGAGCTTGTCTTTTTAAAAAGCGAGTTCAAATTGCCTAATTTTGAATATATTCAATCTAATGGCATTTCTATAATTTTTTATTGAAGAATTATTTTTTTCCTTAACCCTAAGAAAGGGATCGAGGAGATAATTTGTTTGTAAACTGGGGTGTTGTAATGGAGTAGCAAAGGCACCCAAAAGTATGTAGGAAGGCATAGTTAGAGAGAGCATGACATAGGAGTTTAAATGAGGACTTATGATCAAGGAGGTAGAGGGTAGTCGGTTTATGGTTTATATTGTAAAGCAGCATCAACCTAAAAGTTTAATGGTAGCCTTGCACGGAGACAAATGGTACAGCTTTGTTTGTTTATATGCCAATGTTTGTGCTTTGTAGTGCCATTTTTTCAGGTGTATAGGGGTGGGAAAGTCAAAGGTAAATGTTGTTGTCTTTGAGAAAAGTAGTAACAACATTATTTACAAATTCATCAGCACCATCACTATAAAGTGCTTAAGTTCTAGTAGAATACTAATATTCAAATAAGGATTTGAAATGCTTGAAATGAGAAAGAACTTCATTTCTATTGTGCATTCAAAAAATCCAAGAATATTTACAATTATCAATAAAGAATACATAATAGTGAAATCCTAGATTTGATCTAGTTGGTGCTTACTATACATCAAAATGAATAATCTCCAAGAGCTTTTGTACATGGTGAGATGAGTGCATAAAAGGGAGGCAAGCAAACTTTCCAATGCTGCAAGAGTTACATGGACTCAAGGACTATGAGGAAGACTTAATTGGAAGACATCACTGCAGATGAGTCAATCGAGGACTTTATTATTGGGATAACATAACTTGGAGTTACTAAATTGCTCTTGGAATGGTAGATGCATAATAGGACTATGGGGGACAGGTTGGAGAGGGACAGATTAGATAAAGAGGAAGCATCGTTTGCTGTTGGAGAAAGATTTGACCTGTGATTGAGCCATGGATAGAGAGTGGGGAGTCATCATACTGAACAGTGCATTTGTTAACATGCAAAACACTTTTCAGATGCAAGAGGGGCCATTATTTTGAACAAATAGGTTGCTTACGTGAGATATTGGCATAACTATACTGTTACTAACAATGACTTGATCAGAACCAACTTAGAGGTTCAAATTATATAGCAGAATAATTTGTATATTGATCAATATGAAAGAGCAAAACACATGAGTATTTATACAAGAGGGAAATACTAATACAAACTTATAGATTATTCTACCCCTACACAATAAGAAAGAAATAGTATATGTTAATGCACAAATCCCTCCATCCTCTTGTCAACCTCATCTGATTGAGTCACTGGCTTTGTGGAGCACTACCTTTTCCATTCATCATCCATGCAGAACAACCTTAGGAGCTAATGGAACGTGCGGCTTGAGCCAACTGCATGTTCCTGTACAAGCTAATAGGTTGTGATACACGTAATAACTGAATTTGGTTAATGCATATTAAAAGAGTGCGATCTCATCCTTAAGGGCTTTTGATGGAAGGGGGATCTCACTGCATTCTAGTGGAAACTGTGACCCCTGGTGGAAACGAATTTTGTATAATCCAGTTGTTGTATCTCTTCAGTGCTTAGGAGATAAAGACAGCCTGCCTTTGGAGTTGAGCTTTCTGCAGTATTGAGATTTCTGTACTGGTTTTATTATTTGCTTCTAATGATATATACATCCTTTATTTTTGTCTTAGCTATGCTTTCATTTGAGATATTGATAATAGTGGAAAACTAACTATCAGAAACTCAACCTTTTCAGCTTGACATAGAAAACGATTCTGCCCAAAAACTGTGGCAAGTGGTAGAGTTTGTCTTTGGTAAGTTCTCTCAAGCACATAGAAAGGGAGTGTTGAAATTAAGATTACATTCACAAATGAAAACATTTTTTTTTTTTTGGATTTTCCTGCTAGAAAAGCTAGGCTGGATTGTCGGTCTTCTTTCAAATGAAAAGAGCTGCAGGAGTAACATTTTTTTATATTTAAGGTGTCATCAGCAGATGATGACTCTTGAGGATTTTTGGATAGATGATGATGATCTTGCTTACATCTTGAATTTCTTACTACATAGCTTGTATATTATTTTTGAAACTAATATTTATTAACATGCAATCCAAATGACAGATTGCAGTCTATATTATGTGAGTATCCCAATGCTTTTCCTGAATTACTTCTATTGCATGAAAGTATCACAATTAGCAGGTCTCTTTGACAGCTATAGATGCCTCCTTTTGTAGCCATCAACTGATTAATTCATTACAATATGTTTATATACACGGGTGGGATAGCATCTTTATATAACTTGTGGTGAAGGAATCCCCTCTCCTCCCTTGAATGGAGAGGATATCACTATGGCTCTACTATGTACAATAATGATCATAAACATGTTTGAGCACTTTAGAGTGGTGAAGCCCTTGCTCAGTAAGCACAATCATGATTACAAACATTCATGAGCACTCTGGAGCAGTGAAGCCTATGCTCTTAGTTGTTGATGAATTCACACTTTCATGTTCCCACAATGAAAGTGAAGACATGCCACTAATTGTTGGTGTAGGAAATCTCAGATGAGTAATCTTAGAATATATTTTAGGAAAGTTAGTAGAGGAAATCGGGGCTAATAATTTACCCCTAAAATTAAGGGAATTAGCGGTAATTAGCTGTTGTAATTAATTGTTGACTTTCCTTGTTTAGTGTATAAAAAATTGTATATATAGACTAGAATAATTTGTAAATGAAAAAAATCATAATTCTTCATGGTATTAGAGCCCGTTTAAGGTTTCTAATATATATATATATATATATATAAACCACCTTTGCTTCTTGTTAATCCAGCCTTGTTAATCCTATTATTTGATCCTATTCTTGTTAATCTAGCCTCAATTGCTGGTTCTTTTTGTATTTTTTTAAGCCTTCATTGATGTCTCCTTTTTCTCTTTTTTCATCTATTATTTGATCCTATTCCATCATGGGGGAAAAACCAATGAATCAGGGTATGTGTTCATTGACTCTTTTAGGTGAGGATCTAATCTCTCTTGGGTTAAATGCTTTAGGTAATGAACTTAGGAATGCTTGGATCCTTGACTCTGGTGCTACGGATCATATGACTCATATTTCAAATAAATTCAAAACCTATAACCACTGTCCTAGCAATAGAAGGATTGTTGTTGCTAATGGTTCTACAACCATAGTAGCAGGAATAGGAGATGTCCAAGTTACCCCAAAATTGGTGCCTAAAAATGATCTTCATGTTTCCCAGTTATCTATAAATTTGGTTTCCATACAAAAACTTACCAAAGATCTAACTAGTTGTGTGATATTTCATAATTCTTGTTTTGAATTTCATGACCAGGGTTCGAGGAAGAAGAATGGACTTGCTAAGGAACATAATGGACTCTATTACTTGGATACATTAAGTCAAACGAAATTTGGTGAATCTGCCATGTCCACATTGTTTTCTTCTTCCAATAAGGATGTCATTTGGTAACATCATAAGCGCTTAAGTCATGTGTCTTCATGTGTCTTTTCCTGCATTGAAAATAATGTATCCCTCTTTGTTCAAGGGATTCGATGTTCAATCTTTTTCATTATGATATTTGTTAGTATGCGAAACACACTCATGTACCATTTCCCATCAATAATAAAGGATCTTTTGTTCCCTTCTTTTTAATCCATAGTGATATTTGCCGGCCATCAACTATTCCAAACATCTGAGAATCTAAGTGGTTTGTAACGTTTATTGATGATTGCACAAGAGTATCTTGGATTTATTTACTCGAAAATAAGTTTGATGTGAGTAAAATTTTTCCTATCTTTCATGCAATGATTCAAAATCAATTTGGCACCAAGATAAAATACTTTCGTTTAAATAATGCTCGAGATTATTTCAATCAAATTTTGAGTCCGTACTTTCAAAAGGAAGGAATCATACACGAATCATCCTGTATCACCACTCCACAACAAAATGGGGTGGTCGAAAGGAAAAACCGACATCTTCTTAAGTACACTAGAGCCTTATTATTTCAACAAAACGTGTCAAAAACATACTAAGGAGAAGCTGTACTTACATCAACTTTTCATAAACAAAATTCCTTCCAGGGTTTGGGGTTTCAAAGTCCTCTAGAAAACCTATCCAAATTCTATTTTGATATTCGATCTTCCTTCAATCTCTCTCCTCGAGTTTTTGGGTGTACTTCCTTTGTCCATGTTCATAGTCATAATCGTGGGAAGTTCGATCCTCGTGCTCTTAAGTGTGTCTTCGTGGGGACTCATCTACTCAAAAGAGTTACAAATGTTATCATCCACCAACTAGAAAACTCTATGTTTCAGTCGATGTCACATTTGTTGAAAATAAACCCTATTTCACCACCTCTTATCTTCAAGGGGAGTTGCATATACTTGAAGATGAGGAAGATAAGGAGTCAAACTTTTCACCACTAGGGTCATCTAAATCTGAAACTCAAAAGTCTATTCCTCAATCTGATGGGTTGGAAGAAAAAAAGGGAAGGAGATGGTAAAATCTTTGATTGGTTCCGATTTGACCAAGTGTATACAAGGAGAGGAGATCCGAGGTAAGAATAATTTTTTCAATCGAGCTTTGCAAATGAGTTATAAATTAATGAATCAAATCTGAATTTTACACTAACAACAACCCATCCTTGTACCAACCCTGAACCACTTTGTCCCGAACCTCTTAGCCTTGACTAGGACCTGCATCTACTTATTGCTGTAAGAAAAAAGACCCGAGCATGCACCAAAAAACCCCTATACCCATTGTCTCACTTCATCTCTTTTGAGAAGTTTTCCCCAAGCCATCAAAGTTTCCTTTCCACCTTAAACACAGTTTCTATTCCTAGCTCATTATCTGAAGCATTATCAAAGAAAGAATGGAGACTTGCTATGGAAGCAGAAATGGATGCATTAGAGAAGAATGGGACTTGGGAATTGGTTAAAGGGTAAGAAAGCAATAGGCTGTAAGTGGGTGTATGCAGTAAAATTTAAGCTAGATGGGTCCCTAGAATGCTACAAAGCGAGATTAGTCGCAAAAGGATACACACAGACATATGGATTAGACTATCAAGTAACGTGTGCTCCAGTAGTAAAGATGAATACAGTGAGGATTTTGTTGTCCTTGGCTGTTAATTTTGATTGGGAATTGCAGCAGTATGATGTGACGAATGCCTTTATCCACAGAGAATTAGAAGAGGAGATTTATATGAACATTCCACCAGGATTTAGTGGGATTGAGAAGAACAAGGTTTGTCGATTAAAAAAGGCATTATATGGACTAAAACAATCCCTACATGCTTGGTTTGGACAATTTGCCAAGGTGATGATAGCTAGTGGTTACAAGCAAAGTCAAGGAGATCATACACTTTTCATCAAGTATTTGGTCTCAGGGGGGATCACTATTTTAAGTGTGTACGTAGATGACATTATTGTGACAAGAAACGATGAAGTAGAGAAGGAGGTCTCGAAGCGATGTTTAGCAAGGAATTTGAAATAAAAGATTTAGGAACATTGAAGTATTTCCTTGGAATTGAGGTGGCTCGATCAAGGTGGGGAATTTTTATTTCCCAACAGAAGTATGTTACAGATCTGCTCAAGGAAACAGGCATGACGGCTAGCAAACCGGTTGGAACTCCCATTGAACAAAATCACAGATTAAGTGAGGCTCATGGAGATAAGGCAGTGGACAAAGAGATGTACCAAAGGCTTGTTGAGAAACCATTTACCTTGCACATACTAGGCTAGGCATAGCTTACTTAGTCAGTGTTATCAGTCAGTTTATGCATGATCCTAGTGAAATTCACCTACAGGCAGTTTACCTAGTGCTTCATCACTCAAAGGCACATCCAGGGAAGGGAATTTTGCTCAAAAAGGGGTTTGCAATTGATCTGGCAGTTTACACAAACGCGAACTTTGTAGGGTCTCTAGTCGATAGGTGATAAACTTCGGGCTCTTGTACCTTTCTTGGAGGAAACTTGATATCCTGGAGAAGCAAGAAACAGAGTGTGGTAGCAAGGTAGAGCTGAAGCAAAGTTTAGAGCTATGGCAGTAGGAGTATGTGAGTTATTGTGGGTCAAAATTATCCTAGAGGACCTGAGGATTCAATAGAACAAACCAATAAAGCTATAAAGCTACATCGTGATAACAAATCGGTTATAAATATAGCCCATAACTCAGTGCAACATGACCCGACGAAACACATAGAGATAGACAGGCACTTTATTAAAGAGAAGTTAGACAATGGATTGATTTGTACTCCATATGTCCCAATAGGACTTCAACTTGCAGATGTGATGACAAAGGAACTTTGTAATAACATGTTCCATGAGAATGTTAGTAAGCTGGGAATGGAAGATCTATATACACCAGCTTGAGGGGGAGTGTAGGAAATCTTGGATGAGTAATCTTAGAAGATATTTTAGGAAAGTTATTGAACATAATCAGGGTTAATAATTTGCTCCTAAAATTAAGAGAATTAGCTGTAATTAGCTATTGTAAGTAGGTATTGACTTTCCTTATCTAGTGTAGAAAAAATGGCATATATAGACTAGAATAAATTGTAAATGAAAAAAATTGTATTACAAAAATTTAACAAAATTTTTCAGTGTCCTTTTTCTTCAGTTGGTCAATAAAAGCAATGAAGATCTATGTCAATCTTTAAATAATCAATTGTATGTCATAAACATATCTTTAGCTGCATCATTCCCTCAAATGGGGCATTTTTCTTTTATTGAAGCTTGTCATGTTCCTTTACTTGCTACAAGCTCTTAATTTCAGGTTATAAAAGATGATCTCCATCATTTAGCATGAGCTTCGTTAATGCTGAAAAACTTTTGGGTAGTTGTGTAGTCTTTTTGTTTCTCATATAATAATGAATATTTGTATTTACAAAATAGTACACAGGTTTGTGCATATAGCCGCTAAGGCTTCCAAATTGTATCTCTATTCTCTACTACTTAATACGTGGCCACTTCATCAAATGTAATGCTGAAAGCTATACATGGAATTATGGTAGGGATTTTCCCTTTGTCCTGGTAATTGTTTAAAAAAGCTTTCCTTTTCAATATTCATCCAAAACTCCCACCTATTTCTACTGATAAATTGGAGACATTTCTGGATTGTTTTCGGACTGTTTATATTTTCCTTCCAAGTTAAAGTCCATGGAGTCCAGTCAGTTTGACACATCTGTGAGGTGCTCAGTTTTGTTTGGTAGTTAAAGCAAAATAGTATGCCATCTGAGTTCAAGAATAAGCTGTTTATCTATTGCTTGCAGGTTGGATATATATGCTGGAGATGGCTCTGAAAGTTTATTCACATGGATTTGAAAATTATTGGAGGGATGGTCAAAACCGCTTTGATTTCTGTATAACATGGATAATAGGTAACTATTTAACATGTTATTAATACATTGAACATCCTCTAACTTTTCTTCACATAACCCCATTCCTATAATTCACTAACTGCTGGAGATGTTTGCAGATTTTCAAAGTTTATAACTGCATTTTTTTTCCTCTTTACTGATGGATGCAATTGTGCTACTTTCAATAGACATACCCCAGGACTCAATTGTTAGGCATGCACTTATAAATTGTAAACAGAAAACTTGCACTGGAATTGCACCTTTTCTTCACTTACACAATAAATTTTCTATTGAAATTTCAGAAGCATTTTCTGCTGTCATGCACCTTACTAGAAATCAAGAGATCTATCTAAATGTTGTTGTTACTAGTAGAAGCTAAAGTTTGATTTTGTTTGTTAATCAATATCACTCAATTGGTCATGAATCTATATTTTGTTATGGTGCCAAAGCTTGGGGTCTTGAATTCAAACCCTCGCACTGACCTGATAGGCTTTGAAGTTCCAAATAATGCAATCTAGGATGGGGAGATGGGGTGAATTAACATTTGAAAAATGTCCTAAATTTTTTCTCCTCCTTGGAAATAATTAATTTAACTTGGGTTGATTTGAAGATGAAGAGAAATAGGAAAATAAATTAATATAAGAAGAATGGATCGTGAATTATGGAGGTTCCTCCTTTTGCACCTTTCTTCTCTACCAGTTCAACCATTGGAAATGCACTAAGTTGTCTAGTAAACACTTTATATGAGTTCACACTTCTTTGTCTTTCACAAGGACTTACAGCCTCACAATTACATGGGGAGATGCTCAGTCACAAACTTCTATCTGCTTCTACAAGTTCTTGACTCTGTTTAGCTTATCCTAACAAACACTTCAGACTTATTCCCTTGTAACTAACTTCTACTTGTAGTATAGCTGAACTTAAAAGTTGAAACAACAATAACCATATAAAAGCCTTATGTCTAGTCGAAAATTCACTTTTGGCTGTAGTTCAAATAGATTCCCTCCTCCTTAACTTCACACCTATTCAGAGTGGATGAGCTAACCACTATTAAGGAAGACCTAGAATTCCTATGCTGGAATTGATTATAAAAAAATAATAGAAAAATCTGTTTCTAAAAATAGCCCTGCATGAATGAATCACTTAAGATGATTTTCATTTAAGTTTCCTTTATCAAAGATATTGATTTTAAGAAAAAAATCCACTTGAAAACTTTGCATAATTCATGTAAATGGCATAACAAAATCTGTCCACATGATTTAATGAGCGGAAGTATCAAGGACCTGAATAGCTAGACATCTAGCAAAAAGATTGCTTTCCTTAAGAACTCTGCAAGACCAGACAAACTTGTTTGGGCACCATTACCTACTGGTGATTTTATCAATTAAAGTGCCTTTAAGGCTCTCCAGGTACTTGTATTCCATGGGCAAGATTTATCTGGGGAAAGAAATCAATGGCCAGATGTTGCTTTATTTTGTGGTTTGTGGTTAACAACAAATTGCTCTTCTAGTGGGGGATTACATTACCACCCAAACTGCTTCTACTTGTGAAAGCCATGCTACCTCTTCTTCTAGTGTTCCTTTTCTTCGCTTAAAGGGCAGAGGTTTGTTCTGCACTTCCTTTGCCTTCAGCCCTTCAGTTCTCCACAAGGAGCTTTGGACGGCTTCGGTATCAATTTCAGGTTCTCATGTGTCACACACACACACACACACACATGTTTTTCTCTGTTTACTACTACAGTTTATTGCTTGTGGCATGTGTGCAATTCTATATGTTTGGGGAAACGGCTACCTACCCCATCTTCTATAGCTTGGCATCTTCCATAGCTCGAGGAGTCCACTTCTACAAAAGAATTCTCAATTCTAGTTGATAGTTTTTTATTCATGTTTGAGCAGTTGTGAATGTTAAGGCTAACCCTTGCATGGCCATTGTATTTCCTCACTTTTAGTTGTTAATTAATTAACCAAAAACATAAACCTACGTTTGAACAAAGAGGTAGAAAGATGACCGGTTTTGTATGGTTTTAGCGGACTTTATAAAAATTAATCCGAAAATATGGTATTTGTAAAACATATTCTATATACAATCGATTAAAAACATATTCAGTGAATGTGTTTAAATATTAACACCAGAGACATACTCATTGAATGCATTTGTGCACGTTTAACTTTTAAAATAGGATCAGACGCAGTCAGTCAATGTGCCCGAAGTTTTTTTATATTTTTTTAAATGATCAGGTGCATTTAGAATGCACCTGAAGCTTTTTTATTACTGAATGCACCCACTTTTGTTGGGGCGCCAACTCGAACAACCAAACCAAACCCTAGACACAGTCACTCACACAGACCCAGAACTCATTCATTAACAACAAGATCAAGTCAAATGTCATTTACCAGAGCAGACCAGTACACTTGTACTAGAAGAAGAATGCTCTTCTCTTTCGATCTGTTGGGAACACTCCATTTACTAAGAGAAGATTTGCTGTTGATGTTATATATAGAGTGAAACAGATGGATCCAATAATAGTAACAGCAACAGCAACAGCATCAACACCAAGCAACTCCATTTGAAGAAGAAGATTAGCAAAGCAGCTCGAGTACTTCGAGATCTAGGTACCTCCTGGAAGTCCACTGGCACTACTTCTACTTCTCTACCTCCTCTTCGATCTAAAACCAAATCTATTTCTATTCTCAATAGCAACACCAACAACAATAAGAATGTGTACCTCCACAACTGGGCCAAACCCAGACCTCCCCTTTCAAATCCACTAAATATCACCACCACTACCACCATCATCATCTTCATCATGTGGATGAAGAAGAAGAAGAAGAAGGAGAAGATCTAGATGTTAATGATGATAGCTTGAGTGATACTCGTAATCACTCCAACAAGAAGAATATTGATAGAAAGAATAAAAAAATAAAAAAGTGAATGCGCCTAGATGTTTTTTTAAAAAAAATAGATGCCTACAAATGCATTTAGTGGGTGTGTTTTTAGTGTTAATATTTGAATGCATTCACCGAATGCGTTTTTTATTGATTATATACGGAATATGTTTCACAAATATTGTATTTTTGGATTAATTTTTGAAAAATACTGTAAAACTGTACAAAACCCGAAAGACGACAGCCTACCATGGTAGAATAGATACTAATTTGACAGAGTCAGCAAACAACTAATGTGTTGTGTTTGGGAATGGTGGAAGCTTGAGGAAAGAAAGAGAAAGCTGTAGAAATCAAGGAAAAATGTACGTTTGGCTATTTAATGAAGGCTGAAAACTGATGAAGAGGGATGAAATCTTCCTATTATGGAAGCTCAAAGTTTTCTCTCTAAATTTGGAGAGAAATGGAAGGAAATGAATGAAAGCAGAGGAAAATGACAAATATGTTCTTAAAAATGGAGGAAAAGCAAAACCATTGAAGGTGTTTTAATCATTTTATTTTTTCTATTTCTATCTACTTCTACCCATTTCTACTTTTAATATACCCATCTCTCAAATTTCTATTGGGCATAATATCGTGTTCTTGCTCGTGAAGTTAAAGTACTCATTCAACGCCCTGTCATCCTCTATTGTGATAATATTAGTGCAGTTTACTTGTTAGTCTTGTTTGACACTATCGTGCCAAAGATGTAGACATTGACTATCAAATTGCTTGAGAAATTGTTTCCACTGGTTAGATTTTGTTCGATACATTCTTAATAAACTTCAGCGCATTAACATTCTTACTAAGAATCTCTGTAAATCCTCCTTTCTTTTTCATTGCTCCAATCTCATGCTGACTTATGCACCTTAAGATCAAGGAGGGTGCATTATTGCGTAGATCATATCTCATATAGGGTTGATTTTGTTTTTTATATAGCTTTTTTTCTCTCGTGTATATATATGTAATCTTTACATTATACAATGTAATCAAACATTTGTTATCATCAATTATACACACAATCTTTCTTGCGATCATTCAAAAACTAACTTAGGTAAAACTCTGCATTTCCACAGCACTTTTAACAAACTCATTAGATATATAGGTTTGGCTTCATAAAGGTTGTTAATATTTTGATAGGCCCAAACTCCTAGATCAATTGGTTATAGATTTAAACTTACGGATACATATCTATGTAGTATTCTTCTAGAAAAGGTGATAATTGTTCAATATAAGCACTGATATTTTTTCATAAACATGTCGTGACTCCAAAAGTTGAGTTTATCAAACCTTCTTTTCTTTTTGGATAATAAGGCCAGTGTTTTGTTCCTAAACTAATTGTGGTGATGCTTGCAGTTATTGGAGAAACACTAACCTTTATATCTCCACCTGGGCTTGAGTTTCTATCGAATGGAGAATGGTATGGAAAATTTGGAATAACAAGTGCCATTACTGTTAAATTATTCATTTCTTCTGCAGATTACTCTTGTTTTCCTTGCAAACGATTTGTTATGTATGTTCTGCTAATATGAACTGTGCAAGTAACATGGATAAACTCACTATAGATTGCTGACAACTCATTGACTTTGTGTCTCCAAGCTGGAAAGCCCCTATGACTTGGCATTTTCCGCTCAACTTAAGCTTGACTTGAGTCATCTTTTTTCTTTCATTGTTAAAATTGCATTGAGAAGGTGGAAAGGCCATTTTGTGTGTTCAATGATGCCAACAAGTGACCGGAGAAAGCATGGACCTTTTTCATAGAGGAATCCTGGATCCTGTTCATTTGACTTGACTAAGGGAGATTGGATTTTCTTACCCTAAGAACTTCTTACTATTATCACACAGCTAAAGCTTCATCCTTTTCATAGCTGACTAATCTTGTTGTCACCTCAAGCCACTCTTATATAGATTAAAGCATGCTTATGGCAACCTTCTGCCTGGGCCCATACAGAGCAAGAAGACAAACAGAGTTTATTTGATTGGAGAGGCTAAATGATGTACAAATGCTACATTATTTGCTTTAACATTGTCACTAAACCTGTGAGATCACCAAGGATGGCATCTTATAGCACACGGTTGCATGGGACTACAAATATTCAACAGGACAAAGACAGGGTGCTGAACTCATGTGTAGATGCTCAATTCAATGAAGTTTTCACAAGTAGTCTCTTGATGTCCATCCTAAAGGTTTGATTTATCAATATGTGACCAAGCATATTGCCTATCAACGTACTTGACAGCCAAAATAGGGCATGCCTCTTGATGATGCTTCACATACTGAATGCAATAAAGATGATATTTGGAGAGTAAAAGCTTAGAATCACCAGTGCAATCAGTTAATTGCAAATTAAGAAACTCCATACCTTAATATGTGCCCTATTAAGCTGTGTTTGGACTGTTTTTTCCTGGTGGAATCTTTAATTTGGTTTAAAATAGAATTTAAGTAGAAAATGGGTTGAACAGGCTGACCATTTGTGTCTCAATAGAACCATTTATGTCTCAATATGTGGTCCATGGTTGACCATAAATAGGAAATCAAGTAAAAATAATGCGTACAGCGGGCAGAATCTAGAGCTTGGTTTAAACCAAGGCTTTAATACCTTGTTAGTTGATAATTTGCTATTACTGAGGATGGATGGACTTTTCGGGGAGTGGTGGTTCGAAATTGAATGAAGCGAGGCTGAAGATGTGATGCATTGGGAATCTTGAATGAGCTACGTACTGCTGGGTTGGCAGCAGGGGTCGAATATGAGTTGTAAGGGTTCCACCAATCATGCTGAGAGAATCTAGAGGGTAAGGTCTTCCATTAAGTGTGTATTCCAAGGTTGACAAAATTTCCGATATTTTCATTACCTAAATGTATGCCTAAAATACAAACCCATTCAATTGTCTGATTCTTATGTGAATGCACGTCAGCAACACTTTAGGCAAAGGGCCCTCTTCTTTTAAAGCGCAATCAGTCACTTTATGACCAAAACTATTCTGTAGGAACTTTTTTACCGTCAATACAATGAAGCAAAATGGAGTCTGCAAAATCGCCGTCAGCTTTCATCTCAACATAACCCTGGTCAAAGTTTGATCTCTCTTGCCAAGTTGTGATGGAGTCGGTAATCAATGGTTTCCTAAGTCTACTCGTAATGTAACCAATTACTACTTATGAAAAGATCTGTTGGAACATTCCAATGCTTAACCCAATCTGATATAGAGCTAGGAGTTTCACTTGCAAATTACATTCCCATTTCCCAACATCAAAGAATAAGATGCTAACTGGCAAAGTACCACAAGATTTCAAGAACCTTCGTTACTTGCCCATCATTTCCAAATTTGAAGAGTAAAAAGTTGAGGGGAAAGCACCACTTTGTTACCAATGATTTTGAACAACCTGCTATGGTGTTTCTCACAAACAAGCACCAAACTTAGCCACCTTTTGTGGTGCTCCATGATAGGGAGTGAAAAGAAAGGGAATGACCAAGCTTTGACAAAGGGTTGAGAGAATGCCTCCACAATGGATCTATGCTCACCAGCTACTTGGACAGAATGGATAAAAGGAAAAAAGAAGAAAAATGAAGAGGAAACGGGAAGGCAATGGGAGAAACCAACTGTCTGTCATAGATGAAGAAGGGGAAGAGGGATTAGCCTAGAAATGAGGGGTGAAGAAGAATTAGTTAAGGATGGAGGAGCTGCCAACATGACTAGAGCAAGATTTTCCTATAAGATGGAGGTTGGAGCCGTATTTAAAACTATAATGTTTAGACACAAAAGGAGAATCATTAGAGAAATTGTTGTTTTCTCATCGATTCATAGTGTTACGTATATACAAGATTTGAGGAACCAAAAAGGAAATAAAATCCCTATTTATGATTAATAAATATCTAGAGAATATTCTATACTAATTTTACATATATTTACAACTTATAACATTTCTCCTCAAGCTGGAGCATAGGTATTAGTCATGCCCAGCTTTTTACAAAGATAATCGACCTGAACCCCATTTAGAACCTTTGTAAAGAGGTCTCCTAATTGTTTTCCACTTTTCACAAACCCTATAGAAATTAACTCTTGTTGAAATTTTTCACGAACAAAATGGTAATCAATCTCAATGTACTTAGTCCGTTCATGGAACAGTAGATTTGATGCAAATATGGAGAGTGGCTTGGTTATCACACCACAATTTTACAAGAAGTGAGATGTTGAGTCTTACTTCATTTAATAGTTGGTAGTTATTTCACACATTGACTGTGCCATACATCCGTACTCTGATTCTATACTTGATCGAGATACAACATTCTGTTTATTACTTTTCTATGAAACCAAATTTCCATCAACAAAACACAATAACCTTAGGTAAATCTCTTGTCTTCCTTACATCCTACCTAATCAACATTTACAAAACACTCAATACTAGTATAACCATTATTTTTATACAAAATACTACGTCCAGGTGCTCCCTTTAAATAGCACAAGATTTTCTTTAAAATGGCTCAATGATCAACAGTTGGAGAGGATATGTATTAGCTCACAACACTAGCTAAATATGCAATATCTTGATGAGTTACCATAAGATGGCTCAATTTCCTAACCAACCATCTATATTTTTTAAGATCCTCAAATAACTCACCTTCTCTTGTCAGCTGCAAATTAGGAACCATTGGTGTACTACATGGTTTAGCACCCAATTTTCCTGTTTCAAATAATAAATCAAGAACATATTTTCTTTGAGACAGAAAAATTCCCATCTTACTCCTCATTACCTCAACTCCTACAAAATATCTCAACGTCCCTAAATCTTCATTTGAAATTGACTGTGAATAGAAGATTTGAGAGATAAAATACCCGTGGTATCATTATCAGTAATGACAATATTATCCACATAGACTAATAATCCAGTGTTTCATGAGCTTACTAAGCACAATGAAGTGGATCGTCACTCTATTTGTGAAACATATGATGCTCATATCATCTCTCTTCTGCATGTCACCACCGATCTTCAGATCACTGATGTGTTTACTAAGGCTCTTTCCAAATACTGCCATCACTTTCTTGTTGACAAATTGATACTAAGTGATCAACTAGCATCAATTTGAGAGGGGATATCAATGGCAGAAATTATAACAAAGATTATGGTATAATTTAGTCTTATATTTGTGTATATATTATTACCTAGAAGATAATTTGTGCATTAACTGTATATGTAGTTCTTACTTAGAATAGAATATATCAAAAATTAGTGCATTGATTGTATATATACATACCGAAAATAGTTGTACAGAAATCATTATTCAATGGAAAGGAATGAGGAAGAGAGAGGTAATTTTTTAGCCAATTTACTCAAATTTTGTTAGTGGCGGCACGTGTGACTCACTTGCGACCCTTCTAGCAACTAAACTCTCTAGAATAGCTCGTTGGTGGGTAAGGTCTCCTTCTAGCTTGGCAGTGTTGAAAACAAAACACCTTCAAGAAGTGCACATCCAATGTGCACATACATTCTTATGAAGGTACACAAGAAAAAAATTTTTCTTACAAAAATCTTCTCGCTCTGATACCATGTGATGTTTAAACACAAAAGGAGAATGATCAGAAATTGTTGTTTTCTCATTGATTCATAGTGTTACATATATCAAGATTTAAGGAACCAAAAAAGGAAATTAAATCCCTATTTATGACTAGTTAATATCTAAAGAATATTCTATACTTATTTTACATATATTTACAGCATATAACAAAAACATCCTTAAAGGACAGCTGAAGGGAGAGGAGTCTATACCAGAGAAGCAACAACGTCTACAGTGTCAAAAGTGGTAGAAATTAAGTTTGGGAATTGAATAAACAACATAAGCAACAAGAGAGAAGGAGAGGGGGGAGTTAATGCTATTCCAGCTGCTGAAAATGCTGGAGTATCCTAACTTCTCCCTGGAGGAAACAGAAGATGAGAAGGCAAGTAGAAGCTCTGACTTCGAGAGGGAAGTCAGGACAGCCAAGGTCCTCTGACACCAAAGAAGAAGATGGTTTTCCCCCCTTGGAGAAGACAACGTATTAGCAAGAAAAGGCTTCCACTCAAAGGAGGAAGCCTTGAACTGGGGAGCCAATGAGAGTAGATGTGAGGGAAGGCCATGGAGGAAGAAAAAGTCTGATTGCTCGGAGAAGAAAGAAAACCGTAGAACTAGCAACAGATAAAGGAAGAACAACAAAAATATTGTAAGAAGATGCTGGCAAGTACTAGTCAGTGGAGAAGGAGCCAGCCGGCTACTGGCTGGCTGGAGATGCAGACAGCTAGTGGGAAGATTCCAGTGGATGGAAAATGACCAAAGAGAAAAAAGAGAAGAAAAGCAGCCGAAACCTTAGAAACAAAGAAGTGGGAACAAACTCAAGTCAAACTACAAAAAGGATTTCTCTCTCTAAACTTCTGCACCATAACCATCCTGTCTACAAACTTATAGATTCTGTGTATACTATATGGGTTGAGGATATTGACTACAACCTAGTGGATGAGCTACTTAATAAAAAAGGTACATTGAGTGTATAAGGTTTGAATTTAGGATTTCCTATTCTAATACCATGTTATGTTTAGCTCCATGTCCCAGTGATTCAAAAACTTAAACCTGTATGTTTGGTAAAGGTTTTTATATATTATACTTGAAGAATCTCTCACTTATGGGCTGAGAATTTTCTCTAAATCCTATTAAGTAGACAAATTAATTAAATAAAGTAGGAGAATGACATTGAGGTTTGAATTAAGCATCTCTTGCTCTAATACTATACTAAGGTTAGCATTAATACCATTTTATCTAAAGTTCAATATTACGGGCAGGTTTGGGCTTTGATACTCTTTCTCCTTCTTAAACTTACTCACTGACACTTTTGTGGAAAGGTTTTCTCTCACAATGAATGCACCTGTCATCCCTTTACCAAAATGAAAGCTGGTATTGTGTTTTACGCATACATCCAGTGAACTCTGGAGGCTACTTTTGATCAGCAGGTCATTAGCTCCTGATATATCTGTTATTATCAGCCCATGACCATGTCAAGCAACATGACTGCTAGCTTTAGCATGAGGGTTTCAGACTACCATGGCATACTGAGGCAATTTTTTATACTGGAGAGTAATCCTGTGCGGGGCTCAAAGTTACCATGGCATGTCGAGGCAATGTGCTCAAGAGCACTCTAGAGTGATGATTGTGGCCTGGCCTGCACTGCACATGCAGTTACTATGCCTTCTTATATTTGGGCTGACAATCATGCTGCGCTGCTAGTCAGTATGTTCCACTACATCCTCAAAAAAAGGGTGCATGGTGGGCATACAGTGTTTTTAGGGTGGACAACAGCATCCTGGTGTCCACATGCAGCTACTATGCAATCTTAAATGTGGGCTGACAATCATGCCATTCTGCTAGTCCATATGCTCCACTACATCCTCGTAAAAAGGGTCCAGAGTGAGTGTACAGAAATGTCAACGCCAAAACAATGACAGGCATGTCCAAATCATTGGAAATCAATGGTGGCCTTGCTGTTACCTACTGCTACATCATGGAGCAACAAGGAATGACCAGCCAATGATGAAAAGGATTTTGGTCGAGCATGGTGAGGCCTTTGGAGACCTGACATGCACAACCACGGAATGCCATTGATATGAGGGGACTTTCATTTGAAGAGGGATGATTTGTGCTTCTTATGATTGGAAAGCAGAGGAGAAGGAGCAGGCTCAGGCTTGACTTTAAGTTAAGAAGCTTATGGAAGTAGTTCTACTATTGGACATATCAGAAAATTCTGGGTTTGACTAGTTGGTTGGTCCAACCTTGAGAAACCTCAAGTACCATCAACCCCTAGTTGGAGTGTGGCCTGTGTTGCCCTTCCTAAGAATGTGGCTGTAAGCTGCATAATTTATCATATTTCCATTGCACTTTGCCTCATAAATGGTTGATTTATCAAATGTTGCTAGTTACTGCAGAAGGTTTAGTCTGGCTTTCATTTGATTGGTACATCATACTTCCCCAGTTTGCTTGACCAAGAGGCAGGTATGCTTTGCCTGAATGGGGGTAAAGCTGCTGTTGCTAATTACAGTGCAATCAATGAATGGAGCTTCATCAGCAGAAGTATCAAGAAAATAAATCTTATGATGCTTATGTGTGCTTAAGTGAGTCAAACAGGCAATTGAAACAAACGGGGACCTGGTGGGGACTGGGGATGACTTCAATATGCCTAGCAATTTCATGGCTGCAGCAGCAGCCAAAGCCATTCATTATGAATTCCCTCTATCTTGGATGAATGGTGTCTATATCATGACAGGCATAGAGTTTGATGCATACAATGTAGGTAAATGATAGTCTTTTTGAATGTGGAAGTTGATGACCTCAAAGGGTATACGCTGACGATGTTGTCCAGCAGTGACCATGCTATAATAGCTTCACAAATTGTACTACCAGGATTTTTATCACAACTGATACCTCTTAATCCTGTCCCTTATAATATGTCACTCTCTTGGTGGGTCATTGGGTCAAAGATGGGGATGTTGCAGAAGAAAGGACCTCAATCATTTACCTGCTGCATGGTTCGTTGTCAGCTTGCACCAGCTGGCTGTATATAATCTAAACTAGAAGTTTGGGGGGCAACTGCTGAAGCTGAAAACTTGCGCACTCTGAATGGGCTTTTACCTGGTCTGTTCTGTCTCAGCTGAACACACAAAACGATGATATAATTATTAACATGTGAGACAAAAGTCATAATCATTTCACTGATCTGCCATTAGCCATCAGCAACTTCTTCAAAAGAGTAAGCTTGAACTTGACACATGGCCTATGGGAAGAGGTATCTATTCAATGCTTGCCACTGGGCATGAGAACATAGGTTTAGTGAGCTTGAACATGGGGAAAGACATCTATTCGATGCCTACCCCTGGGCATAAAGCATAGGTGGGTTTGGTGGGCTTACAATGATGTTTGATGAAGTGGACCTTACCTATGTAACTGGTAAGGCAGCACAGCTTTGAGCATTGTAACTAGTACAGAGGAGGATTTTCAATCTGTAAATGGTGTGACGAATACCAAAAGCACAAGCAGTACAACCTGCTGTCATTGTGGCGAGCAGAAGAGAAGTGGTGGGAGCAGGCATCAAGTTTATTTTGAGGGAAGAGGTGGCTTCACAAACTTTAACCTTTTAGATGAAATTAGTTGTGAAGTTAAACTTAACATTCTTAACCTGATCAGTTGGCATGTGGCAGAAGTGTTCTGGGCAATCATGGGGGAGGGAGGGAGGAAAGGGGGTGGGGGTGGGGGTGGGTGGGGAAGGTGTTGAGAAACCAACCAACAGGCTTGTCAATACTAGAGACCTTTTTGTTTGTCACCGTTTCATGTACTTCCAATTGCCTCTTGCACATTATTTTATGCTGTTCCACTTCAGTAACATCTATCTATGCTCCTTACAAATCCTCTGTATGAAAGAACTAACTGAGATGGCATACTGATTGCTCTAATTATATATATATATGTTAAATACACGATTAAGAATGATTTATCTATTTTAGCCTGAGTATCAAATCCCTTATAGTAATCTTACAATTTTCTCCATGATAAATGGCAGGATTCGCTACCTCCTCCTTGCTAGAATGTTGCGATTGATAAGGCTGTTGATGCATGTTCAACAATATCGAGCGTTTATTGCAACATTCTTAACTCTCTTACCAAGTTTGATGCCATACCTTGGAACCATTTTCTGTGTCCTGTGCATTTACAGCACTCTTGGTGAGCAGGTGTGTAAGAAGCTCTTTCATCCAACTCATTCTTGTAGAAATGGTATTCTTTTTCATTTTAATTTCATTGTTGAATGCATGTATATTTTCATAGGCTATACAAAATTGCTAACAAAGGAAAAAAACAACTATTTTACATGGGTTATGCCTAAGATTATAGTAATAAATATTTTTTGAGATTAAATGATCCTAATTACACAATTTTAGCAAATTAAAGACAGTCAAGTCAACAATTAAAGACCGTCAAGTCAACGTCCACCCTCAAGTTGGTGCATGGATATATCTAATGAGCTATGGAACACTTTGCTAGAGACAACTTTTGTGAGAATGTCTACTAGTTGGTCTTCTGATTTTACAAAAGGAAATTGAACTATCTTTGACTCAAGTTTTTCTTTGATAAAATGTCAACTTACTTCAACATGTTTTGTCCTATCATGTTGAGCTGGGTTATGTGCAATCTCTATGATAGCTTTGCTGTCATAAAAGTCTCATACTTAACCCAGATGAGTAGTCAATTTCTTTTAACAGCTCATTTAACCAAAGTAGTTCACAAAGTCCCTTTTCTATTCGACGAAACTCGGCCTCTGCATTGGATAAGGCAACTACTTTTTGTTTCTTGCTTCTCCATGAGATTAAGGCCTCGTTTGTTTCAAGACAAATGTTTTCTGGAAAACAATTTCCTTTGTTTGTTAAGCGAAAAAGAATACTTTAAGTAGAAAATATTTTCTCTTGTAAGGGAAAATAATTTCCATTAAAGAGTAAATCCCATGCATTTTAAGGAAAACAATTTACTCTTTTCAAAACGAAAAGTCATTTTCCGAATTAATCTTCGCAAGTATTCAAACTCTAGTAGGGCGATATTTATTTCTTTTTTGTCATAATTAACCAATAAATTATATTTTAAACATGAAAGTAATTTAATGAAAAAAAGAAAAATAAAAAATCATTAAAAAATTATAAATATGAATTGATGGTTTGTAAATAAATAATATATATTTTATACTTCAACCTTTAAATAAAATTATTTAGAATAATGTACTTATATATTAATATGATAATAATAAATTATTTATATAATACAATGTGTTATATAATATTGGTTAGTCAAACATCGGAAATTTTTTTTGACATATTTCTGTAAATGCAACCAAACACATGAAAAACATATCATTTTCAGGAAAATATTTTTATGTAAAACACTTTTGTAAATACAAGACATTTTCCTTGAAACAAACGGGGCCTAAGTTACCTCCAACAAAGGTAAAGTACCTACATGTGGACTTTCGATTATAAATGCTTCTTGGCCAGTCTGCGTCTGTATAGCCATTAATTTTTAAATGATTGCACCTTTAAAACATGAGCCCTTTTCATAGAAATGCTTTTAGATATCGCAAAATTCGAGTTATAGCTTCCATATGTTCTTTACTCGGATTATGCATAAACTGACTTACTAGACTTATGGCATAAGCAATATCTCATCGTGTGTGAGACATATAAATTAACTTCCCTAAGGGCTGATATCTTTCTTTGTTGGTGGGTATCTGATCTAAAAATTCTCCTAGTTTGCAATTTTGAACTAACGGAGTGTGCTAGCTTATAGTCAAGCATGCTCATTTTAGCTAAAAGGTCAGGCACATACTTTCTTTGCAAAAGAAATATTCCTCGACTTGATCAAGCCATCTCAATTCCTAAAAAATATTTCAAGCCTCCAAATTTTTCCCTTATTGTACCTGGGAGGCAATTTATATCCAATAAGAGTATCTTCACTATTATCAGAAGATGGATTTAGGGTCTGTATCTCAGGATTATTCTCAAGAGTTTGGTCGGTCGGTTGATACTGAATTAAGAGGGGACTAGGGCTGTTCTTTTCCTTGTTGAGTCTCTTACCTATTTGTTTCCTCCTTACCCATCTTTCACGCTATGTTGAGTATCTACCTCTTCATTTCCTCCTTACTTTACTAGAGGCATATCTTCCACTCTAGTCATTTCCTCATTTATGTCTTGAAAACATGGCTAGTTCTCCCAACAAACATAGTTCATATTATTTTCTTCACCAATTTGCTCCCTTGAAGAGAATAATATGAATTTGGCTCTCGAAAAAAAAAAATATTTAGTTTATAGAAATGTAACACCCATTATGATATACAGTTGCGTTGTTGCAGGATCATAACATCGGTATCTTTTTGTACGTTGTGCATAGCCCAAAAATATGCAACGGATTACACATGGATCAAGTTTGGTCCTTTGATTCTTGTGAAGATAGACATAAGTTACACATCTAAATACTCTTAGTGGAAGCATAAGGATAGATGGTAAAGATACGTAATGAGCAAGAGATTATAATGAAGTCTTAAAGTTTAACACTCTAGAGAGCATTCTATTCATCAAGTAAATTGCTGCTGAAATTACATCTATCCAATACCTTTAAGGTGCATTAGCTGCTATTAAAAGAGACCGAACTGTTTCTAGAATGTGTCTATTCTTTTTTTCTGCATGTCGTTCTATTGTGGAGTTTGAGAGCATATTGTTTCGTGGTAAAATCCATTCATTTGAAAATATTCTTACGAATCTTTATTGTCATATTCTCCTCTATTATCAAATCGAAGGACCTGAAGTTTAGCAGGAAATTAGGTCTTAATCATAGCATGGAAAAAGCAAAAAATTCCAGCCACCTCAATTTTACTTTTTATTGAGTAGAGCCATGTCATATGCATGCAATCATCAACAAAAATCACAAACCATTTAATTCCTGGAGAAATTGAAATGAGAGCTAGTCCCCAAACATCAAAATAGATCGACATAAATGGTGTATCACACCTTCTTGAATTTATTGGGTGGGTAACTCGATGACTTTAAGCTAGAATGCAAATTTTACATTTCAATTCTGTGTCATATAAATTAGAGAATTGTAATTTAATACGAAGAAATAGAATATATTGTTATCTTATTTTTAATGTACAAGATGAATACATATAGAGAGAGAGAGAGAGAGTGATGTTCTACCTACCTACCTAACACATACCTAACACACCATTAATTACAATACATAATTTACATTCCTTAACAAGAACAAACTTGGAAATAAATGTCTTAGGTAGAAAAATGATGGATGTCCCAATCGAAAATGTCACAACCAAATTTCTTGCTCTTTGTCACATATTCGACTAACGTTGTTGGCTTGACCAATAGTGAAATAATCCATGTAGTACAGCCCCCTTCTTTTAGTACCACGACCATAATCTCCTTGGTGAGAATATCTTGGAACAAGCACAATTTAGGATAGATTAATATACAATAGTTCAATTCTTCAATAACTCGTCTAATAGAAAACAGTTTATTTGAAAGTGCTGGAACTAGTAAAGTATTAGATAAAGAGAGTGACCATGAAAGTGCTACTTTTCCAGCCCCTGTAATAGGCTATTCCATACCATTTGCATTAGTGATACATGTTCGTCTTGGTTGAGTCGTTTCAAAAAAATCTTGTGGGTCGAATGTTATGTGATCACTTACTCTCAAATCAATGATCTAATTGTTGTTACCTAACTCATTTTGTGCAAAAAAACAATTTGATGTAACTAGTGTTTGATTCAATACCTATGATATTCTGGATGTTAAGTCTACAAGTGTTGATGAATCTGTTTGAGAGCTTTGTGTAGAAGGGGTCTGATCTCCTATTCTCAATTTTTTAGAAATCTATCTCTCCTTCTCTACCTCTCGTGTTTTTTTTTTTGGGCCTGTTCTATTAATGGACATAAAAAAGTCTTGCAAGTTCTACGATCTAATGCTATGATACCATGTAGAAATGGTATTCTTTTTCATTTTAATTTCATTGCCGAGTATACGTATGTTTTTATAGGTTATACAAAACTGCTAACAAGGGAAAGAAACAACTATTTTACATGAGTTTTGTCTAAGATTATGGTAATACATACTTTGTGGGATTAAATGATCCTAATTGCACAATTTTAACAAATTAAAGACAGTCAACTCAACAATTAAAGCTAGTCAAGTAAAAAATTCTTGCCTCCTGAAATTAATTGGTACTTCACCTGGAATATTTTCCAATCTTCTTATGGTTTATTTGAGCAAGAAATCCAATACTTGGAATGGCTCATCTCTTTTCTCCTCTGTCCAAGTTCTGGTTGGTATTAAAAGACAAACTAAGGATCGGAAGAAACTATTCTTCCATTTTTTAGATGGTGTTGAGAGACAAACCAAGGCCAATGAGGAGTGTGCTGATGCTTTTTATTTTACAATGATACCACTCTGTAAATAGTAAAATTAATGATCAAATCTTGTGAAATTGTTTATGGAATTTATAGACTATACACTTAGGTTTTTAAATTAGATGATTGTGATTAATTTGTCGCATGGCAGGCTTCAGTCAGAATTCAAATCTACAAGTGAGAGGAGTATTGAATAAAAGTATAATAATTTATACTATATTTACAGGCTTAGGTTTTTTAAGTAAGTTGGTTATGGTGTGAGCCTCGTTAATTTTGTCAACTAATGTTTGTATATATTTGTACACACTAAAATTTGTTTATCTTGGTGTGAGATCTGTCAATGATGTTTTCTTGTGTCCTCCCAGTTAATAGAAATTCTTGTCAGTATGTTCAAATCCCTAAATGAAATGTGGAAGAAAATGCGTGCACTTCTTTTAGCATTGTTTCATTAAATTTCCAATCTCATTTAAAATGCTCTTTTTTTTTTTAATTTTTAATTCTTTTTCTTAATTTTATGTTAGGCTTTATGGCATGTGTCCTCTCAATATAAGTAGTGCTTTTGTTGGTCAAGTGACAAAGTTAAAGCAAATAAAATAGCACATGACATCTTTTAGCCTCAGCAACTGAACAAAGTTTGATTGATTTGAGATATTTCTATTATTATTTTGTTGGTGGTTCAATGATTGGGACAATGAACTTTCCTTGGATTTGACTCACCTGTCCTAATGCTGGATCCTCTCTCTCCCTCTCTTCCATTTACTTTGGGGGTGTCATTTAGATCTTTGGTGGGATTGTGAATGCTGGGAACTCTAGTTTGGAAGGGACTGATCTTGCTGATGATGAGTATCCTTTTTGTCTTCATATTCTGTTTTCTTTAAGTCACTTATCCTCTTATTTCAGTGCTCTCTTTCTATATGCTCTTTGGTGTTACTATCTTAACAAATATCAGTTATTTGCTCTTCAATTTTAATGACTATCCAAATGGGATGGTGACACTTTTCAATCTTCTTGTCATGAATAACTGGCAAGAGTGGATGCAGGTATTGCAACTTTGTCTATATGCACCTTATCTTCTAGCGTTCATGATTCTGATTTCATAAAAACGGCTCTGATTTAATCTTATGATCTACTACTATTGATGCATTAACAACAGTTAAGTTATCAAACTATAGGATTGTTCATTCAGACTGAAGTAGGCATATACAAAAACCCTAAAGTGAAACTTTTTTGTCCACTAAAATTTTGTTTTTATTGTGTATGGAGATACCTTGAACTCAATTTAGAAGTAACATATCAATAGAGTAGATTTATCCTGTACAACATAAGATATGATGGATTATATCCGGTATATTATCTTTCTTTCTTTTGCCAATCTTTCTTTCTATCTTTTTTCTTTACCCTTCCTTTGTGCAAATTAATGATCAAATTGGATCTCTTCTAAGGATAATATGAAGAATTATTATTAGGTTGAGTTCAATCTCAATATTTACAATAATGATGAACATAATTTTATAGCTCATTTTCTGATTTCAATGTAATCTGGAAATATATGTATACTTATTAACAATCCCAACTTTGCTTGTTCTTACTTTTGACATCAGAGCTACAAAGTGTTGACTGGGACTTCTTGGACCCTGGCATATTTTATAAGCTTCTACCTGATAAGTGTCTTGCTGCTGCTGAATCTGGTGAGTTTCTTTATACGCATAAAGGCACAAGGCGTTAGTATGTTGTTCATTCATCTCAAGTCTCAATTATATAAGTCAGCAGCTTTGCAAATCTGGCAGCTTATTTATTTAGTTGGGTAAATGTTGTTCTTCTAGAATGCTGCTGTTCATGTTAAGCAGATGGATTGATCTGTTAGGTGCATTTAAATGTAACTCAAAATGCCCAGGAACTACAGATACCATTTTTTGGACAGATTGACCAAACTTCACTCAAGGGCTGATGGTAAATGTATCTTTGTAGATAAAAGTTTTAAGCAAAATAGAAGATTCCTTGAAGTAGCTTTACTGTCATAATGAGTGGGATATGGCTGACTATTTCACCTCCTTTGGCTCTGGCATTGGGTTAAGCTATTTAAGTAATATTCTCTAATGTATTATCATGTGGCTGCGAACATGGCAAAATGTATTTAGCTATAGAGTATTTAGTCAATAGAAAATTCCTGCATGCCTCTTTGTGAGATCCAGTTATGGCTGCTGCTGCATATTGATTTTATGGAAATGAAAGTGTATATTTTGAGTGTTTAACAAATTTCTTCAAGCTTTCTGTATAAATTTAATGGCAGGTTGTAGCCTTTGTCTTGGAAGCATTCTTTGCTGAAATGGATCTTGAAGAATCACCAGAAGAGACTGAAGACCAAGATAAGGTTGGTAGTTATTCTGGCCCTACCAAACTAACCCATAGAAGAGAAACATGAGTAGTAGTCCATCCAAAGAAGTTGCAGTGACCATTGTTCATTTTTTTATTTTTTATTTTTCTAGGAAATGGGAAGAGGAAGGCATCGATTAATTGGGTATGTGTCGTTGGCAAGATAATTAGTTAGAAGGTTAATTTTCTGAAAGCGGAATGAATTTAATTTTGATGTAATTGACTTGAAATTTGTTTCTCGTTGCCACAGAACGAAAACGCGGAGTCGGAGAGTTGACATTCTCCTCCATCATATGCTGAGTGCAGAACTGGATAAAGCAAACAGTCCCAGTCCATAGCCTCCACGGCACATGAAAATGAAACTTTTCATATTTTTCTAAAATTGATCACGCTTTTCAGCAAGCATATGAATATATACATACGTATATATTGTTTAAGCTTATATAGAAGTGCCGCAGAAATGTTAATATATTTCCTATTTTGTGCAATTTGTAGTGTGATGCATACAATTTTGTAGTTGAGGGGTTCCCCATATCATGAGGTAATTTGTGCTTAAGTTTGAAAGTAGCTGTAGCTAACCAACTCGCCTTTTTAGTGAACCATTCTACCTTTTTATGCTAGGCCAGATATTTACTGGTTATTCTACGCTTGTTTTTGCTCACCAATGATGGGAAAAGGAATAAAATATTAATATTTTTACAATTAATTGAAAATACCATCGAAAAAAATTATTCTCGATTTTAGACAACATGGTCTCGTCTCTTCAAGAGACGAGGCCATTAGTGATTAACCTCGTCTCTTGAAGAGACGAGGTCAGTGGATTATAAACTCCGTGCGCGTTTCTTCTTCCCCATTTCCCTTGCACTCGCCGGAACCCTAATCCCCAAATTGAGAGAATTGCGATTGTTGCGGCCGCCGACGTCAAATCCATCCGCAGTTGTTCCTCATTTGGCTAATTTAATTGCTTCGAAGTTGATTTGCAATTTCGTGGGTAGGAGGATCGAAAGGGGAGATTTTGTGTGCAAAACCACGACGAAAATTGAGGTTGGATTTTCGCGTATTTTCGTATTTTTTTTCAATCATTCATGCTGCATTGTTGAATGTCGATTGTATGTATTGTTAAATATTTTTGTAGCATGATTCCAACGTCGACTTTTTTTCCTCTTGTATGTTGTATAGATATGTATATATATAATATTTGCATTAAAAAAAATCATGTCCTAAGTAGTTGTTGGATAATTATTTTAGGAATTTGAGTGTGGGAAAAAAATTAAAAATAACTTCAATTGTCGTTAACGGGGTGTATTTAGTACTTTAGCATTGGTATGGCGCTTTAGTATGGCATGGAAATATGTGATGAAAAAAGCTAATATTTGTAAGAAAGCAGAATAGATTAGAAAATTAAATTTCAACTTTGAAAGTGAAGGTGCAGCTTTAGGAATTATGTTAAATATTACGAGGAATGCAATTCATAAATGTGATTTTGTGAATTTGATGCGTGGAAGCTAATTTTGATGAGATGGCAGGATTTGTGAGGAAATGAATAAGGCGAAGTTCATACTATACGCTCATGGTAATATTGTGCAAGGGGATGATGGTTTTGGTTATGATAAGCGGCCTATTGCTATGGTCAATATTAGTAGAAATTCAACATATGAGCAAATAGTGTAGATTATTTGCAATAAACTAAAGGTAAATAGGTGTACACATCGAGTGGAGCTATATCATAGGGTAGCTATTGAGATAGGATCTACGTTATGATATTTTTAGTGATCGATGATAATGCGGCACAAGAGATGTTGGTATACACAGAAGGCTCAGTGGCTGTTTATGTGCAGATATTGGAAACTGAATTGTCACAGGCACCTGCAGGGGAAATGGGCAATGATAGAAATATTGGGAATCAGGGGTTGGTAGACTCAAACTCTACTCCAGTTCAAATAATAGGCAGTGCACAAGTGGAAATAGGTCACTTTGAATTTTGTGGACCTACATCGGCAGGTAGTAATGATATGGATGCTGTGCAAGACTAATCGGTAAGTGAATCCAGTGACGACTATGATGATGATGAAAATGTTAATGTCGAAGTATTTCGACAACAATATGCCTTGCCCGAGGTACAACGAAGGGGAAATGACTGGGACAGTTTCGTTCTCCTACTGACGTTGATGCAGTAGAGAGCTCAGCGCCAGTTCCGTTTTTCAATGCTGAAATTGGTAGTGCTTACGCAGATATGATGATGAACAGGAAATGAGTGCTGAGAATTGGAGCTTCAGTAATGAATTCAAGGTCGAGATGCGTTTTGAGACCAAAGATCATTTCATACGGGCAGTTAAAATGTGGCACATAACGAACCAATATAATTTCAAGGTAGTGGATTCGGACCAAGAGCATAGGCAGTGAAATGTACTGATATCCATAACAGAGGTTGTAAGTGGAGACTCAGGAGGTGTTATAAGAAACATAGTGGGTGGTTTCACATCATAAATATGAAGGACCTCACACCTGCTTGGATGAAATCACTGGACATGATCTCTAGTTGGACTCCACCAGCTTGTCAGGGCCATAATATTGGAGATTCGCAATTTTCCAGATGTGAGGGCGAAGGATCTCTAAACGAATATATTAAAGCAGTTCAGGTATAATGTTCATATCAAGAGAATTTGTGAGGCAAAGAGAAAGGCCATTAAGTAGGTGTATGGAAGTTGGGATGCATCTTATGTGGAGCTCCCACATCTACTTAATGCAATTACTGAGGCAAATCCAGGAACAAAGGTTGAGTGGCAAACTCAAGATTCAAATACCGTCGGCCACGTATTCCTAGATAGGCTTTTTTGGGCATTTGGTCCTTACATTGAGGCGTTCCACTTCCACTACTGCAGGTATGTATTGTAATCATTGTTAAATTTTGCTTTAGTTGATTGATATTCACCGACTAAGTTATATACGTTAAATCATTGCAGACTTGTGATGACAATTGATGGTACCTTCCTGTATGGCAAGTACAAGCACAAATTGCTTATCGCGGTGGCAGTAGATGGGGCAAATCATATAGTCCCATTGGCGTATGCTCTTGTGGATGAGGAGAAGGCGGGAACATAGAGTTGGTTCCTTGCAAACGTGTTGGAACTCATCATCAAAGACCGATCCAACATTTGCTTGATATCCGACCGACATGCCGGTATCAGGAGTGCGGTCGAAGGTGAGAATGCGGTGTGGCCTAGGGGGTGGCCTTGGTGCTGGTGTATCAGACATGTTGCCAGCAACTTTAATTCGAAGGCCAAAAGCAAGGAATGTAAAGAAACAATAAAAAGAGCTGCATATCAAGCCCAGAGTCGAAAGTTCCACGGATATTTTAATGCATCATTCAAAGCAATCCTTGGACAGCACGATATTTTCACAAGTTGCCTCCATGCATGTGGACTTTATCTTACGATGAAGGTGTTAGATGTGACCAAGGCACAACAAACATGGCAGAGAGTTACAATTCAGTTATTAAAGATGTCAGGTGCTTACCTGTGGCAACATTGGTAAAGAAAACATTTTACAATTGTAACTCTATATTTAATAAGCAAAGGTGTGAGCAGTGATGCCATGAGTATAGGTAAGTTGCTACAGAATACGCTGCGAAAAGTTTGAGAGATGGAATAACATATTTAGTTCCCATAGAGTTACTTGTTTCGATTACCAAGAACGGATATACGAGGTTATAACTGCACCACGTCCAACA
Source organism: Combretum micranthum (assembly GCA_024138025.1). NCBI lineage: Eukaryota > Viridiplantae > Streptophyta > Magnoliopsida > Myrtales > Combretaceae > Combretum > Combretum micranthum. Next base: position 1,933,391 of record JAMXBD010000065.1, read on the forward strand.
ATGTATGGTCAGAAGGGGGACCATATACAAAAAGTGGAGTTAAGATCATGTAGATGTACGTGTAACAAGTGGCAAACATACAGAATTCCATGCTCACATGCGATGGCAGTGATGGGCACAATGCACATGGATTGTGTTGCCTACGTAGGACAGTGGTACAGGTGGGACCACCAACTAAGATTGTATGGTCGTTCCTTCATTCCTGCAGCCGATAAGGCAAATTGGACTCATTTGGGCTTAACAAAGTGGCACCCTAATCCAGGACTTATTAGAAAAAGGGGTCGGCCTAGGGAGAAACGATTCCAGAATGAGATGGACATTCGACAGGGCCCCCGGGGTTATTCATGAGATTGTTGTGGGCAGCAAGGCCACAACATAAGAAGTTGTCCAAATGTGGGATCGGCGGGTAAACTAGTTACGGGGCAATCGATTCGTAGTGGTAATTTTTTATTCTCATATGTTTTTATTACTACCCTAATGAGTCATAATTTAACGTATGTTTGTTTTGCTTGTTTTTAATCAACATATGTCGACTATAACAACATCTCTATATTTTTCCTTCTCAGATGGATCCAGGACCGATCGATAGCTCATTACTCACCTAATAGCCTGTACACAGGTCGATTCTAGCTAGGATGGACGGTTAGTTCATTATGTATTTCAGTTATTGCAGATTTGATGGTTAAGGTGATATTGGTCTTTAATAAAGGTGATAACTTTACTGTAGGAGCATGAGGTGTTGCATTGTCGGTGCAGAGAGGCGAGGCTTAGCGCGACTAGCTGGCGTACCTACAGAGGTTTGTAAGCGACTGGTGATTCTGTCTCAGGCAGGGTTCATAGGGGCCGCCAGATGCTTTTCATTCAGTGGATTGACATCTCCTTACCTTTGGTCGAGAGGTGGCGACCAGAGACGCATACATTCATAATGACCACGAGGAATGGTCTGTGACCTTACAGGTTGTTGCTGTCCTACGGCACCCGTAGATAGATTGGCAGTTAGTTATGAGCACGGCTAAGCTGGATTAGCCTGATTTATGCGAGTTGCTAGGACTCCGGCCCGAGCCCGACGTTGACATGGATGGTGGTCGCCTGAAGATGTTGTGGTTGGATAGCCACTTCACCGACCTACCTGATTTTGCCGATGATTTGATGATCAAATGCCACGCTAGGGTATACATTTTGCTGCTACTTGAGGGATTTATTGTCTCAGACAAGTCCTCTAATTACGTCCATTTTATGTACCTTCAGCTGCTCCGAGACTTTGAGACGGCTGGGCAGCACGCGTGTGGGGAGCAGCCTATTTGGCTTGGCTATACAGGCAACTATGCTTGGCTTCCCATGTCGACATGAGGGACATGGCAGGACCGTTAGTTGTCCTACAGATATGGACATGGGAGCACTTCTCCCATATTGCCCCAATTCGTCGATTGCACACATTAGTTACCGCGGGCCGCCCACTCATCAGCCATTGGGGTGCGACTTTTGACGTGACCCGAGTATCTACTCATCTACTGATTGAGTACCGTGCTTTTTCGATCGACAGACGGCGCATCAGGTATGATATCCGTTCCCTCCTATACCTCAATTGATTTCTAGTGTGTTGTACTCTTAAATTGCTATAATTCGATTGTTTATTTACATAATATTTCACTTTTCCTAATGCATCAGGTGGTGTGGGACTCCTATAGTTCGATCTTGCTCTCCCTGCCTCCATACTACCTAGCGGGTAGCGATGTTTGGCGTGCACGGGTCCCACTGGTTTGCTTATACCTAGTCGAGCACTACTACCCTGACAGAGTGCTTAGACAGTTTGGTGGCTTCTAGGGGATCCCAGCCCTCCCTGCTAACATGAGACCCCTCCATGAGATTGACATGAGAGGACGTTCCGAGTGGAACTGGTAGGTCGAGCACGCCAAGTGGATAGCTGAGTGGGATGCTCGGCGTGATTGTATAGTTGAGCTGCCAGATTTGCTGCTGGGATATCTGATGATTACTTCCAGTGGTATCATGCGATCACCCGACGCTGGATCGGTCGCACGGGAGCTATCATACGATACATGGTAAGATCACTGTCTCTATAAGCTTTATATGGACATGTACTGACTTGGCAGCTACTCACCGATATATTTTTTTGCTATTACTCGCAGGCTGATTTCATTTATAGCATCTAGACATGCCCCAGAGCTCACTCCATCCACTGCACGAGATGTCTGTCGTGTGGTGGAAGAGTTTATGCGGTTGAACTTTAATGATCCAGTGCCACCAGCTCCACCATCAGTAGCAGCACAGGGTGACCCACAGTCTCATACCGTACAGAGACGACAGCCTCCTAGAGAGAGGCGTGGGCGGGGACGGGAGCGGGTTGGGGACGATCTCGAGCACCAGGTATTCAGATCAGAGATGAGCTTGAGCCATTCGATCTACCTTCACTTGATGAGGGTGGTCCTTCCCAGCTCATTCAAGACGAGGCTGGCCAGTCATCGACATCTTACTATATGGGGGACACTCCCATGCCAGACCCATCATACACTGAGTTCCATACTCCCTTGGCTCCACAGAAGAGACGACCATCGCCATCACATGATATGGGGGAGGGCCTCACACGGGTCGAGCAAGACCCTGTCCTATTCCATCAGTACAGTGCTGCTACTGGAGATGAGGATGCTGCATTTACAGAGATTGTTCAATCTACACAGCATCCTCATCTGCGTACCTCATTACCTAGGACGTACGTGAGGCGGGGTAGAGGTTGAGAACGAGGGAGGGGGGACACACATCAGCAGCAGTAGTAGAGGATAGATTTTTTTTTTTTTTATTGTTGCATATAGCTTTGTTACTTTTTGGTATTATTCTTGTATGTAGATTGTACTCCTTTTCTCTTGTACATTTTAAAGAACAATCAATCAGCATTTCATTTCATATTATGTGTTACGAGTCTACAAATTCCCATATTTTGATTGTACTGTGCTGAGAAACAATCACAATACCGCTGTGATTGAATGATGCGGATTGGGATTGAGAACATGTGTTTAGGCGGAATAATATTATAGCTGTGTTGTATTTGGATTGGGGTTTGGGAATACTACAGTTTCTTTGTCCTCTAACCACGGTGGAGCATGGTTAATGGCTCGTATAGCTATTTATATCTCTTCGCGAGACGAGGTCATTATGGAATGAGACTTCGTCTTTCGAAGAGACGAAGCCATGTTGCCTAAAATCGAGAATAATTTTTTTCCGATGACATTTTCGTAATTAATTTAAAAAATATTAATATTTTATTCCTTTTCCCACCAATGATAGAAACAAAAATGCCTATCTATCATAGTACTTAATGACATCCCTTCTTATTGTCTATATATGCTCATCTTATGGCATTTTCCTTGGGAATAGGAAATTAACATTATTAATTTTTAAAAAAATTATAAAAATGCCAATGAAACAAAAGTAATTTAAATTTTAAGCAAGTTAAACTCGTCTCTTTGACAAAAGAAATCATAAATGATTGACCGCTTTTATTAAAGAAACAAGGTTAAACATTCATTTATTTTTAATAGTTGAACCAAAATACAAACAACACACTCCACGCTCATCCAGCCACCTACCACACCAACACCAAAAACAGAAACTCCAAAACCAAATCACCACCATCCCATCATCCAAGTGGTTGAGCTGTTGAGGGGACTAAACGATTTCCAGTCCACCTCCTTTAAGCTTTATAATTCATTTGACAGATATCAACTTGCTAGAAGCAAAGGGAAGACTGGAGAGAGTCGTCATTGTTTTGATGATGTTTTGGCCAAACCCATCAATTCAACAGACAAGAAAACTAATGAAAAAACGAAATTAATCACTTAATACCTCATCTTTTTAAGAAACGAGTTCGAATTACGTAAAATTAGGATACAATAACATTTTTTTAATTATTTTTAAAATTAATTATAGTGATTTCCTTTAACCATTTTCCTTGACCGTTGCATAAATGCCATCAAAAAAGAAATAAAATAAAATAAATTACATTAAAATAGACTAGATTAAACAAAAGACAAACCCAACATGCAAAAGTCAAGAAGTCTTCTTCCATTCAAAATGGCAATAGGAATCACTAACTGTACATTAGAAGTTGCCCTATCAAAAATTAAAGGCACATCTGACCATGCATCATGGCAGTGCTTCCAACAGACTTCTGTATTTTGTTTCAAATTTGGTGAAGGTTACGCAAAATAAGTCCATCGCTTTCGATAGACCATCCTTAAATTCCTGCCGGACTTCAACCTGGTTATCAACCTGTTTTTCTGGGTCAGCATCGTCTGCAACTTCTTGGGGCATGGATCCTATAGGTGCCTGCTTTGTATGCTTTACATGCAGCGAGAATAACTTCAATCCTATCGCGAAAATGTACAGCAACAAGCTCCTCAAAATGCTGCAAACAGACATTCACATGTTAATTTTAGCCGCAAATCAGCCCAAGTGCAGTCACCCGTATACCACGCTTAACATATTTTTGCAATAGTCATCATCTATATAATGAAAGCAATGACACATGCTTTATACTGGTATTTAAATTCCAGCTGAAACGATTAAGTATGATCATGCTATAAAGCACCAAAATCATGAAATATTGACATGTAATGGGGTTCTCCCACAGTGATGCCTACATCATTAGAATACATGTAACTAAATTTCCAGGACCTAAAGTACACTTCCTTTGGTGCTCCTGGGCACTAACCAGCTTCTCTGGAAAGTTGGTGCAGATCAGATATTAAAATGGAAAGAGAGTAAAATTATATCCAATTATTATACCATAATATGAGCAGACGATGTACCCGCGATATTTGTGTAAATAAAACAACCCAACATATATAAATTAAATAGATTTATTATTTTGACAGGTTGAAAGAAGACAACCTTAATTAGTCCTAGAAATTAAAAAATTAATTACAAATCATAATTACAATTGTATTTTCCACAGGTAACTTCTTCATGTTAGGTAACTATCATGCATAAATATGATATCAGATATTTAGATTGGTATATAAAGATACATGCTTAGGTTAAAATATACTAAACAATGAAAAAATATCTATTCAATCACTATTTAATTAAATTCAAATCCTATTTAATTTCACGATTTTAGGACACCAAAAATATTTTATTCAACCCCTATTTAATTCTATTGAAAACACTTTAATTTCATAATTTCAAAAATACCAAAAATATTTTACGCTTATATACTAAAAAAAAAAAAGACTATCTTTTTAACCCTTATTTAATTATATTCAAACCCTATTTAATTTTCATGATTTTAGGGATATAAAAATATTTTATGCCTATATGCTAAAAACATTATATTAAAAATATTTACACTAAAAATATTTATACTAAAGACACAAAGAGGGAGGTTTTGCTTTAATGGTATAGATAACCCACGCATAAGTTGATAACATGATGCTGAATGAAAAAGAAATTCAAGAAGGATTGCATAACATGTGCACATTGCAGTTGATAACATAAAGATACAGCTAATCATCGACAAAGGAAATGGCTTTAACAGTACCTTTGGTGGCTTGTTCAAAGTATAAACCATAGTCTTCAAGGATAAAATAAATACATCCTCATTGTATTTTGTGGATTGCTTCTCCCCTTCCAAACCTGTATATCTTGATTCATACCCAGGCTCATTGAAAAAGGGCTTTGCATTTAGAATCAGAGCCTGTATAGAGACCAAAACTTGTAGCATGGTTGACTTGTTAGAAATCCAGTTCTCAAACTTCTCATCACCAGGCCAGGTGCCCAACAAACTGAGGCAAACTTTACCACATTTGTACAAGTTTGGGTTCAATCGCAGCCCACCTGAATAATAGTGCACTTTCTGCCAGAAAAATACAGACTCCAGTTTCCACTTGCTTTAGAAATATGGAAAAGAAAATTAGAATATGTTAGGTGAAGTATGTCACATACCGGAGGCTCAGAGGGATAGTTGGTTGGGAAAATACAATCAAAGAAGAAAAGACCATCATGATAGGGTGTCTCTGAAGGACCTATAATTACAGCTCTTAATAGATCAATCCTTGCTTCATATGTCCTCACAAATATTGTGTCTGCATAAGGAATTTTAATCATAGACCACTCTAATATAATGAAAATCAAAAAAGAATATTCAACTGAATGATTGGCAAAAATCAAATTTTGTCCACCCTTTTCTTTGAGTATGTGTTTATCCTAAATCTCTCTGAAAGTACAATTTAGCCTAAGGAACACAAACCTGGTAAATTTTTCTCCAGTATTTTCCATTCATCTTGGATCCTCTTTGACCAATCTTTTGGAGGCTGTAGAAGATCGAAGGAAAACCAACAAGTCAAAAAATGAGCAATGCTAGGCAAGATAGAGTTGCACATGAGAATTTGAATCACCTTATGATCAACAAAGCCCTGGCTACAGAAGTAATGATCAGAAAAATCCTCTACAATATCAAAATTCTTGAAGTTGTAAGACATTTGCATTGATTTGCCTCCTCCATTCATGTTAACCTTTCTGTCAGGTAAAGCAGAGGTGCTTGCATTTTCTATAGTGCTTTTAGAATCTTTCAACCAAGGGAATGAAGCCTCCACCCCAGGAGGAAGATCAATGTCATCATATTTGTTCTCAATACTACCGACTTTCATATCATAGTCATCCAAAAGATCATCTCCATCATAGTCAGAGTTGTTATCAACATTATCACAATCATTATCATCTTCATCATCAATCAGATAGCAATCTCCAGTATCGTCAAGAAAATCCACCTCAGATACAGAACTATCCAGGTTATTTGAACTACTGGATGCAGAATTCAAGACCTTAAAAAGGCAGGCATCTATCCATTAGGTCATTACTAAGGAAATTAAATCTGCAATTTAATTTTGAAAAAAAAATAATACAAAATAAAGAAAAAAAATGTTGAAATGAAGACAAACGAAAATTTACAAGATGAAATTGACATAAAAATTTGACCACATCTCCTGGAGACTATTGCCACACCCCTCTTAATGTTAATGTGCATGCATTTTCTGTACTGACCATCAAAATGCAGAAGTGATTATGGGTCTGTTTGTTTCGTCTGTGTGCAGATGACACATAGACGTTTTCAAATAGACTGTTTATCGAGAAATAATTACAGATGAAAAACAGATAATTTTACTCATAAATAAATCAAACAAACCAGATACAGATCAGAAACAGATAAAATACAAATGTTGATAGATACAAATACAAATATAATACAGATGAAAAACATACCATCTAAATAGAACCTATATCATATCCAAGGGTGTGCTTAGGGAAAAATGTTTTCCGGACTTATTTCAACGTTTGTTATAGTTAAACCTTTAAATTGTCAAATATCATCAAAGTAACTTCATAGTTTGTCCTAGTGACTTTGAGTGGCAGCTAATGATGGGAGGCAAGGATCATCATTGATGCTTGGTGATGGTGGTAAACCATTGTTTTAAATGGCAATGTAAAAATGGGCTTATAAAAAAACAGCTCATTTTCCTCATAACTTGTATAATCTCCATGGTTGCTAACCACCACCACCAGATATATAGCCAATCACTGCCAACACCTTCTATTATCTCTTAGCGGTACAAGCTACTAATATTTGTAACCTCTTAAGACTAATGTGATAATTTTTTACAATTACTGAGCTTTGATCAAAACTGAAAATTTTAAAATAATATTTTCTGTGGAACATTTAATTTTAATGCCAAAGAGCAGAAAAGGGAGGGAGGGGGGGTGCGGGGGTGGGGGAAGAAAAGAAAGAAGATGATGGGTGGGTTTACACAGGAAACAATGAGACATACCAGCATCATTGCAGGAAAAAAATAAAAAATAGAGAAGAAGAAGAAAAAGATAAAAATTAGAGAAGATAACAATTGACAGCTATAATGGTTATGTATTCTATCTTGAAAGTTCATAATAGAAGGAAAAGGTATACATTTCTTCAAAGAGGATAACAATCTACATCCTTTCTTTTATTTAGTTTCACCAATCATCATTGGTAGCGTTTAGCATAGAAAGTGAGACAGCAAAGTACAGATGATAAACAAACCATTTCCTCTTTCAAAACATATCATTTTTACTATTTTTTTTTTTTTTCCTCTTTTGCATTTCTCATTAACTTCATTAATAGTAGACTCACCACCACATGCGGCTATGTTGCTTCTTACTATCATTTACTGCTGCAAGCCATTAGTTATGAAAAATCACCACAATAATAACCCCAAAGCATTTTCTGCGAAACCATTGCACCCTCAATTTCTGTTAAGCTACGGAATATACTAGACACCACTGTGTTTGGCAATGATAAAAACTGCACATGCATAAGCAAATCAACAGGAAAATTATGGGTGGGTACCTAAAATAAAAGTGGAAAAGAAGAGAAATGGGGAGAAACCGCTGGAATTCTAATGTCTATTGGTTTCTCCCCACTTTTGCAGAGAAAGCAAAGTAAACAGACGGAAGTGACCCAAAATTTCAGAGATATTCCTAAAAACAAAACAAAATATACAAAGTAATGATGTTTTAGTCTATCCGTAACAATCTGTCATCCGATTTCCTTCCATTTCTATCATAATGATCCAAACAAGAAATTAAATCTTTCTTTACATTACAAAGAGGGCACGAGTACCGGTCGCGCCCTCAAATCAAATTAAACATAAAAAAAAAAAAAAAAAACCTTATTTCCATACAAAACCCTTATGTGCGATCACACCCTAAGAATTAACAAAATAGGCTTCAATAAACCCTTCCCAACAAGTAATTTAACAAATGATCCCCTTCTCTCCATACTGTTTCTCTCTCTCCTCTCTCTCTCTCTCTCTCTCTCTCTCTCTCTCTAATTATTCCCAAGTTCTAAGAATTTAACACCTACAACAAACTCTTCACACCAGACAATTCACCAAAAGCCCTCCTTCACTCCAGACTCTCTCTCTCTCTCTCTTCTATATATACATACATACATACATACACACACGTGAAGATTAAAAGTAGAATCAGAAAGCAAAATCACAAACAAACAGATGAAAATTACACAAAAACTAAAAGAGAAGATCAATCTTATCAACTGAGTCAAGAAATCACAGATCGAGAACCAAGATCATACAATAATTGATAATGTCGAATTACGTAAAATACCTCACTCGACTTGAGTTTCTGTGTGATCGAGTGACTCAACGCCTGAGAACTCAGTCCACTACCCACATTAACATCCATCACGACGACGATCACCTAGAGACAGGGGGAGATATACAACTAGAGAGAGAAAGTGAGAGTGTTCTTGTACGATCGCAACTATACATGCAATGGATTAAATAAAACCCTAATTCACTGATGTATGTGCAGAGTGAGAGAGAGATGGAGGGGAGAGAGAGAGAGATTCGCGCTTTATAAGGCAAGTTTCTCTCTTTCACAGTGGACGCTTGGTAGAGTAGGGAAGAAGGCTGAGGAGTGTTACGGTGTTACGCGGGATCACAGAGATTGCCACGTGTTTCGATGTCATTGTGTATTCGTAGGTTTAGGATGCTACGGACCAATCAGGTGCCAGTGGGAGTTGGTTTTGTGATGTAATCTGACGTGTGAGATGATTCCGCTCGGCTGAGAATTTTAGATTTTTCAGATAAGAATTACCCTGAAATTTCCTGATCTTTGATTTTGACTTGATAATATATAATGTCATCTAGGAATTTCCGCGGAAACGATGCATTTGGTTAAATTTACCATTTCTAATCGAATCCCGTTTTTGGCAATACATCAAATCAAAGGGAAAAGGTAATTAATATTATTATTTTTAAAAAATATATAAAAGTATCATTACACAAAATTAATTCATAAAGCATGTTAATAGGGAAAAGGAAAAAATATTATTAAAATTAAAAAAAATTACGAAAATGCCACTGGGACGAATTTAATCCCAGAAATAGGCAACACGGCCTCGTCTCTTCAAGAGACGAGGTCATTAGTGCCTGACCTCGTCTCTTCAAGAGACGAGGTCATTAGTTAGTGACCTCGTCTCTTCAAGAGACGAGGTCTGCGCGAATAACTGCAGCCGCGCGCCTCTTTCCCCATTTCCCCCAAATTCGAAAAATTAAGAACCCTAATTCCCAATTCTCTCGATCGGCATTGGTAGATTCTCCACGGCTTCTTAGGTTTTTTTTGTGATTGGGCAATCTCAGAGCCCCCAGACGGTGTCTACATTGCAATTTGTGGGTTGGAGGAGCGATACGCGCATAAATCACCGAAATCCGCCGGCGAAATTTGAGGTATGATTTTCGTGATTTTTGATTTTTTTTGTTAATGAATGTTGCTACATTGTTCAATGGTGATAGTATGTGCTGTTAGAATCATTTAATTGTGCAATTAGTAAGTGAAAGGATTTAATCCGGTTGTTGTATGTTATATAGATAGATACATACGTATACATATATGAAATTATTGGGAAAAAAAATAATATTGTGATTAGTTGTTGGATAATTTATTTAGGAAGTGCAGTTGGGAAAATAATTTAAAATAACTTGTAATGTCGGCAACGGGTATTGTTGAGCGATTCCAATACGGTAGAAAATTTTCTAATTATATGGATACATATATATATATATATTTGTACATTGGGGGAAAAAAATTAATGTAGTTATTGGTTGTTGGAAAATTATTTTAGGAAATGTAGTTGGGAAAGAAATAAAAAAATAACTTGTAATGTCGTGAAGGGGGTGTATTCGGTACTGTAGTGTTGGTTTATCATGGAAATGTGCGGTGAAAAAAGATAATGTTTGTAGGAAATCAGAGTTTCTTAGGAAAAAAAAATAGAACTTTGGAAATGTTGCATTTGGAATTTGATTGAATATTATGAGGAATGAAACTCATAAGTGTGATTTTGCGAATTTGATGCATTGAAGCTAATTTTGATGAGATGGCAGGATTGTTGAGGAAATGGATAAGGCAAAGTTCATACTGTATGCTCATGGTAATATTGTACAAGAGGATGATGGTTTTTGTTATGATAAGCGGCCGGTTGCTATGGTCAGTATCAGTAGGAATTCAACATATGAGCAGATAGTGGAGATTATTTGCAATAGATTAAAGGTAAATAGGTGTACACATCGGGTGGAGCTATATCATAGGGTAGCTATTGGAGATAGGACGCTACGTTATGATATTATTCCAGTGACCGATGATGATGCGGCGCATGAGATGTTGGTGTACACAGAGGGATCAGTGGCTGTTTATGTGCAGATATTTGAAAATGAATTGTCACAGGTACCCGCAGGGGATAGGGGCATTGATAGAAATATTGGAAGCCAGGGGCTGGTAGACTCAAACTCAACCCCAGCTCAGACAATAGGCAGTGCACAACTGGAAATAGGTAACTTTGAATTTTGTGGCGGTACTTCGATAGGTGGTGATGATATGGAGGCTGTGCAAGACTCATCAGTAAGTGAATCCAGTGACGACTATGATGATGATGAAAACGATAATGTGGAAGTTTTTCCACAACAATATGCTTTGCCTGATGTGCAAAGAAGGGAAAATAGCTGGGACCGTTTCATTGCTCCTACTGATGTTGATGCAATAGGGAGCTCAGTGGCAGTTCCGTTTTTCAATGCTGAAGTTGGTAGTACTTATGCAGCATACGATGATGAGCAGGAAATGAGTGCTGGGAATTGGAGCTTCAGTGATGAATTTAAGGTTGGGATGCGGTTTGAAACCAAAGATCATCTCATCCGGGCTGTTAAAATGTGGCACGTAAAGAACCACTATAACTTCAAGGTGGTGGATTCGGATCCAAGGTCATGGGCTGTGAAATGTACCGATATCCACAACAGAGGTTGTAAGTGGAGACTGAGAGGCAGTTATAAGAAACACGGTGGCTGGTTTCATATCACTAAATTTGATGGGCCTCATACCTGCTTGGATGAAATCACTGGACAGGATCACTCTCAGTTGGACTCCACCAGCTTGTCTAGGGCCATAATATTGGAGATCCGCAATTCTCCAGATGTGAGGGCGAAGGATCTCCAAACGAATATATTAAAGGAGTTCGGATATAACGTTCACATAAAGAGAATTCGTGAGGCAAAGAGAAAGGCAATTGAGCAGGTGTACGGTAGTTGGGAGTCGTCTTACGTAGAGCTCCCGCATCTACTAAATGCAATTACTGAGGCAAATCCAGGAACGAAGGTCGATTGGCAAACTCAAGATTCAAATGCAGCGGCCACGTGTTCTTGGATAAGCTTTTTTGGGCATTCGGTCCTTGTATCGAGGCGTTCCAGTATTGCAGGTATGTATTGTAATAATGCTTTAGTTTTGTTACACCTGATTGATATTCACTGACTATGTTATATACTTTTAATCATTGCAGACCTGTGATCACAGTTGATGGTACCTTCCTGTATGGCAAGTACAAGCACAAATTGCTTATTGCAGTGGCAGTAGATGGTGCAAATCATATAGTCCCATTGGCCTACGGGCTAGTGGATGAGGAGAAGGCGGAAACCTGGGGTTGGTTCCTTGCAAAAGTGTTGGAACACGTCATCAAAGACCGATCCAACATTTGCTTGATATCGGACCGCCATGCGGGTATCAAGAGTGCGGTGGAAGGTGACAATGCGGTGTGGCCTACAGGGTGGCCTTGGCGCTGGTGTATCCGGCATGTTGCAAGCAATTTCAATTCGAAGGCCAAAAGCAAGGAATGTAAGGAAATAATAAAAAGAGCGGCCTATCAAGCGCAGAGTCGAAAATTTCATGGATACTTCAATGCAGCACTTCAAAGCAATCCTTGGACGGGACGATATTTTCGTGAGCTACCTCCATGCATGTGGACCTTATCTTACGATGAAGGTGTCAGATATGGCCTAGGTACAACAAACATGGCTGAGAGTTACAATTCGGTTATAAAAGATGCCCGGTGCTTACCAGTATCGGCATTGGTAAAAAACCTTCTACAATTGTAACTCTATATTTAATAAGCACAGGCGTGAAGCCAGCGATGCCATGAGTATAGGTAAGTTGCTCACAGACTATGCTGCACATAAGTTTGAGCGATGGAATAGCATTTCCAGCTCGCATAGAGTGACATGTTTCGACTATCAAGAACGCATATATGAGGTCATAACTGCACCACGTCCTACAATGTATGGTCAGAAGGGGGATCATATTCAAAAGGTAGAGTTAAGAGCATGTAGATGTACGTGTAACAAGTGGCAGACATACAGAATTCCATGCTCACATGCAATGGCGGTAATGGGTACAATGCACATGGATTGTCTTGCCTACGTCGGACAGTGGTACAGGTGGGACCACCAGCTAAAAGTGTATGGTCGCTCCTTCATTCCTGCAGCTGATAAGGCAAATTGGATTCGTTTGGACTTACCGAAGTGGCACCCTATACCGGGACTTATTAGGAAAAGGGGACGGCCTCGGGAGAAACGATTCCAGAATGAGATGGATATTCGAGAGGGCCCTCGTGGTTACGCATGCGATTGTTGTGGGCAGCAAGGCCACAACAGAAGGAGTTGTCCAAACGGGGGATCGATGGGTAGTGTACCAACGGGGGTCGGTCGTCGTAGTGGTAATTCTTTATTTCCATATGTTCTATACACTGTATTATTGAGTCATGACTGACGTTATGTTTGTTGTGCTTGTTTATAATCCATATTTGTTGTCAATAACAATATCTCCTCATCGTTTCTTCGCAGATGGATCCCGGACCGCTCGATAGTTCATTACTGACGCAGCAGCCTGTACATAGGTCCACTCTAGCGTGGGATGGGCAGGTCAGTTCATTTATCTATTTTATTGATTCCAGTTTTGTTTGATGCGGTGTTTGATTTTTGATAAATATGTTCACTTTGTTGTAGGAGCATGAGGTACTACATTGTAGGCGCAGAGAGGCCAGGCTCAGGCGACCTGCTGGTATACCTACAGACGTGGACGAGCGCATGGTGCCATTCCTGTCGCAGGCAGGGTTCATAGGGGCGGCTCAGATGCCCTTCATTCAGCTGGATTGGCATCTGATTACTGCATTGGTCGAGCGATGGCGCCCAGAGACGCACACGTTCCACATGACCACGGGAGAGTGGACTGTGACACTACAGGACGTTGCTATCCTGACGGGCCTCCCTGTGGATGGATTGGCCGTTACTGGCACGGCTCGCATGGATTGGCCAGATTTGTGCGAGGATCTATTAGGAGTTCGGCCAGTCCCCGGCGTCGACATGGATGGAGGTCGGCTGAAGATGTCGTGGTTAGATAGCCACTTCACCGACCTACCTGAGTTTGCTGATGACGTGATGATCCGACGTCATGCTAGGGCATACATTCTGTTGCTGCTTGGGGGATTTATTGTCGCAGACAAATCCTCCAACTACGTTCATCTTATGTACCTCCAGCTGCTCCGAGATTTCGAGCGAGCAGGGCAGCACGCATGGGGAGCAGCCTGTTTGGCTTGGCTGTACAGGCAGCTATGCCTGGCTTCCGACGTTGACACGGGGGACATGGCAGGACCACTAGTTGTCCTGCAGATATGGGCATGGGAGCACTTCCCCCACATTGCCCCGGTACGGCGACTGCTCACCTCTGTTACCGCAGGCCGCCCACTCATCAGTCATTGGGGTGCGACTTTCGACGTCACCCGTGTGTCGACCCACCTATTGATTGAGTACCGCGCCTCCTTTGATCGACAGATGCCACATCAGGTATGCGATAGATCAATTTTGATTTCCATTGCCTTCTACTCTTAAATTGCTATTGTACGGTCATTTTCTTATGCAGTACATCACTTTTGCTACTTCATCAGGTGGTGTGGGACCCATACAGCTCCATCCTGCCCGCCCTGCCACCGTACTGCCTGGTAGGCAACGACGTATGGCGTGCCCGGGTGCCATTGGTATGCTTCTACCTTGTCGAGCACTACTATCCGGACAGAGTGCTCAGACAGTTTGGTGGTTTCCAGGAGATACCAGCCCCCCCTGCTGATATGAGACCCCTCCATGAGATTGACATGAGGGGACGTTCCGAGTGGAACTGGCAGTCCGAGCACGCTAGATGGATTGCTGAGTGGGATGCTCGGCGTGATTGCATTGTACAGATGCCAGATTTGCCGGCTGGGACATCTGACGATTACTTCCAGTGGTATTATGCCATCACCCGACGCTGGATCGGTCGCACGGGAGCTATCATGCGATACATGGTACGGTCGCTGTCTCTGTAAGCTTTATATATACTTGTACTGACTTATAAGCTATTCACTGATATAAATATTTGCTATTACTCGCAGGCTGATTTCATTTCTAGCGTCCCTGACATGCCCCCAGAGCTCACTGCATCCACTGCACGAGATGTCTGTCGTGTAGTGGATGAGTTTATGGGGCTGAACTTCAATGATCCAGTGCCACCAGCTCCACCAGCAGCAGCAGGACAGGGTGACCCACAGCCTCATACCTTACAGAGACGACATCCATCTAGAGAGAGGGTGGGCGGGGACGGGGACGGGGTCGGGGCCGAGCTCGGGCTCCAGGTATACAGATCAGAGATGAGCCTGAGCCGTCCGACCTACCTCCATTCGATGACTCTGGTCCTTCCCAGGTCATTCATGACGGGGCTGGCCCATCTTCCACTTCTTACGATATGGGGGACACCCCCATGCCAGACCCGTCATCCAGTGACTTCCACACTCCCCTGGCTCCACAGAAGAGGCGACCATCGCCATCTCATGATATGGGGGAGGGCCTTACACAGGTCGAGCCAGACCCTGTCCCATTCCACCAGTTCAGTGCTGCTACGGGAGAGGAGCCCGCTCCAGTTACAGAGACTCGCCCATATTCCCCGCATCCTCATCATCAGCGTACCCCATTCCCGAGGACATACGTGAGGCGGGGTAGAGGCCGAGGAAGAGGGAGCAGGGCCACACATCAGCAGGAGGAGTAGTGGACGACAGATAGATTTTTCTTTTTATTTTCATTTTGTATGTAGCTTTTTCTTATTTCATTGTATTATTCTTGTATGTATAGATCGTACTCATTTTCTCCTATTCATTCTATTAGAACAATCACTGTACATTTCATTCTATTTCATTTCCTACTATGTATTATGACTCTACGAATACTCATATTTTCATTGCACTGTCTATGATTGGGATTGGGAATGTGAGTTTCGATTGGGCTTCGAAACACTGTAGTTTGTTAGTTTTTTTGGCCATGTTGGAGGACGGTTAATGGCTTTTATCGCTGTTTATTGTATTTGACAGGTTTTTAATGTAAAATTTTTTCTTTTTCATGAAAGAAAATAGGATGGTGGGGAATTTGGCTGGCCTCGTCTCTTGAAGAGATGAGGCCTGGCCTAACCTCGTCTCTTGAAGAGACGAGGTCAGGCACTAATGACCTCGTCTCTTGAAGAGACGAGGCCGTGTTGCCTATTTCTGGGATTAAATTCGTCCCAGTGGCATTTTCGTAATTTTTTTTTAATTTTAATAATATTTTTTTCCTTTTCCCCATGTTAATATGCTCTACTTAAAAAAAATAAAATAAAATAAAAAAACTAAATAGTAAGTAGATGGTTGATAGGATTGATTTTGTACTTATATTTTTAAGATATAAGTTTAGTATATTTATATTAACCTCGTAGATAAAATAAGCTATTCATGATTTTGTCTTCTTAAAAAATAAGTTTTATTTATTTATTTTTAGGTTTATTTTTGCCTAATAAAATTTGCATAATTATATTTTCCCTTATCCCTTAAATCGAATGCATATTTGCCTTTTTTTTTTTTTTCTGCCATCCAATGCATATTTGTCTTACATCTCAGTGATCTCACCTTCTACCTCAATTGTATCTATAGCCGTTTAATTTAGTTTTATAATGAATGATAGAATAAAATAGTTACTTATTTTATTATTAATTTAATCTTGTACTTGTTTGGTGAAATCTGAATAGAATTAAATCATAAAATATGATAGTTTTGTATTCAAAATAGACGACATTTTGTAGCTTTAAAGTTCACTGACATTTCGATATATACTGTTTATCTCTTATTTTATTTTATTTTATTCTTTTATTTCAGTCACCTTACCCAGCTTCCAATGTCTAATCTTTTTCCTTTATCTTCTCTGCACCTCACCTGCAAATAGAGGTTGGCATGATTAGGATCGATTTCGAACTTGAGCCAAAATCATCAGGTTCATAGTTTCACATTTTGTGGAATTAGAATCGAAATCGTCAAAGCCGGGTGATTCATGGTTCCACGGAATCATCGGTTTTGGCATTTCTGATTTCAAGTGAATAGTTAAACAGTCCTTTTTTTTAAATTAATCGAAAAATAAAAAAAACCTCTAAAATCAACAAAAGCAATTACAATTTATTTATATCCAAAATAAATATTTAAAATTTTTTCAAATAAAATATAATAGTTAGCAAATAATAAACACAATTACAGAACACATAATAGTTGATTAACATATAGGCAAATAATGACGAGTAAATTTTATTGTGCCAGATATTACATATTACCTCCACAACAACGTGAACACACTAGCTACTACAACAACAAATAACTAACTCTCAGATTGAATTCACTTATACTATATATGTTTTGTTGTTTTTTTCTTTTAATTTCTAGAGGAGCTGGGTCGGAACAACTGGTTTCGGATTTGGAATAGCGGTTCCCGACCCGGCAGAACCGCTGGTTCATTTTAGACGAACCGCTAGGATCCACCGGAACGGTAGTTTATAATCGTCCCTGGCGGGGCATTTCCCGAGTACGGAACCGCCGGGAACGGTTCGGGACGGTTCGCGGTTCAGAATCGCCCCGTGCCGATATCTACCTGCAAATGCATCATGGATTTATTTTCTTGTAACATCGATATTTTTTTCACAACTTCGATAATTATTAGTGTATCAATTAAAATAAGGTGCTTTTGAAATATGGTTCAAATTGAATTAAACCCAACAAATAATTTTTAAAGCAGTTTGGCTCATAATCCAAATTATTAAAAGCTATTCGATTCATTCCTAAATTATTTCAAATGTGGTTCAGTTTGGTTTATGATGTAGAGCAGGAAGCATGAAGAAAAATAAGATCTATTTCACCAAGTTAGATCTTCAAAATAGCAACAAAGTTAAATCCATAACCTTAAATATAATACCAAGGACACTCCTCTAAAAGAATTTTTAATTCAATAATATCAGAAGTCATATCTCTTTAACAAAAGCCCTAAAGGACTATTTATAATATTACGTGAGAAACCTAAAAGATAAAATCCTAAAAGGCAAATAATAAATACAAATAAATTGTGTAACTAAACATTAACGCTGGAAATAAAGCTAGTGGCTTAATGTTGGCGATTTCAAAACTCAAAAGTTGAAACCATCATTAATAAAGGTCGGCTTTAATTGAGATTCCGCTGCTGCATTATTCTCTCCTACCTACAAAGAACTTGACCTCAAGTTCTCTTCTCATCCATTCGTCTTTTCTTCTTCATTTTCTTCTTGGCTCATCCAATCTTTCATCCTTGCTTCACCCTTCCTCTCTTTGGATTGTCTTGATTTATCTCATTTATCTCGTCGTTTGATTATGATTCGCACCGCATCATTCTTCCACACTAGATTAAAACTCATCCTTGAGTTTTCTTTTGAATCTGTTCATGCACAATCTAGATGGATTGGAGTGATAACTGGACAGTCGTTTTCCATATTGATATGAAGCAATAAGACAAATGTACTCACTAATTCTGGCATTACCTCTGGGCTGAGATGTAAGTTTTTGGCAAATCACTGAGTCTCACATCTTTAATCTGATTCACTGGTGCAATGAATCTGCTTGAAGTTTCTTCAGCCTCTACCTCTTTAGTAATTATCAACACATGTTCGTCAATCAACAAAGGCTTCTCCACAACGACTTCCGCACCAACACAAGCTTTATAGGTTTCAACTTCTTCTCCACTGTCCTCATCATCATCAACCTGAGCACTCTGATCTTCGAGGGTTGAATTCCCCTCTTGTTCCACCAATTCCTCCTTAGACAGTTCTAGAATTAAGTTCACTAGTTCAAGCGTCTGTAGAATTTTCTGATGAAGGATTTACTTGTAGTTTAGGGGAAATAACTCCTGCTCCATAAGGTATTTCATCATAAACCAAGTCCTGATGGGCTCCTTGCCTTGAAGGCATCTTACTACGAAACATTTTTCCCTCCAATATCATGTATCATCCCGCAAACGACTCTTCACCAATTCTATCGTCATACCCTCATAAACCCTTATATGGCAAAAAAAACCTCTTAACTTCCTCAACCCAAACCTAAAACTCATCCATATTTCCAATACCATCAAACTTAGAAACAACATATTTAAATTGAGAAAAGATTTCATCTTTGCACTTGTAATAACTCCTGACGTATAGTCTTATGCTACTATAACCTCTTCTCCAGGCAAGATTTTCAAAAAACTCATTTTCATCGTCGATATCTTAAGTAATAGAACCGATCCTTTGATAGCCTTCCGATAGTCTCCAATAATCTTGCCTGTTACTATTGGTATTGGATCGATAGATCAGGACTTCACGGCGCTGTTCCTTTTGTTGGATTTTCTGACTCATGGTCTCCTTTACCACCCTTTTGTACCGATCGTTAGTAACGTAGGACTTCTGTACCCCGAACACCATCAGGAATACGACCACCTGCTATTTTACAGTCTATTGACATCTCCATAGAATTTAACCTGCTCTAATACCACTATGACGTCGTGCAAGAAACATGAAGAAAAACAAGATCTACTTCACCAAGTTAGATCTTCAAAATAGTAAAAAGGTTAAATCTATAACCTTAAGGGTAACAGAGAGGACACTTCTCTAAAAGGATTTTTAATTCAATAATATCAAAAGTCATATCTCCTTAACAAAAGCCCTAAAAGACTATTTATAATATTACATGAGAAACCTAAAATACAAAATCCTAAAAAGCAAATAATAAATACAAATAAATTGTGCAACTGACAATTAACGCTGAAAATAAAAGCTAGTGGCCTATGATTAATGTTGGCGGTTTTAAAACTCAAAAGTTGAAACCATAAGCAATAAAGGCTAGCTTTAATTGGGATTCCGCCACTGCATTATTCTCTCCCACCTGCAAAGAACTTGACCTCGAGTTCTCGTCGTCTTTTCTTCTTGGCTCATCCAAGCTTTCATCCTTTCTTTATCCTTTCTCTCTTGGATCGTCTTGATTTATCTCATTTATCTCGTCGTCTGATCGTGATTTGCAACGCATCAGTTTAGTCCTTTAATCAAACCGTACCACAAACACCCTAAGCAGGGCAATCAAATCATACCTCAAATCTTCCTGCTTTGATGTCCTAGAGGAATTTATACATGGCATCGAGAGATTGATACTTACTTATAGTAGTTATCTAATCATAGAGATAGTGAAAAATTGTGGTCCTTCACAAGCAGCGGTTGAAGACTACTAACCTACGTAACTAGATCATTGGGAGATTAGCCAACCAATTGTCTGAGGAGAGTCTTTAGACAAGGAGAAAGGAAACAATGTTAATTGAATTAGCTATGTTTCAACAATGTTGAGTAAGGATGTAACTGAACTACATCAGTTCATAAACTATTTGAGCTCAAATTGATGTTTACTCAAGTTTGATTCAAGAATTGTTGAGTCGAGATCAAACTTGAGCTACTCCAGTAGTTTATCAAGTTGAGTTTGAACTTCATATGTTTATCTTGATTAGCTTGCAAACCTAATTGAGCTCTATCAAGCTTGAGTCAAGTATAATTATTGATAAAATTCAAATAAAAATTTAGTATTAATATTATTTTAATAATAATTAAAAAGATATGTTTAAAATAAATCGAGCCTAAATAATCTTAATCAAATGGAGCTTGAGATTATATAGTATTATTTTAAGTCGATTTAAGCCTAAAATCTTATGCTCGATAAAATTCAAGCTGAGCTTGAGCTTTAAAATTTTGATTCAGATTCCAATTCAAGCTTAACATTATATCACCTCGACTCAATTAATTTGCAGCCCTAATGTTGAGTGAGCTATGGACAATCAAAAGTATAGTGGAGGCTTGGTAGGGGTATGTCTAGGTCATTTGTCATCTTAGCTAGATTAGACTAGGCTTAAGAAGCCTTTTGACTAAATTCGACCATCAATATGTATTGAGAAAAGAAATTTTCATTTTTTTGTTACAAAAGTAAATAAAAAAAAATTAAAAGCAACTTGAACTTTATAGTTTATAGGATTGTTTGTATTTAATTTTGTGAGAGAGTCATATATGTGTTTATACCTCACAATGATAAACTTATATAGTAAATATCGATGTAATACATACAAATAGAAGGTGTCAAGAAAAGTGAAAAAAAACTGAAAGTGAGAGTATCTACCATGATATAAAAGATATAAATAATAAGAGTGTAGCAATTGTTTATAGTTGCTATTTTCTAAACCTATGTCTTGCTAAAATTGCAGTTATAAGCTTTGATTTACATTGGCAAGGTAAACCACATGTTCTTCCTATGATTTATATTTATAACCTTATTTAAATGATTAATTTAACTAAGCCCTGAGTAGAGAAAAAACTCTAGAAAACAACATCAAGGTGATAGTGACTAAGCAAACTAGTGGTGCATCATTAATATCTTTGCATGTGAATTAGGTTGGTCACTTTTGTATGGTTTTGTAAAATACAATATACACTACTTTTATAAAATATAGTAAATTTTTAGGTTTTATTAACATTGATGTTGATATGATGCAATAGACATGTTAATGCCATGTTAGAATATTAACAACTTTTTTTTTCTTGTATAGACATGTACCGATTGATCAAAATAATAAAAAACTAAAATAAATTTGTAAAAAAATAATAAAAA
Organism: Combretum micranthum; assembly: GCA_024138025.1. NCBI lineage: Eukaryota > Viridiplantae > Streptophyta > Magnoliopsida > Myrtales > Combretaceae > Combretum > Combretum micranthum. Next base: position 1,955,292 of record JAMXBD010000065.1, read on the forward strand.
GAAAAATGATGTTTTTTTAATAGCATACAAACTATACGTGTTTATATAATGTAAAAGGTCATTTCGATAATTGGACTTAGAACCCAATTTAACGCTAAGAACTGGCCTTTTGGGCAAGTGGTAAGATCCAATAAGGGATGTTGTAGAAAGATTCGGCTTTGTAGACTTAGAAGTGTTGGGAATTTACAATCCACAAAACCGGATCTTGCAGCGGAATTAGATATATATATACGTTTTTAAAAACCTTAAATTCGCAGGGGATCCATGCGATTCAATTAAATTGAAACGAATAGGATTATACATTTTGAAGCTTTCAATCTTTTAGATCAAAAGGTTCTGCGATCGTGTAAGCTCCCTCTACGTTATCCACACTAATGAATTTTCCCAACAGGATTTTTGTGTGCTAGCACGTCGAAACAATTCCTAATGTGCTTAAAAATCTCTCATGAAAATCTGAATCTCTCACGAAAGTCTCTACTCTCACTCTTGTAGTTATAGATTTTCTCTGTAATTCTAATATAATAACACATGCCATATGAAACTAGAGGAGACTATTGTGTTCTATTTATAAGATGTTGTTTTATAATTATCTACCTTAATCTTATTAGGGTTTTCTCTATTAAAACAACATTTGTCTTATAAAATAAGATTTTTATTTAATATTTATTTATTATTCTTAATTAGATTAAGAATAATATATAATTAGATAATTTCGATATGGTTATTAAAATAACCATGATCCAATTGCTTCATTATTTGTGTGTGACCCTATAGGTTCACTTAATATTGGTAGTAACTTTTAAACATCTTTTAGGCCTACAAGACAAAATTGATCTCTAGTAAAACATTATGCCAACTTAAATTAAATGAAAATCGGTGATCCAACTCTATCTATTCACAATCGATTATTTAGTACTTTTGTTACATGGTATCTTATGATTAAACTTAAGGTGTGGATCAATATACGCTTATATTGTCTCATCACATATTTCTTAATTCTAAAGTTTGACTAACTTAAGTGAATGATATTAATAACTCTTTATCAATTCATTCGAGCTCGGCCATATATTTCTCAATCTTACTCATCAAGAGGCCCAAAAGATATCTCTCTCAAATTAATGAGAGGAACAAATTCCTTCACAATCACTCACATTCCTCCACATGACTTATTCCATATCCAAGTATAGTCTTGTAATTACCCGATTAAAATGATGAAGAGTTGAATTAAAAATGAAACTTGTTATGTAGGAATCTATGGTATCATCATGTCAAAGGACTAAGGCAATATTGTAATAAGAAATACTTACCATATTAATCCATATAGTATTCTTATAGTTGGTCATTATAAACAAAGTACTCTTACATGTATCTATGCGCTGAATCAATATCTTATATCCATGATCGGTAAAATATGATCATCATTCAACCAATATGTTAGTCTTAATTTATTATTATTCCATATAATGAATAACGAGGGATAATTTAGAATATTGTTATTTCTTGCCTTATTGTTTTACTATTAAAGTCACATACTTTAACAACATAAGGAATAACCAATTATTCAAGGAATAAATTTCACCAAAGTAAGAAGGTAGCCAATAATAACTTTGATAAAGGAAATGACTTACTTTATAAAAATAAATATTCAAATGATAGTGTCCACATGGCTTAGGGGACATCACTAGCAAGAGCAAGGATCATCGAACCAGTTTATTCTGCTCTCGACCTAATTCGGTTTTTTCGTGCATGAAAAGTAGACTCTAAAGATATCTTTGTGGACCAATTCAGACATTGTTCAGCTAACATAGGGCTTATATAGAATAAAATAAACCTATTTTCATCTCAATTATATAAGAAGAAGAGATGAATTTTGGCCATTAGATCCATAGAAGAGATCCAATGATTGCAAGCAATGCTTCATCTCAATTATCTATCCAAAAGTCATCTAATGGCTACCATCAGTCTTCAACATTTATAAGTAAGAGACTTCTCTTTTCATTTGAGGTCATTTTGCATATTACCAAGATTGAAAGTAACGTGGAAACTCTGCTGGAACATCTCTAGAAAAAAATCAAAACATTTACTTTGCGAAGAACAAGTGAAGAACGATCAAGTCTCTTGATTTGATCTTCTGTCACATTTGTGTACTTGAGAAACTGGGTTTGTCTGTTCCTTCTCCTACATCTTTCTCTACTATATCGGTACAATATCATTAATTCAGGACTCCTCTCAAGTTGATCGGTATGCTTATTGCACGTCATTAACCAAATACAACAACCCCGCCACATATATAATATAATATATAAAATAGAAGAAAACAGAAAAAGGGAAATAGCTGTGTCGGCTAACCAGTGGTAAAGGTGGCTAGCGACGAAAGGGTCAATGGCAGTGTTTGCATGATCTTAATTTTAGGTTTTGCTCTTGGCTTTTGTTGACCATTGATTACCTACAGGTAAGGGTAGCAGACAATGACTAGTTTTTTTTTTTAAATTAATTTATTGTGTGTGTACATATTATTTATTATTATAAAGCTGATATTTCTTCTTTTGACTCCACAACTTTAAATTACTAATTACTCGTTTATTTTTTTTATTAACTCATTAATTAACTTTATCTTTAATAAATTTGATAATTTTTAGTAATATTTATTGTCATTTTATCTACCGATATAGCTCTAGAGCTGCAAACAAATAGATTTGAGTTTTTTATCAAGTCTGAAATTTAGAATCGAACTTGACTCATTTACAAATTAAGTTCGAGATGAGCTGAGTTTTTTACCAAGCTTACCAATCTTTTATCGATCTTAAAATTTATGCTCCAACCTAACTCCTTTAGATAAATGTTTTTTTTATATTTTTTTCTAACCTAAAAGTAATATATAAGAGTCACTAAATATATACATATATAGAATTAGTTTTTGTTGTTTTAAGTATGTATTAATATATTATAAATATAAAACTAAAAAATTTGCTATAGAGTTTGTTCATGAGCCTGTCAATAAGCTTACTCACAAGCCTATTCATGAACTTAAACGAACTTATTCATAAACCGACTTGCGAGCTTGAATCGAAGCTCGAGATGACTTATTTAGATAAACAAGTTTTGCTTTAAGCTCGGGCTTGGTTCTTTTCCTAAACAGGGCTCGAGTCGAACCTAAAGGAGCTGAGCTTTAATAACTTGCTAGCAGTTAGGTTCATTTACAATCCTATATAAAACATTATAATCTTATATTATTTTAAATTACCAATTACTCCATTTTTGTTTTATTTACTCATTAATTAACTTTATCTTTATTAACTTTGATGCTTTTTAGGAATACTTACCTTACTTATCTAATTATATAAGAAATTACAACCTCCAATTATAAACGTTTCTCAACTGTATAGTATCCACTATAATAACTTCTATGTTATCATGATCCCTCCTTTTTCCCCCCTCTAGTTAGCTTCCAATTAATCCTCTCTCTATATATTTTTTTTCTTTTTAATTTAATTCCATTTATTTTTCCTATAATAATCAACATACCTTTTCAAAAGTTCAATTTATATATTTAATATATTTCTATATTATTAAATTTTTACACCCACCGTATTATTAAATTTATAATCACTTATTTGGTGTCTTTAGTCGTTATAAAAATAATATATAGTTTGGAAAAAAGTCACACTATATACTTGTATTAGAAAAGTATTTTGATAACATGATGAAATTCTATTGCAACAAGTATGGAGTGAATGTCAAAGTAAGATTAAGTGGATATAGAAGTTATAAGTTTAAAATTCCAATGTTAATTACATAGGTACATACAAATTGTTTAGACGGTTTTATAAAACTATATATTTATGAAATAATAAATCAAGTAATTTATTTTATTTAATAAATTAATTTTTTTATCACCCCAGATGCATGATCTGCTAATGTGATACTGCTATTTGTTAAAGAAAAGTTAACATTTTCCTTTTTCGTTATTTTAGCTAATTAGCATATGTATACAATTATAATATTTAGAAAAAAAAAATATTAATATGTTGATTGTGGCATTGTTGTGTTGATATTTGTGCCACGTTGGGATTGTGTTGTTGACAAAATTAAGAGTAGGTGTTGTATTTTGAAAAAAAGGGGTGATGATGAACACTTAAGTTAACAATGATGGTCAACATAATTCACTATATCTTTAATAATCCTCAATTAAATATAAGATATTAATAATATTGGAGCTGCGGGGTTCTAGTCTATGTCGTTACGTGGGTATTGCATAAGTTCTGTGCTGCATTCGACTCAGTTAAGCAATAAAATACTTGTGATAGGTGAAGAAACTTTAGAGTATTAATCCCTTTGTTTGTGGGCAGAGTATAAATCGTTATTCATTTGAACTCAGAGAGATTAAAAAGAAACAAAAAAGATGAGAAACATGTAATCTCAATCATATAAACACCCTTGTGACAATTGAAGAAACTTTGAAGTATTAATCTCATTATTTGTGCTTTGAGTAATACTTTTTTTTTTTTTTTGAATTTTATATTTGTTTTAAAGCTAGATTCACAGTCTTGTATTTTTTTTTTTTTTTTTTAAATGAAGATGTAAGACTGAATATTCAGATTTTTAGGCTCAAAGACGTCTATTATAGCACTTAATAGATAATACAAGACAAAGCTTACTTATTCAAGATTATCTAGATAATCATGCCATAAAGGGTCAAGGTAAGTAGCTATTTAAGGATTATATCAAGAGGTTTATTTAGCTGGTTTGTTTTATATTTGTATCTATGTTTGTATCGAAATAATATGTTTTAATTTATTTGATTTGCATCTATATTTGATTTATTTGATTTTTTTTTATGAGAACTATCATTTTTTTTTTTGTATCTATTTCTTGATAAACGATTTATTATAAAAAAAGTTTGAAAAAGTATCTGTATCTGCTGAAAATAACTAAATAAACATAATCCACTATGCATGCTATAAAGGCTTAAGGTAAGTAGCCTATTTTGTTTTAATAAAATGTGTAAGCATGTTTGAAAAAGTTTGCTTAAGAAAATTTGAAAGTGGATGATCGAATCTAATGATCATTATTGAAGCTCACCAAAACAAATCTTTTTATGTGGCTCCAATTGTACATCGGACTGCTCACAAAGTGAATCCAAACAAGTAATAGTTTGATAATGGGCTTGACCCAATTTCATAAAGAGACAAATTCAACCCTCTACCATGGCTTTATGGGAACACGACCGAACAATTCCTACCAATCCAAATCTAAGATTTCTCGTCCCACTCGCCACCAGGGATTCGTCATATTCTAATTTATAAGAGTCATATAGATTGGACTTTTGTCATCTCGTGATCAAATTAGTAATAAGACAGAGAGCATACTTCTTCACTGCCGGATCCCAATTACAAAACGAAAAGCTGCACCTTCAAACCTTGCAATTTACAAATCTGAGGTAAATGCATACCAACTTGATTTTTTAACAGAATCTCGGTTACCATATAAGAAAAGACATATTCCTGTTAAGATGTGCATGAATAATTATAGCAGAATGCCTAGACTTTTACACAGTAAAATAAAGTGCATAGAGCAATTCTATGGTACGAATGGAACCTGAAAGTGCCTTTAAGATTCCCAGAAAAGGTGGTCAAGGAACCGTTTTTAAGGGTATGTTAGCAAATGTAAGAATTGTCGCAACTAAAAAAAGCTATAACCATGATTGGGTTATTTCTCCTGAAGAACAGAAATTTTTCTCAACAAAAGATAGCCAAGCAGATTGGGAACAGCTTTAGAAAGAGGATCAGAGAGCAAGTAATTTTCACTAATGAAACCTATAGTAGTAAAAGAAATAGCTAATGTTGAGTGTTTAATTAAGAGGAAACTATTTTTTCTAATTGTGATGGTTAATCACTACGGAAAACATCAATATACAATGAGAAAAATAATTTTAATCTTTTAATGATGGATAATATTATTATTCTTATATTCTGTCGACATTTTTCCTGATAGCTAATCATCATCATTGCCTGCTATTTTTGACCCACTGTTACTTGATTATGAAAAACATTAATAACCGCAACCTCTTTTTTTTATATAATAATATTACATTTAGATAAAATTTTTCAATCATATTGAAGAAAAGTTCGGACAAAATTTTCCACAAGACAAAGACAGCCCATAGTTTTATAATGCAAGTATAGGTCCCATGGGGGGCTGGATCAATAAACAATCATTACAAATTTTAGTTCATTATATATACATTGAATTCGACATAACAAATATGAATAAAACCACGGTTATAGAGAGAAAATCCAAGATACGATAAGAAAATCCCATATAGAGTCCCAAATAAATATGATTATTTTATAACTTTATTTATGAACTATAACCAATTTCATATGCGTTTGGCATGAATACGACCTAGATACGAAATAAAGAAATTGGTAGCGCTACCAGTAAACCATCCAAGATACAGAGTATTTTCAATGTCACCAAAGAAGAACATCCAGCCAGAGAAATTTTTCTGCCGGGGATTTTCACTAATCCGTGAGAGAACCTTTTTTCTGGGATGGTCGCAATTAGAAACAGAAAACATTGGCTATCTCACCGCAGAATCCATTCATTCCTGCACTAATGAATCAGACACAGAAAACATTGGCTACTACACGCACATGTTCTAGTGTAAGATTGGAGGTTTCATTCCTGGCAAATTCACTCGCTGGAGGGTCATGATGATCTCTTGTCGCAAACTTTGACCTGGGTGTAATTTAGCTCATTTAATTTTAGCTGTACCACACCTTAATTATCTAATTTAAAAATTTAAATTTGTAAATATAGTGCAAACTTCATATTCACAGGAAGTAAATGACGATATTAGGATTTGATACAACCTCTTGGAGCTTAAACTTATAGATTTAGTATTACAAGCTTTAGATATGGCGCTCTATAAAACTGTGATTAATTAAATATCTCAAAACTTACAAAAGTCTTTCCCAACTTTGTCTATTTGCAATATCATCCAATGGTTTCCCTTATCATCTCCAAAAGGATAGAATTTTCTGTCTAAGATTGTTGTGTTGCATTTGTTCCCAGTAGAAGACTTCAAATTAGGCAGCTAAATTAAAAGATTAATTAGTAGCAGCTTCCACCTCTGTTGTCTTTTTAATCCATGATTGCTATTTATTAATAAGCGAAAATAATATTTTATTTGATTGTTCCTAGATGAAAGTTTGTAAGCATGCTAAAAGTTGATTAGATTGTGCCAAAATTCAGCCAATCGCTCTAGCTATATTTCAAGTAGTCACACTAAGGAATCCAGGAAACTATGGATGTCAACTTCATGAGGTTGAAACTTAAGTCCCTACGAGGAAACATCATAAACTTGTACATTTGAAAGAAACAGTAGACAACGGTCTTATAAATACCAAACAAGCAAACCTCGTTTTAGATTCAGATTGACAAAACCTGAACATAATTCACTCAATCATAAAGATGGCCAAGAAGAAATGTGTCTTTCATATCCTTAGTTCTCTTCTTTTATATACAATAGTAATACAAGCAGATGGTGCTTCTCCCAAGTTGACAAAACCCAACTGCCAAGAATCTTGCGGAAATATACAAATTCCCTTTCCTTTTGGAATTGGAAGTAGCTGTTTCCTGGATGACTGGTACAATATAGAGTGCGGGCAAAACAATTCCATCCCGTTCCTAAAGAAGATTGACTTGCGGGTGTTTAATATTTCGTTACCTAATTATTTTGAGAGTCAAAATGGAAGGATTAGCATCAATCTTCCAATAGCATTTTTAAGTCACAACTGCACCGATAAAGTGACAAATGCATCTCTAAGCCTGAAAGGAAGCCAATTCATCTTCTCACAAACAAGAAATGTATTCAGCGCTGTTGGTTTTGATGACACTGCTTTGTTGAATAGCACAGAGAATGCCATTGTTGGATGTAAGCTCAAATGTGAGGGAGGCAACTACAGTAGATATAGTTCATGTTCTGGCAGTTGTTGTCAAACCACAAAACCATTTGGCCTTCAGGCTTTTAATATAGATTTTAGTAGTTCTAAGACTACAACCGGGGTGGATGATCAGCAATGCAACTATGCATTCCTAGTAAATCAGACATGGTTTCAGGCCACAGCTACAGATTTGGATGCCTTTAAAATCAATGGATTTGTCCCCACGGTACTGGAATGGGGAATTTCAAATGTGGCTGACCTCGCAAGGTGGTTGTACGGTCAGAGCAGATTCGGTAGGGACGTTTCCTACAAATGCATAAATGAGAGCTTAAGTTCATCGGCGAGCATCAAGATGCCATTTTTGCAGTGTTGTTGTTTCATTGGTTATACAGGCAACCCCTACCTCATAATTGATGGATGTCAAGGTAAAATCTCCTAGCTTTCTATCAAATTCTTCTATTTTCAAATGTTAAACCATCGGCATGAAACTATGATGCAGAACAGCTTGCAGGCCGACTACTAGATAAATTAAACAAATCAAAAGGCCTCAAGAAAAAATAAGCACACAGACCTTTAAACCTTTAACATATAATTTTGTTTTCTTATTATTATAAGCTTATGCGAAACTCGTTCAAAAAACTATATTTTATTGGAGTTTATCTCGTAATCATAAATTTCAGGCCCAAAAACCATCACCTAGGGCCTAAAAACAGGCTTTCATTATTTTTTTGAATTTCATTTTTTTTTTGTGCTTTATGGTTTTCTAAAAACGATATAATTTATCGTTTTTATATTTCAGAATCATTATGTCTTAAAAAAAAAAAATATTATCCAGTTGATTGGAACTTATCAAAATTAGTGTATATTATTTTTTTAAGACCAATCGTTGATTATATCTGTTGTTGCTTATACTACTCGCTACATTATGCTCTAACCTACCATCAAATAAGAAACAATCCGTTAAAATCATCAGGTGCAAAAGCAGATAACCTCTGATCATTTCTTATACTAATATATACATTGAAAATTATACTAGCTTTTCTGATAACTTCTTCCGTGTATCATGAGAAACATATTTATTATTTTATCCCTCATATTTCCTCTCCATAACAGGGAAAGTGAAAAAGAACATTGTGTATATGATGGACATTTGACTACTTTATGCATCATTTAAATGCAGAGAATCACGAATGTGAAGATCCAAGCAACCCCTGTCCCGGGATGTGTGTGAATAAGCCAGGGTACTTCGATTGTGTGGATGGAAGAATCGATGGAAGAAGAAAATTAAAATTCACCATGATAGGTTGGCGACTCTACACCAATCATATAAAGAAAGTAACTAGAAGCTTACTATCCCCTGAAATGTCTAATTATTGAATGACTAATTTATATAGATTAGAGAAGAGATTATTGTAAATAGATTTTGTTTAATATTGGTTATTCAGGTATTAGTAGTGGTATTGGGGCACTTCTCTTACTTCTTGGCATATAGTGGGTGTACAAGATCATCAAAAGAAGCAAAGTCAGGAAACTCAAAGAGGAACATTTTAAACGGAATGGAGGTCTCTTGTTGCAGCAACAGCTATCCTCCCATGAAGGAAGCATTGAAAAAAAACAAATTATTCAATCAAAAGCAGTTGGAAAAAGCTACTGACAATTATAACGAGAGCAGAGTTCTAGGAAAAGGTGGCCAAGGGACTGTATTTAAGGGAATGTTAGCTGATGGAAGAATAGTTGCCCTCAAGAAAGCTTCAGTTATAGGTGAGTGGAAAGTTGAATGAATTATAAATGAAGTTATAATATTATCACAAATTAATCACTGTTGTCTAGAGATAGAAATTCCTCTTCTCGTATATGAGTTCATCCCGAATGGAACTCTCTATGATTACCTTCACGATTCAAACAAGGAGATCCAAGTTTCATGTGATATGCGTTTGCAGCTTGCAACTGAAATTGCAAGTGCACTTTCCTACTTACATTCAGCAGCATCGGTCCTCATATATCATCGAGATATCGAATCTACCAACATACTTTTGGATGAAAAGTACATTGCAAAAGTAGCAGAATTTGGGACATCTAAATCAGTTTCTCTGAATCAAACTCATGTGACCACGTTGATACAAGGAACCTTTAGATACTTAGATCAGAATGCTTCCAATCAAGCCAATTCACAGACAAGAGTGATGTATATAGTTTTGGGTTGATACTTGTTGAGCTTTTGACAGGACAAAAGCCTATCTCTTCACAAAGGACGGAGGAAGGTAGAAGCCTAGCAACATATTTTATCCAATCTGTTGAAGACAGCTATCTATTTGATATTCTTGATCCAAAAATTGGGCAAGAAGGCAAGAAAGAAGAGACTATAAAGGTTGCTAATCTTGCAAAAAGGTGCTTGCATTTGAATGGAAGGAATCGACCTACAATGAAAGAAGTAGCAATGGAGTTAGAAGAGACAAAAAGGCTTGGACACTCATCTCATATACAACAGAACACAGAAGGTGAGGCAATTCAAAATCATAATAATGCCTCTATTTGGGGAGTTAAACAAAATGTTGATGCAGTTACCATGTCAGATGTTGAGCCGCTCTTGTCTAGTGGAACATGGTGACGAGGCACATCCTTTAAATTCCATTATGAAATTGTGAGGGTAACATATTGCTATATGTGCAACCATCTCTTATGTGGTAGAAATTGGTGACTATTTTCCTCGCTGTTGAGCAATTAGTTTAATTTCATCTTCATAATTGATACAAGTGAAATGTCTGTTCTTCTTTTGCTTTGATGCGTCTAATTTCCTTTTGTTTGACCAATACTGAATATTTTTTACATTTGTAAGTTTTGAATAAGTAGATCTATTAAGGTATATGTATATATAAATAGTGTTACATGATACGGGTTGGAAAGGCAATTTAGTTCAGGATTTTCTAAATCTAACAAAAATTTTCTATTTGACCCAAAAAAAAAAAAAAAAAAAAAACTAAAGCTATACCAAAACAAATTACAACTTTTACAAACTAAACTAAATTAAAGTATTTGGTTTTGGTTTAGTTTGAGTTTGGATTTGAACCGGATACAAGTGAATTTACAAAAAAATTCTCTTACAATATGAAATACTTCAAAAAATAAAGTAGAAGCAAGAGTAGGCTAGTCAAAAGTCCTAACAAAAATCGCCCTTTTATTTTATTTTTTTCAAAATCAACATCACAACTATTTAATGTAAATTATAGAGTTTGTAAATTTGGTACAAGGTTTATATTTGTCATGCACTTCTAACTTCGAGGTTACTTCTTTGACTAACCTATTAAGTGAACAACTTTATTAGATTGGAGTTTAATGACTATTTATGGATTTTGATACAATGTTAAAATTTGAAGTTTGAACTTATATATATGGTATCAACCTTATAATTATCAATTGACACTCTTGTTCTCTGTTTTCACATAACTAGAAACTTGAGAATTTTTCTCTACTACTTCAAATGTTCTACAGCTAGCCTTTCATTGTTATTTTTAAATTCATGTTTATACTATTTGAAACTCTAATTCCCAATTGTAATTCAATAAATAAGATCTTGAATAATATGATTTTCACAAATATAAGAATACGAAAAGAACATATCTTGATCCCTGATATAGAAATTGATTAGGATCATGAAGAAAACAAGTTTCTCTCTCTTAACCCTGCTTTTTGTTACAGAGATTTGACAGAGACTGTTTTTATAACCCTAATTGGTAGAGAGGGGACCTATTTACACATAAATATGTTTTGATCTAGTATGTCCATCAAGTACCCAAATAGATGGTTGAGACTTATCCTGCTATTAAATAATTTTATAAGCCAAGCAGGAATTAATAGTTATTATATTATTAACAACTTAAACTGAAACATGACCACATAATTGGGCCATACTCTAACATTCTCCCATTTGGCCCGATACTTCAAAACTTTACTTTAATAATGTAAATATTAAGTGCGCATAAACAAATCTCCCAACATCATCATAGGTTACCTCAATACAACAAATCACTTCATGTGAGTTATGGCGGCACACATTAACGTCGCATACTCCCTTCCATATACTACTACACTAGCAATTTAGGTATCATAAGTGATATATAAATATCATATAAGTCCACATTAATGTCTTTGTTAGAGATAGATCCTGTTAAGTCAACATAATTCCTTCATGTTCATATACAATAACAGACAGTCAAACATGATGCATTAATATGTCAGAAACACAAATAAAATGAGCTTAGAGTGTCAATCACATAATGAACATAAAACATCATCATAACATCAATAATGGTTTTCAGTAATGCCCATCATTTCAACATGTTCACTAAATATCTTAGGTGGCAACCTTTTTGTCAATGGATCAATGATCATAAGATTTGTGCTAATGTGTTCAATTGACACTCTCTATTTTTGAACTTCTTCTTTAAGAACATGGTATTTCAATTCCATATGTTTAGCATCTTTTGAATACTTGTCGTTTTTAGAGAAGAACATAACTGCAGAGTTATCATAATAATTTTTCAATGGCTTAGCAATGCTGTAGACAATTCTAAGTCTCGAAACAAAGTTCCACAACCATAATCATGAATAGTGGCCTCAAAACATGCCATAAACTCAACTTCTATAGTTGAGGCAATGATGATAGACTACTACGCGCTCTTCCATGAGACCGCTCCTCTAGTTAAAAGGAACGCAGTCAAATGTGCCTTTCCGTGTATCAACACATCCAGCATAATTTGAATCCGAATATCTTATCACCTCAAGATGATTAGCTTTCTTATAGGTGAGCATGTGATCTCTTGTTCCCTGTAAGTACCTCAACACCGTCTTTGCAGCTTTCTAATGATCCAATCTCGGATTACTTTGATATTTGCTCAGCAGCTGAACTACAAAACTAACGTCTAGTCTAGTACAAGTCTGAGCATACATCAAGCTACCAACAATAGAAGCATACGAAATTCATTCCATTTTCTTGTGCTCCATTTCATTCTTTTGGAATTGAATAAGGCTCAATTTATGTCCATTATGAATTGGGACAGCACTTGAAGATCACCTTTCCATCTTAAATCTTTTTTGAACTTTGTTAATATATGCTTTCTGAGACAATCCTAACAATCCTTGTGATATGTCACGAAATATTTCAATTCGTATCACGTAGGATGCCTCACCCATATTTTTCATTTCAAAGTTTTTAGAAAGATATTTCTTGGTCTCATGTAATAGGCCAAGATCATTAGTAACAAGTAAAATGTCATCAAAATATAGGATTAGAATTATAAACTTTCTTCCATTGACCTTTAGATATATACATCGATCAACAATGTTTTTCTTAAATCCAAAGGAAATGATGGTATCATTGAACTTGAGATACCTTGTTTTTTTCTTTTTTTTGGACAACTTGAGATACCTTGTTAGGAATCTTATTTAAGCTCGTATATTGATTTCTTAAGTTTACACATCATGTGCTCTTTTCCTTGAACAACAAAACCTTCAAGTTGGTCTATGTAAACTTCTTCATTTAAATTACCATTTAGAAAAGTAGTTTTCACACCCATTTGATGATGTTTTAAGTCATAATGAGCCACCAATGCCATGATAGTCCAAAATAAGTCCTTTTTAGATACTGGAGAAAATGTCTCTTTGTAGTCAATATCGTCTTTTTGAGTAAAATCATTGGCAACAAGTCTAGCTTTATGTCATTCGATATTGCCATTAGAGTCATGCTTTATCTTGAAAACCCATTTAAACCCAACTCTCTTACATCCTTCAGGCAATTTAACGAGATCCCAGACTTCATTGTAGTCCATTGCTTTCAACTCTTCTTTTATGATGTTTAACCACTTGTTAGAATTATTACTTTTCATGGCTTATGAAAACCAAACTTGATCATCATCAATTCCTAATTCAAATTACAACTTTTGTAGATAAACTACGAAATCATTAGAGATAGCATGAAATAGCTTCACTTTTATGCATAACTTAATTTGATATATATATTTTTAACTTAATTAAATCATGAATTTTGTTAAATATTTAGCTGAATAGAATTTAATGAGTTTGTGTAATTTAGTATTAGTAGTGTATTCTATGATTTGTGTATGAAGGTGTTGTGTATGATTGATATTGATAAAATTACTTTTATTATATAAATATGGTTGATAAGTTATATGCGTTAATAAATAAATATAGTGTATTAGTGTGTTTGATATTAGTGTTTATTATTATTTAAAAAATGGAAATAGAACGCGGCATGTGCCTTCGTCCGCTACCTTTCGCTGGTCGCCATTGACAAACTATGCGAGCCTAAATGAGCTCATTTTGAGGTCCCTTTTTTCACCCGAGGAGATCAAGTGTTAACCCTAGGACACATACTGATCTTAAATCTGAACTTCAATGATCCTTAAAAGCAAAATTATTTTGAAAATTTGTAACCCTCGGACCCTTCAAGTTCTGTAACGACCATTAATGGCTGTGTTTATCCCCTCCACCTTCCTCCTCTCTTCTTTTTAACTCGATCTTTCTCTCTCGATTGAGTATCTCTTGGACCATCTCCTCTCCCCAACCCACCAGATCTTTTTTTCATCTCCCTAGAGGAACCAATCTGATCGAACCCAAACCTCCTCTCTCTCTAGCCCTTTATCTCCAAGCTCCCCTTTCGGACTAGCAAAAATCATCGCAGGCCGCTACCATAAACTCTCTACAACAATCACATTAAACCTAGAAACGAGCACCACCCATTATCCATAACAAATCCCACACACAACTTTGAATCCCACCCACCCACCCACCCACAAACTCTAGAAACCAATACTGCGAAAACTGCTGCAATTGCGGCAATCAACCACCATCACCAAAAATCACGCACTACCTATAACCAAACCTAACCTCCATTTCCACCACCACTCAAGAGACTAAGGTTACCACTTCCCATGTGTCAAGATCGACTGCCTTACATCGCCTCACTCAATCACCGATGACCCAAAACTCCAACCCATCACCTGGAGAGAGAGAGAGAGAGAGAGAGAGCACTAATTTCTTCTTATCTTTTGCAGTTTTGAAGATTTGAACCCATTGCACGTGCTACCCACTTTGAACCCGACCAAGTCCAGCGTTCGAACTAGATTTGTGCAGTAAGCCCAATAAGCATGTCAAACACAACCTTTTATATTTTTTAGTTTGACTCGATTTGTCTTTGTCCTATTTTAGCTTGATGGTTTGGTTTGCTTTGTCTTGCTTGTAAATGTAATCTAGCAAAAAAATAGTAGAAAACAAAAAAATAACGAAAAAAAATAGAAAATAGCAGAAAATGAAAATAGAAAGAAGGAGAAAAAAAAGAAGAAAAAGAAAAAAAAAATATATATATATATACATGTGTGTGCGTGTGTGGTGATATGCATGCTATAGTTCATGATGATATTAATATGTGATAACATGATATTTAGAAAAATAAAAATGAATTAGAAAATAGATAAAATCTTAAGATATAAATTTTGATATAGGTCTATCTATTAGAATATGATGTCATAGTGAATATCATTATAATTATATTTGGATATGTAAATACTCGTATTAAATAAATTAAGATTAGATCACAAAAAAAATTAAAATTTTTATATAGGTATTGTAGGATTGTTGGCCTTGTCGGATTACTTTTTGATAAGTATGTGCCAAATCTTAATATGCTCTTTGATAGTGGTCTAAAATATGTTAAATCACACATAGTTTTGAGTTATCCTGTAAATATCGATTCTCTTCTTATAAAAGAAACTTAAAAATAAGAAAATTTATGAAAATTAACAAAATGGTTTTTACTTCCTTTTCCCATATGTGAGATATATATATATATATATAATAAAAAAATGTTTTTTACTAGATTATATATATAATATCACTTTGTTATTTTGTAAAATATCAAAAACAAAATAAATGAGGTTTTCCAAAAATCAGTATAATTTTAGGAATTTTTTCAAAAAATAAAAATTAGATGCTTTACGCTTTTTTCAGGATCAAAACCAAACTAATAAATAACTTAAACTTGACAGATTTTCACAATTAAAAGAACAAGCAAATTAAAAATTTTATAAAAATGAAAACGAACTATAGGGACCTGATTTTAGCTGGCAAATACATAGGTACCTAAGAGGAAGTCACAACAATAAAAAAATTCTTAGGTATTTTCCAAAAAGCAAAAAAAAAAAAAAATTGTAAATACAAATCTCTTTCAAAAAAGACTAAAAATTTGAAAAAAAATTGAAAAATCTAAAATTAACCTCCTTTTTGGCCCATATATTTAAAATTTCTAAAGCCCATCCAAAGCTTAGACAACCATTTAGGTTTTAAAATAGTAGCCCCGGATTCATCAATTTATGGTTTTTTACGCGAACCAGTGGTTGAACTGGAAACCAAACTACCCATTTGGTTTCTAGTTCACTCCTTTTACGGCTTTAGCTTATAACAACTCCCAATCAAAAGACTTTTCAAAAACCGAGATTTTTTTACAAAAACCCTACTGGTTTCTTATTAAATGTTTCATATTAAATGGGCCGAGTTTGATATGGATCGGGACCTTTAGGAGAGTAGTAGCAAAATTCAGGCTCGACAATTACCTTAGTTAAATGTATGAACTTGAAATCAAAACAAGAGAAGCACAATGAAAATAAACTTAAATGAAAGAATCGACCGTATAGGTATAAGTGGGATAAGAATAAGTTTAATCAAAGAACTTAGGTTTCAGCTATTGAACAAGGAGATTGACTTCGAAAATAGAAGCAATACATGAGATTATGATGTTTGAGAACCTCTCGGATCACCTACGATTGTTAAAGGAAAAGTTTGTAAATTTCATGATTTAAGTAAAGAATAAGAGAGCACACTAAATAAGCTTTCCAACGCCTATTCATTTGCGAAAATCCAAGTTAAAATGAGTAAGATAAGTCAAAATAAAAATTACACCACTAAATTGGAGATTTGGATCTTTGCAGGTGCTTTTTCTTAAGAAAACTTGTTCAAAGAAGCAATTTAAAATGAGTTTTGGAAAGTAGACTTCACAAACTTTAAAATGCTTGCTCATACATTAAGATTAAATTAAAAACTCAAAAATGACAATAAAAACAGTAAAACCGGGAATTAAGGCAATTAAACACAAATAGACCCTATGAAGTGGTTTTATACATAAGTAATGAATGTCTCTTATTCATTTCTTAGGATCATTAGAGTCATCTTTGGATTTCCTTATAGACTTTTATGATAGTTAAGTAAAGATGGACAGGTGAGTAACTCTGATCTATCACATTGGTCGTGCTTGTAATATAGTAGCACATAAAGTGGTATTATATTGAATATGCTATGTATGCGGGATCGAGGTATCGTGTTCTTCGTGGTGATTGCTTGTCTTACAAACTATGTTATTGAAAGTGACAATTATTTGGTGTGAAAGCTAGATGTATGAAGTATAATGCTGATTGTTTGTAAATTGCTTGATCATGTGATAATCTAACATAATACTATTGACCATTTAAGAAAGTTGGCCATGTATCACATATATTGCATCTATTGCATTAAGCATCGTAACATCACTAAATATTAGTGTTTCGGTTCTTTAGTATTTCTTTGTTTTTCTAGATGAAATGTTCATAGTTTTATACAAGAATACCTCTGCTCTATTTGGTTCCACAAGAACCATGTAGGAACCTGAAGGAGCATTGCCTATGGTGTCGACATGAAATGGCTAATACTTAGTGGAGTTTTTATGTTCTAAGGATAAGTCAAGTACTTAAGATATGTAAGCACCTAATGATAAGAAATGATTCATTCATGGTTAATTCCTTACTTCTTATTCTCTTCTTGGCTTGGTTGACCATTGAGACTTGGTTCATAAAACCCTAGTGACAAGGTGTAAATCTTCACCTTGTTTGGATTCTGGTTATCCAATCTTATATCTCTTCATATGTCTTATCGATGCATTGCATATGGTTGTTAATTCACTTGCTTGAAATTGTTGGTATGTGATATAATCTAGTTATTTAATTGAGTTGTGGAATCGGTCACACTCTTACATAATTTTCAGGTTACGACTCAGGTCATGGCTTGTTCCTATAAGGAGCTTTATTTTAGTAGGAACTCAAGGCTAAGGAGTTGGAGCAAGAAGGATATAGTCTAGTTATACTTAATATGTTTAGCTATAGTTCCTTTTGCTCAAGTTTTCAAGTCTGTGACATGTAAAGATAGACAATTAGTGCATTGCTATTTATTTGTTGTTTTGTGGCTTACATATATTCATTGCTTCTCATCAATGTAACAAAAGATCCTGTTTTATGGGTCACTTTCCTTAGAGTGACTAGTTGTATCATGCATGAATGATTCTTCTTAATGATCCTTATAACCTTGTGGCATTAGAAGGACATTAGTTTGTATCATAAGTGCTATGATGCGACTAAGGTACTCTTTAGGGCGTGAAAATCTCACTTTGTCTTGCTTCTCATTGAGATTTGGTGTGTGTTCCGAATTGCCAAGGACTTTTCTCTTTCTTTAGTGATTTCTCTCTAGCTAGGTCAGATACTGGTTCAACTTCTATTACTGCTTCGTGTATCGACTATTCTTTGTCCTTTTTTGGTTATGTGTTTATTTACTTTTGTACTTGTTCCACGACTCCTTTTAAATTTGGTAATAATAACACTTATAGGGACCATCCTGATGATGCTCCATCAAAAAGTCACGTTCCTTGAAAGATAACTCCTTCATGTTGCTGGATCACAACATTTCCTCCCTTTCCTTATATGATCATTACCTACAAAGATGCACCTCATTGCTTTCTTATCAAATTTTCTTGGCAAATGATCGGGAACAAAAGCATAACATATGAAGCCAAAAACTCGAAAATGACTTATAGTGGGTTTTATGTTACAAAGCTTCTCAGAGGGCGAGATGAATCCAAGTGGTGCTAGTGGTAGTTGATTGAATATGTGCAACAATCTTCATACACTATACCCAAAAATGGGGGGAAAATTTTTTTGCATGTAACATACTTCTACATATTTTAGCAAGATGATTGTTTTTCCTTTCGACTACTTCATTTTGCTGTGGAGTATTAGAATATGTTAACTAATGTTGTATCTTGCATTCTTGAAGATACCTTGGGAACTCGTGTGAGGTGTACTCACCTCCATTATCAATGTGAAGGCAATAAATCCTTCGATCCAACTCTTTCTCAATAGTTGCTTTGAACTTACTTAAGATTTCTGATTTCTCCTTCATAAAACACACCCATACATATCTTGAGAAGTCATTGATAAAGGTTATCATGTATTAATAATGCTAATCAATGGTTTCTCTATATGACTAAATACATCAAGGTAGACCAACTTAAGAGGCTCCCTTGCTCGATTCTCAAAATCTTCATATGGCAGTTGATGTGCTTTCCCATGCTGGTAGCCAACACATACTACATCTTCTTGAATGCCAAGCTATAGAAGCCCTTTCACATAGAATTCGTCATCATCACCTTTAACTTATGATAGCTCAAGTGTCCTAAGTATGCATGCCATAAATTAGTTGTCTCATTTCTTCTATCTTGTCTACATAAGTTGTTTGTGCATCATCACATATATAGACTCTAGCTTTTGCCCCTCCGTGAGTGGTATGCTTTTTGGCTTCAAACTTCCATAGACTTTCATCTCTTTTGGCCCAAGTCCTACATGGTTACCTAAGGATGTTAATTATGACATTGAAATCAAGTTCTTCTTCATCTAGGTACATGAAATACATTCTTTAGTTGCATTTGTTTTAGATTGTATTGAGGCACTACCACGACCTTGTCAACATGAGTGATAAGTAACTTCAAGTTTTTTTCACTGATAACAAATCAAAGAGTGTTGACGAAGCATATTCACTTAACTTTTTCTCTACAATGGCACACGAGGCTTGGAAGTTCCATTCTTCTTCACTTCAGCTTAGGAGTGTAAGGATGTCATGACATTTCCTTCTACTTTCTTGTATCAACAATCTTAAGTATAATGGTATCTTTTTCAACAAACATAACATTGGTTATTATTGCGTCTATGTGCGTTGTACTCTACTAAGACATGGTTGTGGTGAGTTCCCCTTTGTTGCCAAGTTTGTCCCTATTGCCTTTTTGGCTATCCTTTTTGTTTGGGTTTTCCTCCACTTTTCAATCTCTTAGCCTCTGGATCTTTACTCTTTTTGCTGAAAAGAGCTTTCTTTTCATTTGTCTAGAGACTCTTAATTAGCCAAAATATTTTCTAATTCATTCAAGTTTAGATCCTTTGCCCATCCACAGGGTGTTGTGACATATGCGTTCAACTCCAGATGCAATATGTGAATTTTGTTCTCATCCTTGTCTCAGTGATATTATTCTTAGGATCCAATTGAAATTTCTTTACACAAAGTTTTAACTTTAATAGAATATTCACCTACTATCATATCTTCCTACGAGATTGATAATAACTTGTTGTCGAGTTATTGAAGCTCGGCATCATTTGTTCGAGCAAATAATATAGCAAGAGTGTCCCACGCCTCTTTGGAGTCTTTGCAAACTTGATGCGCTGGAGTAAGCCATCTTCCACCAAGATTGATAAAGATTGATAAAGCATACATTGCTTTACCAGCCTTAACCTTCCACTTTTTAAGGTCATCTCATTCTTTTAAGGGTGATATTTTACTACCTTCAATAATCAGCCATAAATCTTGGTTGAGCCAGTAGAATTGCATACGTGTACTCTAAATATTATAATTATTATTGGTAAGTGTTTTAAGAGTGCTTACCGAGGTTGACATGTTCACCATAGTAATTTGATATTGCCCAATGTCGATATCCCATTTTTGCTCTCTTTAAAAATTATAAAAAGAAAAATTCAAAAAACTAAAAATTCTTAAAAAGTAGAAAAATACAATAAAAAATAAAAAAATTAAAATTTAACAAAAAGAGCATATAAAAATTAGAAGTCTTAAATGTTTAGAAATTGGAAACCCCTTTCTTAAATAAATAGGCTTATATAGAAATTATAAATAAAAACATTTTAAAATTTTAAAAAAGATAAAAAAATATCAGAAAAAGGAAAATAAAAAAATAGAAATAATACAATATATGTATTTTAGCTTTTATAAATTTGGGCATTTTGTATGTATAATAGTTATTTCATAGCGAACTGGGCTGTTTTAGATAATTTGACAAGAGCTGGACCCACTTCATTCGGCTTATTTTAAATAAAGCTATGTTGGGCTTGGGCGTTTTTGGATAAATGTTATCTGGTCTGGAGCAAAACAGAAAACAACACTCTAGCTTAGTTGATATGGTCGCCGATTCGAAGCCTCGGTGTGTGGGGCAATTTTTTATGGCGCGTGCAGTATACGCTCCCACAAAGGAGAAAGAAACACGCCTAGGAAGACGTGCGCGAGTGCCACGCGTGCGTCGTCTTCCCCATTCACCCATCCGCCATTGATCTTCACAGATGAAGGAGATGGAAAATGCAAAAGAGATGAAAACGAGTTTGCTCGGATACAAGCACAATTTGGGAGCAATATGCATGTATATATATGTCAATAATTCTTAAATAATGCAGCCGCAATTATTGAAGCAGGTTGCTAATCTCAGTCCAATTAGCACTATTCAAAATTCACAATTACAAAATATCTCAAACCAAAATTTAAGAATCTATTAGTATGTTTGAAGTTAACGATGGCATGAAAGATGAAATATGTGATTACATGCAAGGCCGGTGAGTGCAAAAAAGACAGCACAAGCAGTGAATGGATAACAATAGTTAAGGTAGCTTTCGATCAATAAGAGTAAAATCTTATAAGGTGTGTCAAATGCATAAAAGAATATTAAAATATATATATACATATATATATATCATTTTTATTGACACTGCACACACACACAAGCGCGCACACAACATTTTTCAAAAAATAACCACTACCTCATGAGTTTTGTTTAGTTTAAATTTATAGTTATCAAAAACCAACATTTTACTCAGTTACATCTATAAGTTTATAATTTTAGAAGGCTTTTTCAAATTGACTCGTTCATAAAGTTAGTTTTTCGTAAAACTTTAAAACTATAAGTGATTTTATATATAAACTTGATAGAATCTTACGTTTTTAATTGAATTTATCAATTCCATCTATTTGAGTCAAATAAACTAAAATGCAAAAGATACAACTATGCTTTTACAAGCATATTTCTTACGATAGTAAATCTTTCTTATCACATTTCAATTTTATTTTCACTCTCTCTCTCTCTTTTTCTCCTTCTCTTCTTTGTTTGGCATTTATAGCCCACTGAAATATATTGACAATTATGTGATTTATTATGAAGACTTTGTGTTTGAAGGTTCAATAATTAACTATAATGATACTTGTGTTCAACATGAGAAAAAAAAAAAGAGATATATATATTATATATATAAGAAGTTTATATGAAGAAGCACATGATTGAAACCAAATGTGATAGTACATAATGATTCGAACCAATTGCTTGTTAGTGCCAAATGATCAAGACTGATTGAAATGATTAGAACTACTTATGCCTGTCAGTGCCAAATGATCCGCACTAATTTAAACAGGCCTATACCTAGTAAAATTGCAAAATTATTTTAACGTTACAGCTTGAAAGATTGCAACTTTTGATAAAATCTTCAAAGTGTTTCGTATGTTTGTGTTACATCCTGATATGGTGGAAGAGGTAGCAAATGGGTTTAAAGAGAAATGGGATTGAAAATAAGAGTGGTAGTTTCGTAAATCTTGATGATATTGAATTTTTCAATTTTAGAACCTTAGTTCAATGGAAAACGGCCAATGGTCAAAGCACACAAGCTTTGCTTGTGAAATAAGTCACTTTTTGAGGCATATTCAATCATTTTGGCTATTAAAATCATGTTTTTCCTATTTTGGGAAAGATTTTATGTTGTTATAACTTTTAGTAGGAAACTTTGTTTTTATTGTTGCTTGTGGTATTGGTTTTGTCTTTTTATTTATTTTATGATTAGGGAACTTTTAGAAATTTGCATTTTTTTTCGAAAACTCTAGGTTTTGATGTTTATTGTATGTCTTAGGGAAAAAAAGTAGTTTTGGTGGATCAATATTATTGTTTAGGTAAATATTATGAATGGTAGTTAGATTTTGATAAAATATGCATCGAGTTCCTGAAATTTGAAATTGATAAATTTAATACTTGAAAGAACTTTTCGTGTACGCTAACAGTATCTCTATCAAATTCTTTTAGGTACTAAATTGATCAATAGCAAAGTTTTTCAGGTATTAAATTGAACAATTTCAAAGTTCAGATACATAATTATATATTTTGCTATAGTTTAAGTACCGTTTATGACACTATCCTTATTATTATGAGCGAAATATATTGCTCTTTCTTTTAGAATTCACATTTCATTGCAAATTTTGGAATTTTGGTGCTTATATCATCTGGGTATTCATAGAAACAACATGGATATAGAAGATCTTCTTTCAATATTCATGAGCAAACCAATGAAATTCGATCTTTTCCATTAATTTATGCACTATGTAACATACATTTGTGATTATGATTTAAAGTCAGTTATAAATTGACCTAAATCAAATCTAGTGGAATATGACTCTTGTGAAGAGTCATATTTTTTCAACTTTCTTAAAAGATATAAAATGTGTTGCTTCTCCAATTTCATAGAGATTTTTTGCCATGAATTTCTTCGTCTTTTCTGTGTTCTCTCCTTCTTAAAACAATAACAAAATACATACATTTCATATAAATTCAAAGGTGTGATTTGATACTTGAATTTTTGTCATTCGAGTAATAAGGCTTAGCTGTATCCTGGAGGAATTCTTCATTTAAATCCCAAAGCAAACTTAGTGTGGAGGTGTAGATTCTATAAGTAAAGTGATTTCATTTGTGACTATAAGTCCATTATTTATTCTATTTGTTTTATCAAACCAATCTTTCAATCTTAGCCATATTGTTTATTTTTACTAACTATATCAAACCAATCTTTCAATCTTGGCCATATTGTTTATTTTCACTAATTACACATTTTTCCTAATAATGTTAGAGAATTTAAAATTAAAGTTACTAAAAGCAATGCGATTTTAGAATTATAAATTAAAACTTACAAAAGACTAGATTGCTTTGATGGAACAACTTTCAAGTTAATTAAAGTAAGGCACCACATGGATGCAAGGATTCAAGAAATTAATGGTGATGACCAACCTTGATGTAAGTCTTTGCAATTAAATTAATGTGTAATGTGTAAAAACATTATTGCTATGATTTTTAATGCACATTTGTTGTGGATAAAATGCAATTTGATTTCAAGAATTGCATGGAGGTTGTAAGATTGAAATTTAAGTGATTGTATATATTCCGTAAATAAACATGTATTCTAAACCAATTTCTACATAAAATGCATTCAAAATGGATGATATCTATTGAATGTGTCTCTCTATGATATAATACATAAGAGTTGAAAATATGCTTCATGGTTATATAGTATGACTTTGTGTCATAAGTGAAGAATAAATGCATGAATTTCTATGAAATCTAAATTTCGTATTTTATTCATAAAAGAAATGGAAAATTAAAAGAGGATGTCTTCATTTTGTGTTTATCCAAAAGTAATGAATTTGGATTGATTATAAAGATGATTCTTATCTGAATCTTACAATTGTTGTTATCTTTTGATCCTCGTATGATCAATGAGAAGAGATTGAAGTATTATCTTTGTGGGAGAAACAATTTCTTGTGATTTGTTCAACCTAGAATTTGTGTTATCTTAAATTGTATTTATTGGTAAAAGTCACTATGACTAGATATTTGATACTTGAATATAATGTTATTGCAAAATGAGGAAGTGAAAATTTTTTTATTCACAATATGTCTATGTGATTTATATTATAATTTGTGGTATAATTTTTTAAAATTTATATATGAAAAGTATATTATATTACACCTTATATAAATCCTTATAAATTTGGCATGTAGGAAATTTTGTGACATTTGAAATGTTTAAACTATTACAATGTTAAACATATGAATGAAAGAGCACAGATCGTTTTCGATGAGTAGATGCTCTCAAGATTCTAAATGATAGATTCATTGAAATTTGTTTGATAATCTGTGACCAATGTGAAATCAAACATAAACTCAAGATTTAGCTTTGTAATTTACGGAAATTTTGTGGTTCCATTAATAATTTTAACGAGATTAGTCCAATCTCTATCCAATAGCTCACACTATATCCAATCGTGATCGAATCACTAAAATAGTTAATATTCTAATTACTATATATATATATATATATATATACACACACACTAATGGTTATATAGCTGATTGGACGATTCCTTTGACTGGATCGTAGAAGTTGCCTGTAATTTTTTAGAATCATGCATTTATTTATGGAACTCAAAGTGACATATATTGTCTATAAATGTATTTTCTCTTAATGTATTGTAGTGTTCCTATGATAAAATTAATTATGGAAAGAGGAAGGAATTTGGTTTACCTTTTTAGAATGGAGCCAATTAAACAATTGATTATATGAATCTTTCAATAGCAACAATAGAAAATTGAAGGGAAAAGTAAAATTTTATTAACTTTTCTATGCGTAAATGACATGTGGCAGCACTTGGTTGCTAAGATAAATATTTTGAATAAATAGTATGGCAATAATGAAATCACAAAATAGGAAATCAAATAAAGGAAAAAGGCTATAATATATATATATATATATGTATATATTAAAGAATCTAGCCACAAATTTTAATCTTCATTATCACACAGTCAACTAGATGTTTTATGAATAAATAACACCTACAAATCTTTGAATTTTCTAATTAGGATTATGTCAAACCAAGAATTCAACAAAACAAAATGTGCTGGCGCCACTGCAAACTAATTCAATACTAAAAATTAACATAAATTCCTAAAGACCAAGAACCAGATGGGTTGTGAATAAATTTATGTATGATTCGTTTCGTGGTAGCCTGATAGGCAAAAAAAAAAAATAATAATACAAGAGTTTTGATAAGATGCTACTCTATACTTATTTTGCAAGTTTACGAGTAACTTCCACCTTCATTATGCCTAATTTCATAATTTTTTTTAAAAGAAGAATCATTTTCTTGTGTTACTGAAAAAAGAAAAAAGCTCGATTTTGGCGGTACAAAATTCTGGATTCATATTCATTCTTTTCCCGTGGGAAGAAAAAGTTGGAGCTTTTGAGAGATATTATGGATAATCCATGTATTCAAACATTGAACTAATTATATGCATGAAAAAGAAAAGAATTGAAAGAGTCGAAGAAATATAGCAAGAAGAAAAAATATATGTTATACCACAATGAACTAAGCAATATACAATTTTGAAAATCAAATTGATAGGTTGTAATAGAGATATTGGAGTTGAAAACTTTGACATTATTTATTGACGAGGCAGAAAAACCCCTGATTTGAGACTTAAAGGAAGTGAATTTTTTATTTCTCGATGAGTTTTGAGGATCCTGTTCATGGAATATATTAGATTCAAACCAAGCTAAATGATACCAAAAAAGCTTTGATTTATCCATGCCCTGACGATGAGTTATGAGGATTTAGCTCCATTCTTTTGTTTTTCCTTTTTTTTATATTATTTTTTTTAGTCTTCTTCATTTTTCTTTTTTTTTTTTTGGCCCACTTCATTTTTCTATTTGATATGATCCTAATAAGGAATTTTAAAGATTTGTTGGCGTTACTTATTCATAAAACATCTAGTTTACTTTATTGGTGTTAGAATAAAACAGATTAAAAGTTGTGGTTAGATTCTTTAAAAACAATTTCTATCCTATTTCCTTCATTTGATTTTCTATTTTTCTTATTTCATCATTATTATATCATTTATTTTAATTATTTATTTTGGCGATCAAGTGTTGCCATGTGTAATCTATGAATGTAAAAGTTATCAACATTAATAAAAATCTTAATTTGTCAAGTTTGGCAAACATTGAGGACTTGAATAAAAATAAAGGGATAATAACGAAAATGGTACTTGAACTTTCGTAAAAGAATAATCAGATACCTAAAGTTTGGTTTTGAACAATTCGGTATCTAAATAAAGTTTCCATTGACATTTTCATAGAGGTATGAAAAAAGTCCATAAAAACTTTATTTAGGTATCAAATTATTAAAACCAAACTTCAGGTATGAAAAATATCGATAAAAACTTTGTTTAGGTATCAAATTGTTCAAAACGAAACTTCAAGTATCTAATTGTTCTTTTTTGCGAAAGTTTAAGTACTACTTTCATCATTAACCCAAAAATAAATGAATAAAAGGTTGAGGACTCATGATTAAATGTTAAGAACTAAAAATGTACTTTTCCCAAAATTGATATTACTCAACAAATTGCATATGAGGTGATTACTTGAATATACTAAAGTTTCATATTGTTAGATTACATGGTGATAAAGTTAAATTTTTTTAATGTAAGCATGTAACCACATATCTGTTTTGTGGAAATTTTGGATAATTCACAAATGTTTTCTGGTGTGACTTATATTGTATTAAATCAATTGTGTGAGTGAGTTATACATTGTATGTTATTACAAGATAAATTAAGTTGTGAAATTGTGTCTTTTATATATGAGATAATGTCACAAATAGTACTTGAACTTTGAAGAAATATGTAATTAGGTATTTAAACTTTGAAATTGATCAATTTAGTTATTGGAAGAACTTGATAGTGATACTGTTGGTATGCATGAAATGTTTTTTAGGTACTAAATCGATCAATTTCAAAGTTAAGGTACTTAATTGTATATTTTATCAAAGTTTAGATATCATTCGTGATATTGACATTTTATAGAATTATTTGTATTATAACAAATAAATGTCTTGTTATGCACAATTTTATATATAGTACCAAATTATGTGAAGTTTATTGAGTAGGGTATGCGTTAATAATGACATGTTATGTTTTTTAAGCATGATTCCACATTGGGAAGTTAAGATTTCTCTAGATGAAATTCTATGATAGGATAAAATCAATTTAAGGAGATTCTTAAAGTATCGGGTTAGACTTAAGACTTGAAACTTAAAGTAGTAATGTGTATGTGTATATTTGTACCATTGTGCAAATGAAATCTAGTAGGGGGTATAATGAAAGGTTTAAATTAGAATTAAACTTAGTGTCTAAAAATAAATCTAAATTGGTATTAAAACTCCTACGGGTGAAACAAAGTTATTTGGTATTAAATATCACTATAAAGTATCTTTTTGATTGTGAAAATGGGATTAATATGCAATACGTGGAAAAGTTTGGATTTGTCAATTAGTTATAAGACTTGATTCAAACATCAATGTGAAAATTTGGCTTGAGTTATGGGTCAAATAATTCATAGAGAAAATCAATTAAGAAATAACTTTACTTGAGGAAAAGTATAAAGTGATCAAGTGTGTTGTAATGAATAAAGATTAAATATTTGGTAAATTGCGGTGTATATGATTAAAATTCAAGTTGGTGAATTTAAATGAAGAAGATACTAATTTATATTGAAATTGTTATGTAAAAATTGCTGAATTGGAATGGTTGAGAAAATAGTTCAAGGAAATAGAGTTGTTGTCACATCTTTTGTTAGCCTTTTCAGTCTTTGTGATAGTCAAGTAACAATGTCTCAAGATTATGATTTCGTAATAGAAAGTCTAGATATATAGAACTAGGATATATATATATATATATAGGAGAATTAAAAAGTGATGGAGTTATAATCATCACTTATGTTAAAGCCAAGTAATAACTTAGCAGATCTTTGATAAAGGGATTATTTAGAAATATTATTGCTAAGATGTATGTTAAACTCCAATAGCTAGTAGTGATGGGAACCCTATCTTATTCTAGTATACCACTAGTTTCAAAGTTTAAAGGATAAAAACAAGTCACTATTAATTGGGGTATCCTATATTTACTATAAGTTAAAGTAGAATGAGATATGGTTAATATCTCGTAAGGGTAGATTTTGTTCTAAATAAAAATTACCTTGATTAATTCACCTATTTGAACATAAGAGTGGTGCTGCTCCTAACAAAAGGTGTTTATCAATTCAGGGTGAGCCCATGACCATAAATGTGCTACCATGAAATCTACTATTAGGATATGAACATGGTCATGTGTATAAGTTCTTTGATTGCGACACCAAGCATGAAAAACTAAAGAGATTAACTACTTATCACCCTGTTGTAACTTTGAGAATTTATATTAAGCAATGGCTCAAGTCTAACGATACCATTTTCTATGCATAGTCGCGGAGGTGTTTGTATGCGTACATAATCCATAAGCTAATGGGGAATTACTCAAAGAGATTATCAATTATGCAATTTATGATGTAGAATTTATGTTTAAAGGCTCAATAATTAATTGTAATGATACCCACGTTAAACATGAGCAAAACAACGAGAATTGTAAAGTTTATATAAAAGATCTCAACCTTTTGTCAAAAGGTCCGAACGATCCTTTAAATAAAGCAACACCGAAACAAAACGGAATATAATAGTGCAAATGATTCAAATCACTTGAAATGATCATGAGTATCTATGCCTATCCTTTCAAAATGATACGGACCACTTGAAATGATCAGGACTTCTTAGTTATGTCTATTAGTGCAAAATCATCTAAACCAGGTTGAACTGGTCAAGACCATTAGAAACTACAAAATCACTTTAACAATGATACTTGAAAGGTTGCAACTTTGATCAAATCTTTGAAGTGTTTCATGTCTTTCGTCATGATTATGGTTTAAAGCCAGTTATAAACTAATGTAAATCAAATTTAATGGATATGATTCAAATCTCAAAAGCTATGATTGTACTCTTGTGAAGAGTTATATTCTTTCAACTTGCTTCAAACATATGAAATGTGTTGCTTGTCCAATATTTGATATTTTTTGGCACGAACTTCTTCGTCTTTTGTGAATTATCTCCTTTTCAATGAAACAACAAAATACAAAAATTTAACATAAATTCAAATGTGTGGTTTGATACTTGAATTTTTGCTATTCAAACATCAATGCTTAGTTGTATCCTAGGAGAATTCCACATTAAAGTCCTATAACAAATTTAGCATGAGGGCGTAAATTCTCGAAGGAAAGCATTTTCACTCGTGCCTCCAAGTCTACTATTTATTCTCTTTGTTTTATCAAACTAATCCTTCAATCTTCTCCATATTGTTTATTTTCACTAAATACACATTTTTCCTAACATAGCCTTCCTTCAACTTCGAGCTCCAAATCCAAAGTTTATAGGATAACTTATTTATTTTTTTTATTAATTAATAACTTAAAATAAGTTGACAGGTTCGATTCTCCTTTAATTTATAACTATATTCAAACAAAATTACAAAAAAAAATAGTTTAAATTCTACTTATCCTTATTTATTTTTAATATCCTCTATATCTTTCAAGTGTTTTAGGCCCATATCATAAAAAAAGAGAACTTACTTTTCATATTTTCTTTTAATATCCATTACGTTATTTAAGTTTATTATGATTATTATAAGTATATTTATAATTTTTTATAGTTGTTCTGCATAGGTTGTGGAAACTTATTTTTTTTGTTCACTTCAATTTTACGATCCGATTATATAGACATTTTTACAATTTTATGTAGATTTACAAGTTTAACAACCTTACGAGTATAAAAGTCTAACCTTATAAATGTTGTGGGCTCTATATTTTTATTGCTTAATCGTCTTTAGATAAGGGGCAAAGAGAGGATGCATGGGTTTGAATGTTTGATCAAGCAACTAAAAATAAAACTTATATTCCATTATAACATTTACGTACAAATTAATTGTTGATAAAATAAAGAAATAAAACGGCCATTCTGATTATATATGATATAGTAAATAGTAATATTTGGTTGGAAAACTGACATTGTCAACAAAATTGAAATTTTCATTTGCGATTAAATACTAGTTGGACAGCTTCCACGTGCAAGAATTAGGCTTTCCTAGGTCTCTATATTCTAATGCCAGTCTAAAACGTAACTAATTATTTATCTCATTACTCTTAATTAAATTCTTTGTCAACTTTATGTCTTAGGAGGCCCTCCGTTGCTTTCCATCTGGACATCGATTTGTGTATTCCGTATGAAGAAATTTCAATCTTAGATTCCCGTGTTGAATTAGTCGCTTGTTTCTTTTTCCTTGTTCTTTAAAAATTCTCAAAAATGTTTCTAAGCATATAAAAATTTGATTATTACATCTGTATCAAAATTCAACTAATAGCCACACCAAAAAAGTCTTCTAGTAAATGTTTAATAAATGTAAAAAATTGAAAAATCAAAAGTCTAAAAATAATTTTTTACGTTAATGCTGGACTAAAAATTTAAAATCTTTATACCATATTTAGTGAAACTTGCAAAATTTACTATCTTAATCATACTCCTTATTGAATACATACATACATATATATATATATATATATATCATATTTTTCAATTTTGGCGGGTGGTTTCAATTTTAGGCAATCCTATTTCTTTAGTTTGCGTTCAATTTAGAGTGCTGCATTTTTTTTTTAATTCTATACTTTTAGTTCTTATATTATTTTAGTTATTATGTTTTACATTTATGAAAATTTTTTGGAATTTAATACATTTTAGTGTCTATTATTTAAAAGTTCAAAAAAAAATGCATGACCAATTAAAATATGGATGTCAAGTTCGTAATGCGGAAAGCCAAGTCCTTTCAAGGAAACGTCATCACTTATACCACTCAAAGAAAAGAAAAGAGCAGTCCTATAAATAGTAAATGAATACGTTTAGATTGACAAAACCTGAACACATCCCTCTAGCTACAGGTCCACAATCATAAACATGACAAAAAAGGAATCTGTTCTATGTATTCTTACTTTTCTTCTTTTATGTTTAATAGCTATACAAGTAGATGCTGCTACTCCTAGGTTGGCCCAGACCAATTGCCAAGAATTTTGTGGAAATATACAAATTCCATTTCCTTTTGGAATCGGAAGTGGCTGTTTTTGGGATGACTGGTACGAGATAGAATGCCGGCAAAATGATACCTTCCTAAAGAAGATCAACTTGCAGGTGCTTGATTTATCACTTCCAGCAGTTCCAGATTATGTTGGGGCAGGGAGTAATGGAATGATCACCATCAATTTTCCAATTAAATTTTTCGGCAACTGCACTGGTAATACGACAGATACACCTCTGAGCCTAGAAGGAAGCCCATTCATCTTCTCACAGGCTAGGAATGTCTTCGCAACGGTTGGTTGTAATGTACGTGCTATGTTAAACGGCGCAGGGAAAGCTCTTGTCGGATGTAATCTCGATTGTGAGGAAGGCAACTTTAGTAGAAGTAGTTCATGTTCCAGCTCCAACAATTGCTGTCAAACCATGATACCCTTTGGTCTTCAAGCTTTCAGTGTAAAATTTAATAATATTAATCAATCTCATACGGCGATGGATCCATGCAGATACGCATTCCTTGTTGATAATACATGGTTTTCGAACTCAACTAGAGCTTCAAATGCCTTGAGCATGAATGGATTTGTCCCGGTAGTACTGGTATGGGGAATTTCAAATGTTACCATCTCGAGCCAGCTGTTATATCTCCAGAATTATCAAACACAGGCTCACTACAACTGCACGTATAACAGCATAAGTTCATATGGCAGCGAGATGCCATTTTTGCAGTGTTTTTGTAATCCTGGTTATGGCAGCAACCCCTACCTTATAGAGTACGTGGGTTCTTTCGGCAACCCCCACCTAAGAAAGGATATAAATTATACGGGCTACCCCTACTACCACATTGGATGTCAAGGTAAAATTTCCTAGCTTTATATCAAATTCTTTTCTTTTCAAATATCAAATCATTCCTTTTCTTTTTTGTTAACATCGTGTTTGTTGTGTTTGTGTTCATTGTGGATGTTTGGCTGTTTTATGCACCATTCGCAAAACAGATATTAATGAATGTGAAGATCCTCAAAACAACCGCTGTCCGGGAGAGTGTGTGAATACGCAAGGAAGTTATGAATGCAAGGATGGAAGCAGAACACTGAAATTTGCCATCATAGGTTTGTAACTATGCAACCCTTGTATATAGAAACTAATAAATGTTTACTCATCAATCATTAGTTAAAATAAATTGAAAAGATAGATTGTTGTAATGGATCTTATTCAACTTTGGTTATGTAGGTACTGGTTCTGGTATGGGGGCACTTCTGTTACTTCTTGTGATATGGTGGTTATACAAAACCATCAAAAGAAGAAAAGCAAAGAAGCTCAAAGAGAAATATTTCAAGCAAAATGGTGGTCTCTTGTTGCAACAACAGCTATCTTCACCTGAAGGAAATGCTAAAGAAAACAAACTATTCAACCAAAGGGAGTTGGAAAAGGCTACCGACAATTTTAATGAGAGTAGAATTTTAGGAAAAGGTGGTCAAGGAACTGTATATAAGGGAATGTTAACTGATGGAAGAATAGTTGCCATAAAGAAAGCTTTAGTTATACAAAAGGGAAGGGTTAAACAATTTATAAATGAAGTTATAATATTATCACAGGTTAATCATAGAAACATTGTGAAATTATTAGGATGTTGTCTAGAGACGGAGGTTCCTCTTCTTGTGTACGAGTTCATCCCAAATGGAACTCTATATGATTATCTTCATAATCCAATCAAGGAGGTCCAACTATCATGGGATATGCGTTTACAATTTGCAACGGAAATTGCAAGTGCACTTTCCTACTTGCATTCAGCAGCATCGATTCCCATATATCATCGGGATATCAAGTCAGCTAATATACTCTTAGATGAAAAGTATAGAGCAAAAATAGCAGATTTTGGAACATCAAAATCAGTCTCTCTTGATCGAACTCATGTAACCACATTAGTTCAAGGAACCTTTGGATACATAGACCCAGAGTACTTTCAATCAAGCCAATTCTCAGACAAGAGTGATGTATATAGTTTTGGGGTAGTCCTTGTTGAGCTATTAACTGGGCAAAAGCCTATCTCCTCACTAAGGCCCGAGGAAGGTCGAGGCTTAGCGACATATTTTATCCGTTCTGTTGAAGAAGGGCATCTATTTGATATTTTTGATCTAGAAGTAGCACAGAGTGGCAAGGAAGAGGAGATTGTAAAAGTTGCCAACCTTGCAAAAAGATGCTTGTATTTGGATGGAAGGAATCGGCCTACAATGAAAGAAGTGGCAATGGAGTTGGAAGGTATAAAAAGGATTGGACGGTTTAATCATATCCAACAAAAGATAGAAGAAGGCGAGGCAATTCAAAATCATAGTAATGCCTTTGCACTTGGAGTCCTCAAAAAAGATGCTGATGTGATTTCTGTATCTGATGTTGAGTCGCTTTTGTCTGATAAAACATGGTGATCATGAAATTGTAATTAATAGTGAGATTATCACATTGCTAGATGTGTAGCCTCTCTCTTATGTGTGGTAGAAATTAGTGACTGGTTTCTTAATTATTGAACAGTTGGTTCAAGTTTATCTACGTTATAATACAAATGAAATGGTAATTTGTTTTGATTTTGCACTAATGAATCCAATTTTCTTTCATCAAAAGATACCTTTTTTATATATGTATTTCCAAGATTTAATTATTCACATCTATCTTGGCATTTATAGTTGTGTTGATTTTGTTGGTGAAATTATCCAAATCTAACCAAACTTTCAATTTGCAAAAATTTCAAAGAAATACCTAAACAATCTAAAGTTTTTACAAACTGTCCAAACCAAAGTATTCAATAATTAGAATTGAATGACTATTCGAGGATTTAAACTTAGGATTTGATACTTTAATACTATGTAAAAGTCAAACACTACAAGTATTATCCTGGTATCCACCATATATTTATTAATGAACACCCCTCATTCCTCATTCTCACATAAATAGAAACTTGATAAATTCTTTTTGTGCATTACAGCTAGTATCTCATGAGCTTGGAGCTAAATGGGAAATAGAAGAACTATCGCTCTTTCCTTGAGTATTGTTATCTATTCCTTCCTAAACATGTTTGTGGATCTATAGGAGAGATTAAAGGAAGTGAAAGAGAAATTGCAAATTAGTTTGATGTATGGGCATGTGCATGTGGGGTGTATGTGTTTAATGTACAAGAGGTGCTGGTGGAACAACATTTATTGCTTTTCTTTTCATGATTAAGGTTGATATATCTTAAACCCCTTTGTTGAAAAATGGTCAAATTGTGTTTTGATTTGAAAAATGGTATTGTAATTATTGACACCTCATTTTTGCCCTCCTTTTAAAAATAAAAAATACAAAAAATGAAAAATTCAAAAAATACATATAATATATATATATTAGTTTTGTTAAAAAATCAATTAACAAAAAAGATAAAAAAAAAATTATAAAGTTGAAAAAGAACATAAAAATTTGAAATTCGAAAAAAAAAAAACCATCTTTTAGCAAATAAGCTTTTTAGAATTTAAATAAAAATTGGAAAGGAAAAAAATATAAAAATATTAGTTTTATAGTATTTTAGGCTTCATTTGGAAATTAATCTGGACCTTGGACCCGTATATGATTCGACCCAATTTAGTTGAAATCACATTTGGCCTGAGTATTTTAGTTTAAAAAATTTAAATGGCTAAATAATCAAAAACAGGAACTCGGCTCAGCTGGTGAGGGTCTATAGGCGCACAAAAGAAGCAGGAGTTCGTACCCAGCTAAAGACATAGGAAATTTTTTTCCTTTGGCACGTGAGTGAGGCAAAAAGGTGTGTGGTGGGTTCATAGGCGCGTGGACCTCACGCGCATCATCCTCTTGCTTGAACCTATGCGCAAATACTCCATGGAAGCTGAAGCTGAGCTTTAAAACATAAAAGTAGCTTATTTTTAACTTGTTTCGATTATGTTTTGTGCGAATTTGGACTTTAAAAGTATAATGACGAATCAAATATGCAAAAATTAGAAAGTCTTTTAGATTCCTTCTTCCCCGATGCTTCACGTTTCATAACGGCCATTAATGGCCATATTGAACTCAACCGCCACGAGCAGCCCTCCAACAACAACTATCCCATCTCTCTCCATCAATCTCTCTCTTTAAACTAATGCAAACATACCGCAACCTCCAGCCTTCTCCGACCTTTGAGCTTTGAAACCGTCGGCCATTAATGGCCGTATTCAAGCTTCGTAATGGCCATTAATGGCCGTCGTTCGTCCCTCCACCTTCCCCAGCCTCTATAAAAAAAGGCAACCCCAATCTCATCCAGAATCCAAGCTAAAGAAGTTCGTAAAAAAAAAAAAAAAAAAACTAGATCCTCTCTTTTTAAAACCCAGATCTGAAAATCTCCTATCTCCGCCATCTCAAAGCCACTTCACATCGTCAAAATTGTTTTCGCAAACCACCACTCCAGCCGCCTCAGACCACCACTCCAACTGCTTTAATCATTACCATTCCAGCTGCTTCAACCACCGCTACCAGCCGCTTCAACTACCACATGTCCCAATCTTCGATAGAGCCGATCCGCCTCATCTGACAAGGTTCCGATAAATTTTTTTTATTAGTTATTATTATTATTGTTGTTGTTTTTTTTTTAAGATATATTAATATAATGTATAAAAAGAAAAAAACAGAAAATAGTAAGAAATAAAAAAATTAATAGAAAAAAATATATAAATATAATAATAATCTAAAAAAATAAAAAATATGTGTAGATACTTGAGATGCATGCTACAATTATTAGTATATGATATCATATTTGAGTAAAAAAAGTATTTAAATGCAATTAGTAAATAAATTTTAAATTGGATTATAAAAACCAACAAAATATATGTGTGAGTATGGTTATATATGTGTGACATATTCCTAATGATGATGTAAATAAATAAAATTTTAGGGTATAATTTTTAGTAAAAGATAAATTATAGAAACAAAAAAAAAATAAAATAAAATAGGTTTGTTAGTTTTATTTATTATTAATATCATTATTATTCATATTATTTAGTGCTATAATTGTGATTCGTGATTGTTAAATTAAATAATTATCCATAGAATTCATGAAATGTTTGGCGTGATATCTTGAGTATGTTTTAGTTACCCTATAAATTTTTAAAAGAAAAAAAGAAAAAAATGAGAAAAATTTACAAAACAATTTTTTTTATATACGTATATTTAGTATAATATTATATTATATAAAAAAATGTTTTCCTAACTTATATATATATATATATATTTATCACTTAGTTATTTTCTAAAATACCAAAAAAATAATATATGGGGTTTTTCCAAAAATAGTTTCTTTTAGGGACTTTTAAAAAAAAGAAAAAAATAAAATAAAAAATTAGATGTTTTAGGAATTTTAAAAATCAAAATCAAATTGGCTAAACAACTTAAATTCGACGATTTTCACAATTAAGATACAAAAAATTAAAATTTTACAAAAATCAAAACGAACTACTGGAACCAGATTCCGGCTAGCAGATACATAGGTACCTACGGGGCGGTCACAAAAATAAAAAACTTTTATGATCCTTTTTAAAACAAAGACAATATATATATATATATATATATTGTAAATATGTAAATGTATTTAAAAAAGACTAAAAATTAAAAAAATTGAAAAAAAATAAAAAATTAATCTCTTTGCCCATATAATTCAAGATTTCTAAAGCCCATTTAAAGCCTAGATAAGCGTTTAGGTTTTAAAGTAGCAACCGTTGAACTCATTAATTTCTAGTTTTTCACAAACCAGTGGCCGAACTAGAAACTAAACCACCAATTAGGTTTCTGGTTCTCTTTTTTTCGGCTTGAGCCGATGGTGACTTTGGTCAAAATATTTTTTAGAAATCGAGTTTTTTACGAAAACCCTACTGGTTCCTTGTCGAGTGATCCGTATTAAATGGGCTAGGTTTGAAATGGATCGGGACCTTTAGGAGGAAAAGAGCAAAATTCGGGCTCGACAGCTTGACGACTCCACTGAGGAACGTTTATCAATGGGCTCTTCTAGGCTTAATGGGCTAAAGAATTTTGAAAGTTTGGAAATTTGGGTCTTTGTACATATCATTATAAATTTTTTTCTTTTTTGTTAAAGTTTTTGTTTTGCAGGAGTCGATATACAAATAACTAACATATCTTGAGGTCTGTTATTTTTTTACAAGATATTTTGCAACATATGTGTGTTGTGTATACATTTTGTAGTGTATATATATTGTGATTTTTTTTTTAATTTTATGTGTATTTAGAGCGGGTCGAACCTGGGCTCATTAGAAACTAAATCAGAGGGCTATTGTATCGCCTATGGGCTTATGTGATCTTATCACTGCTCGATGGTGATTAGGCTCCTCCAGCCCTGTTTTGATATAATTGATGACCTGTTCTTATTAGGGGCAGTGAAATTATAAAACGGGGTACCTCTAGAACCTACCATAATTTTTTATTAATTGTATATATTTGTAAATATTTTTGTATGCTTGTGTGTGCTTGTTGTTTTCATGTAATAAATAAAAAATAATATCATTCACAATAAAAATAAAAATTATTAAAATAAATTCTTTTTAAACTAATGAATAAATTATAATTTGTAAATGGTTTCAAATTTGTTGAGTTAAGAAAACAATAAAAAGTATAGGATTAAACAATAAAACTATGTTTGCTTGCATATCTTTGTGTAAATATTGGAAATAAACCTCTTTAGATAAAATTTTATGCAAGAATAAACAAATTGGTAATAAGCAAATGGTTTATATTTTATAGAAAACCTTACTGAAAAAATAATAAATAAAAGGCATGTAAATGAAAATAAAATAAGTAGGATGAAAAAAATCAATAGTTTCCAATGCGGCATTTTTGTAAATATCTGTCCATTAAATATGTAAATAAACCCCTTAAAACAAGGTCTTATAAACTAATTAAGTGATTAAATAATGTTTGCTTTATAACTTGCTTATCTTCTTACCAATAAAAAAATAAATACAAGTCTAAAACTCCTATTAAATAAAATTTAATACCCCTTCAAGATCACCTTGTAAATATACACCTATATAGTTTTTATTCATATTTATCCATTAATTATCCATTAATTAAGGAAAAACAATAAATGTCACAAAATTAAAAAAAGAAAAGAAAAAGAGATTTATGTCTAAAGCTTTTGTAAATAGAATTCAGTAGCCCTTTTAGGGCCGAGGCCCTTGTAAATACAAGTCTTATAGAATTCAAGTAGAAATTATAACCCTTGTATATTTCAAACCCATTTAGACAAGTTAACTTAAAACCCTTTGCTCTGTATATAAAAATTATCACATCTTGGTAGTTACTCTTAAAGACAAATCCAACAAAAGCTACTCGTTTGAAAATTAAACTTAAAAAAAAAAAATTGATAGAACCCTTTCATTAAAATCTATTTTATTCTTAAAATCTAGCCTCTTTGTAAATAAAAGTTACAATATAGTTTATCTGTTTCATCAAATAGGAATCATAGAACAATAACAGTTTCTAGTCAATACCATTGTTATAGACTATCCCACCCTTGTAAATAGGATTTATCTGCCCCTTCTCAATAAAAGTCCAATTTTAGGCCTTTGCATTAATCATATCACCTTTTTTTGAGAGTTTTTTTTTTCTATAAAATAATTTTGTCTGAAAAAAGATCAAATAAAAAAAAAGAGTTTTTCTAGAGTAATTTTCAAAACTCCCATCCTTTTGTAAATACTTTCTTCCAAAAAAAAAAAAAAAAGATTACGCTTTTTAATTTTTGGGGCAATTTCAAATCATTTCCTCCTTTTTAAAAAAATTTCCAAAAAAAGAAAAAAGAGCTAGTAGGTGGGGATTTTCTAAACCCAAAAATTAATTTAGATGGATGGACTTCATTCAATGCTCAATAGTCATTCACTTGACTCAAGAGGCTGATCTAAACACTCCACATAGTAAAAGAAACCCAAGAAAACCTGCATCTTTGCTCATTTAAATTGTACTCTCTCACACATTCCTCCCACATGTAAAAAATGCTTAGAGTGAATGAGGGTCCAACCAAGATAAGATCATACTAATACCTAATCCCTCCTACAAGTTAGCCAAGGCTGGGGCAATTAAAAAACAAAATCATTAATCGATTTAACATAAATTGGGGTAAAGTTTTTAAATAGGGGCATACTTTTAGATGGGGATAAGAGTTGGCCTGTTCAAGGGCATCTTGAATATTTAAATCCACGAGGCAAGATAGGGGCAATAGCACTCAAAAGAACAATGATTTTTAAGGATTTTGAAATATACATACACATAGGAAAGAATCTTTTAAATGGAATAGTTCAGAATGACAAGAGGCAAACCTGATCCCAAACACTTACCCTAAACACATGAGAGTTGAGTTACAATTAAATGAGGAAAGTGACTTGTTCTTTCGAGGAGGTCTGCCTTGCATTTGATACGTCAGTCAAAATGATGATAGGCATTCAATTCTTTTGTCCTAAACACTATTATCCCTTGCTAACCCATTTGAGCCAATTAAGGAGAAACTTTTCAAATTAAACCCTGTTAAGAACTACCCCACAATAGGGTAAAACGGAGGTTAGGGTAATCAATCAAATTGGAGAAAAATGATAAAGTGAGCTGTATTTGCCTTAGTTACACCAATTCATGGGTAATGACTGTGACCGATATGTCATGTTCCATTTGAAATGAAGAAGAGTCTTTTACCATACACATACTTGAACATACCCAATCATTTTGGACTTAAATTTATTTTGGGGCAAAATAAAGAAAGTCAAAAGTGATTTTTTTCAAAAAGCTAGTCAATAAAAAAAAAAGGGAAAAGGAAGAAACAAAAAAAAAAGCAAAAAAAAAAAAAAAAAGGCTAGCCCATACACTATCATAACCCCTCAGACAAAAAATTTTTAGGTAATATCTGATCTCATAAGCTTATCAAAACCCTTTACAAATTGTAAAATATTCTTCAAACTTCGGGACTATCAATTTCAATGCCACAATACCAATGTTTTTTACATTAGGCTCAAAGTTTCAGAATTCAAAAGTGCCACATACTCATTCACATTCCTCCCAAACAGACTCTTTTGATTAAAGTAACTGAATTCATCATAAACAACATTTACCCACGAAATTGAGGCAAATACAGCTTAGTTTTTCCAAAGGTTCTTGACTTGTAAACCCGAGATCAGAATTGAATTGAATCCATTTTAAAATTTGGCCTTCACATGAGTATCCTTCATTGCTTAGCCATTGACCACAAGCCTACGTTTCAATCTAGAAAAACCTATCTGATTGACTTAGAATGTATCACTTTCAAGTTAGACCATAATTTAGGGAATTGAAGTCTTGAGTGCAAACAAGCCATAGGAGAGAGAGACGAAGCCCTTTTAAACTGGATGATTTCATTAAAAGTTCTACCCATAAAAAAGTCTTAAGAGTCAAATGAATGAGCCCCTAGATTGATCATAATACTACTTGAATTCCAACAAATAGAATGAACACATGAAGAAGCATAGGAAGCCCTAGAGAAGTTTAGTTGCCTCTTTTCTACATGAGATGTGAATGGTTGCCTAAAATGGTATTTGAAGTGTTGAAACCCCTATAAAATAGGTGATTGGTGATGTTTACAATTTTTCACTCAGAAGGCAAACCTAATTCCAAACTTATTTGAGATGAAAGGTTGGATACGTCCCTTTTACTAAGGAACTTTACATACCTAAAGCTTTAATACTAAAGTAGGGCAAGTCCTAGATACACCCTTTTAATGAGGAGTTACACTGAAAATACATACCGTGTTATTCACCCACCCCCCCACCCCCCCCAATTAAAAATCCAATTTTGAACCTATAATGACCAGATCAAATGACTTTTGGGCAAGTCCACTTTGTGATCAAAATTTTTAAAAGGTTACTGAATTTCTCGCTTATTAGGAATCCAATTTCCCAAAAACATTAATAACTTTTTGAATGTTAATGTAAAACAGAGGATTTTCCAAAAAGGAAAAAAAAATAGAGAGAATATGATTTCCATGCACTTCATCTATCTTCAAAAATGTTTTAAAAGAATGAGCACTTTTGTCATCCTATGTTAATTTTGAAAAGCCCTAGTTATTTTCTATAAGCATCATGGAACCATAGTTATCCTAAGTTGTAGGAGCTTCGGTATTCTCTTTGCATTTCGAACCCTAATATTCTTGTCTTAGGAACCTTGGTATTCTAAAAAGTTTTCTCATCCCTTTGGGGAGCAAAGTTTTTAAAAAATCCTTGTTTATCATGGTGATATTTTCAAAACCCTTGTTCATCAAGGTGACCAAAATATCTGTTTATCAGGGTGACCTTATAAAAAATTATTGTTTATCAAGATGACCCAAAATCCATGTTTATTAAGGTAACCTTTTCAAAAACCCTTATTTATCAAGGTGACAAAAAGTCTTTGTTTATCAAGGTGATCTTTTCAAAATCCTTTGGCTATCAAGGTGATCAAAATCCCCAGTTATTAGGGTGACCCTTTCAAAAATCCTTGGCTATCAAGGTGATCAAAATCCTTGTTTATCAAGGTGACCAAAACCCTTGTTTATCAAGGTAACAAAAAAATCCTTGGTTATTAAGGTAACCCAAATCTTTGAAGATGACTAAAACCCTTGTTTATCAGGATGACCAAAAAATATTTGTTTATCAAGATGACAAAAAACTCTTAGCTATCAAGGTGACCAAAATCCCTATTTATCGAGGTGAATTTTTCAAAAGACCATTGTTTATCAAGGTGACCAAAAAATCCTTAGCTATGTAGGTGACAAAAACCCTTGTTTATTAAGGTGACAAAAAAAAAATCCTTATTTATCGATGTAACAAAAAACCCTTGGCTATCAAGGTGACCAAAATCCCTATTTATCAAGGTGACCTTTTCAAAAAACCCTTGTTTATCAAGGTAACAAAAAAATCTTTGGCTATCAAAGTGACAAAAAACCCTTGTTTATCAAGGTAACCAAAAAATTCCTTAGCTATCAAGGCGATCAAAAACCCTTGTTTATCAAGGTGACCAAAATCTATGTTTATCAGGGTGACATTTTCAAAATCATTGTTTATCAAGGTGACCAAAATCCCTGCCTATCAAGGTGACCTTTTCAAAAACCCTTGTTTATCAAGGTGACCATTTCAAAAATTCCTGACTATCAAGTTGGCCATTCTCAAAATCCTTACTTGTCATGGTCAAGTTTTGTAGTTTAATTTGCTAAGTTTAGGTCTTGGGCAAAAATGGTGTCTTTTTTAGTTTTTGTAATGGAGTTTTGTTCAAACTCTACCAGAAAGAGGGGCAGCTGTTGACACCTCATTTTTGCCCTACTTTTAAAAATAAAAATACAAAAAAATGAAAAATTCAAAAAAATCATAACAATTGTAAAAAATAGAAAATATAATAAAAATTGAAAATTATTAAAAAAATACAAATATATATATATATTAGTTTAGTTTAAAAAAATCAATTAACAAAAAAGATTAAAAAAATTATAAAGTTGAAAAAGAACATAAAAATTTGAAATTCGAAAAAAAAAAATCATCTTTTTAGTAAATAAGCTTTTTAGAATTCAGATACAAATTGGAAAAGAAAAAAAATATAAAAATATTAGTTTTATATTATTTTGGGCCTCATTTGGAAATTAAATTGTACCTTTGGACCTATATATA
Organism: Combretum micranthum; assembly: GCA_024138025.1. Lineage (NCBI taxonomy): Eukaryota > Viridiplantae > Streptophyta > Magnoliopsida > Myrtales > Combretaceae > Combretum > Combretum micranthum. The sequence continues at coordinate 1,998,892 of JAMXBD010000065.1, forward strand.
ATTTGGCCTGGTTTAGTTGAAATCACACTTGGCCTAAGCATTTTAGTTTAACAAAAATTTAAATGGCCAAATAGTCAAAAAAAGGAACTCGGCTTAGCATGGGAGGGTCTGTACGCGCACAGGAGAAGCCGGAGTGCGAACCCAGCTAAAGACATAGGAAATTTTCTTCCTTTGGCATGTGAGTCAGACAAAAAGGCGTGTGGTGGGCTCATAGGGGCATGGACCTTACGCGCATCATCCTCTTCCTTGAACCCGCGCACAAATACTCCATGGAAGCTAAAGTTGAGCTTTAAAACACAAAAGGAGCCTATTTTTAACTCGTTTCGATTATGTTTGGTGCGAATTTGGACTTTAAAAGTACAATGATGAATCAAATATCCAAAAATTAGAAAGTCTTTTAGACTCCTTCTTCCTTGATGCTTCACGTTCCGTAATGGGCATTAATGGCCATATTGAACTCAACCGCCACGAGCAGCCCTCAAACAACAACTATCCTATCTCTCTTCATCAACCTCTCTTTTTAAACTAATGCAAACATACAGTAGCCCCCTGCCTTCTCCGACCTTTGAGCTTTGAAACCGTTGGCCATTAATGGCCGTATTCAAGCTTCATAACGGCCATTAATGGCCGTCGTTCGTCCCTCCACCTTCCCCAGCCTCTATAAAAAGGCAACCCCAATCTCATCCAGAGTCCAAGCTAAAGAAGTTCCAAAAAAGAAAAAAAACTAGATCCTCTCTTTTTAAAACCCAGATCTAAAAATCTCCGATCTCCGCCATCTCCAAGCCCCTTTCACACTGTCAAAATTGTTTTCGCAAACCACCACTCCAGCCGCCTCAGGCCACCACTCCAACCGCTTCAATCATTACCATTCGAGCCGCTTCAATCACCACTCCAGTTGCTTCAACCACCGCCACCAGCCGCTTCAACCACCGCATGTCCCAGTCCTCGACAGAGCCGATCTGCCTCATCTGACAAGGTTTCGATAATTATTATTATTGTTATTGTTATTGTTGTTGGTTTTTTTTTTTTCTATAAGATATATTAATATAATATATAAAAAGAAAAAAAACAAAAAAAATAAGAAATAAAGAAATGAATAGAAAACAAATATATAAATATAGTAATAATCAAAAAAATAAAAAAAAAATATGTGTAGATACTTGAGATGCATGCAACAATTATTATTATATGATATCATATTTGAGTAAAAAAAGTATTTAAATACAATTAGTAAATAAATTTTAAATTAGATTATAAAAACCAACAAAATATATGTGTGAGTATGGTTATATATTGTGTGACATATTCCTGATGATGATATAAATAAATAAAATTTTAGGGTATACTTCTTCAGCATATGATATAGGCCAGCTTAGGCTGGATATCTAGGATTTGAAGAAGAAAAATCAGGAGCTTAAAGACAGACAAAGTAAAGAGAATAAGAAGAATAAGAAGTTCAGGAAGATGATCTTTGATGCAGTGAAGACTGCAATCTGCTGCTTGAATCCATAGAAAGGAGTTGAGATGACTTATGAGACTTTTACTAAGTCTAGGCATAACTCAGAGTGTACTGCTAGACTTAGCACAGAGCACACTCCTACAGCTAACCCAAGAGAAACCCACAAAGTTAGCCCATAGCACACCAGCAGATCTAGTCTGGGGCCAGAGAGCTAGAGACCCTACTAGCTCTCATTTGTTTTTAATTGATTCTTATTTTCATATTGGCCTGTATTTATTATGAGCACCCAAGTACCTATAGGTAGGCTTACTCTGATTTGTACTTATTCTAGTAGATATCTCTTTATTATTATTTTTTTTTTTGCTTTTATTTTCTTTTTGTTTTTCTTTTGGAGTGATTACAAAGCAAAAAACAAAGCAAAACTCTCTCTTGCACTACATTTTGATGACTTTGAAAAGAATGACATTAGGAAAGTACCAATTTCCTTTTCTTGCACTTTTTATTCCTTTCCATAAATGAAAATTGATGAGAAACAATTAGGACACTGTTTAATTAAGTGCGGTGGAAGGGATAATTGATGGAGAATGAATGATCTGAATGAAGTTGTGAAGTTGATCTGGATGTTTGAATTGTTGTGTTTGAATTTCTATTATATATAGGACATCTGTAGGATTGATTTGAGTGAAATAACTAACCATCTTGAATTTTTGGTCTTAGGGCAAATTATGGCAAAATTCTACCAAATTTTTTTAGAAATCTCTTGAAATTTAGAGATAGTACAAAGTATTGATTGATAGCATTTGATTAAACAAAGAAACAATATAAATAACTTGCTAAAGTATCTTACTCACCTGCTATTGTGATTGGTTTATTTAGTTGAAATTGAGTTGCAAGATCCTTAAGGAAGAAGTTTACTTTATTTTTAACTTTAGAATTGGAAATTTGAGAGTCGGTCCGGTCGAGTCCTTTTGTGAAAAATAAACATGTTTACTTCTAAATAATTTTAGTTTGTATATACTCTTTGAGTTGTATTTATAACTTTATAACACTTAGTAAAAGAAGCAAATGAAACTTTTAACTTAGTGATCCTTTATAAAAATAAGTCTTAGATTTGTTTTTGCATTCAAAAAGAAAGAAACAAACATAACCTTTACTCTTTTGACTTAAAAGTTTGAGTCATGAGTATCTAAACTTGAATGTTAAAGTGAGGAAGAGTTCTTAGGGGTATTTTGAAACCTGGTCACTTGGGTGATGAATCTGGGATGTACCAACTCAATGAACTAACTATGATGAGAAGGGAGGAAAGGCAAAAGTTCAATTTTTGAACTTTGGAAAACAAAAAGATGGAGGCAAAAACCTCCCAAAAAGAAAATAAATGCTTGTATGAAAAAGAAAAGAAAAATGAATGCAAAGATTCAAATGAAAGGAGACTTATAATAAAGAAGGAGAAAATCTAAGGAAAAAGTAGATACCACATGCTTTCATTTGGTATTACTAAGAGTATATATAAGCTAAAAGTCCAGTGAAGTCCAAATGAGTATTTTTCCTTAATGGACCGTGTATCTGCTTTTGAATAGAATGTTCTTTTGTTAAAAACTGAGATTAAAACTTGTTTTGTCTGAATTAGCTCCTTAATTTTGATTAAAGTACTCTAATTATAAGAAACTAGTGTGGTTAGAGCAATAGGTACAAGAAAAGCAAGTTAAAAGAAAAGAATTGATGCTTAAATTAGAATAATTATACTATCTATAACAGATTTCAAGAGTTTTGTTTTTAATTATTTTGCTTGAAGACAAGCAAAAGTTTAAGTGTGGGGGAGTTGATAAGATCATATTTTACACAACTTTTATTAAGCAATTAGTGATTAATTTGTCTTGAATTTTATAAAAATTCCTAGAATGGGTACTTAGATTGGTTAAATCATGTTTCAGGTCTAAATGGAACAAAGGAAAGCAAAATAAAGAAGTTTGAGATGAAATTGAAGAAACTCAGGGGGTACGCCGGCTTTTCTAGATTCTAAGCCGCCGGCGTACAACCGGCCTAGAGGTCAACACTGCCTCTGTAACACCTTGAATTATACGTCTATTTAATTTTTAGTAATTGTTAAATTAGATAGTAATGTCTGGCGGAAATTTTAGAAAATGTCCGAAAAACCATCCCTGCTTTTCGTCAATTTAAATATTAGTAATTACCAATATGGATAATAAAAGACTTAATTAAAATAAAAATATAAGCATAAACTATACCTATATCAAAGAAAAATTTTCCATAAGATATAACAACAATAATATGATTAATATATAAACTAAAAACCAATAAAGATAAGTAAAATAATAAATTAGATCCCAAAATAATTCAAAAGATACAAACAAAAGATAAACACTATAAATTTATAATAGTAGAATATAAATAAAGTCAAATTAAAGACAATTTAATTATTAACAGGTCATAAAATACCAAAGCACTAATAATTTAAATCCTTAAAGGATAAATTATAATTTGCAATATATATATTAAAGCTGAAAAATAAAAGTCTTAAATTAAAAATTTTAAGTATACCGTAATGTTCAGAATATTTAATATAATAGGTACATAAATTTTCATCTAAAAATAATAACGAATCAATATTTATTATACGTATTAATTAGAACCCGAAAAATTAAAATTGCCCCACAATTTCTAGCTTGCTGTCCATGCCAATTTCCCTTATAACTTCTCCAATTCTCTCTCTCTCTCCCCTTATCTCTCTCTCTCTCTCTCTCTCTCTCTGGGGAAAGTCTTCACAGAAGACTTTGAAAAAAAAAAAACAACGAAATGACAGCAATCCTCCGAGAAAGAGAAAAGAAAAAAAAAGAAAAAAATAAAATAATGAAAAAAAAATTTAAAAGCTCCTCCGATCTTCAAAAGCCCGTATCTTTCACATACGACAACCGATTCCAATTCTGGAAGTGATATTGTGATCGTGGTGATACACTCTTCAATTCAAGACTACACAAGGTAAGGTTTTGACTACTCTAAAATTTCGCTATTATGATCTTGAACGTAGAGTTTTTCATAATATTATGAGTTTTATATTAGTTTTTACTATAAATATACATATTTACATGTGTATATAGTAATAATAGTATAAAATTATATCATATTAGTATGTGTATTTAGACCAGTTGATATTACATTTTGCTTATCAAATAGATAATAAATTGATAAATAAAAACGCTAGATGGTAGAAAATTAATTATAATATTAGATAATTAATTTCTAGAATCCATTTATTAGTAATACATAGAAATTATAGAGATAAATCGCTAGGGTTGAAGTATACCCGATGGAATCAATAACTGATCAAAATCTTCTAATATAAAGCCCAAATTAAAATTCTGATTTCACAAACATGAAGGTTATAATATTTTAACCCTATATAGACTAAAACCCGAGTTTACCCTATTAGATCTGGAAACTCTAATCGCGTAGGTGATAAACCTAAATCTATCCGATCTCGTAAACTTTAGATTTTAGTTTTCAACCCGAATACAATGTAAGAAAAATATAGAACCCTAACCATTAAGATATCTTTAGTATAATACTCAAAATTTCTCAAAACACTAAAAGTTAAGCGTGCTCATGACCTATGATGGGTGATCTCTTGGGAAATGAATAGTAAATTTCCAAAACGAGTGATATCTCGATAAATATAGTTCCAAGACAATAACTACTAGTTTAGAATTGAATTATAGATCTTTAAAATATATCAGTTAGCAAATGATAATTTAAAGATAAATTGTTAAGATTGAGATATACTTGTTAAAACTAGATATTAGGTCTAATTTACATAAATAAAACTTAAATTAAGATTTTAATATCAAGTAAACTAAAACAAAAATATTCTTAACTTATATATGAAGTAAAACTTAACTAAAGAAACAATTAGAATTAAGTAAAATAAACCTATAGCATAGTTTTGGCATTTAAAAAGAATAGAGATATTCTGTGGCAAGTTTAAATAATTTAAATTACACACAATATATATTCATGAGTATAAATAGTACCAAAGAGGAAAAATAAAATCTTAGAAAACCTTAGGCCCCTTTGATGAAAGTTTTGGCCTCATAAGAAAACTTAAGAAAATTTTACTTGAATTTGATAAATGAAAGATATTTGATCATTAAATCAATAGGAAGATTGACTATGTAATTAAACTTTTGTATATTACCCTATATACAAACATGAGTTTCATATCATACGTAGAAATAGGATTTTGATACATAAACTTGATACGATTTAAGTATTATATAGATAAAAGATAATTTAGCTTAAATCTATTAGATAAACTCAATAACAAGCCTATATAGACATATGAAGATTTCGACACATATAAAAGAATAAGATTCCTAAAACAAAACTCAAGTAATTCATTTACAAATTAGAAAATCAAGATGATATAGATTGTAATTGAGAAATTAAACTAAAGAAATAATCTTCGACCCATATAGGATTATAAGGATATAAAGTGTGGATCGATGAAAGTCATAAATAGTAGTTGATACAATGAAATTAACTAAAGTTACATAAACTAAGATCAAGACAAGCAAAATGAAAATAAATATAAATATATATGCTTTAACTAAAAAGTTGAGTAATGGACTTAAATTAAGTATAATCACTAATACTTTATGAAATAAACATTTACAAGGAATTGAACTTGAAAGAATAATTAAGAATACAAAACAAGAAACCTAGGCATCATTATGATACCTTTTGTGCCCCTAGAGTAACATAGGAAAAATATACAAAATGATTAGTTTAACCTGTAATTAAAAGCTACATTCGATAAGTTTTCCAATGATTACTCATATGCTAAAATCTAAGTTAAAACGAGTATAATATGCCCAATTTAAGATTTCGTGATTAAACTTGATACTTGAAAATATTTAAAATACTTTTCTTAAGAAAACTAAGATTATATGAATTTTATAGTTTAACTTATGAAGCGCAGCCTTTACAAACTTCAAAATGACTAATTATGTGTTAAGGTTAGATTAAGTAGGTTAAAACTCGAAGTTTAAGACACAAAGACACAATAGGTTTCTTTGTATGAATAATAGTATAGTAATAAGTATCCTTTATCTAAATTCTCAGGGAAGACAGATCCGTCTTCAAGTTTTCTTGTAGACTTCTACGACCATTAAGCAAGGATAAACAGGTGAGTATATTCCGATAACCTTCATATCTGCTTATGCTTGTAGGTTTAGAGTATGATATTTTGTTAATATAAATTAAATGATTCAAGTATGGAGTTGAGAAATTTACACTTGTGGTTGCTTGTGTTTATTATCTGTGTTGAAAATACTATACATTATTCTGAATGTTAAGTATTGAGTGTTGTTTAATCATTTTGATCTTTGCGAGTGTCTGATAATTGTCTGATCGCCAAATAAATGGACTTAACGACTATTGGCATGATAATTATAATATTGATCACGCATTGCACGATTGCATGTAGAAGGCCATCACCAATACACTTTGACTCAGATGGGCCACATTGTCCCGTGAGGACAATGAACATGGAGGACCGAAGTGGTATATGCCTAGTGTGTACCATGAGCCTTGTTCTAGGGGAATGGGAACTAAGTCATCTTGGAGAGACGGCCCACCACCTAGGATCCCGCCGGGTCATTATCAAGGATATCTTGCTTCAATGGGATGTTGTTATATGTATATTATTTATTTTATATGAAAAACTCCTCGAATAAATTTGATTCCGAAGTATTAGCGGTCTGGGTGCTGATGTGTGGATGTACCCTCAGCTCGAATTCGGAGGGCGTAAATCCGAATGTATATATGGCTACCGGTTGGCCATAAATATTTGTTCATTTGCTTGTCTGCATTGCATATGCTTGTTTAATAACTTGTTTATTTTTGCTTGAATGGTATGGAATGAGGATATACTTCACTCAGCTAGTTGTAGCTGACTCTCCAACAGTTTGCTTTTGCAGGTAAGTTGAATACATGGATGGGATAGGATCTAAGTGCAAAGCGTGACAAAGATCAAGTTGTACAAGATTGATAGAAGATTGAGAATTTGATAGGTTAAACCTAGTTGAAAGAATAAACATGAAAATGTAGTCTTTTTCTTAACTCAAACTTAGTTGATATTTTGTGTTAAACCTAGGTTTACCTTATCTTGTTGTTTGGTAGGATATTCGATTCTTTGCGGTCTTTGTGATCTGTGGAAGTTTAGATATCCAATAACTTATTTTCATAATAAATTTATATATGTATAATATAATGAGAGAATAATTAATTAGAGTCTTATAAACTCTGACTTGCAAGGCGATCCTCATATTGCGGGTGCACAAATGATATGGCGATTTAGGGCAATCCTATTGGCCCCTCTATGGGGTCGCTACAGCCTCTAAGCTGCCAACTTTTGTCCAAGATTCGGTTGAAACAGATTCAAAGATTTAAAGGTCGGCACAATTGTTATATATGCCGCCGGCCTTGTGGCGGTGTAGGATGAAGACCAATAAACAAAAATCAAGCACTGGCTCAACACTGCCAGTGTAGAAGAAAGGGAAAGCCAACTTCTGCAATTTTCATCCAACGCCAGCTTTCTGGAAATCAACACCATTGGCATTGAGATGGCCTTGAGTAACTATATAATTGGAATTTTAAAAGTTGCCACCTGCACGACCGGCCTAAAAGTGGATCTGGCCAGCCTTCTTTGTTTTTCTTTTACACCAGCATTTCAAAACCCTATGCTGCCGGCATTCAAGCAGCGTAGGTCATCCATAGAATTGAAATCCTTAACGCCGAAGCCAAAGCCGCCAGTGTTCAAGTGATGTAGGAGAGTACGCTGTCTCTATGCCGCCGGCTTACGTTTTGTAACTGCAAAATTAGATAAAACGTCTGGAGTTTTGTCTATATATTATAGGGTCTCCTTCACTTTGATAGATACGAAAAAATAAAAAAAAAAGATAAAAAAATTGGATTACCTTTCATTCCTTTGTTAGAGAGAGAAAGAGATCAATTTGGTGCTTTGTAAAGATCTTACAATTGAAGACCTTGTCAACTGAATTGGTGATATTTGATTTTATTCTTATGAAATTCAATTGTCTGATTTTGTTTTTCAATATGAATTCAATTGCATATTCTTATCTGATTATTGAATCTTCATCGATGAGTAGCTAAACTTTTTCTTGTGGGAAGTGATGAAACCCTGATCTTGCTAAAATGATCTTTGAATTCATGTTATAGGATTGTTAGAATTATGAAATATTTGTAATGAATCCTGATTATCTATCTTGTTTCTGTATGAAATTGGATTGATAAGAATTTTGGTAATTTGGAAGAAGAATTAGCGTTCATAGGAATTCATGAATTAAGATTAAACAACAATTGCGGAAGTGGCAGAGTTCAATCTAATTTAGAAATTGTCCCATGTAATTCATGCGATGTTTTATGTTAATTTCTCACTAAAGAATTAGGAGAAGTTGATTTAGGGCATTAGACAATTGTGAAATCGAGAGGTTTATAATTGTGAATTCGATTCCATTGATAATTTATTTAGCGGAAGCTATTAGATTATTTTGTGGTTTACTAAAACTTGATAGTTTTAGGTCTTGACAATTTCATACAAATATCCACAATGCTAACTATTCATATAATATGATTTCAGTATGATTAGCAAAGGTTAGGGTGGATTCTGCTCCTTCTCACATTTATCTGATATATCTCTCTCACAGTTCATACTCGTATTGCATTCATTTTTAGTGTAATTACAAATAGAATAGATAATTATAGATCTTAAAATCAATTGCCTGAATATTAGTTTAAACTAATACCGGTCTAGTAGTTATAGTAATCTTCGTGGGAACAATACTCGACTCACTTTTCTGTATTACTTTATTCAGCCCAGTATACTTGCTAGTAATATCTGTGCTCATATTTTCTATACACATTTTAAGCGAATCAACCGTTATATATTATAAGTTTTTTTTTAATATCTTTCTATGAGAATATCTATAGTTTTTCAAAATTATTTTGTAAACGTTGTAGAAATGTACATGTGTACGTCTCGATTTTACGTTCTAAGTCTACGGACCTCCTAATAGTTCTACGCAGATTCACGAGTTTGACAACCTTGTTAATGCTACTAATTACAATAAAAAGTAACCAATAACACTCCCTTTAGATAGAAGCTTCGTAATGCTAGCTCCCTACACTCTTTAGATAGAATCTTCCTAATTCTTTCTTCCAATATGAATGTAACCTTGTACATAGGACTCGGTATAATGTAGCATAACCATTCCCCACGCAAAGTGGTTGAATAAGCATGTTCTAGTAAAATTCTTTTATAGATAGTACAAGAGGATGAAACCATATGCATCTCTTCATATATTTTTTCTAATCCAAGGCATAAATATTTTGAAGAGTCTTTATGCTCTTATCTTCCGTTTATTTACCCAAAGAAGAGAAAAAACAAAATAATTCCTAATTTAATTGAAAACAATAACTGTTTAAAAGTGGTATTTCCAACTCCCAAGGCATGGCTGTGAGTTGAAATCCTTAATCTTTTTCCTTATCTATGCTTGCAAAGGGATGTGCATGAGAATAAACTCCAAAAGACAAGAAATTGGTCATTCATTATATTCTACAATGCCGTGTAATCATGGATTGTCTTAAGGTCAACATGTGATGGGAATCTGAAGAAAGTTGTACAAGTCAATGATCTAACATCACACACAATTTAGGCCCAACACCCTCAATAAATTTGTCTTAAGATTCATTTCAAACAGGTTCTTGAATGAAGTGCATTTTCACCTTTTACTCGAACACAATGCTTTCAAATTGCCCTTAAGTTGTGCTACGCCCCCGAGTTTGGCCAATCCATAAGAGTGGTTCGTTTCAACTTACACATTGATGGCCTTTCCCATAGACAATACTGAAATCATCATTCTATTCTTCCATTCCTCCCACAAGATATTGCCATACAAAAGAACTTGTTTCAACCGCTATTATTAAGCGGATTCACAAATGGTGTCAAATATGGTTTATAAATAATACTCTTGCTAATATGGGTGATGGCTCTTGTTGAGGTTTGAGTATCGAAATCCAATAAACTCAATAGGATTAAAAAAATTTTTATCACGTGTAAGAGCATACCAATTTTGCCACCTATCAAAATATCATACATTGGAGCAAGAAACAAAATGCTATAGCAACAGATTGCATATCAAAGCACAATGTCTTAAGTGATAAGTATAAAACCATAATAGACCTTTTTGAAGCAACTAGATCAATTTGCTATAAAGCTAAGATTAACATGGTATTGCGACAAGAAATCTTAAGTTCAAATCTTAGCACCATTAATTCAATCTTAATTAATCAATTCATCTATAAGGTAGTTTCAAAAGGTATATGACTTAACCATATGCAGTACCAAGTTTTAAATAATTGAACACACATTCATCAAACTAGCCTTGAACATACAAACAAAGAACCTTAACAGTTTCTTGTTGAATGATAATTATTCCAAGGTTCGAACCTATTAAGGAAGCAATCTTCCTTTTTCTTCAAGTTATATAAATGAACTACAAAATATGATTATTATAGCCAAATATGCTTATTATTGACCAGGGTATATATGATAGATGCAAAATCAATGGTTGGAATCTTGTTATTTCGAATTAAATCCGAACCAATATTTGCTGCCCACCATCCACGGGATTCACACCATCATTTTTAAGGCCCAGATCATAAAATTCTTCAAGTCCCTTCAGTAATTAGATGATTCTTCTCAATCAGTTTCACCAATGCTGACATTTCCTCAGTCTAATCTGTGAACACACCTATATAGGCTATACATGCATGGCCAAGATCGACACTTTAGGCGCCACAACTAGTCTATCAAGCGCATTGAGCTAAAGGAAAACTAAGGGAAGGAATCGTCCCTCTCTTCTCGATTGTTGCCTTATCCCTCCTAAACCATGTTTGTGGATCTGTAAGAGTGACAAAAGGAATTGAAGGAGGAATTCCCATAGGTTTAATATCCCAAATAATACTTGAATTTAAAAAATATGGAATTAGGCATCTCAATTTTGAAATCAATCAATTTAATATCTAAAATTTAATTGTTGTTTTAATTATATAGTTATATATCATAAATATAAAACTAAAAAATTTAGTAATGAGCTCGTTATTCATGAGTCGGTTCACAAGCCTAAATCAAAGTTTGAGCTTAGATCACTTAGATAAGCAAGCTTCATTTTAAGCTCGAGCGTCTTGGCTCATTTACTAATCAAGCTTGAGTTGAGCGGAGCAAAACTTGAAGTAGTCCGAAGTCGAGTAGCTCACAAGTAGCTCAGCTCGTTTGTAACCCTTCTAATCACTTTTAAAATAAAAGAGCAGAACTATATGAATATAAAGAGTTATGTTGAGTTTTATTAAATTATGCAAGAGGCTGAAACTATATAGGAAGTGTTTCACATGCATAAAAGAATGCATTTTTTTTTCAAACCTGAAAAATATAAGAGACTAAAACTTTATTTGTCATAATAGAATGAATTAAGAAGAAAAAAATTGTGAAAGGAAAGATAATAGAGGAGATGAATAATTGGAGAATTTGAATATCAATTATTAAAAGGAAAAATATGATATAATATAAATTACTTATATTCCCTTGAAAATAATAAATAATTAAAAAAAGAAGGATATAAGAGTTATTTCAAAAAATTTCCCCCATTTTCCTTCCTAATTTTCTCCACTTTGGAAAAGACCAAAAAAACAAAAAAAAAAGTGGGATCTGGGAACAATATTTCATCCATTTTTCCTTTTTCTTGTCTTTTCCTTTCTAAATATTTAAAGAATGAAATTTAATCTTTTTCAATTCCTCTCATCTCCAATCACTTCCTCTCAATTCCTATATACCAAACAAAGTAAACGATAGTAATGCATGTGCTTAAATAATTACTCATAGACCCGGATCTGCGATGTATGTGTATGAATTAAATTTGAAATAATAAAATGTAGAAAATAATATTAGTGTTAAATAAACTGACATAAATTATTAAATAATTTGAGAAGAAAAAGAATCATCGTATCTGTTACCAAAATAATAACAGCCTTATTTGTATAGTAGCTATAATGGTAATAGTGAAATAACAATAACAATTGAGAAGTTTTTGGTTGAAAATAGTGTTTTACTTTTTGTTTGTTTTGTTATATTCTTGTCATTTTGATATCATATAAAAACAGATATTGATAAAAAACTGATAATTTTACTCATAAACTAACAAAATAGATAAGATATAAAATATAATATAGATAAGTTACAAATGTATATTAGATACATATATGATACAAATAAAAATTTGACAGTCTAAACAGACCCTAATACGTTTGTAGTCAATGTGTTGTTACATGCCAAGATTTTTATAATCTGTATACCCACTTGCATAACTCTATTCACTACAAGTACAATCTTAAACTTCCTTTATTTTTTTTTTCATCCTTAACTCTACTCACTACACATACAATCTTAAACTTCCTTTATTTTTTTCCCTTATACATTCTCTCATTCAATTAATTTATTCACCCTTCATCATTTTTTTGGGTGGGTGACTTTTCTCTTTCAATTAATTCCTTGCAAATCCTTGATATATGAATCTTTGCCACCATAATGTTTTACTCTTATTCTTACAACATTTTCTATATAACAATTTTTGTTTTGGTGATGATTATTTATTGAGTTGTGAAAATAAAAGAATGAAAATTTTAAGCTAGTAATAAGTGGTTAAATAGCTTTATACCATTCCCATATTCTTTAGTGCAACTACCTAACTCATAACAATTTGGTATACATACTTCTTTATCATAATATTTTTTAAAAAAATAATAAATAATCCTGATATAAAAGGCAATTACAGGGCATAATTGGCATTTCAAGCATAAAATCATTCTCTTATTACACATACAATCTTTAATTTGCCTTTTTCTTTATTTCCTTTTTTTTTTTTTTAATTTTACTCCTCATGCTTTCTCTTAGTTGATTTATTCAACCTACATCATCATATTTATTGTGATTCGATGACTTCCCTCATTCCTTAATACGTTGCAAATCCTTGAAACATGATTGATTGCCATCATCATATTTATTGTGATTGGATGACTTCCCTCATTCCCTAATACATTGCAAATCCTTGAAACATGATTGATTGCCACCATAATGTTTTATTTCTATTCTTACTAACATTTTCTATAAAACAATTTGTTTATTTGAATGATTATTTATTATTTTGTCAACATAAAAGAATGAAAAATTAGGCTAGTTTATATGGTTGAATAGCTCAACAGCCATTTCCACATCCTTTAGCACAAATAACCAACACATAACAATTTTACATACATAGTTCTTTTGGCATAATGTATTTTTTCAATCTCCTTATTCAGCTAATGAACAACAAACTAAGGAAATTATATTAATAGATCTGTAAGAGTACCTTGAAATATCGTTTGGCTTTCTTTACCGAAAAAATTTACAATAATTTCTTTTGAACTAAAATGTTCACATTATGTTTTGATGAGACAAGACATTGTGCTATCAAAATTAAAACTTAAGGGAAAAATTGCATTAGCCAAATATGACTTGCAATATGCATAAAATTGAACCTTAAAGGTGTAAAACATGCTTTAGAATAATCAAGTGTTTGATTGAAAACAAAAGAGAAATCTTGAAGCATGCATTTGGATGCTAGGGCTATTAGCTTTGATTAGCAAAAGTGTGTTAAGATTAATCATACCCCAACACAATAGATTATATATAAATGTAAATACAAAATTACGAGACTACCCTCTTAGACTAAGTAATACTCTTACCACTCCCTCTCAAGTTAGAGCGTATATATCATAAGCTCCTAGCTTGTTACAAATATAATTTATACGAGCTCCTTGAAGTGCCTTAGTAAACAAATCAGTAAGTTAGTCTTCTAATCTCACATAGGTAGTATCGGTTTCCTTATTCAATAGTTTCTAACAAAGAAAGTAACAGTCAATCTCAATATGCTTTATGCGCTCATAAAACACTAGATTTGATGCTATATGTAGTGCGGCTTGGTTATCACATATCAATTTCATCAGTTGTGACTATGAAAATCTAAGTTGTCCTAGCAAATGCTTAAACCAAAGCATTCACAAGTTGTGGATGCCATTGCTCTTTCAGATTCTACACTTGACCTTGCTATCACGGTTTGCTTTTTACTCTTCCATGACACAAGATTACTACAAAGAAATATGCAATATCCTATTGTTAATTTTCTATCCAATAATGAACCTGCCCAATCAACGTTTGTATATCCAACAACATCCATATGTCCATGATCTTTGTGTAAAATGCCTTGACTTGGAGATCCTTTTAGATAATGTAGATTATATATCATGGCATTCCAATGATTGAGGCGAGGTAAGCCTATAAATTGGCTCATTATACTAATTGCAAATGACATATCAAGATGTGTCGCGGTAAGATAATTGAGTTTACCTACTAACCTTTGTATCTCTCTAGGTCATTTAGAATCTCTTCTTCATTAGGCAAGAGCTTGACATTAGGATCTATAGGCAAATCGACTAGTTTTGCTCCAGTCAAACCAATGTCAGATGATAAATCAAGTACATACTTCCACTAGGAGAGATATATAACTTGCTTAAAGTGAGTAACTTCAATTCCACGGAATTATTTCAAGCTACCTATATCATTGGTCTAGAAATTCTGTTGTAAGAAATCCTTTAGTTACTTAATGCCTTCATGTTCGTCTCCTAAAATCACAATATCATTAACATACACAATCAATATAATTCTTTTAGCATCTTGTTATCAATAAAACATAAAGTGGTTTGAATTATATTTGCAAAGACCAAATTCCATTATAATCGAGCTAAATCTACCAAACCAAGCATGTGTAGATTGCTTAAGCCCATATAGAGATTTTTTAAGCGACAAACTAATATTTGCTCCCCCTGAACAATAAAACCTAGTGGTTGTTCCATAGATACCTCTTCTTCAAGATAACCATGAAGAAAGGAATTTTTAATATTAATTGACGTAAAGGCCAATGATGAGTTGCAACAAGTGATATTAGAAGTTGCAACAAGTGATATTAGAAGGTGAACAAAGGTTATTTTAGCTACTGGTGAAAAAGTATCCCAATAATCAACACCATAGATTTGAGTATAACATTTAGAAATTGAACATGCCTTCAATTGATCAAAAGTATCATCAGGCAAGACTTTTACAGAGAATATCTATCAACATCAAACTGCAGATTTACAATTGGGAAGAGACATAAGATCCTACGTGTTATTCTCATAAACAACAGACATTTCTTCTTGCATAGCAGCATGCCAGCTAGAATGAGTTAAGGCTTCTAAAATAGAGTTTGGAATGGAAATAGTAGATAATGATGCAAGAAAAGAGGCATAAAATGGTGAGAGAAAAGAATATGTAAGAACATTACAAAGAGGGTAATGAATAGATGGATGAATAAAGCGCTTACCCTTTCTCAAGGCAATGGGAAGATTGAGATCAAGTGAAGGAAGGTTTGAGTCTAGTGGAGGAGTTAGTGAAGACAAAGAATCTTATGGGCTAGTATGTTGCTGACGAACATAAACATGTATATTCAGCTGATTAAGATGAGGAAACCCTTGAGAAGGTGGTAAAGTAGTGGAATCACTCTTTGAAGATGGCATAGTACTGGAGGTACCTTGGTCAACAAGGATTGAATTATCAAAAGATGATAATGGCGACATAAGGGGGAGCATTGTATAGGAGACTCATTTCTAGAAGATGAAGACACTATTGAAAGTTATGGAGATGACTCAAAGAAGGTTACATCAGGAGAAACATAAAACTTATGATGTTCAGGGGAATATCACCTATACCTCTTTTGGCTACGAAAGTAGCTAAGGAAAATACTATGAGCTAACCCAGGGTTAAGCTTATCGGTCCTTGGAACAATTGACAGACAAAACTCAAGTAACCAAAAACTCGAGGAGGCAATAGAAAAAGCAATTGATCAAGATAAAGAAGGTGTAATGGAATTTTACCATGCATGGTAGATGGCATTCTATTTATGAGAAAACATGTAGTAAGAATAGCATACCCAAAATTGTTTAGGTACATTTATGTGAAGTAATAATGTCCTAGCAATTTCAATGAGATGTCGGTTTTTACGTTCAACAACTCGATTCTATTGTGGAGTATAAGAACATGAACTTTGATGAATAATTCCATGCTGTTGCATGTATGAATGAAAGGAACTAGACATATACTCATTAGCATTATCCGTACGCAAAACTTGAATTGAAGTATTAAATTGGTTCTGAATTTCACCAAATGAAACATGACTCTATTTACTTAACCGGCAAGATTGACATTGAAGACTAGGACAAGATTGTAGATCGGGACACATAAAACAAAGAATTTCAAGGATAGATGACCTAACTGGTAATGCATCTCCATTGGATCTAGTTTGATAGCAGAGCAAGCACTAGTAATAGGTGTTGAATCCATGTAGTATAGCCCATCTGACTCATGGCCTCCACTAATCGTCTTCCCCATTCCCAAATCCTGGATTACAAAAGAAAAAGGAAAGATTGTCATGGAGCAACTATGGTGAGTTTACTAACAGATAGGAAGTTATAAGGCAATTTAGGAACATACAAAACAAAGTTTAAGGGAAAAGATGGAATAGGTTAGGCAGTGCCAATCCCACCAACTGGTGAAGTGGGACCCATTAACGAGAGTAACATTTGGCAATGAGGGAGAGTAGGACATGTGAAAAGCAGTTAAGTGTACTTGACATATGATTTGTGGCACCAAAATCGACAACCCAAGATTGTGAAGAAGCTTGAGTAAAGTAGACAGTAGGATTACCTAGCCGGACTAAATATGAAGAAGTAAATGGTTGCGACATATTTTGATGGTGTAGGAGTCTAGCATACTCTTCCCATGATAAAGTTACAGTAGATGACTGAGATCCTTTACCATGCAAATCTAAACTAAGAGCACAAGCAAAACCATTAGACGAAACAATATGAGCCCTAGGGGGGACATCCATGCAAATCCTAACAAGTCTCTTGAGTATAACTTGGACAACGACAGTTATTACAATAAAGACATGATCTACAGCCTCGTCCTCTAAGACCTATATGACCTCCCCCTTGATTACAGAATCCTCTACTACTACGTATTTTACTAAACAAAGCTAAATGATCTGAGGGTAATATAATGACTGATTTTGAATCCATAGTAATTGCCTGCTTGGTTTATCTTCCATACATAAGACAACTAAATTATGCAAAGATGACACAAAGAAAATATCTACTAATCATTCTTGACAATAATATTTCCTATGGAATCCTCAATAATTACTCGCAGCTGGAGAACGAACTTTGTTGTTCGCAAGTTCTTTAACAAATTGCGTGATTAAAACTTTTCGATAACTAACGGCTTTATACATAGTAATAGCAATGGTAACAAAATCAAAGCAACCACAATCAAGAAGAAACAAAATCAAGCTACTCTTGAACTCTGCAGGACCTTCGAAGATTTTGCTTTGCTTCCAAAACCTTCGTCATCTACGCAATGTTTGAATTTGATATTTGATGGACCTAGCATTCACGTTTCTTACCAGGGAGCGAGCGAGTCTTTTCTCTCTACGATCAGGTCAATCTCATTGACAATTTTCTAGAAGACCAACTCCGCTTTCAAGATTACATCAGCTTGCTTTGCATTGGGAATTTGGTAATGTCTGGGTTACCTAAAAACTTCTCCAAAATTACTCGCGACAGCTTATCTATCTTTCGAATCGTGTGGTCAATACGAGAGATTTTAATTCATGGATGTGGGAGGCACATAGTTAGAGGTACTTGACTCGAGAAATGCTGCATCCATTTATAACATACTCAATCAAGGTTGTCAAACTTGCGATTCTATCCTGAGGATCAGTAGAATCGAAATATAAAATTGAAACATGGAAACGTAAATTTCTATAACCTTTGCAAAATAGCTTTGGAAAACTACATATATGCTTATAGAAGATGTAGAAAACTTAGAATATATAATATATGTCAAAGAAATAAAAAAATTAAGTTCATTTTTCATAATAACTCTTAATTCATGATATAACATAAATAAAAAAAGAGCGAATAGTGTCAAAATTAATTTAGTTTCCATTGTTTTGGTTGAAATAAGTGATAAATTAAAGTGAATTAAACTTTTCAACTTATTTACAACTTATTAAACTCTTAATTATATAAATGAAATAAATAAGTTTTTTTGTAAACTTTATAACTATAACTTGATTTGAATGAATTATATAATTGTAGAATAGGGGTTTTTGGAGAGAGAGGGAAAAAGATAGAGAGAGAGTAGAAGCCAAATAGAAATGACAACAAAAAAGATACATCATCCTAATTCAAAATAGTTGATGAGCTTGTAAAAATATATGTTGGAGTTTGTGACCCGATTTCTGTAACCGACTCTCGTAGTTAAATGATAATGAATAGTTATTTGACTATACATTTATTATTAATTCATTATACATTTAACAGTCATAATTCAAGTCTTTATTATTCATTCATTATACATTTAACGGTCATAATTCAGGCCTTTATTATTCATTCATTACATATTTAAGTGTTATAATTTAGGTCGTTATGTCGGTTATCCTTATACACACATATATATGTGTTGTTTCTAAGGTTTCTATATACAACATATTAGACACACGAAATTTCTTTGAGAGTTTTTGAGAGTCTTGAGTTGTATTCTCTTGTACTCCAACTTCAATTATAGTGGATTTCTCCTCCCTTGCCCATGGTTTTTCTCGATTTGGGTTTTCCACGTAAATCTTATATATGCTTTATCATTTTTTTCGTTTTTTGCCATTGTCCGTATTATAACAAGTGGTATTAGAGCCAAGTTTTGATTTTTTGTTTTCTCTACAATGGCAACCGTCAACTATGATATTCCTTTATTAGATCGGAGCATAAGATTTTTGTTGTGGTAGGTTACGATGCGAGTGGTTCTCGCACAGATGGATCTGGATGATGCCTTGCTAGGGTTTGATAAAATGCCTGTGTCTTGGTCACCGGAAGAAAAACAACGCAAGGATCATAAAGCCCTTTCACAAATTCATTTGCATCTGTCCAATCAGATTTTATAGGATGTGTTAAAGGAGAAAACTACTGTGGGATTGAGGTTGAAATTAGAGCAGTTGTGTATGATGAAGAGTCTAACTAGTAAATTGCGTCTAAAGCAGAGACTATACTCACACCGTTTGATAGAAAGTAGGTCGTTAGAGGATCATTTGACCACGTTTAAGGAGATTGTATCAGATCTGGAATCTATGGAGGTAAAGTACGATGAGGAAGATGTGGCTTTAATTTTGTTGTGTTCATTACCTGTATCATATTCAAATCTTAAGGATACAATCTTGTATAGCCACGATACTCTTACCATGAAGGAGGTTTATGATGCATTGGCATCTTTCGAGAATATGAAACATCTAGTTATAGCATCTGAGCCCAAAGTTGAGGATTTAGTTACTCGTGGTAGGAGTCAGGATTCAATTCTTGTGGAAATGCTAGAGGCAGATCAAAGTTAACAAATAGAAATAAAAAATGTAACTATTGCAAGAAGAAATGCCACATAAAGTCTGAGTGTTACGAACTACAAAACAAGAATAAGAGAGATGCTAATAATCAAAAGGGGAAACAACCGGAAAAGTCGGGTGAAGC
Source organism: Combretum micranthum (assembly GCA_024138025.1). NCBI lineage: Eukaryota > Viridiplantae > Streptophyta > Magnoliopsida > Myrtales > Combretaceae > Combretum > Combretum micranthum. Next base: position 2,019,143 of record JAMXBD010000065.1, read on the forward strand.
TGATGTTGTTGAAGACCATAGCAACGGGGATCTTCTTGTTGCTTCGTATGATCCACAAATCAACCGGGAGTGAATCTTAGATTTTGGTTGTACATTTCATATGTGTCCCAATAGGGACTGGTTTTCAACATATGAGGAGGTTTCCAAGGGTGTTGTTCTGTTAGGAAATAATGCTTCTTGCAGGGTTACAGGCATTGGCACAATTAAGATAAAAATGTTTAATGGTGTTGTGAGGACATTAAGAGATGTGAGACATGTTCTTGACTTGAAGAGAAATTCTTTTTCTCTTAGTACTCTTGATTCTAAGGGTTACAAATACATAGGTGAAGGTGGAGTTTTGAAGATCAGCAGAGGATCTTTAGTGGTGATGAAAGGTTAGAGACAGTCTACTAATTTGTATGTTTTGCAGGGTTCAGTTGTTGCAAGAGATGTTGCCGTCACTTCTTCATCTTCATCAGATGAAGATTCTACTAGAATTTGCCATAGGCATTTAGGGCATATGAGTGAAGCCGAGATGACTGAATTGTCTAGGAGAGGCCTTCTTGATGGGAAAAGTATTAGTAAGATGAAATTTTGTGAATACCGCGTGTTTGGAAAGCAAAAAAGAGTCAGATTCACCACTGGTACTCACAATACAAAAGATATTTTAGAGTACATTCATTCTGATCTTTGGGAACCGTCTAGAGTTCCATCTAGCGGAGGTGTTGTTTATATGATGACTATTATAGATGACGTCTCTAGAAAAGTTTGGGTATTTTTTTTGAAGCAAAATTCTGATGCGTTACCCACTTTTAAGGAGTGGAAGACAATGATTGAAAAGCAAATTGGTAAACAAGTAAAGTGTCTTTGCACGGATAATGGTCTTGAGTTTTATTCTAATGATTTTAATGTTTTGTGTAAGTCAAAGGGAATTTTGAGACATTTAACAGTCTCTAGAATACCTCAACAAAACGGATAGCAGAACGGATGAACAGAATTATCATGAAGAAGGTTAGGTATATGCTTTCAAATGCAAAGTTACCAAAGTCAATTTGGGCAGAAGCTGCCTCGACAACATGTTATTTGATTAATAGGTCTCCATCAACAGCCATTAAGGAGAAGACTCCACTTGAGTTATGGTCAAGTACTCCTGTTAACTATTTAGAGTTGAGAATTTTTTGTTGTCCTGCATATGCTCGAGTTGAGATGTATGCTCTCCAATTCTAAGTTACCAAAATATTGTTAGAGATTTGGAGTATGTCTTCAATGGGGAGAAATCCAATGGGCTTTGTGAAATATTGCATAAATGGGTTTTTGATATCATTTATAACCCAAAACCTTAAGGCAATGGGTTAATGGGTCTTCCCTTTTATAAACTCTTCACACAAATCCCATATTTCCCATGTGAGATTCTCACACTTGTACCCTAACGATCTCCCCCTCAACTGTGAGTCTCCACAATGGGGTAGGTCATACTCCTCCTCAAGAGCTTATCAAACTGACTCCACTAAACTCGCTTTGTGAGTGGTCCCACCTACTCACCATGGGTTTCACAGACGAGTCTACCACAAAGCTCTTCTTTCCACATGGTAAGCCAACCATAGGAGATTCCCAGTCGAACCATCAGCTCTAATACTAATTGTTAGAGATTTGGAGTATGCCTTAAATGGGGAGAAATCCAATGGGCTTTGTGAAAGATTGCACAAATGGGCTTTTGACACCATTTACAACCCAAAACCTTAAGGCAATGGATTAATGGGTCTTCCCTCTTATAAGCTTTTCACACAAATCCCATATGTCCCATGTGAGATTCTCACACTTGCACCCTAACAATATAGTTGTATTTTTTATATTTTAGTTTATTTGATTTGAATAGGTAGAACTGGTAAACTCAATTAAAATCATAAGATTTTACTGAGTTTACATATAGACCCGGTTGAAATAGTAAGATTCTACTAGAAAAAGATTCTACACATGAATTAACTCGGAAGAGCCTCCTAAAATTGTAAACTTGTAGAATCGTATGAGTAAAATCATGATTTTAACAACTATGTACTCAATGAGCAGATTATAGATGCATTTAACAATGCCAAACTCGAGCACACTTGGTTTATGGAGTGGGTTCAAATTAGGGTTATGATTAGGGTTTCAATTTAAGGTTTAATCTAGGGTTTGTGGCTGTAGTGGTGGTTAGGATTTGTGGCTAGTACAAATTTATGGGAATTTGTGATGGTGGTGACTAGGTTTTCCATTTAATGGTGGTGGTGGTTTATTTGTAATTGAACCATGCTTTGATACCATGTTAACTTCGATTACCAAAAGTGTGTTAAGATTAATCACACCCCAACATAGTAGTTTATATACAAATGTAAATATAAAATTATGAGACTAGCCTCTTAGACAAAATAATACTCTTAACAAGGGCAAAACATGTCTTAATGCTAAGATATAACATCCAAATAGTAGATGCACTTCACCATTCATAGAATGCTTCGGACCTTGCACAATCTTGCTAACGTTTAGACACCAATGCATGGCATCCAACAGGTACTTGTTTTTTCTTTCTTTCTTTCTTTTTTTTTTTTTTTTTTTGCTTTTTTATATGCAAGCATGGTACGAATGACTTGCAGTTGAAAAATTTGTACTTATAAAATTACTAAACAATTATGGGATGCGTTATAATATACATATGAAGGAACATTTGCGATAAAGTGTAGTAAAGAAGCCTAATACATGAGTTTGAAATTTTACAAATGAAACCAATTGAATAAATTGATGAATGCATTGTGGATTCTTCGATATCATAAATCAATTGTAAGAGCTTTACTAATGTTCAAGTAGCCATACTAGACAACTCTCACAATGTCCACTAACTTGTAATTGTTTTGCAGGCCCAATTTAGCAGTAGCCTAAAGTAAATTACTTTTGCCAATAGAACTTTGATGACAATAATGAAAATATTAATATTATTTCAACATGTGTTAATTTTTTTAGAACATGATTATAAAATTATCCACTATCACTATCATATATATAAACATCTTTGATATTTATGAATGATTTATTTCTCTAAATTTATCTTTTGGCAATTTACAAATCAATTGTGATAGTTTAGAGTTTTTAAATACCTTGTGATATGATTATGATATCATTTCCTTTCTTAAAATTTCAACTATTTATTATACATTATAGCTTTTTTAATAGGATAAACTAAGCAAATTGAAAGAAAATAAAATTCTCACTATTACAATTAAGAGGGGGATTTGAATCAGAAAGATATGATAATACCACTAAACTATAAATACATTCGCAGAATGGAAAAAAAATTTGAAAGAGCCATTTTGGCCGGGGAAAAAAAAATATATTATCATCATTGCTTTTACATATACAATTATTATTATAAACCAGTGCTCACCGTGTTGCCCGAACTTGCTAGCAAAGAAACCTGGACCACTGAAAAATACTTAGCATATCCTTCTAGAAACCCAACTTCTTCTCCCCAAAGATTCCAACTTTCTGGTCTTCAAATTCTATGAAAGATGATGGATCGAATAGTGCTAATTGGACCGAAATACTGGATGGAAAAGATAATTCCTAATATGAATGGATTGACTCTCCATTGGTTTTATTTTGTCTTTTTCTAGAATCTGTCCATTAAGCCTTGATATTTCAAAGCGTTTCGATCTTTGCAGAGGCAATGCCTCACGAAGAAGTCTCTCACGGATCTTTCTCTGAAGGTGAAGTGGTGATTGGCATTGCTTTCTTGGCCTCCGTGATAAAATATCAACTCCATACGGCCAAAAAAAGAAATATCAAACTCATATTTCTATGTATTTTCTACTAGAGCTTTCTGGGACAGGTGTTTCATAATCACTATCGCAAGAAATTTCAAAACAATATTACGTGTGGTATGGTTAGTAGTTAGCGATGGCCAGAGATGACATATATGATTACACGTAATGCCAATAAGTGCAAAGACAGCTTGCATGGTAGCTTTTGGCCAATGAAAGTAAAATCAACGTTAACAATGATAGGAAATTTTATGATGTTGTCGTGATTATAATAGGATTGGTTCGGTTAAACGGATTAGATCTATTTTAATCATGATCAAATTCGTTAAATATTTTATATTAATTTATTAATAATTAATTTAATTATAATATAAGTTGCGGTTTGATTCTGTGATGAGATTGGAGAACTCAATAATAGCTAGGGCTAAGAAGACCTAAGGTTGTCTAAAAGTTGTAATTAGTTATTAGCAGGATTGAATCGTTGTTTTGAGACATGTAGAGGAGCACTTTCCTTCATCGTAGAACTCCTTTCTTGTTTTCTGTAATTGGACTTCCCACGAAATATATTTGGGATAAACGGAAAGATGATTATAGACTTACAGTCCCCGAATTGCCATCCCCATCTCATCGCAGTGAATGAACACCTGCCACTTGTGTTGAACGGATAATGGTCACTTATTTTATTTTAGGATCTTTTATTTTTTTAAACTTATTAAACATGTGCCACGTGTTCATTTGCTGTAACAAAATGAAAACTACAATTTTGAGACAACAAATGTTCATCCAGGATAAACAAGATATAATCCGATTATAATATATTAATGATATATATATTTATACAATGTTGTCATAATGAGATAATTAAATATTACCAATTAATTATATAAATATACAATGCATCATTTACCATTTAATTATATAAATATATATTTTCCATTCAATTAAAATATAAGAGCGAAATGTAAAGACTTACGCTAGGTTTTATTAAATAGAGCAGAAGGTTGATACTGTGTCACTAGCAGGAATGAATGCAATTTCTTTATGTGTGTGTGTGTGTGTCTTTGAATTTCTAAAATATAGAACACTAAATGGTAATGCTCCACAATGCATGTGCTTAAATAAGTATAGTGAAGTTTACAAAATGAAAACATAAAAGGAAAAGTGCAATTTTAATTCTGAACATTTACCCACTTTTTTATTAAAATTTTAGGCTTCTTTTTTTATTTATTATTTATTGAGTTCTTATGGACATGACTTAATTTCTTTTTATTTTCCCTGGGTTTTTACATTTTTTATCAGCCCCTTGTTCCCGCTTTTGAATTTTTGAGAGCTTCTATTATTTTATTATATTATATAATTAAATTTTTTTAATATTATTTCTTTGGGTTTTATAATGTAGTTGAAGATCTCTAATATAATTATTTTTTTATTAAACCAATTATTGTGGCCTAATTTCAAGCTAACAGGTGTTACAAATGGATGGAATATCTAATATATTTGATGGAATAATTGCAAGAGTTTAAAGTTGTTGATATTCACATAAATGAAAGAAAAAAGTGTTAAGATTTGTTCCAATTCTTTACGGCCTAGTCCATGCTCTTACCCTAATATAAAAGAAATCACTTTGTTGCTATTATTTCTCCTTTGTCTCTCTCTTGACTAAAGCTAAGTATTACTTCTCAAACACTAACTCTACCACTTTGATATATCACTATCACTGGTTAATGCCCGGTTGCTTTGTGTTGCAAGTATTTGCCTATTTTGTGCTGGCTAAACTCCTAAATTGCAATTGCAATTTCTTGATGATGTAAAACCAAGTGCACCCTCTCTTTTTCTCTTTTCTTCTATTTATATCTTGCACATCTGTAGTTGCAGATTGTTACAATGACTGACTACTTTACAATTTTTGCTGTAATCTGTTCCAACTACACCATATTTTATACTCTATTTTACAATGAATTTACTAGACATAGTCTTTCATCTAGCTTGACTTGCTTTTAGCTCTTTTCATTGTAACATTTGGCTCTCCCTCTCGAAAAACAACCTCGTCTTCAAGGTTGAATTGAGGATAAAGTTGTGAAAAATTATCCAGATCTTCCCATAATGCATCTTCGATAGGTAGTCCACTCCACTATACTAAGATATGATAAATAAGGTTTTGATTCTTCATAACTTGTCTTGAGCACACTATAGCTACTAGCTGACTCACCGGATGGCTCCGATAAACTTCATTAGGTAACTCTAAATAAGGCAACTCAAATCCGTAAGCCAACTTAAGAACCAGAATATGAAACACATTGCGGATCTTGGCTTCAAGTGGCAACTCTAATTCATAAGCACTAGCTCCAACAAACCTAATCACCCAAAAAGGACCATAAAATCTTTCTAACAACTCGATAAAACAACCTTGTACCAATATGGTCTATTTATAAGGTTTCAAATGGACATACACTAAGTCCCTCAGGTTAAAAGAAACATCAGATTGATGTTGATCTAAATATAACTTCATATGAGATTGTGCCTTCAAAAGATTCTCCTTAAGAATATGCAATACTTATCCCTACCTAAAAGATCTATATTCACTGCTTCCAATGAACTAATTCCTCTACAGTAAGAAGGAATGGTTGGCAGCTCTCATCTATAAACTATTTGAAAAGGAGTGAATTGTACTCCATTATGAAATGAAGTATTATAGCAAATTCAGCCTTTGGTAGAAATCTCACCTAATCTGGTGGTTGTTTCATAACAAAATAGCGAAGGGAATGTTGTATGGTTGTATTTAAAACCTCCGTTTGACCATCAAATAAGGGATGATCAGCACTACTATAATGAAGCTTCATTCCACTCAATCGAAATAGTTCTTTCCAAAATCGACTCATAAATACAGAGTCTCAATCTAAAACAATTGTCTTTAGAAAACCATGTAGTATGACTATCATATGCACAGAAAGGTCAACCACTTTAGTTGCTATAAAGTGGGTATCGAAGAGGCCTAAATGATAGTACTTCAAAAGTCTATCCACCACTACTAAAATGACAGAATATCTATGTGAGTTAGGTAAACACGTAATGAAGTTCATGGAGATATCATCCTAAATATTGGATGGTATCGAAAGTGGAACCAATACAATTGAGCTACATTATTAGCAATCATCTTATTCATATTCTTCTAAACAAACTAAGTATGCGCCCTCTTGAATGTCTTAAGGAATCTAAAATGAGCTGCCATAGGTGATTCAAGTAATTCCTTAAGAATAAGTGGAATCAATCCCCAAGTAGGCATAAGAAATAAATGATGGGAAGAATATAAAAGTCCATCTTGCCAATATAATCTCTACTTAGTAAGTTAACCTTACTCTAAATCAGAAATACATTGCTAAAGCTCAACAAAAGAATAATATTCCTATTGTAGTTGTTGATTCAAGTTGCAATGAGACAATGATAGAGCCATTATATATCGCTTATACTGCCTTAACAAGGCATCAGCCACTTGATTTTCTTCACCAGACTTATATATGATGGTATGGTCATAGCTTAACAATTTAGCCAAGTAGTTGTTGTTTAGGTGTTTGAATCTACTGTGTCATCAAGTCTTTCAAACTATAGTTGCTTGTTCTTATTTTAAAATGAGCTCCTAAAAAGTATTGTCTCCACTTCTCCACAGCCTCAACGATTGCATATAATTCTCTGATATAAATAGATGCTTCCATCATATAAGGCACAAACTTCTTATTGAAACACGAAATGGCATGTTCATCTTGTGAAAGAACAGCACCAATGCCTGACCCTAACACATTAGTCTCTACTACAAATTGCTTAAGAAATTTGGCAATGATAAAATGGAAGCCAAAATTAAAGCTTCTTTCAATCTTTCAAACGCTATCATAGCCTGGTCATTCCATGAAAACTGATCCTTTTTTAGCATATTAGTTAGTGGACTTTCAATTGAGGCATATCCTCTAATAAACCTCCAATAATACCCTGAAAGCCCCAAAATCCCCTTAGCTATATAATAAAAGTAGGGACAAGCCATTGCTTCACTACTTTTACCTTTTATGGTTTAGGTTGAACCAAAACAGCCTAATACCCTCCCACCCACCCACCCCCCCCCCCCCCCCCCCCCCCCCCCCCCCCCCCCCATTAGACACCACATGTCCCAAGTAATCAATCTTACTCTTCCCAAAAGCACATTTTGACTAATTTAAGTAAAAAGTGTTATAACCCAATATCTAAAACACTTGAGTTAAATATGCTACATGTGATTCCAAAGTCATATTATACATGAAAATGTTGTCAAAGAAGACAATGACAAATTTACATAACTACAATTTGAAAATATTATTCATGATGCTCTGAAAAGTAACAGGGGCATTACTTAAACTAAAAGGCATTACTAAGAATTTATGGTAACCCTCATGAGTTCGAAAAGCCATCTTATGAATATCAAATTCATGCATCTTAATCTGATGGTATCGAACATGTAAGTTTAACTTTGAAAACATTATATCATGTTTCAATTCATCTAGTAACTCAACTCATCAATTGTAGGAATTGGATATTCATCTTTCATAGTTGCTTGATATAATGTCCTCAAATCAATGTAAAATTGTCAAGTTCTATCTTTCTTTTTTTACAAGTAACACATGTGAAGGAAAAGTGTTATTGCTATTGTGAATTGTACCTTAGTCTAGCATCTCTTTAACTTGTTTTTCAATTTTGCATTTCTAAAAATGTGGAAACATGTATGGCTTTACATTCATCGATGCTACTCCATTTTATAGGTTAATCCGATGTTAGACACTTCCTAATGGCGGTAGTGATGAAGGTGCATCAAATAACTAAGGGAATCTACCCAAAATAACATCTATTGCTGGATTGCTGGTGGTACCCTTTGAGTCAATATCACACTTTTGAGCCATCAATTGAAAACAAATAACCACTTAATCAACTTACACCATTCTCCTCAACTGGTGATGAGTTATCTGATCTAGCATACTATTCTACTTCCCTAACAATGTGATAGAATGACCTTAATTCATAAACATCATGATCAATTGATTATGATCAATTGTGATTAGCCTTAAGTCTTTTAGCCACTACACACCCAACACTACTTCTGCCCTACGAATAGGTAATACAAAGAATGTGGCTAAAACATCAAAACCTTATATATTGATTCTCACATTATTACACTAGCCTTTGTATTGTAATTTTTGTCCATTACCAATCATAGCATTAAACTCAGGTGCTGGTGTAATAGTTAAGCCTAGATAATTAGATATTTTACCTTGCATAAAGTTGTGTGTGTTGCTTGAGTCTACTAAAATAGATAATGATTTAGTAGAAATTGTACCCTTGAAATGTAAGGTTCTAGGAATCACATCACCTAATAGTGCATGATAGCTGATCAGTCCTACACCATTTATGCAATCATCTTCAAGCATACATCCTTCTCTTCATAACCTTCATCTACATTGTCATCCTTTCTTCCCAACAGCAATAGGAACTTTACTTTACACTTGTGGCTTTTATTGAATTTTTCATCACAACTGAAACATAGTCCTTCTTCATCTTTGGCTTGGATTTTTTCAAGTGATAAACATTTTATGGGTAGTAAAGGTTATGGTTTAACTATTTGGTTGGTCAATGTTTAGGTCTATGTTTGGTTTTATGTTTGGGTTTGTGTTTAGTTATGTGTTTGGGTTTATGTAGGTTGAAGTGTTTGCTTTATTAAACTGTAAAATAAAGTGTTTGGTATTAGATGATGATGATACTGAAAATGGTTTGTATGAATTGAATTGATCATTGATCATGTCCTCATACACTCTTCCAAGTCATATTGCATCAAATAATGATTTTGGTCTCAATATTTGTATCTCCCTTCTAATTGCAGGTTTTAAATTAGAGATAAAGCAACTTATCTAAAAGGATTCTAATAATCCAATAGTTTTATTCGATTAACTGTCAAACTGAGATCGGTAATTAGTTACAGTTGATGTTTGCATCAACTTAGACAAGGTTCCTTAACACATCCTCATAAGTTGAGGGTTTGAACTGAGCTTATAAAGCCTCCACAAATTTCTATTAAGAATCAAGTGTTTATTCAGGTACATCCACTTGTACTATTGTAAAGTATCTTCCTTCAATGCAAAGGATGCAATGTAATCTTCTGTTCTTCTTGTATATTATGAAATGGAAAAAAATGCTCCACTTCAAAGATCCACTCAAGAACATCTATTCTTGAAAACTTGGGAATTTCAACCTTAGTTCCCTTTAGCAAGTTTTCTGATGCACCACAACCTCCTGAAAATGATGAATCTGAATTAGCTAGAATATTAGAATTTGATGACCCAGACATATTCTGATTCAACTCTAATTTCTCAATCTTTGTATTTATCAATCCCAAGGATTCTTGAATTGCTAATGAAGTATTCTTCAAAGATTCCATATCTTGAATAGATTGCTCTGATCTGGTTATTGGTGCCATGTCCATCAACTCAACTCAACGAGGAGAGCACCAAAATGTTAAGAGTCGTTCAGATTCTTTATAGCCCCACTCATGCTCTTACCTTAATATAAAAGGAGTCACTTTGTCACTACTATTTCTCCTTTACTTCTCTCTCAAGTGAAGCTAAGTATTACTTCTCAAACCCTAACTTTACTACTTTGATATATCACTGTTACTGGTTAATTGCTTTGTGTTGTAGGTATTTGCCTATTTCGAGCTAGCTAAACTCCTAAATTGCAACTACAATTTCTTGAGGGTGTAAAACCAGATGTAGCCTCTCTTTTCTATTTTCTTCTATTTATATCTTGTATATCGATAGTTACATATTTTTACAATGACTAACTACTTTAAAATTTCTATTATAATCTGTCCTAACTACTTCGAATTTAATACTCTATTTTACAATGTATTTACTGTACATAGTCTTTTATCCAACTTAGCTTGTTTCGAGCTCTTTTAATTATAATAGAAAGATTAATGATTCAAGTTAAAGTAGCAAACATTGAAGATTAAAAGTGATCTTTTTAACATAAACTTATAAAAATGATTATAGCTTTAGCAATTATAATATATCCAATAAGCAAATAATAAGAAGAGGAAGGGTCTTGATCAATATTTTAACATAATGCCCATATAATAAACATTTAAAGAAAGAATACACTTCTGTAACCAAGAAGAGACAGCAAATATGCATATTTAAATTGAGAATCTAACAAAAACACGTGCTATTGATTATCTAAAACTCACAATCTGATTCTAAGCATCACACTTTTCACTAGGATATATTTACAAAGACAAAACTAGAAGGTAATATAACAAGATGGACCAAATTTGGTGATTAACTAATTTGACACAATCATGAAATAAATAATCTCTTATGGTGGCTACTATAAATGTTATACATTTCTATTGTCGGCATAAATCTAAAATATAATAAAGCCATAAACTATTAATACGAATAGTTGAACATATGGATATTAATGGTAAAGGCCACCAATACCCTCCTCTTCAAGCATAGCCTTTGTCACATGATCAATTCATCTTTGTCTAAATTAAATCCTCACGGACACAAAACACATAAGAACTGTATAACTAGTTATTAATAAACAACTCCACATTGAGTTAGATTTCTTGTAGTGACATAGGACTGGAACTAGATGTCTCCTCCAATAGTTTTTTTTTTTTTTTTTTGAAGCTTTCAACATTTGAAATAGTTCATGCCTTCTTCTTTTTTCAGTATTCTATGTTGTGACTGAATCAAACAAAAACATACAAAAAGTAAATGAATAAAATTGTGTGAATCAAACTAAAAAAAAAAATAATAATTGTTTCTATTTATGAAACCGGTAATATCAAACTAAGAAAACCTTTCACTTCCCAATGTTTAGCCATTTTTCGTAGAAATCCTATCTTCTTAGAAACTATTATGTAAGAACATAGTATCATTTGGCTGAATGGATAAAAAATTAGATAAAAGATTTAATTAATACTAAAATGTCCTTATGAATAATCAATCAAATCGTGTATCACATAAACATTAAATAAATTACATAATAAGACTTATGGATTAATGAATAATGCCTATTTGAGTGGGATGCCAACAAAAGGTTCTTGCTTGTGCCACCAATCATGAGAAAAGGATTTAAATAAAAATTCCCTCGTGCATCATACCACTTCTTATCAAAGAAACCACTAAGAAGCAATGAAAGCTGATCTAGTGTCATTATTATTTCTTTAATCGCCTGAGAGGACAAATCAATCAATTGAAAAATAGCCCTTTTCTTCAATTGTATGAATTTCCCAATATGCAATTTTTATTTTTATGTTATTTAAGCAAAGAAAGTAGCAAAATCCATCAACTCAAAGAAAAACCCTAACTTTAAAATTAACCCCAAATGTCACATAAATTTATTGCAAAAAAACAAAAAAAAAAAAAAATAAAAGTCGAAACTTTAGGAGAGTTTTTCAACCTTTTTTTTTTTTTTTGTTACGTCCATGGGCAATAATAAAGAAAGAAAATAAAAGGATTTATGGAAGAGAAGAAAGATGAAGAATAGAAAGGGAAAAGAAATGAAAGATGGAGGGAAATTTCAAAACAAAAATAAAAACTCAGAAAGTGGAAAAGTAAAAAATAAGCATTTGGAAGGAGGGAAAATAGAAATAAAAAAGCGGGCAAATTTGAAATTTTATTAAATCGAAGTTTTGTTAAATACGTATCCTATTATATCATGTATTATGACACAATTTTTTTGAGTCCTGATAAAATGTGTTATATTACAGCTAATTTCAACGTGTCATATTTGATTTGTCATAAAATCTTAAAGTTGGTGTGGTGACTTTATGAATCTACACTAGGTTATGTATTTTGCTTAATCAATACTATAGGCCCTGTAGTGAGACATTTTGCTCTGGATACGTTGAGTTTGCGATTAAATTAAAATTGTTGCTTGAAGCTTTTGTGCACATTGTTAAATTTATCATTTACACATGGTTGATAAAAAAAATTTCTATACACAAGCAGAATCTAGCAAAACATAAAAATCTTTGCTTGTAACTAAAAATATTTTTTTAATTGATTGGTTCAAGAAAAAGTTTCTAAGTATACTAAAAATCGGCAAAATTTCATTAGCCATAGTTGAATTGTATGGTTTGTAACTACCTAAAAAAATTATATCAAGATAACACCTGAATTTTTTTTAATTTTTCACCAAAGTACATTTGACTGGTTTCCGGCCATTTCTCCAATAAGATTGCTTATGTGGAATGGAGTTCAATTAAAAAAATGTTTTCCCTATTCTAGTCCAATGTTTATTTATTCTATTTATTTTCTTACTTTCCTCTCTCTCTCTCTCTTCTTCTAGGATTGGTTCTTCTTCTCTCTCTCTCCTCCTTTCTCTCTTCCCTTCTTATCCTATTCCAATAAAAAAACAAAAAACAAACAAACAAACAAATCTACAAAGATTCACCACCATATATCTCATGCATGAAAAGACCAGTTCATATCAAGTTAAAGCACATCGATTAGCATTATCTTTCCTTTTTTTTTTTTAATCTTCTTTTACTTTTCAAACCTTCATTATAAATTGCACTTTTGTTTGTTCACTACAGTAATTTGTTTATTTGTTTATTTTTGTTAACTGCACTTATTTAGCAAAGCATTTTTATTCATTAGAGCAGGCACAAGGGACAATAATCTATATAGCAAGAAAATTCAATTTCAGAAAATTAAGGATAGATCGTTAAAAAGAATGTTGCCATTTTCTTAAGGGTTAATTACAAAAACATGACTTATGTTTTGACCAATTTGCAAACACATGATTTATGTTGTTTTTTTTTTTTACATTAAGTGACTCGAGTTTCATACAAAAGTATCAATATTATTTAATAATTTTAGAATGACATGTGTCAATATTTTATTAGTCATAAAAATTAATTATATATATTTTTAATTTTCTTATTTTCAAAAAAATAACTTTTAATATTTTATATATTTAATTTAATTTTTTATTATATTAATTTTCTTAAACCAATAAAACTCTAGCATATTCTCCCTAATAATAATCAATAATATTGATACATTTTAATAAAATCCGGTCACCTAATCATAAAAATAACACATATCATATATTTACAAATTACTCAAAACACATAATATTTTTATAATTAACCCTTTTCTTAAATATACAATGATGAAAACAGCTTTTTCTTTTTCTCAAATTCCTAACCAAAATTAAAAAAAAAAAAAGCGAAAAAGTCATAGTAGATGCCAATATGCATCATCGTCCTCCTGTCAACGCCGCTACCACCATCTCCTTGTCCTCCACCGATGCCACTTCCAGTTCTGCTTCCTTCATATCTTGCCTCCAAAGCGGCAAGACCCTCCACGGCCTCTTCTCCTCTCGTTCTCCCCAACCTCGCTGAGATCGCCAGCCTCACCGGCTAAGATTTTTGAAGGGGACAGAACATAAGAACGAAAAAATTATAACAAATTAAGTGGATGGTGATTGAATGATCTAGGCCGTAGATGGCGGAGGGAATGCACCAAAAGCAGGACTGAAGGTGGGAGATCGTTTATGTTTTCTTTATTTATTTATTTTATTTTTTATTTTTTTTTAACTGCACTTATTTATTCAAAGTCAAGAGCTAAGGGATATATGGTGGTGGGTTTTTTTTGGAATATGTTTTATTTATTTATTTTTTGTGGAAGAGGGAAAGAAGGGGGGGAGAGAGAGAAGAAAAAGGGAGATGAAGAAGAAGAACAGTCTTAAAAAAGGAGAGAGAGAGAGAGAGTTAAAAAAAAGAAGAAATAAATAAACATCTGAGTGGGAAAGATAAAACGGTTTTTCAATTGAGCTCTGTTCCATATAAGCAATTTGATCCAAGAAATGGTTTGAAATCCGCTAAATGAGCCTTCCTTGAAAAATTATAAAAATTCAAGTACGATCATGATACAAAATTTATTTTAAGTATCAAATTAATACAGTTTAAAAAATTTAAGTATCATTAATAAAACTTACCTCTAAAAATCTGATTATGTTTGTGTCAAAATTAAACTAATTAATTGATAAGTTCAATAAACACAAAAATCAAAATCCAAGAAAATCTAAGAATAACTTTTCATGTCAATATTTTTTTTGGCCATCTAAAAACATGAGAACTTTTCATGTCAATATGCTAGATTAAAATTTTTAAATTTTTAAATACCATATTGAATAGTACATTTACTTAAAAAAACTTAATATCTCATCCTTCCCACAATTCTATCATTCAAAATTTTTCCAGTGAAAAAAGCTATTTCGACATTATCCCATATATTTTTTCCCGTTACGCAACTCTATGGATGTCTACTTCATAAGGCTGGAGACTTGGTCCTCACGAGGAAACATCATCGCTAGTTCATTTGAAAGAAACAAAAAAGATAAGTCTTATAAATAAACTAGTAAGTCCATCCAGATTCATAAAACCGAACACAACCCTCTAGCTATAGTTCCCTTTGAATCATAAACATGACCAAGAAAAAATCTGCTCTAAACATCTTTAGTTTTTTCCTTTTATGTACAATAGTTATGGAAGCAGATGCTGCTTCTCCTAAGCAGGCAAAACCCGATTGCCAAGAATTTTGTGGAAAAATACGAATTCCCTATCCTTTTGGAATTGGAACAAAGTGTTCCTTAAATGACTGGTATGAGATAGAGTGCCGAGAAAAGAACACCATCCCTTTCCTAAAGAAGAAAAACTTGCGGGTGCTTAATGTTTCACTTCCATCTTATGATGGGGAGCGGTGTGACGGGGACGGGACAAACGGAATGCTTAGCATCGATCTTCCAATAGCATTTTCAAGTCACAAATGCCTTGATAATGATGTGACAAATGCATCTCTGAACCTAACAGGAAGCCCATTCATCTTCTCACAAGGATGGAATGTCTTCACCGCAGTTGGTTGTCATGGCCATGTTTTGTTGAATGGCACAGAGAATGTCCTTGTTGGATGTAAGCTCAGCTGCGAGAGACGCAACTCTAGTAGCTACTATACATGTTTTGGTTCAGACAGTTGCTGTTATACCTCAATACCCTTTGGTCTTCAGGCTTTTAGTGTAGATTTTAACGGTTCTAGTTGTAAGACAGCAACAGGGATGGATGACCAGCAACTCGGATATGCATTCCTAATAGATCAAACACGGTTTCCGCCCAAACCTCAAGACTTGGATGCCTTGAGAAAGAATGGATCTGTCCCTGTGGTACTGTTATGGGGAATTCTAAATGTTACTGAGCTCGGTAGGTCGTTGTACAATAAGAGCATCAGATATGATAGCAGGGCTCCCTACAATTGCACGAAATACGGCATAACTTTATCGTCTACCATCGAGTGGCCATTTTTGCAGTGTTATTGTTATAAAGGTTTTACGGGCAACCCATATCTCATAAATGATGGATGTGAAGGTAAAATCTCTTATCTTTCTATCAAGTTAGTTTCTTTATAAAGGTCAAACCATTGCTTCGGCCAGAAAGCATCATGATGCTTTAACCTATCCACTAAATGACAAAGAATCCATTATACTCATTAAGCGCAAAAACTGATAACCCTGTCATGGTTTCTAGTGGCTATTATTAGTAAATTATAAAGGAATTATCAATATTTTAAATAATTAGAAAAAGATATCAATATTTTATAAAGTGAATTAATGTTTCATAAATTTCATTTAAAATATCAATGTTTCGATTAGTTTTTAATTAAGTTTCCTAAATTTCTATTAATAATTAAATTATTAATACCTTATTTGGCTTTTTACAAAACATTGATATATATATTTTTTACCACTTAAATCGTTGATATCTTAAAATAAACTTGTCATCAAATGTTGATATGTTTTTATATAATTTACCTTATATATATATATATGTATGCATGTACATATGCTTTTCCAGTAGCCTACTCCATGTATCATGAATTCTTCTCTATAGAAAGGGATGATGCGAGCCAGGAGCATATAGGCAGAATATTGGAAACATAGGTCTAATATTTTCTATCCTCTATACTTGTCTTGATAGGGCAGGAGAAAATCCATTTCTTTTTCTCTTATTTTTTTCCTTTTAAATTGAAAAGAACATTGTGGATGTTTGACTGCTTTATGCATCATTTCCAATCAGATATTAATGAATGTGAAGATCCAAGCAACCGCTGTCCCGAGACCCAGCAATGTGTGAATAGGCCAGGGGATTACCATTGTGTGGAAGGAAGTAAAATTGAAACGAAGAAATCCAAACACGCCATCATTATAGGTTTGTGACCATCCTACAATTGTGTAAAGATCCAACCGAAGGAGTAATATTCTCTCATTGTCTACTCATGGAACATTAATTAAAATAAATTAAAGAAAAAAGATTTTTGTGAATGGAACTTATTCAATTTGATTATGCAGGTATTTGCAGTGGTACAGGGGCACTTTTGTTACTTCTTGGGATATGGTGGTTGTACAAAATCATCAAAAGAAGAAAAGTAAAGAAGCTCAAACAGAAATACTTTAAACGGAATGGTGGCCTATTGTTTCAGCAACAATTATCTTCACCTGAAGGAACTGTTGAAGAAAGCCAATTATTCAACCAAAAGGAGCTAGAGAAAGCTACTAACAATTTTAGTCAATCTAGAGTTTTGGGAAAAGGAGGCCAAGGGACTGTATTTAAGGGAATGTTAGCTGATGGAAGGATAGTTGCCATAAAGAAATCTTTAATTATAGATGAGGCAAAAGTTGAACAATTCATAAATGAAGTTATTATATTATCACAGATTAATCATAGAAACATTGTGAAACTATTAGGGTATTGTCTAGAGACAGAAGTTCCCCTTCTTGTCTATGAGTTCATCCCAAATGGAACTCTCTATGATTGTCTTCACAATACAAACAAGGAGATCCAAGTATCATGGGAAATGCGTTTGCAATTTGCGACTGAAATTGCTGGTGCACTTGCCTATTTGCATTCAGCAGCATCGATTCCCATATATCATCGAGATATCAAGTCTAGTAACATACTCTTGGATGAAAAGTATAGATCAAAAATAGCAGATTTTGGGATATCTAAATCGGTCTCTCTTGATCAAAGTCATGTGACCACATTAATAAAAGGAACACTCGGGTACGTAGATCCAGAGTACTTTCAATCAAACCAACTCACAGATAAGAGTGATGTATACAGTTTTGGTGTTATACTTATTGAGCTTTTAACAGGACAAAAGCCTATCTCTTCACAAAGGGTAGAGGAAAGTAGAGGTCTAGCAGCATATTTTATCCAATCTGTTAAAGAAGGCCATCCATTTGATATTCTCGATCCAGAAATTCGACGGGAAGGCAATAAAGAAGAGATTATAAAAGTTGCCAATCTTGCAAAAAGATGCCTGTATTTGAATGGAAGGAAACGACCTACGATGAAAGATGTGGCACTGGAGTTGGAAGGGATAAAAAGGGCTGGAAACTTGTCTCATACCCAGCAGGACATAGGAGAAAGTGAGATGGTTCAAAATCATATTGATGCCTCTACATCAGGAGTCCTAAAACAAAATGCTGATGAGATTTCCATGTCCGATGACGAACCGCTTTTGCTTAGTGCAACATGGGGATGAAGCATGTCCTTCCCATTCCATCATGATTATCGTTATTGATAGCGAGATTACATATGCTAAAGATGAACCCTCTTATGAGAGAAATTTGTGACTAGTTGCCATGTTATAGAGCAATTAGTTTAAGTTCATCTTCTTGAATAATACAAATAAAACAGCTGCTTTTCATTCACTCTGATGCAACCATTTCTTTCTCTTTGATCAATTTTGATTTTTTTTCTTTTTTTTCATTTTAATTTTTAAGTAACTGGCCTACTTAGTTATATATATTTCGGGTTAGACATAATCCGGTATGGTTTTCAGGATTTTCCAAAACAAATTGAAACTATTACAAAGTAAATTAAACCAAAGCATTAGGTTTTGGTCTAGTTTGGGTTCTTACCTAAACCAAATACAAGTGAACGTGCAGATAAACCATCCTAAAATTGAAATGCTCCAAAAAGTAAAATAAATCAAGAGCAGATTGGTTGCAATCCCTTGGCATCAAAACTGTCAATATGAAAGATTAAATTTATAAATTGCACTTCGATTGAAATTTATTATTAGTGAACGACCCATAAATTGGGTTGAATGATGTTCCAAGAATTAGCTGTTTTTTTTCTTTTTTAATCAATGCCAAAATGTTCTATTCCCCTTCTGGAGAATGATCAAATTAGGAAAGATTTTAAAAAGCAATGTTATAATCTTAATTGTAATAGATTAGAAATCAGAGTTCTTGAAAAATAGAGGAAAACTCGAAATAAATTTCCAAAGTTTTCCAAGTTTTGGAGGTCATCTAATTTCTACCTCTCAAGTTTCAATAACCACAAATGGTAATTTTTAGAAATCATGTCAGTGTCTAATTATCTTTTTCTCATGCACCGTCACTGCATAAATCCATTTCAATAGTTTTTTTTTTTTTTTTTATAACATCTATGGTCCTGTCATCATCTATAATAATATTATTATTAAATTGATTATAAAAAATTAGTATAAAAAATATTAAGAATGGGCTTAAATATATTTGAATTGTTCAATGATACAATGAGACCAATCCTATTATAACTGCCATGAAACCGTAAAATTTTCTCATCTAGTCTACACATTTTATCATACTGATATTTCTACCATAGGTTCCCCCATTCCTTGTGGCAAATACAGGATAATTTGTAAGAATTTATTGCCCAATATGTAACTTTTAGTAAGAAGAATTATAACCTTTCATTTAAAAGATATGATTTTTTATAATAGGATTTCTTAATAAAGGATATTCCTTGTCAGGAGATACTTACAAGGAACAAAGGACCATGTGCTCATTTATAGAAGGTCCAATCAGTTAGAGATAATTGGTTATTCAAATTTAGATTATGCTAAATGTGTTGAGACAAAAAAATCTACATTTAGTCACCTATATGCTTATTAGTTGGAGGGGAA
This sequence comes from Combretum micranthum, assembly GCA_024138025.1. Taxonomy (NCBI): domain Eukaryota; kingdom Viridiplantae; phylum Streptophyta; class Magnoliopsida; order Myrtales; family Combretaceae; genus Combretum; species Combretum micranthum. Next base: position 2,038,947 of record JAMXBD010000065.1, read on the forward strand.
TCAAATGGAAAATGTAGAGCGGTTATTACCGCATCAACTATAAAAGTAAATTTGTGGCTTACTTTGAGATTATAATTCATGCTTTATAGCTACAGAATTTTATTTCAAAGTTTGGAGTTGTCAACACTATTAATAAGCCATTGAAAATTTATTGCGACAACTCCAAGGCAACATTCTTCTCAACGACAAATATTCAAAGGGTGCTAAATACATGGAAATTAAAATACTTGGTTATTAAAGAAGAAGTTCGAAACCAAAGGGCAACAATTTTAAACATATTAGCATAAAATTAATGGTTGTAGATCCATTAATAAAGGGATTACCAGCTAATATTTTTAGGATGCATATTGAAAAAATGAGCATTATAGGACATCTTAATTGAATATTACTCATGAGCTCAATTAAAGTGTTTATGAAATTTCTTGTCTTTTATGTGGTATACATGATTGAATTAGAATTATGTTTTGAAAAAAATCATTTTTTGTAAAGTTATTACCTTTATTTGTCTCTTCACTAACTTATGATCAATGTGATAATTAATTATGTCTTACATGAAAAGTATAAGATCGAGATAATGTCCTACAACTGGCATAACTATAATCAATTTTTAGTTTAATAATTTGATATAATGGTACAATCAACATAATGAAGTCTTGTTATCATGCACATTATCTTTATTTTAAATTATTAAAGAACATATGGGTCAAGTGAGAGAATGTTAAAAATTTATGGCTCAATACGTAACTTTTATTAAAAGGAGTCATGACCGATTTAACTAATACGATTTTTCATAATGGGTTCTCTCGATGAAAGATATCCATTAATAGTTCGTAAAGAGGTATGATCCATTCTATCCTTTATATATAAGTGAAAACAAGGAAAATTTGAAATATAATTTCACAATTGCTCCATCACAAAATAAAAGTTCAAGACAAAGAAAGTATACTTAACGAAATAAGACTAAGTTGTAGGTTAGTTGACTACAATGGTAGCCAGAATTTGATTTGCTAATGCAAACCCTACCTAGCCGACTACAATAGTAGCCATAAATTGATTTATCAATGCAAATCTATATATGAGAAACCCAATCTAGTATAATCACAGTTTTGAAAATATGACCTGTAGGTCCCTTTTTGTGCCATGTCATGAATGCTTTAACAATAAAGATGGCACAATTTCATATCAACAAGAATTGTAATGTCGAATTCATCAATAAATTAAAGTCTCATTATTATCACCTAGACCTGTATACATGGTTATACTTAAGTGGAATCTAATAAGGTCAATCATTTGTAAGGGAAATTGTCAAGTCATCAATCACACAGATAACACAACCAATAAAAAAATCACTCAAAATTAATTATACAGTAAAACATGTATGACTAAAATCACAAAAACAGTCACTACAACAAAAATGAGAATTAACAAGAAATCTTTGTGTGAAATTTTTTTTCTCACAATTATTAAAGTAATTGCGATAATTTAATTGCCACTCATATCCTACATGGCCATCAATTAAGGAATTATATTATTTGTATTTATAAGAGAAATAAATAAAACAAAAAAAGGGGAAAACATAGCCCGCCTAATATTTCAGGAAAAGGAAAAAAATATTATTATTTTTAAAAATAATTACGAGAATGCCACTGGAATGAAATTAATCCCAAAAATAGGCAACACGGCTTCGTCTCTTCAAGAGACGAGGTCAGCCCAACGAGTGGCCTCGTCTCTTCAAGAGACAAGGTCAGGCCAAGGAGTGGCCTCGTATCTTGAAGAGACGAGGCCAGGCTAAAATCAGCCATATCCTATTATATTTCTTGAAAAAGCAAAAATTTACATCAAAAACTTGTAAAAACCTATCAAATACAAATATAAACAGCCATAGAAGCCATTAACCATCCTCCACCATGGACAAAAAACTAACAAACTACAGTGTTTCGAAGCCCAATCGAAACTGACATTCCCGATCCTAATCATACATAGTGCAATGAAAATATGAGTATTCGTAGAGTCATAATACATAATAGGAAATGAAATAGAATGAAATGTAGAGTGATTGTTCTAATAAAAAGAATAGGAGAAAATGAGTACGATCTATACATACAAGAATAATACAAGGAAATAAGAAGCTACATACAAAAAAAAATAAAAAGAAGAAAATCTATCTATCGTCCACTACTCCTACTGCTGCTGTGTGTCCCTCGTCCTCGGCCTCTACCCCGCCTCACGTATGTCCTCGGGAATGGGGTACGCTGATGATGAGGATGCGGTGAATATGGGCCAGTCTCTGTAACTGGAGCGGGCTCCTCTCCCGTAGCAGCACTATACTGATGGAATGGGACAGGGTCTGGCTCGACCTGTGTAAGGCCCTCCCCCATATCATGAGATGGCGATGGTCGCCTCTTCTGTGGAGCCAGGGAGTGTGGAAGTCACTGGATGACGGGTCTGGCATGGGGGTGTCCACCATATCGTAAGAAGTGGATGACGGGCCAGCCCCGTCATGAATCTGGGAAGGACCAGACTCATCGAATGGAGGTAGGTCGGACGGCTCAGGCTCATCTCTGATCTGTATACCTGGAGCCCGAGCTCGCCCCGACCCCGCCCCGTCCCGCCCACGCCTCTCTCTAGGAGGATGTCGTCTCTGTAGGGTATGAGGCTGTGGGTCACCCTGTGCTGCTGCTGGTGGAGCTGGTGGTACTGGATCATTGAAATTCAACCCCATAAACTCATCCACTACACGACAGACATCTCGTGCAGTGGATGCAGTAAGCTCTGGGGGCATGTCTGGGACGCTAGAAATGAAATCAGCCTGCGAGTAATAGCAAATATTTATATCAGTGAATAGCTTATAAGTCAGTACAAGTAATATAAAGCTTACAGAGACAGTGATCTTACCATGTATCGCATGATAGCTCCCGTGCGACGATCCAGCGTCGGGTGATCGCATGATACCACTGGAAGTAATCGTCAGATGTCCCAGCCGGCAAATCTGGCATCTGTACAATGCAATCACGCCGAGCATCCCACTCAGCAATCCACCTGGCGTGCTCGGACTGCCAGTTCCACTCGGAACGTCCCCTCATGTCAATCTCATGGAGGGGTCTCATATCAGCAGGGGGGGCTGGTATCTCCTGGAAGCCACTAAACTGTCTGAGCACTCTGTCCGGATAGTAGTGCTCGACAAGGTAGAAGCATACCAATGGCACCGGGCACGCCATACATCGTTGCCTACCAGGCAGTACGGTGGAAGGGCGGGCAGGATGGAGCTGTATGGGTCCCACACCACCTGATGAAGTAGCAAAAGTGATCTACTGCATTAGAAAATGATCGTACAATAGCAATTTAAGAGTAGATGACAATGGAAATCAAAAGTGATCTATGGCATACCTGATGCGCCATCTGTCGATCAAAGGAGGCGCGGTACTCAATCAATAGGTGGGTCGACACACGGGTGACGTCGAAAGTCGCACCCCAATGACTGATGAGTGGGCGGCCTGCGGTAACAGAGGTGAGCAGTCGCCGTACCGGGGCAATGTGGGGGAAGTGCTCCCATGCCCATATCTGCAGGACAACTAGTGGTCCTGCCATGTCTCCCGTGTCGACGTCGGAAGCCAGACATAGCTGCCTGTATAGCCAAGCCAAACAGGCTGCTCCCCACGCGTGCTGCCCTGCCCGCTCGAAATCTCTGAGCAGCTGGAGGTACATAAGATGGACGTAGTTCGAGGATTTGTCTGCGACAATAAATCCCCCAAGCAGCAGCAGAATGTATGCCCTGGCATGACGTCGGATCATCGCGTCATCAGCAAAGTCAGGTAGGTCGCTGAAGTGGCTATCCAACCACGACATCTTCAGCCCTCCATCCATGTCGACGCCGGGGACTGGCCGAACTCCTAATAACTCCTCGCACAAATCTGGCCAATCCATGCGAGCCGTGCCAGTAACGGCCAATCCATCTACAGGGAGGCCCGTCAGGATAGCAACGTCCTGCAGCGTCACAGTCCACTCTCCCGTGGTCATGTGGAACGTGTGCGTCTCTGGGCGCCATCGCTCGACCAAAGCTGTAATCAGATGCCAATCCAGCTGAATGAAAGGCATCTGAGCCGCCCTATGAACCCTGCCTGGGACAGGAATGGCACAAGGCGCTCGTCCACATCTGTAGGTATCCCAGCAGGTCGCCTGAGCCTGGCCTCTCTGACGACAATGAAGTACCTCATGCTCCTACAATAAAATGAACATATTTATTAAAAACCATAAACACCGCATCGAACAAAACTAGAATCACTGGAATAGATAAATAAACAGACCTGCCCATCCCAGGCTAGAGTGGACCTATGTACAGGCTGCTGCGTCAGTAGTGAACTATCGATCGGTCCGGGATCCATCTGCGAAGAAACAATAAGGAGATATTATTATTGACGACAAGTTTGGATTATAAACAAGCACAAAAAACATAATGTCAGTCATGACTCAATAATACAGTGTGTAGAACGTATGGAAATAAAGAATTACCACCACGACTCGACTGCCCCGTAACTAGTCTACCCGCCGATCCCGTATTTGGACAACTTCTTATGTTGTGGCCCTTCCCCACAACAATCGCATGAATAACCTCGGGGGCCCTCTCGAATGTCCATCTCATTTTGGAATCGTTTCTCCCTAGGTCGACCCCTTTTTCTAATAAGTCCTGGATTAGGGTGCCACTTTGGTAAGTCCAACGAGTCCAATTTGCCTTATCGGCTGCGGGAATGAAGGAACGACCATACACTCTTAGTTGGTGATCCCACCTGTACCACTGTCCCACGTAGGCAACACAATCCATGTGCATTGTCCCCATCACTGCCATCGCATGCGAGCATGGAATTCTATATGTCTGCCACTTGTTACACGTACATCATGATCTTAACTCCACTTTTTGTATATGGTCCCCCTTCTGACCATACATTGTTGGACGTGGTGCAGTTATGACCTCGTATATCCGTTCTTGGTAATCGAAACAAGTAACTCTATGGGAACTGGATATGTTGTTCCATCGCTCAAACTTATTCGCAGCGTATTCTGTGAGTAACTTACCCATACTCATGGCATCGCTTGCTTCACGCCTTTGCTTATTAAATATGGAGTTGCAGTTGTAGAAGGTTTTCTTTACCAATGCAGCCACAGGTAAGCACCTGGCGTCTTTTATAACTGAATTGTAACTCTCTGCCATGTTTGTTGTGCCTAGGCCAAATCTGACACCTTCATCGTGAGATAAAGTCCACATGCATGGGGGCAACTCACGAAAATATCGTGCTGTCCAAGGATTGCTTTGAAGTGCAGCATTGAAATATCCGTGAAACTTGCGACTCTGGGTTTGATAGGCAGCTCTTTTAACTATTTCCTTACATTCCTTACTTTTGGCCTTCGAATTAAAGTTGCTTGCAACATGACGGATACACCAACGCCAAGGCCACCCCCTAGGCCACACCGCATTCTCACCTTCGACCGCACTCCTGATACCGGCATGCCGGTCCGATATCAAGCAAATATTTGAACGGTCTTTGACGACGTGTTCCAGCACTTTTGCAAGGAACCAACTCCATGTATCCGCCTTTTCCTCTTCCACAAGGGCATAGGCCAACGGTACTATATGATTGGCCCCATCCATTGCCACTGCAATAAGCAATTTGTGCTTGTACTTGCCATACAGGAAGGTGCCATCAACTGTGATCACAGGTCTGCAACGATTTAACATGTGTAACTTAGTCAGTGAATATCAATAACCTACAACAAAATTTAACAATAATTACAATACATACCTGCAGTAGTTGAACGCCTCAATGCAAGGACCAAATGCCCAAAATAGCTTATCTAGGAATACGTGGCCGGCAGTATTTGAATCTTGAGTTTGCCACTCAACCTTTGTTCCCGGATTTGCCTCAGTAATTGCATTAAGTAGATGCGGAAGCTCCACATAAGATGACTCCCAACTTCCATACACCTGCTCAATGGCCTTTCTTTTTGCCTCACGAATTCTCTTCATATGAACATTATACCCGAATTGTTTTAATATATTCGTTTGGAGATCCTTCGCCCTCACATCTGGAGAATTGCGGATCTCCAATATTATGGCCCTGGACAAGCTGGTGGAGTCCAACTGAGAGTGATCCTGTCCAGTGATTTCATCCAAGCAAGTGTGAGGTCCTTCATATTTAGTGATGTGAAACCACCCACCATGTTTCTTATAGCTGCCTCTTAGTCTCCACTTACAACCTCTGTTGTGGATATCAGTACACTTAACTGACCATGCTCTTGGGTCCGAATCCACTACCTTGAAGTTGTAATGGTTCGTTATGTGCCACATTTTAACTGCCCGTATAAGATGATCTTTGGTCTCAAAACGCATCCCGACCTTGAATTCATCACTGAAGCTCCAATTCCCAGCACTCATTTCCTGCTCATCATCATATGCTGCGTAAGTACTACCAACTTCAGCACTGAAAAACGGAACTGCCGCTGAGCTCCCTACTGCATCAACGTCAGTAGGAGCAATAAAACGGTCCCACCTATTTCCCCTTCGTTGTACCTCGGGCAATGCATATTGTTGTGCAATTACTTCAACATTAACATTTTCATCATCGTCATAGTCTTCGCTGGATTCACTTGCCGATGAGTCTTGCCCAGCATCCATATCATCACCACCTATTGATGTAGGTACAGAAAATTCAAAGTGACCTAATTCTACTTGTGCACTGCCCATTGTCTGAACTGGAGTAGAGTTGGAGTCTACAAACCCCTGGCTTCCAATATTTCTATCATTGCCCATTTCCCCTGCAGGTGCCTGTGATAATTCAATTTCAAAAATCTGCACATAAACAGCCACTGAGCCTTCTGTGTATAGCAACATCTCTTGTGCCGCATCATCATCGGTCACTGGAATAATATCATAACGTAGCGTCCTATCTCCAATTGCTACCCTATGATATAGCTCCACCCGATGTGTACACCTATTTACTTTCAGTCTATTGCAAATAATCTCCACTATTTGCTCATATCTTGAATTCCTGCTAACACTGACCATAGCAACAGGCCGCTTATCATAACCAAAACCATCACTTGCACAATATTCCCATGAGCGTACAGTACGAACTTCGCTTTATCCATTTCCTCACAAATCCTGCCATCTCATCAAAATTAGCTTCCACGTATCAAATTCAAAAAATCACACTTATCAATTGCATTCCTCGTAACATTTAACATAACTCCTAGACCTGCACCTCCACTTTCAAAGTTGAAATTTAATTTTACAATCCCTTCTGCTTCTTACAAATATTTGCTTTTTTCATCGCATTTTTCCATGCCATATTAAATCGCCATACCAATGCTAAGGTCCTATGTGAATAACAAAACAAGTGAAGGAAGCCTTTTTTCTTTCATAACTCAATACAAGGATGAAGTTTTATGTGACATTGTTGATATATGTTTGGGTGAGTCAATGAAGTTAAATTGCTATATATGTTACAAATCATTAAATAACATTAATTACTATAAAGAGCCATGATTTTTAGTCTATTCTTTATCTCTTAAGTCAATCATGAAGGATCTAAAACACTTTATTTTTCCCCCATTTAAATCACACCACACAACATAAATACATATCCAACATACTTTTCATCAATTTCAACTTTGAATCATCAACCAACATCATAAGTCCATCCACGTACTTATTTCTTTTAATAATTCATCCATATAACTAATTAATCACCCATTTCATCAACAAATAAAGAATTTAGCATCTTAAACTCAAATCCAAGTCCTACATGCCACTTAGATAATCAATAACCACGTCTATATTGAATTTCAACTCTATTAGCTAGTTTAGGTGCTTACCTTAGGTCTACCAAATTTTTCAGCAATGATCCCAAATGAACATCTACAAAATCTTTTAAAACATGATTTGAGCTAAAGCAAACGCACCATAACAGTAAAGTAGCAACGTACAGTCGGCGTACGAATCATGCTATAAAATTATTCTAACACCACATACAATCATAATTCAACAATGCAGCATGAATGATTTAAAAAAAATACGAAAACACGCAAAAATCCAACCTTAAAGTTCGCCATTCGTCGTTGGTCGTCTCGCTTCAAATCTCCTCTTTTTGACCCTCCTACACAACCAAACGCTACACAATCAACTTTGGAAAACTCGGGGATGAGCGATTACACTCGATTTGTGGATTTGGTGCGCCAAAAATAGATGGGAATTAGCGATTTGCGATTTGGGAATTTCGGATTTAGGGTTTGGCTGCGGAATGAAATGGGGGAAATGGGGAAGAAGAGACGCGCGGGAATTTGAAGTCGATGACCTCGTCTCTTCAAGAGACGAGGTCAGTCACTAATGGCCTCGTCTTTTGAAGAGACGAGGTCATGTGCGGTGTAGCCTCGTCTCTTCAAAAGACGAGGTCAATATATTACGTCCTCGTCTCTTAAAGAGACGAAGTCAGGCACTTACGACCTCGTCTCTTGAAGAGACGAGGCCGTGTTGCCTATTTCTGGGATTAATTTCATCCAGTGGCATTCTCGTAATTATTTTTAAATAATAATATTTTTTTTCCTTTTCCCCTAATATTTCCTAAAAAAAAAAGACGCAGCGCGTAATATTTCTCTAAGTTCACGTTTGGCGCTCTGTTTCTCTCTACGACCATTTTCTCCATTTCTTGTGTTGGTTATTCCAAATTAGGGTTTTTTTCCTCTTTTCCAGATTGTGTATCCAATTTTTTTAACCCAAAATTCATTGTCTTTTATGGAAGTGGCCAATGCTGGTATGTCCATGATCTCCTCAAGCACGAATTCGATCTCTAGTTCAATAATCCCGTCACTTACCCTGCTACTGCACCCGAGATTGAGTTGCCTCAGCTTGATGGAGGACCCGGAATGGTCAATTAGGGTTTCTGGTTTAATGGGTTTCGTATTTTGTTTTACATTTTACATTTTCATTTTCTGAGTTTTGATGATTTGGTTGATTAATTGTTGATGGACAGATGTATTGAGGAGGAAAGATTTGCTTGGTAGTGCATTCAAGCCACTTTGGGCCAAAAATTGGTATAATTCTTCTTCTTTTTTCCCTTGATGGTGTTTGATTTATTTATCCACAATGTTTTAGCGCAGCATATCGGAATTCTTATGTAAATCTTATTTGTGGAAAGAAGTACATTCGAGAGCTAATTTTGTTATGGAACTCATTAATTTTATCGTTTATTGCTTTAAAGTGATTAGATATGGACGCACACTGCAAGTAGATTTTATAATGCAAGAGAAGAGACATTTTCAAAAAAATGGAGGTATTTGAGTTCATTTACGTATTTGTTGTTTGTACCATCCAAAGGTCGATAGATTGTTTGAGACAAGTAACTTATATAAGGATGGATCTAGCATATCCTATCAGATGCTGTGGGTATTCTTGTTCAAACTCTCTTGATGCAACTCTAGGTGTAGGATCATTTTGAGACAAATGATGTGTTGTTAGGAGTGAAGAGCACTTTCAATGAGGATTTATACACATCAAAACTTGAAAGAGGACCTCAAATGCAAGAACTCGAGAGATAGGCTGCAAGAATTGCAACGAAATAGAGGTGGAGACACGTGCAAGAATGAATGCCAGCTTAAGAAGGAGAATAATATAGGAACAAAAATATGAAATAGTAAAAAAAAGAAATAAAAAGGGATTAGAAGAGAGAGCAAGAATGAATGTTGGCTTTCGGCATTTGCATGGGAGAAAATAATATCTATATATGTGTGGGTTGTGTGTGTGTGTGTTTATTATCATCAAGAGTGGTTTTCTAACTGTCAAATAGATGCCTCTATTTTATTATTTATTTGTGCAGTTGAACATTCCAAATAATTATAAGTTTTATTCCTTAAGAATGTTTTATGGTTTTTGTTCCATCAAGGTGTTGCAATGCGGAAGGATAAAATGGGGTTTAGCTGGATGCAGCTAATTGAAGGACCGAATTCAGTCAATGTAAATTGCTCACAAATTAGAGCAGTGGCTGTATTATATTTCTTTTTCTGTGTATTCCTACTGTATTACATTGATGTATATATAACCGTAATACATGTATGGTTATAACAGATTTGATTCCCTAAGATGCTGAATATCATGCTACTTGCCAGCTCATAATTAGTTATACTAATTCCTGCTATGCTAATTGGGCTTTAGTGGCCCAGCCTTTATTTTATTTTTCTTAAGCCCAGCTGTTCCTATTAGGCCCCTTGCCCATCAGTACAACTCATCTCTCCCGACATTAACTAAGGTTCCTAAAGCTCCAGTCATCTCTTCCTCTCTGTTTTCCTTTCGAACCCCTTCCTTGCTAGGGTTGTCTGTCTCAAACCCTATTGCAATACCCCTCGCTTCTAAATCCCTTGTCCACAAGGGATTAGATGGAAATCGGAGTCTGAGGTCGTGGTAAAACTCCCATGTGGCTTCACTAGCTTCCCTTCCTTTCCATAGCACGAGGATCATGGTATCGGCTCTGTTCCCTCTTTTTACCATTTTTCTGCCCAAGATGGCTTGTGGCTCTAACTCATCTTCTTTACTTACTGCAGGTAGGACCGAAGACACATCAGGTCGTGGTCCATGATATTTCTTAAGCTGGGATACATGGAAGGTGGGATGGATCTCTGCATGCGGTGGTAACTCCAATCGGTAAGCCACAGTATCGATTTTTGCTATTATCTTGTATGGTCCATAGTAGCGAGCTGTTAATTTGTGATGCTTTGATGATTTGAGTGCTAGTTGTCGGTAGGGTTGAAGTTTTAGTAATACCATGTCCCCTATCTCAAACTTTCGTTCACTCTTGGACTTGTCTTCCACCTGTTGCATGCGTTGTTGTGCTTGTCGCAAATGAAATTAAGCAATTTCATTTGGTCTTCTCTGTTGATAAGAAGTTGTCCACTGCTTCGACCCTAGGTCTCCTGGAATGTAGGGCAGATGCAACGAGCGAGGGTAACCGTAGAGTGTTTCAAAGGGAGTGAGTTTAGAGCTGTGGTGGTAGTTAGTGTTGTACCACCACTCAGCCAAGGATGTTTGAGACAATTTGTTCGGACATTCTCTGTAACACAGCGTAGATAAGTTTCGAGACACTTGTTGACCACTTCGGTCTGACCATCCGTCTGAGGATGGTAGGCAGTGGAGATGTTTAATTCAACCCTTGCAACTTGAAAAATTCTTTCCAGAAAACACTGACAAAAATAGGATCTCTGTCAGATGTGATGGATTCTGGAATCCCATGTAGCTTATAGATGTTATCTAAGAAGACCTGTGCAACACTAGCAGCAGTATAAGGATGAGTTAAAGCAATGAAATGGCTGTATTTACTTAACCGATCCACCACTACCATGATGACATCCTTCCCATTAGACCTGGGCAGTCCTTCATAAAGTCCATGCTAATGGCCTGCCACACTCCCTGGAATTTGCAAAGGACTTAGAAGTCCTGGGACAGCACTTCTCATATTTTAGCGTTGGCAATTGTCACATTCTCTTACAAATTGTCGCACGTGCCTCTCCTTTTTAGGCAATTGAAAACAGTAGAGATTCTTTTGTAAGTGGCATTAGCACCAAAGTGTCCTCCTAGGGGTCCTCCATGGTAGAGTTGTAAGATCTTATTCTGAGAGTTGTTGATGGTCCAACAGCTACCCTTCCTTTGCGCCTTAGGATGTCACCTTCATAAGTGTAATACTCTACCACTTCTCCCTCCTTAAGGGCTGCAATTTTTAGTTTGAGCCTTCATCTAACTCCCAGCTAGCTTTAATCTCATTCAGTAAGTCTGGTGCAAAGCTTGGACAGCCAAGTTCCTAGTAGACATGGATCCCTGCGAGACAAAGAATCAGCAGCAGTGTTAGAGGACCAGACTTATACTCAATAGTTTAGTCGAGTCCAACAATTTGGTCAGCCACTTTGTTGGCTTGGAGTCACCAATCGCTGCTCAAGTAAGTACTTGAGGCTATGGTGATCAGTTTTGATCACAAATGAGTGTCCTATAAGATACTGCCTCCACTTTTCTATGGCGTGTACCAAGGCCATCAGTTCTCGGTCGTATACTGACAAACCATGATGCTTAGGTGCTAAGGATTTACTCATGAATGCTATAGGATGTCGGTCTTGCATCAAGACAGCCCCAATCCCATCACCACTAGCATCTGTTTCTATCTCGAAAACCTTATTGTAATCTGGCAAATTGAGAACAGGAGCTTTAATGAGGGCAGCTTTGAGTTGATAAAAAGCTGCTTGTGCCTCTGGACTCCACTTGAATTGGTCTTTCTTGAGTAGCTGAGTTAAGGGTCTAGCAATGGAACCAAACCCTTGGATAAATCTCCTGTAGTACCCAGCCAATCCAAGGAAGCCACGCAACTGTTTAAGAGTCTTAGGATTTGGCCAATTAGCTATTGCTTCAATCTTCTTTGGATTGGTGGCCACCCCTTCTTTAGAGATAATATGTCCCAAATAATCAATCCATTGTACCCCAAAATCACATTTCGAGAGTTTAAGGAATAAACGTTCACGCCTTAATACCATGAAGACTTCTTGTAAATGTTCAACGTGCAGTTCAATACTAGTGCTGTACACTAATATGTCATCGAAAAAAACTAGCACAAACCTTCTTAAGTAGGGCCTGAATATTGTATTCATAAGTCCTTGGAATGTGGATGGAGCATTTGTCAAGCCAAAGGGCATGACCAAAAATTCGTAGTGACCTTCATGCGTATGGAAAGCAGTTTTGTACACATCATTAGGATGCATTAGGACTTGATGATATCCAGACCTAAGATCCAGCTTGCTAAAATAGGTTGCTCCTTTCAATTCATCAAATAAATCATCAATAATAGGAATAGGGAAGCGATCTTTTATTGTTTGCTTATTAAGATCCCTATAATCCACACACATTCTCCATGTATTGTCTTTTTTTCTAACCAAGACTACTGGAGAAGCAAAGGGGCTGTGACTCTCCCTAATGATACCACTGGACAACATTTCTTTGACCATATCTTCCAATACAGATTTTTGAATAGTAGAATATCGATAGGGTCTAAGATTGATTGGGTTGGTACCTTCATGTAGGTGGATCCTATGATTGCAAGCTCTATCAGGTGGCAATCCATATGGATCCTCAAATAGCTCCTGGAATTCTTTGAGTAAGTCTTCGATCTGGAAGGGTATTCCCTCTTTCGCTTTCCTCTCCCTTGAATCATCTTCTTTAATCATCCAGCAGTACATCTCAACGTGTCCAGTGGCACCAGTTAGAATGTGGGTTAATTCCTGTCCAGTTATATTCCTCACGGTCTCTTTTTCTTCCCATAACACACATTGATTACCTTGCCAACAAAACTCCATTCTTTGCTGTTTAAAGTTCTAGTTAACAGTTCCCAATCTAGTCAACCAAGGCATGCCGAGGATTAGGTCACAAGAGTTCAAATTCAAAGTATAGAAATCAGATTCGAACCTTGTTCCTTCCATGATCCAACAAAACTTCTTAACAGCACTAGTACTATATATCTTAATACCGTCTGCTAATATCACTGCTATGGGTTCTAGGGTTGACATAACACAGTTCAACCCCATAGCCAAACGTTCATCAATGAAGTTGGATGAACTTCCTGTATCAATGAGTATGTTCAGCATCCTGTTTTTAAACCTTCCTTTTACCCTCATGCTGTGTTCATTGGAACATTCATCTGTTCCTGCTGCACACAGAGTAAGCTAGGTAAGGTCATCCCCCAATTCTTCTTTAGGATCATTCATGTCCTCACTCGCTCCTTCTACATCCTCTGGAGCAACCACTAATAAGTTCAGTCTCTTACTTCTACAACGATGTCCTGGTCCAAATGGTTCATCGCACCAGAAACACTGTTTCTTCCTTCTTTTCTCCTCAAATTCCTCTGATGTCATCCTCCTTGTGTTTCGAGTTCCATGAGAGTTTGGGCCATGGTTTGTGGGGTTCTGGTTAGTATTTAAGGTCTAGTTAGTGTTTGTGTGTGGGTTGGTGTTTGATTTGAGTGAGGTAGATTGATTTTGGTTAGGCTGGGGGTAATAATTGGTTGTGTATTTTTGGGTTAGATACTGGCTGTATGTGGGTTGTTTAAGGGTCTTGGGGTTGTGTTTGGAGGATAACAAGGTTGCTTCTTGTAATTTGGCCAGGGTGTAAGCTTGTATAAGAGTTTTTGGTTGAAATATACGAACCGGGTATTGTAGGTCAGGTTTCAATCCGCTCAGGTAACAACTCAGCAAGTGTGATTCAGATAGTTGAACCTGTGTAGATAAGTGTAGGAACTCATCATTATAATCTTGTAACAGTCCTATTTGCTGCAATTCCTTTAGCTCCATCGCATCCTCATAACCCCTCTCATTGAACCGTGCATTTAGAGCCTCAATAAATTCCTTCCAGGTTAAAGTGTTCATATCACCTTTGGTCTTGGCATATGCACTGAACCACTCATATGGTTTAGGTTCTAAATGCATTACTGCAATTTTCACTTTGAGATGTTCAGGAGTTTCATCCAAAGCGAAAAATTGTTCAGCTCTGGAAATCCAATTTCTAAACTCATTACCATTGAAAACAGGGAACTCTATTTTAGTACTTCGAGTTGGTACCTGGTAGTTTGACAAACAAGCTGAATGGTTGTTCTCAGTTGCCACCAGGATCGAACTATTGTTGTGAGTTACATCCATCTTGCTGTCAGTAGCTATCGATTTGCCATTTAATTGCTGCTTCAGATTGTCTATTGTTTGACCTTGATGTTCCAGTAATGCTTGCTGTCTCTGCAGATTTTCAGAGAATAACTTTACCCAACTATCTTGCTTCTCGGACTGATCACGAAGGAATTTTTCTTGCTGCTCATTCTGGGACTTCTCTTGCCGCTCAATCTGCTCCTTGATCACTCCACGTAGGGCTTCTTCAATGCGCTTAAATTCTCTTGTTTCGGTAGCCATGAGGCTCTGATACCAGTTGCAATGCGGAAGGATAAAAATGGGGTTTAGCTGGATGCAGCTAATTGAAGGACCGAATTCAGTCAATGTAAATTGCTCACAAATTAGAGTAGTGGCTGTATTAATTTCTTTTTCTGTGTATTCCTGCTGTATTACATTGATGTATATATAACCGTAATACATGTATGGTTATAACAGATTTGATTCCCTAAGATGCAGAATATCATGCTACTTGCCAGCTCATAATTAGTTATACTAATTCCTGCTATGCTAATTGGGCTTTAGTGACCCAGCCTTTATTTTATTTTGCTTAAGCCCAGCTGTTCCTATTAGGCCCCTTGCCTATCAGTACAACTCATCTCTCCCGACATTAACTAAGGTTCCTAAAGCTCCAGTCATCTCTTCCTCTCTGTTTTCCTTTCGAACCCCTTCCTTGCTAGGGTTGTCTGTCTCAAACCCTATTGCAATTTTATTATTATTTATATGTGCAGTTGAACATTCCAAATAATTATAAGTTTTATTCCTTAAGAATGTTTTATGGTTTTTGTTCCATCAAGGTGTTCTCGGAAATTTCAGCTTAGCTAAAATCTCTATTGGTTTCCAACACCTTAAGACTATGCTTGAAGATTCCAGCCACTGTCTTAGCAGAGTAGGGATGCTTCAGTAATAGAAAATGTGCATATTTAGAAAGCGATCAACTACCACAAAGAATTGCAGTGGCTGACCTTTACCTATGGGGTAAGCACTGTCTTTCTTGGCTAATTTAGATCATTGTTGAACTTGACATTAATTTTCCCTTTTGGTTGTATCAATGTCTGTCCGTGTGTGAGTGTTCCTTCTTTATTTTTTTCCCTTGCATTATTTTTGAAGGTTGGAGGATTTTGGATCTGGGGGTTTTGTTGTGCCATTGTGTCTTTGGCAATTGCAACTTTTTCCCAGGCTTGCAATGAATTACTGTGTGCATTTTATCATTTCTACTCTGTTGAGACAACTCATGAGAACTTTTGCATTTCGAGTTAAATATCTTGTACCAACTTCTTCATCTATTGGAATGATAGGAAGCTGAGTGCACACTTTTCAAATTCTATAGCTCATTGCTAGAGCAAATGAACTTGGTAAGGATCCCATCATCTTAAGCCAGCGTTTCTGTGAAGAATTTCATGCGGGTATGACTCATCTTCACTGCTTGCCACCTTCTGTTGAACCATGCATGTCAGATCACATGGACCGGATCATTGACATGATCAAGCTGGTACTTTTATTCTTGATGTCTACATCATTTGTTCAGGTGTTGGCTTGATATTTGTCTTTAATTATAAAATGTTTTTTCTTTCACTTTGAGTGATGAATATTCTCCAAGTGGTAATTCTGTCATACCAGGTTTACAACAGTTTGTAACTCTAGATCATATTTGGAAAATAAAGGAAAAAAATTCTTTTTCAGTTTATTGCTGACATTCTTAATTAGCTTGTTATTTTATACATTTCTTTTTTTTGTCCTTGTCTAAGAACCGATACTCTTTGTTGATTTTACTCGTTAGAAAAATAAAGCATCGGTTTGGGGGAAAAAAATAAAAAGATAGCTTGAACATACTAACACGATGCAGAGTTTTGTACCCTGTTTCCGGTATCGGTTCGATGAAAACTTGCTAGGAAAAGCGGATGCGAGTCAGCCTGTTGATGTTGCTCAATTAGAGTTTGGCAGCAAATTAAGAACAGAAAGGAGAGATCTTCATCTTGCTAAGGTTCAGTGGTTGTTTAGGCATATAAATTTGCAACAGTTCATATACTAGAGACAAAAAAAGGTTTTTCATTTCAATATTGGAAAGAGGCATTTATTTTCATGATAATTTTGACATTGGTGAAGAAATAAGATTTTCTTATGTATATACGGTAGATGATTGATGATAGTGGATAATGATGATATAGTGTTGGATTCATGTAAGACAAAAACTTTTGGTGCTAAGTCTCATATGCATGAGAGGCCTTCATCTGGTGCCAATGTTGGTAGAATCAGCAGTGATGGAGCACAAATGCTGTCAAGCTCTTCATCCATGGTATTTGATGCATATTCATAGTTAAATTGCGTGTTTGGCTATTTGTACCATGCACACTAATATGTAATTTTTTGAAATGATTTTCCTACAAGGGATCTTGATTCAATATAGTGAGTTCCGATTGCCTATATAGAATTGTGATGTTTTCTGAAATATTATCATTACAACAAATATTCAATATTTTGGTATAATATGGAATTCACTCTATAGAATTCATAGTAGGCGAAGGTAAGTCAAACTTTCAACTTCCACTGGATTCCTAATCATGAACCATACTTATTATCTACTAATAGCACCATAAATCATTTAATTCAATGAAATTGTTTTTTTTTTTTTCCTTCTCTTTGCAGATACTGTAAATCTGCTCTGTAGCTTGTAATCAGGTAAAGTTTCTTCTTTTTCCTGGAATTCTTCATAATCTATGGTTTGCTATTAGGCATGCACTTCCTATCATCTGATCTATGAGCATAAGCTTTTTTGAATGAGTTGATTGGGGTATCACATATGATGGTTTTTACTAATGCTACCATCCATATTTCCTTGTATAGGTTCTATAGGAATAATATAATTTTATTTTCAAGAATTTTCTAATCAGCAAATTATAGATTGAATATTTATAATTTTTTTTGTTAAGTATGAATTAAATAGTTAAGGGTGTATCATGGAAAGGTCATCAACTTACCAGCTACCGACAAAACATCATGTAGGCTGCCCAGTATCTGAGGAATCAATTGGCTAAAGGGAAGTTTGAGAGGACCATGCTTAGGACAGCAATGAAAGTACATATGTTTTTTGCCATGATAGAAGTTTCCACATCTCCAAATGGTGTTCATCATTCTTGTCATAATGTAATGTTTTTATAATTGTCTTTACCAAAGTTTGCTGGAAGTTTTATAGATCAGGTTATTTATATTATACTAGTTTTATAATCCCCTTTGTTGAAGAGTAATAGAGTTGCCTGATATCTATCTGTGAGAGTGAAGCATAATGTTATTGTGAAAGAATTCATAATAAGATAATTGAAGTTATTCAGATCATTAGCACATAATTTTCAAGGGCTGCATTCATTTATCAAAACTCATTTCTCCTACAGCTGAGCCCAAGTGTTGTTACTTATGTCAAAGGATTGAACCAATTTCCAGGTTGCTGATGAACCACTTTCAGAGTTTGCCAATCCTAGCAATAGCCCTGCATCTCCAGATCAGGTTTCTTGTAGAATTATAAATGCTTATTCTTAGAATTCATGTTATGGTGGAACTTGTTAGCTTAAATCAATATTTTTTTTATAGAATTTCCTTTTTGACATTGCAATAGTATGAAAAGAAGAATATAAGACGGAAATTATATGATGCCTTAAGAATGTGTTCTTTTGCTTGCAATACTGCATTCTTGTAAGCTTCACTCGACATGTTTGACTGCTTCAGCGATGGACCAAAATGATGCGTGTTTAAACTCACAAATCCTGGAGCAAGCCTTCGGGGGGCAATATCTTGTACTCTGCTCAACAATAGGTCCAGTTGTTTCCTACCATCTTTGTAGGCATGACCAACTGATGAGTATCGATCCAGCTGAACCCAGTGAATAACATATGCTTTCTTTTCTACATGGTCAAAAGCAATCACATTATCATCAAAAGGCCTAGGTGAATGTCCGGAAGGTTTGCGTCATAATTTGAGAAGCAAAATTGACAAGAAAATAGGTTATATGCAAGAATTAAAGGAACAAGTTAGTTTGTACCGTCGCTTTTTCTTATATTGCATCCAAATTGAATAAAGCTAATTGTTTATTCCTTTACACTGTGCCTGCTTAAATAGAAGATCATAGGTGTACAAAACATGATTCGGTGAAATGAGCAGCTATGTGCTTTAGGAAGCTCTCGTGCAGAGGCTATTGCTTTGCCATTTATTATTGTTCAGGTAAATTGATGGATATTTTGTTTTATGTTGTTTGCACATTCTAGATTCTTAAGCTTTTGCATGGCCTGGAATTTTTTTAAGAATTTATTTTCCTGGAAAAATTTCAAGTCTGGTTCTCTAATATGATTGATAGTTTGCTGGATTTAATAGGGTATAGTGTATTTCTCTGTTTCTTTATTTAATATAGCATGTATTATTTATTGTCATAACTTCCAACTGAGAAATTACAAAAGGGAACATGGAAATTTTGACCAAAGGAATTCTCTTTCCTTATGACCTACTATTATATTATTTATAGAATTTTATCCTTTTCTCTTAATAATATTTTGTGATGTAATTTTCTACTTGGCAAATGATTGTGCATAAGATGGCAAAGAATTCTAATTTTTTTATAGCTTTACTTTACATATGTTTTAGGGAAGTATCAAATCATCATATAAAGTATCAATGATGACTATTTTGTCAGTGGAGAAGTGATAGAAGGTTCTGGTAGCAAGACATGGTTAAGATTCTTATAAGAGGCTTGGCAGTCCAAGTATATCAATTTCGTTTGTATTTACCACAATATATATAGTTTTATATGAAATGTAGAGAGAGAACTGTCATTCATTGTACAAAAAAAATACTCAAACTTTGTACTTTGAGGATTTTTTCATTTAGCATGGAAAATTAGTTCTTGAGTTTTGTTTAACATTTGGGGGAAAAAAAAGTTGGATTGGTGTGGAATATTTACTATGGTGAATGTTTAGAACTTATAAATGTTTATTTCAATTATATCAATCACTAATATATTTGTATAATTTGATTGATTTTTTTTCATCGTATAATTTGAATGATTAAATATAGGATTTTATTATTGACATATGTATTATCTATATTATTTAAATAGAGCATTAAAAAAATATGAAGCCACATATTGCGAGGATTTTGCTAGGAGAATAGCGAGGTTATATTTCTTGCAAATATTATTAGCTGACTCGTAAGTACCCTATCTATTGCGAGAATTCTATAATTCTTGCAATAGCTATGCAAGAGATTATTTCTCGCTAATTGTCTAAGACGTGAAGGCTATAGCGACAATTTATTGCATCAAATTAAATTCTCGTAATAAATCTTTTGCGACAATTTATCAACTTTTTACGAGAACAAAGTTTTCTGACAATGTCTATTAATTCTTGTAGTGAGTAGACATAAGTCTACTGTTAGCAAAATATACACTTACTTGAAATTTAATGATAATATATATCTATTCTTTGCAATATATAGGTCTCTCGAGTGGATCATCTAGAAAAATGATATCACTCGGTAATATTTTCTTTAAAATTATTTAATAAGCAATATCAGTTCTATGTTGTACTTGATGTTATTAATATATATATATATATATATAATATGTATCTACTATACATATTAGTGGTAAATTTAAAATATGAATATACCTGTTATAGCTTCATGCCTGCGGATTATGGTTTTAGGAAGTACGGATTTTCATTTAAGCATTCATTCATTCATTTTTTTTTCACTTCTTAAGATAAATTTTCAAACGTGTATGTAAGGCATTTGGGAATTTTATTAAAATTAACATACTCTAATGTTTATAAAAAAATTCACAAAGTTACCTAAAATTCATATTTTCACATAAAATTTATCAAATGTGCCAGTCATTTTCATCGACACGTTACTTAATGAAAACATTAGAAAAGATGTACGACTCGAGTTATCCTATGCAGGGTGATATACATTTGCATAGACATCATCACGGGGCGGTTCCGAACCGTGAACCGCCCCGAACAGTCCCGGTGGTTCTGTACCCGGGAACCGCCCCGTCGGGGACGGTTACGAACCGCCAAAGGACCCGTCGGAACCGGCGGTTCTTAGCGGTTCGTCATGCGGAACTGGCAGTTCCACTGGTTCCGAACCGTCTTTAAAAAAAAAAAAAAAAAACCGAAACACACACATATAGATGATTTTGGTGTTTTTTTGGGATGGTTGGAGGGAAGGAGGAGGGGGAGGGGTAGAGGACAGGTCTTTTTTATTTGAAAAAAAAAAAAGAAACTTGGTTCACGGTTCGGAACCGGAATCGGAACCGTCAAACCGCGGTTTCGTGGAACCGCGAACCGCCCTGGCTCTGGCGGTTCCGGTTCCGGTTCCATGAATGTGGAACCGTGAACCGACGGTTTCGGTTCGGGTCCGAACCGACCCGAGCCGTGCGGACGTCTACATTTGCACATTAAGGCATAAGAATGGCAAAATTTCTATTAGGAACAGAATATACTTGTTAGATATAATTGCTAGAGGCTTGTTAAAAATAAAATGAAAGTAATAAAACACAAATGGATCAACTTGGAGAAACTGCACCCGAATACTAACGAAAATATTTATAAATTATAATTAAAACCCAAACTTTTCTAAATATAGAATCAGAGGTTTAAAATATTACTTTTAAATATGCCACAATATTCAAAGTAGGAACCCCTATATATATTTATATATTTCATACTAATATGTATACCAATACAATATATTAATTTTTCGAATAAACTCATAACTATCGTATAATATAATAAATGTTCGTTTAAAACTATTGTGGAAACTGAAAAAAATACTTCTATATAAATGACCTTTTAAATATAAAGAAAGTTTATAAATTACCTGCTATTGATTCCTGATAAAGGAAAGATACCCTTGTAAGATTTGAATTATTCTTTGATAGCTACGCTGATTAGCCAAATCAGTGCGCCTAAAATAATTTATAACAAGAGGGAGCAAATTTTTTCTTTTTTCTTTTTAACTCTACGTATTTTTAAAGTACTTCAAAAGTAAAGCAACCTAGCAAAATCTATTTATATTTCTCTCAAAGAATATATGATATTCTTCTAATCCCATCCTGTCCGTAATATGAGATCAAGTCTTTTCCGTATATTCGCCTATATATATAGAAACAGAGAAATAGATAAGACGCTTGCTTCCAAAAGAAGGAAAATCTACCCAGCAGAAGTCAAAGTCTTCCTTGGGAGACGTGATTTACATGTTCACTTATTAGGCCACAAATTCTTGCTTGACGAGCAAGGAATTTTTTTTTTTTTTTTTCATAGGTGCTTCACAATTAAGTTTGCCGAGTATGACACAGGATGATTCTCAAACTTGCTCTAATTTTTCCTTATTCCTAAATTTAAATTTTATTTTGATTTAGTAACCGTAAAAGCTCATGATATGTTTCGAAAGAAACTAAACTTTTTATATTAGACAATAAATCTTAATTCTTTTATCTTTATAGTAGTTATGGTTTATGGCAAGGTTTCTACTGAATGTATTTTTATTATTTATTTTATTTTTTTCCAGAAAGAAAAAATTTCTCGATAAATCTTAATTTTCAAGATATGAGTATTAAATATGGCTTCGTTTCAATTTTTGCTTAATTGAAGACATACTCGAAATATTAAGTTTTATAGGTTTATTTTATCTTACTTTTATTAAAATCTTAATATTATTGATTTGACCAATAGGTGTAACAAAAATAATCATTCTTATTAGAAGTGTAGAATGAAATGTTTTTGAAAGGATAAAATAGACTTCTATAAAAATTAGTTAATAAAGGTCCTATTAGGATAGAAGGAAAGGAACATGGAGACAACACCAAAGTAGAATAGAAGAATTCAATAAAATGAAATTATGAATATTTTGCATTGTGGCTTAAAAAAAATAATTTTAGAAATATTTACACTTACGAGACTGCTAACAAAATATGGGATGAGTTATAAAATACATATGAAGCAACATCTAGGGTAAAAAGCACTAAAGAAGCCTACTCAATGAAACCAAATGAATAACTGATAAAATGTATAGTTGATTCTTCAATATCATAAATCAATTGTAAAGATTCATTAACGCTGAAATAGTCACACTAGACAACCCTCCTAGTGCCAAACTAACTTGTAATTGTTTTACTGGCCCACTGTAGCATTAACCTAAATCAAATCGTCTTTGCCATTACGACTTTGACAACAATAAAGCATAATAGAAATATTATTCCAACATGTACGGTTTTTTGTAAAATATGAATTATGATAAATAATCCACTATCATATCATTGTACAAATATCTTTCGTATTTATCAATGATTTATTTCTCTTAATTTACAAATCAATTGAGATTGTTTAGAGTTTTTAAAATGCCTTGAGATATAATTATGGCCTCACTTTATTTCTTAAAATCTCAACTATTTATTATACATAACACTTTTTAATGGGGCAAACTAAGCAAATAAATTTAAATGATTTTATTGGAAAAAGAAAAGCAAAAGAAAATCCATTATTATCACTGCTTGTCCATATAAATGTCAATTGCTGTTGTTGTCTATTATTATAATTTTGTGTGGTGGTGGGGTATAGGCCATATATAGTATAAAAGTTTAGAAGGTGAATCCACGTATAAGTAAAAGTTTGAGGATATTTTACAATTAAAAAAATTTCTATGGTCTCATAGTGTAACAACGGAAGCAGTCTCTTCATATCAATAAATGGTTCAAATCTTTTCTAATCATAATAGAATCTATTAAAACTTTTATATTAATTTTTTTATAATTAATTTAATTTTAATAATACTAGCAATATGATCTTGTAATGAAACCAGGGAAGTTTCCTTACAACTCCCCCATATTGTTTCCGTTTTTTTTGAGTGGACCTATTGTTTCTTTTTTTTTGAATGGACCAATGCTCAACGTGTTTACCGAACTTGCTAGCAATGAAACCGGGACCCCTTTCTGCGTCTTCAAATTGTAAGAAGGATGATGGATTGACTAGTGCTAACTGGACCGAAATACTGGATGGAAAAAAAAGAAAAAGAAAAAGAAAAAGGACTCCTAATATGAATGGATTGACTCTCTATTGGTCTTATTTTGTGGTTTTCTAGACTGGGTCCATTGAGCCTTGATATTTCCAAGTGTTTCAATCTTTGCAGAGGCAATGTCTCGCGAAGAAGTCCCGTAAGTATCTCTATCCAAAGGTGAAGTGAAGTCACTTTTTAAATTTTATGACAACATTTAACATAATGTATATAGGTATTCAATGACTTTTGGAATTCATGATACAAGGCCAACAATACTAAACTACAATCATAGCAATTTTAAAATTTTACTTGATCCATGTAGTCTTCAAATACAAATACATAAAAAAATCTTATATTTCAAATAAAGTAGATAGTAATAAGTTTCTAAACCTACAAGATTTTATCAAATCAAACATCACTAGTGAAAGTTATTTACAATTGAAATTAGTTTACAAAAATATATTTTTTAATTTTTAAAATAATCATCAATTAAAAATAAGAAATTAGTTTTTGATAAACTAATCAATAAATAAACACTCAAATGTATGAAAATCAAAATATAAAAAAAACGTATACACTAAAGTGTATTAAAACTAAAATACAGACATCAACATATAAAAAAAATGTAAGTGGTCGTTGATTTTTCTGTTAAAAGAAACACTAAATTAAAACAAAACTAAAAGATAAAAAAACCAAATTATATAATTGTCCAAAAAATTTAAAGTTTTATCCTATCGTCAATAGTTATTCCATCTTTTTCCAATTTAGAGCTATTGATAATTTGATATCAACTCCTAGTTCCTAAGGCAGGAAGCTTAGCACTTTCGAGGAAACATCATCACTATACCTTCAAAGAAACAGAAAAGCAGTCCTATAAGTAAATGAATGGATTTAGATTGGCAAAACTTGAAGACAGCCTTCTAGCTATAAGTCCACCCAATTATAAACATGAACATTAAGAAATCTGTTCTATGTTTCTTTGGTTTTCTTCTTTTATATTTAATAGCTATAGAAGCAGATGCTGCTACTCCTAGGTTCGCCAAAACCGGATGCCAAGAATTTTGTGGAAATATACGAATTCCCTTTCCTTTTGGAATCGGAAGTGGCTGTTTTTGGAATGTCTGGTTCGAGATAGAATGTCGGCAAAATGATACCTTCCTAAAGAAGTTCGACTTCGGGCTTAATTTATGGTTCCAGTTCAAGATTATCTCGGGGTATAGGAACGATCACCATCAATCTTCCAATTAATTTCAGCAACAGCACTGGTAATACGACAGACGATAAACCTCTGAGCCAAGAAGGAAGCCCACTCATCTCTTCACATACTAGGGATGGATTTGTCTCGGTAATACTAGAATGGGGAATTTCAAATGTTTCCCTCACAAGAGTGCTGTTATATCTGCAGAACCATCAAACACTGGCTCACTACAGCTGCAAAAATTACAGCAGGACTTCGTATGACGACGAGATGCCCATTTTGCAGTGTTTATGTAATCCTGGTTATAGGGGCAACCCCTACCTTATAGAGGATACAAATAATCCGCGCGCCTATCCCCACTACCACATTGGCTGTCAAGGTAAAATCTCTTAACTTTCTATCAAATTCTTTTCTTTTCAAAGGTCCAACCATTCCTTTTCATTTTTGTTAACATTGTGTTTATTGTGTTCGTGTTCATTGTGTATGTTTGACTGTTTTAACTTTTTCACCATTGGCAAAACAGATATTAATGAATGTGAAGATCCACACAACAACCCCTGTCCGGGAGAGTGTGTAAATACGCCAGGAAGTTATGATTGTAAGGATGGAAGAAGGAAACTGAAATTCGCCGTCGTAGGTTTGTACTACGCAACCTTTGTAGACAGAAACTAACCAAAAGCTTAATATTCTCTAAATGTCTATTCATCAATCATTAGTTAAGATAAATTAAATTAGAGAGATTGTTCTGAATGGGTCTTATTCAACTTTGGTTATGTAGGTATTGGTAGTGGTATGGGGCACTTCTGTTACTTCTTTGGATATGGCTGCTATACAAAACCTTCAAAAGAAGAAAAGCAACGAAGCTAGAGAAATATTTTAAGCGAAATGGCGGTCTCTTGTTGAAGCAACAGCTATCTTCACCTGAAGGAAGTGTTAAAGAAATCAAATTATTCGACCAAAAGGAGTTGGAAAAAGCTACTGACAGTTTTAATGAGAGTAGAATTTTAGGAAAAGGTGGCCAAGGAACTGTATATAAGGGAATGTTAACTAATGGAAGAATAGTAGCCATAAAAAAAGCTTTAATTATAAATGAGGGAAGGGTTGAACAATTTATAAATGAGGTTATAATATTATCACAAGTTAATCATAGAAATATTGTGAAAATATTAGGATGTTGTTTGGAGACAGAGATTCCTCTTCTTGTGTATGAGTTCATCCCAAATGGAACTTTATATGATTATCTTCACAATCCAAACAAGGAGATCCAACTATCATGGGAGATGCGTTTACAATTTGCAATAGAAGTTGGAGGTGCACTTTCCTATTGCATTCAGCAGTGTCAATTCCCATATATCATCGAGATATCAAGTCAGCCAATATACTCTTGGATGAAAAGTATAGAGCAAAAATAGCAGATTTTGGAACATCAAAATCAGTCTCTTTTGATCATACTCATGTGACCACATTAGTACAAGGAACCTTTGGATACATAGACCCAGAGTACTTTCAATCAAGCCAATTCACAGATAAGAGTGATGTATATAGTTTTGGAATGGTACTTGTTGAGCTCTTAACAGGACAAAAACCTATATCATCACTAAGGCCCGAGGAAGGCCTAGGAACATATTTTATCCGTTCTATTGAAGATGGCCATCTATTTGAGATTCTTGATCCAGAAGTTGCTCCAAATGGCAAGGAAGAGGAGATTGTAAGGGTTGCCAACCTTGCAGAAAGATGCTTATATTTGAATGGAAGGAATCGGCCTACAATGAAAGAAGTGGCAATGGAATTGGAAGGGATAAAAAGGGTTGGCATTTTATCTCATATCCAGGAGAAGATAGGAGAAGGTGAGGCAACTCGGAATCATAACAATGCCTTTGCATCAGGAGTGCTGAAAAAAGATGCTAATGCGACGTTGTTGTCGGATGTTGAGCCGCTTTTGCATAATGGAACATGGTGATGAGGCATGTCATCCCCATTCCACTGTGAAATCGTCATTAATAGCGAGATTATCGCTTTGCTAGATGAGCAACCTTTTTCTTATGCGATAGAATTTCGTGACTAGTTTCGTTATTATTGAGCAATTGATTTAAATTCATTTTCATCTATAATACAAATAAAATGATTTTTTTCCCTTTTATTTTGATCCATCCTATTTTCTTTCCTTGAAATAATTCGATCCATTTAGGTATATAAATGAATAGTTTTAAGCAACTTACGCTGCGCATAATTTGATGTGGTTTGTAGTATTTTCCAAATTTAACCGAACTTTCTCATTTTATTTTTTAAATTCCAATGGAATACTAAAACAATATTTTGCTTGATTAGTTTGCAAGTCAAATTCAAGCTTTATAATATTTTGCACGACAAATCTAATCAAGTTTGAGTTGTGTTCAAATGTTCCTTGAAGTAAAAATGGAGTAAGGAAAAATATTCAATGAATGGTACACATCACATAAATGTACATGTGGTCTATAACAACCAACTATACGTTAACACATAAGGATAGTTTTGTAACCATCACTCATATATATACGTGTTAAAAAATCATTAGTAGTTATACGCCACGTGTAATCTTTGCAATGTCTTGCAATCATGCTTATCTTAAGATCAACATGTGAAGAAAACTGCATAAGCCAATGATCTAAATCATACACAATGCAGGCCCAACATCCCCAAAAATTTGTCTCAAGATTCATTTTTAGCGGGTTCAGGAATGAAGTGCATTTCCACCTTCTATGCGAACACAATGCTCTCAAGTTGTCCGCGAGTAGTGCCATACCCCAGAGTTTAGGGAATCTGCATGAGTATTCTGTTATCAGCTTTCACATTAATGGTCTTTTACATGGACAATACCGAAATCATCATCCTATTCTTCCATTGCTACACAAGACGTTTCCATACAAAAGAACTGGCTCCAGCCCCTTTTCTTGAGCGGATTCATAGATGATGTCAAATATGGTTTTTAAATAATTTCTTGCCGAGATGGGTGATAGTTCTTGTTGAGGTTTGAGCATCCAAATTCAACAAACTCGATAGGATTAAAGAATTCTTTATCACATGTGAGAGCGTACCCATTATGCCACATAATTCACATTATTGTCATGGGTAGGGATGTAACCGGGTTGGCTTTTATAGGGTTTCCGACCTACCCGACCCGTTAAAAACCCTATAGGGTTTAATCCTATAGGGTTATAGGGTCGGGTTTGGATATATAGTTAAAACCCTATAGGGTTATAGGGTCGGGTTTGGATCATATAACAAATCCGATGGATACCCGATAACCTGGTATTATAATTAAAAATAAAAAATAAAAACATTACTAAAGAAGCAAAAAAAGAAAAGAAGACATGAAGAAACTACTATCTTTTTTGTCTCCTAAGGATTTTTTTTTTATTTTTATATTTATGGATTAGTTATGGATTTAGAACTTTTTATTAAATTTTATTCAAGTCATGTTTGCTATGGAAATTAATATTATTTGTTGTCCGTTATATTTTAGTCCCAATAGAAAATTTAATTTAACCATATTTTTAAAATATTATACAGTGATAAAGTAATATATTAATGTGTTTAAATGTTATAATGAATGTGATCTACAACATTTTCTATCAATTTTACATGCATCATTTCATTTTTGAATGTGTAGGAAACTTATGTCAGAAGTATCAGCTTTTCTCAAATTTATTATTAAAATTTGAAAATAGGTTTAAAAAAAAAAAGGGGTTATAGGGTTATAGGGTCGGGTTTCGGGTTATAAATTAAACCCTATAGGACGGGTTTGGATATAGCATCAAAACCCTGTAGGGTTATAGGGTCGAGTTTGGTAGACCCTATAGGGTAGCGGGTCGGGTTTCGGGTTTATATGATCCATCCGAAACCCGACCCGGTCACATCCCTAGTCATGGGGTTGATCATGGTACCTGCCAATGTCAGACATTTGAGCACGAAACAAAATGCTATAGCGACAGACAACATTGTAGAGCACGACGTCTTAAGAAGTAGGTATAAACCCATAGGAGATCTTTTAAGCAATCAAATCAGTTTGCTATAAAGCTAAGCTTAACATGATATTGCGACAAGAAATCCAGAGTTCAAGACTTAGCACTATAAATTCAACTCCAATTAATCAAGTGATCTGTCAGGTAGTTTCAAAAGGTATATGGTTTAACATAATGCAGGATCCCTTATTCTTTTAATAGAATGACTATGAGATTGCAGAGTGCTAATTCAAGTTAAGCATTTGATCCCAGCCCATAATTTAGTACAATTTTTAAATAATGAATCTAAAACTTCATAGCCTGCTGATCTAAGACATGGTGAACACTCATTTAATGAACTAGCCTTGAACATACATGTAATATATAGATAAATAATTTATAAAGGGGGGTAAAAGTGTCAATCAATATATTATAAGATGGTTTTATGGTCTACCCTAAAGTAAAGTTGTTTGTTTTGTCAAATGGCAGAAGTGTAATTGAAGATGGAAATTCATAGCTGAAAGTTGACCAACTGTGTTGCTGTCCTAGAATTCAACACTGCTGGCATATGTTCTGTGGCTTCCGTAGTGTAGAAGGCAGCGTTGGATTTGAAGAATATTGTCTAAGTTATGTAGGCCGCTAGCTTAAGTATGTACATCGCCATCTTTGATATATACGTTGTTGGCGTATACGTCGACCTATATGTAAAGAAATTTGATATGAGAGCACATGGCTGCCAGCTTTGGTATTTATGCCACTGGCTTTTGATTTACGCCGCCAATGTATGTTCAAAAGCCGCCAGCTTTCTTGTTTTGGGGAAATGAAGAGTTCCATGTTTTTCCTTATAACCTAGCCTTATGTTATCTTGTCATAAACACTCCTAGACTTAGAAAATCCTCTCTATGTATGATCTTAGCATCCAAGAAGATTCAGAAGTCCAGCTCAAGATAATTGAACCTATTTCTTTTCTTAAGGATTTAAAAGATCTATCAAATTCCTTAGGGTTTCTATTGGTTTTGAAGGGAAAATTAAAGAAAACCCTAGTTTGCTTAGAGATTTGGATTTTTAGTGAGTAAGAACGATTGAGAATCAATTTTAGCTAAGTTTGAATGTTCTTGATCTTTATGATTACATGAAAATGATTTTTTGTTGATTATTGGTCTGATTTGTATTGAATTGAATTCTAGGGTTTGGAAGGATTTGTTGAGGAGATATGTTATTTTGGAGAATTATTGTGTTTCGGTCAAGGAGAAGGTGTGGAATTATATTTCTTTTGAGATTATGATTTTAAGTGAAGTTTGGATTAGGTTTATTTTATAGAAGATGTATATTGAAATCTGTTCTATTTATGTGATTAGGGTTTTGGTGAATTAGAATCCCGTTCCACGAAACTGATATAGGTACGACCTTACCTTACTTGTGGTATGTGCTTGTAGGCTTAGAATTGATAAATTGACCTAATTATATTTAGCTTTTAATTAAATTTGATTCCTACTTGTGCTTGGTTGCTGTTAGTAAATACCGGCATACTTTGATACTAATACTAGCATCTTGATGGTTCGTGTGTGTCGTTGTCTCTAGTAGAGTTACAAACAGAAATGATTCCGGTAATCTAAGAGTTGTGCGATGACGACATCGGGTGTATAAGGAGTACCCAATACCAATATATTTATATATTTTCTATTTTCTATAATGCATGTTTTTATGGAGTCCTAAGTTACTCTAAGTTTAGGACTGGACTGCAGATGATTTTAAACTGTATTGTTTCCGAGCTATTTAAAAAATAATAACCTATGTTTGTTGCATTAGAATAGGTTGTATGTGATTATGTATGATGAGTGCTCATGTGCTTGTGTATGTAGTTTGACGTACTGGGCTAGTTGAGCTCACTCTTTTATCATTTTTAGGAGGAGGTAAAGATCATGTATTATATGATTTATCTGGATATGGTGTATTTATGGACTACGGGGAGAACGATAGTGCACCAGACTTTCCTGCTGAAGTTTAGATTGGCTGGCTTGGAATTAGACTGAGTTGAAGACTTTATGAGATTTTATATGTTTTATCAATTTAAGACTGATTTATGAAATTTTCCCTTATGTTTTAAGTTTAGATTATGTTGGCTATGGTTTATGCCCATGAGGTTAATTAGATGTTTTGTTATTGAAAGTATTTTAAATAGATACCCTTTTATTTGAGAGTTTAGAATTATATGATATATTTGTGGATTAGTGTTTCACAACCTTAGCATATCCATCTATATTAAGGACATGTGGCGGATTGTAATGCCATCATGTTAAGGCGTTACAATACAAATAAGGAACATAAAAGGAAAATTGAAAGTTCCCATTGAACAATAATTATTCCAAGCTTCGAGCATATTAAGTGACACAGTAGGTTAGATAAGTGTCGAGCCTGGATTTTTCCATCATCTGGTTCATTTCTCCTAACCCGATTCACATTAAACCCGAACCCATTTAACATGAATCCTCGACTAGGGGTTAAAAGAAATTTTAAATTTTTGAAAACTTTTTAGAGTTGCCACCCGATATAAATCGGGAAAAAATAAAAGCTAGGATCAATGGGTCGGTTGATCCTAACTTAGCTACTAGTCTGCGGAAAAATTTGATTTAAAAAAAAACAAACTTTTTAAACCAGATATCATGGATTTGGAGGCTAACCTATTAAAACCAAATTGGTTACCACTTTTGGAATTTTAAATTTATAATCTATCCTTTTCATGCTCAAAAACTTAAATAAAACATTATAGCACAAATATTTACAATTCAAATCATTCATTTTTATTTTTTATTATTTTTTTTAGAACATGAATATCAACAAAATATCTTATATTTACAAAATCTTTATTCACAATATTAAAAAAAACAAAAACTTTTTTTTATATTTTTTAATGTCGCCCCGCAGGTGCCTACGTACTTGCTAATCGAGATCAGACAAAACGTAGTTCTTTTAAAAAGAACCTTAGTTTGTTGATCAATTTTAATTTTTGAACTCTTTTCACTTTAAATTCATTAAATTTTAAATTTTTATGAAAATCATTTTTGATGATCCTATGATCTAATCAATTTATTTTTTATTTTATGAAAATATATTTTTCTAAGTCCAAAAATCATTTTTTTATTTAAAAATTTTGCTTTTGGAAAATCCAATTTTGTCATTTTTATTTAATTTTATCATTATTATTATTATTATTATTATTATTATTATTTTTATTTTTTAATTAATTATCACATAAATTCACAACATATTCAAAATATTTTACAATACATTAAAATTATTTTTCATGCATCAAATACGCATTTCTAAAAGAAATTTATGTATAAATACATATTAAAAATATTCAAAAATATAAAAAAAATAAATTTATATGAAAAATAATTATTTTGATTTTTCTGGATTTTTCTGAATTTTTCTGAATTTTTTATGAATTTTTATGAATTTTTTACTATTTTTTGCTATTTTCTGAAATTAATTATATAATAAAATAATCATAAAATAATACGGACTGACCTGGGCCGTTGGATGGAGCGGATCAGATCTGGAGCGTTGGTCGTGCTTGCTTGATCTGGACCGTCTGATATCGTTGACTCGATGTGGGGCGTTAATCACCTTGATCAAATCTGGGCCGTCGGATTTGGATGATCAAATCTGGACGTCTGATCTGCTTGATTGAATCTGGCCGTCTGATCTGCTTGATCAAATTGGACCGTCTGATCTGCTTGATTGAATTTGGACCGTTGATCTGCTTGATCAAATCTGGACCGTCTGATTGGGGATGATTGAATCTTCCGTCTGATCTGAGTTGACCGTTGACCGTTGACCAGGGGCGGGTTGGACTTTGGATTTTTGGGTCAGATTTCGGGTCGGATCTGACCCGATCGGGCGAAGAAGACGAAGTCGTGACTTTTCGAGGGGGATTCCGGCGGTTCTGGTGGTAGGCGGCGGCTGGGAGTTTGTCGGCCCGACTCCTAGTGCGACGACGAAGCTCCTGGAGGTGGTGGCGTGCACCCAGAACGGCGGCAAGAGGCGGCTCCGGTGGTGCTCCACGGCGACTCAATCGGAAAAATATAAAAAAATTTGCAGAGCTTAATTCGAACAAATTGATCAAATCAAAGCACACTTGATCACTTTAAACTTGTTCCTAAAGCTCCTCAAACACTCAAATTGGATCGAAATTGATCCAAGATCTTCGAATTTCGAATTTTCTCTCTAAGAACCCTAAGTTTCGAAATTTTTGAATTTCTTGATTCTAATTGTGTTTGTTGAAATTGAGTTGTGCCTTTTGATCCTAGTATCCCCTATTTATAGATTGCAAGCTCAATTTTACGTTTCGTATTGCTTTAGAAACGAATCAATTTTTGCCTCTTCATTTGCACGAATTTAATTTAATAATTCGTGTTTAATTTGTTTCAAACTGATGAATTGATGATTGATCTTTCATATTCTTCATCAAATCATTCAATGTGGGTAGATGAATCATCCAATTTTATCAATTCTTGTAAATCCTTATTAATGGACAATTGAATGCTTCATAAATTGTATTATTTTTTTTTTATTTTTCTAGCACGAATTTTGTGACTTTTGGGTTGTTTTTACACATGAATTGTGTATTGATCTTTCATATTCCATGTCTACTTTGCAATGGTATCATCAATTTCAACAATTAATGATGTTTTGTCAGTTAAAAATTGATGCAAAGTAAGGCAAAAAGTCACTTTGAGAAGGCAAAAAAATAAGATAATAAAAAGGCAAAAATTTGCCTTTGCTAGGGTTTGAACCTGGGTCCTTGAGCTTGGGTGTGTGTTTGGGTCAATGTATTTAACCAACAGGCCATTTGGCCTGTGCCTTGATCACTTAGCCAACTCATTACTTAATTAAGGTTTTTGGAAAAATGAGTTTAATTAAACAAAAATGAAGATTTTGTTTAATTAACTTTATAAATTTAATCCTTAATTAATTGGGCAAAAATTGGGTGTCTACAATAAGGGTTCATCACAACCATTGATTTGTGCACGAATGCCACAATGCGATCTTTAAAAGCCTATCGATTCTACGAATACCTAGGCTAATAGCATCAAAAATTGAAATATACTATAATTTTGAGATTTGGGGAAAAGGGCAATGGTGAGTCCGTAAAATTTCACTAAAAAAATGATAAGTGATTATCTATGTACCCTAGGGCATACAATATAAGCAAACTTAAAGCTGTCAAAAATAGAATCCTTAAAAACTACCAAAAATAGAAAAGTCCTAAAACTTTAGGATAAAAAGTACACGAAAAGACAAAACTATCGCTATATACGACATTAAAAAAAGAGTGCCCATAACAAGTTATAACAAAAATAAAACCTACCTAAAATATAAAAACTACCAATTTGAGAGCTTACATGAAGGAATTTGCCTTAAAAGCAATGTAGCTCACTCTTAAGAGGAGTGACTTCTTCCTATCTGTCTCCTTCAAAATAGGGTCATAAAATCACAGAACCAACACTAACAAGTTTCTGTCCCATTTTTCCAGGTAATTATTTGTCACTTGATGGGAATGACATAGCAGATACCTATTTAAACAAGTGGGAGTCGTCCAAAGAGTAGGAGAGAGGAAGCACTAGGCCGCTTGACTTACACCATCGACCTATAAAGATATGCTGTTAGCCTGTAATTTTACACCGCCAGCTTTGGAGCCAGCCTACTTTGCTGCCATTCGCTTTTTAGGCCACCATCTTTTATTTATTTATTGTTTGTCTTTTAAGGCTTTTATGCGATAGTATAAATAGCCTTTTAGGCCTATTTTTCAAAGAAAGAACATTTGATATATTTTTAAACCCTAATTTGAGAGAGTTTTTTTCTTTAAGATTGCATCCATTGCAATTGTGTGTATTTTAGAACATTTTTTGAGTGTTCTTGTTTTATCCACGCTAACTCACCGCATCAGATTGGTATAAGAAGTGGGGAAATTCCTATAAAGATGTCAAGAGATGACAGCTTAAGAGGTGGTCATGTCTTAGATGTTGTTTAGGATATGGAAGCCCTATGAACCGTGTCACGAGCTCGAAGGGTGGTATTGGATAATATGGATAAGAGATTCCAATGTTTTGAACAGTGCTTTGATGACTTGATCAATCGATCCGATGCCAACAGGAACATGAATGGTTATGGGAGAGGACCAAGGGCAAAGTATGCATGAGATGATACGGTTGCTAGACCTGTTAATGTGAATCGTAGGTTACATACTTAAAAAGATGATTATGAGGAGGAAGATGAATTGATGGAGGAAGAGCAACCATGACAACAAGGCTTTGGTGGTAGATTGGAAAAGGTAAGGCATATGGTGGTGCTAGAGGACAATATAGAGGTAAAGGTCATAATTTTGATGAATATTATGAAGATAAGAATGAACATGGAATGAATGACTTCAAGCAAGAGGTAAATATTCCATATTTTAGAGGAGATTTAGGGATTGAGAATTTTATTGATTAGATTGCTATGACTAAGCGGATCTTTGAATATTTAAAGATTCCTGAAGAGAAAATGGTAAAATTGGTGGCTTATAGATTGAAAGGCTATGCATCCACATTATGAGAGAGATTGCAGAAAAAGAGAAGTCATAAAAGGAAAGCACCTATTAGAACCTGGTATAGGATGAAGTTGTTATTGGAAGATGAATTTCTTCCTCTTGATTATGAGGAAATCATATTTCAACAGGTCCAAAGATGTTATTAGGAAAAAAAAATCGATGCTTGAAATCCTGCAGAGTTTTATAATGTCAACATAAAGTAATAATTTGAGGAAGGTATATGATGAAATTGAAAAATCAATAGGATGACAAAAGACTTCTAAGGTTACTTAAGTCCATGTCACTATGGATGAGAAAGAGAAAGGAGTTTCTATAACAATGGATAAAGACTATTATATTAAACTTATAAAACAAGTCATGGTAGTAGAGGGAGAGAGTAGGGGTAGGATACTAGGGTATTGAAAGACGATGAAGTTCCTACTCCAAAAGAAAATAAGAAAGAACTCATTGAAGAGACCTCATCTGAATCTTCAGAAACTATCTCTTCTAAAGTAGAAGGAAAACCTGTGGATGAGAGGATTGAACATCCATTAGTTATTTCCATTGAACCTAATAAAAAGAGATTTATTCATGATGTACCACCTGGAATTGTCACAAAAGATATTGAGACTCCTAAAGTCATTGAAATTAAATCTATGAAAGCACTAGTGCAAGAGGAGAAAACAAGTGAAACAACTATTACTGAGCTAGAGGAGAAGAAAAATAATGAAGTAAGCGAGAAACAAATTGAAGCAGTTATTGGTGAGCTAGCGAAGATAGTGGAAGAGGAAAGCCAATTGAAGTAGTTAAAGCTAAAGAAGTTGAGAAACCAAAAGTTGAAGTGGTTGTAAAAGAAGCAAAGGAGGAGATAAAAAGTAAACCGGTTGATAAGCAAGGAGAAAAAAAGATGAGGAAGAGAAGACCAATCTTTCTAGTGACTTTAAATGTTGAGGTTGTAGAGTTCAAGTAATTGAAAGAATTATATGATATATTCCCTTTCCACCTAGATGATGCACCTTTATATCCAGAAGAAAACTCGGGTTTGAGTTCTTCTCAGGGGAGAGAGAATGATGCGAACAACATAGCAGACACTTACTTGAACAAGAGGGAGTCATCCAAGAAGGAGGATAGAGGAAGCACTAGGCCGCCTGACTTACACCACTAGCCTACAAAGATATGCCACCGACCTTTAATTTTATACCTCCAGATTTAGAGCCAACCTGCCCACTAGCTTTTATTTATTTATTATGTCTTTTAGGGCTTTTATGTGATAGTATAAATAGTCTTTAAGGTTTGTCTTTTACATTCAAAACATTTGATATATTTGTAAACCCTAATTTGAGAGAATTTTTCTCTTTAAGATTTTATCCATTGCAATTGTGTGTATTTAGAATATTCGGTGAGTGTTCTTATTTTATCCATGTTAACTCACTGCATCACCACTACTTCCACCTCATCATTATAGAATCTATCGTTCCTTTTTTCCTTCAGCTATGAATACAATTGTACCATGTGTCACGCCCCGAGATAGGGTGCAACAGCCCGCCCGCGAATCACTAAGTGTAATTCACGAAAGGCTCCTACAAACTACGGTGAGTTTCTAACATATTTTAGTTTTCGAAAACTCTTTAATTAGTTTTCACAAATATTTAACTGCAGCGGAATAAAAACATTTGATACCAATTCAAAAAGATTACTCACAGAGTAAATAACTCATAAAACCATAGTATCGAAATAAGAAGTGATGAAAAGAAAACAGTAATCTTGCGCACGCAGGCGCCCCAAAAGTAAACAGTATCTCAAAAACTGTATAAGTATCTCAAAAACAGTAGAGTCCTCACTAGGCTCTCCAAAAGAACATAACAGTAAGCATAAAACAATGCCCGCATCTAATCGTAGAACTCGTCAGCACACTCCTCGAAGTCGGTACCATACCCAAGAAGTCATAGCGGTCATCAGAATCATAGCCATCATCACCAGAAACCCAATCAGTACCTGAAATGATTAGAATGAGCGGCGAAGCCCAATACACAGTAACGCAAGCACATGCGACGTGAATGCAAGCATACTTATTCTACCAAGCACAACCAATAAATTGAGGTATTTAATTAAGCCAGCACAGGAGCACTCATACTCCGAATCAAACACGGGGCAGGGAAATCCTTTCGTGCATACGCACACGACAAGGGGGATGTGATATGACAAGCCGGTGTCACATCCTGGAAGCTTGGTTAGACCCTGGAAGATATGGTCCGAAGACCCTGGAAGATATGGTCCGAAGACCCTGGAAGAAACTAGCATCGTCCGGGTTTTCCAGCCGTTATCTGACATTAACCGAACCAATCCATCTACACAGTGAAGGTACGGGCCCATTACCGTAGTCTTCCAGCTGTGCAACTTCTCTTCAATGGGGTTAATCGTTACCCCGCTACTGTACCGGCCCGTCAGCTAGCCACCGTACCACCAAGGGTGGCCTAAGTGCCTACACTCTACCACATTAGAGTTGGACTCTAATGGGGTCGTCGGAACTCTCCGGCCCGAGCCCGACCAAACACAAGCAATTAATCATTAAGCCGTCTTTAAGTTTTTAACCATTTTAATGCCTCCTAACAAGCAACACGCATGTTACTGCGTACCTTGTATAACAGAAGGAAACTCGAAGAAGTCCGAAGGATAACAGAAAGAAGAATCTGTTAACAAAAGATTTAACAAAATCAGGATTAAGCATTTACAAAGAATTATATCAAGTATTAAGCTTTTAGAACAACGCCTTAACTTTATAAGACTTTACAAAATTTTAGGGGTGAAATGGGCTTGGAGTAGATATAGAGTAAGCCCATTAAGACATATGTAATTGAATATCTTATTTAGAAGTAATGGGCCTTAAGGGTTTACTAGTTAAGCCCATTAAATAACTATTAATCATTTTCACTTTATTAGGTTAATGGGCCTTGAAGTAGGCTTGGGCCCATTAAGGAAATCTATATATATAAAGCTTAGAATTAAATTGGGCTTCATGATTGGACTGGTCCAATTAGGAGTTTAATTAAGTTATTGGACCTAAATATATGTGATAAGCCCAAAAGATTAGAATTATGTCTTATTTAGGAATATTAGGCCTTGAGTGAACCTATTAGGCCCAATAAGTAACTAAGTTATAATTTAAGCTATAAGGCCCATGAAATGTATATGGACCCATTAAGAGTCAATACTCTTGGAGCTTAGATGATGTGCTTAAAGTATTGGGTGTAAGGTCCACTTGGAGTAAAAGTGGGTAATGGACCTCATTTTTATATTTTAAACCCATGGGGTTTAAGCTAAAGTCATGGGTTTGATTTTTAGATTTATTTTTAAGGGATATGGACCTTGATATGATATGGATAGGCCCATATTAGAATAGGTTCAGATTGATACAAAATATTTAGGTTTGATTGTAAGCCCAAAAACTACTCTATAGTTCCAGCCCATCATAAAGTATGGTATATCCTCACATTTTAGCTATTTGGGGCCAAATCATATCGGATTTCTGTAAAATAAATTTCTTTTGAAAGATAATCAATAAAAATACTTCCATGAATTTTTGTATGATTTTTAGAGCCCAATAACTATTTTTAAGAATTCGTTTTTCACAAAGGACCAAATCTGTCCAATTTTTCCCTGAAAGTCAGATTGCGCATACTTTACTAAAATGGGCATATCTGGGCCATCCGAACGAATTTTTGAGTGGTTCCAGTTGGGTTAGAAACTAGACTCATAGAGATTTCTATTGGTACCTAATTCAAGTGATAATAATCTGTATGGATGAGTTATGATAATTTGAAGTTGGGCTAACTAACAGGAACAAAACAGAATCCACTGGGTGGTATGTTTTATTGCACAACTAATAACTCCATCAATTCTTAACCTTTTTAAGTGATTCTTGAGCCTAAATTATACTATTTTAATGAAATAAAATCCTGTAAAATTTCACGGTTTTTAAATCTCATTTACTATGCTAAAACTATTTTTAAAATCGGATTTTAAACAGGGGAAAACAGGAATTTCAGAACATAGCCCAAATACAAGTTTAAAACACATAACTTGGCTCACAACGTGATCAGAATACCATTAACATAATATCACACCTAAACATGATACTAAATATGTCAATAATCATGATTAATCATAATCCTATCATAACACAAGTTAAAATCATCAAGTTTAGGCTCAAATCATCATATAACTTCATTTTTAACATGAATCAATGAAAGATATCAACATGGAACATCCATAACATGAATTTCTAAATATGTACAGCAGGTTATTCATATTATAAATACATGCTCATCAAGTGATAATCAATATATATTAAGGATTCAACATATAAGATGATTATATGCAATATACTTCACTATAACATCATTAACACCTAAATCTAACATGATTATCCAAAAATCATCAAAATATATCATCATATACATATATATCTTACACGTGCAGCAAGTGTTCGAGAGGTTCATTAAGTGTTTTTCAAATCTTAAATCAAATAAAAACATAATCAATCAAAGAATCAAAGTTTACTTACCTAATACTCTTAAAATTAAGTTAAACTTCAATACACAACCACTACTTCAAATTAAATTTGATGAAGATTTCCCTCTTTGTGCCCTGGGCTTTTCCTTGCTAAATGGGGGTTATTTTATGTTGATTTCACTCTTTGATCAGCTATGTAAGGTTGCTGGAAGTTTGGATGTGTTTAGATGAATAAAAGAACCATTTTTGGTAAAGATCAAAGGTATATGACTAGAGATTTGTCCTAGGTTTCTCTCAAGTGTGTAAGATGAAATAAAAATGACATTTTTGGTTTGTGGAGGCAACTGATAGGAGTGTGGCTTGTGGATTTGTGTGTGGTAGGGTTAGGGTTTTGCCAAATAAAGAAGCTTTTATAGATAGTGGCATTAGGTTAGAGATTAGATGAGAGGCTAGGATTAAATCTTGAAGCATGTGAGTGAGTAAGTGGGTTCTTAAGCATGTGAGGGTTTGAGAAAACATTTTAGAAGATAATTTAGGTATTTTAAATAATCCTTTGGGATTTAGGAATGTTAATTAATGATTTTACACTAATTAACCTTGATTTAGGACTTTAGAAGGAATTATTGAATTTAAGAGTCTAGTTAGGATTTCAATCAACTAACTAGAATTGTTTTGATGAAAAAATATATGAAATTGAATAATCAAGGAGTTTAGAATGGAATTGAGTGATCTCTAACACATAATGATCCAATTTCTAACTCAATTAAATTAATTAAGTTAATTACTCAACTAAAAGTTCAACTACTCAGAGGTTTGAACTTGACCCACTAGTTTCTACACTTTACTGAAAAGTTTTAATTTTTTTTTTCCATATTTTCAAGCTAATTCCTTTCTTTCCTTTTTTTAATTACATCTATATTTTTAGGGTTTTTCACCATGAACTATAGAATATGATTATTATAGCCAAATATATATGCTTACTAGTGAATAGGGTATGTATGAGCAGATGCTGCTTTTCCTTCCGTAAAATGATATAGTAATCACAATTGTACCGAATTAATGTTTAAAATTCGAGATCTCGAGGAGTTTCCTAACGAAAAGCTTACTACTAAATAATTGATTAAATCACTAAATGATGCATGTTGGCTCATCTACTCACGATTAGATTTTGTATTTAGCATTAAGTTGAGGTTCTACTGCAAAAAATATAATTTTATAGGCTTCATGCGTCCTTCAGATGTTCTTAAGTCAATCCCTACTTTCTCATTTTCTTAACAAATCTCTAAATCGTAGGTTATACATGACACGCGTAATGTACAATACAGCTCTATAAAAAACTGAGTTACTTGTAAACCACTAAAACTTAGCTCGTTTTAAGCATGGCTCGGTTCAAATTCATTTATAAACAAGCTAAGCTTGAACTCAAAATGAAGCCCATTTAGTTAAACAAGATAAGTCTAAGGTTTTCTTTAATCTAAAATGCTAGGCTCAAGAGTAGACTCATGAATAGGTTTATTAAGATCTTGTGAATAGGCCTGTAAACTTTGTTTTTATAATATTATTTTACTATATAATAATTTGTATTAATATATCAATATAATATTTTTATATAATTATAGGGTAAATAACACGAAAAGGTCATGACATTTAGGGCAAGCTTATTTTAAGTCACAATGTTTCGAAAAATTTAAAATAGGTCAAAATGTTTAGTGAGTAAATTCATTTTAGGTTACATCGTTTAAGGGCAAATTTATTTTAGATCACAACGTTCAGAGGAATGGGTCAATTGAGGTCATCATTAACACATATCAATAGGAAAAATATTTAATTAAAACTCAAGAAATCATTCTTTTAAGGCGTCATTTTATATATCAGTAGGAGAAATACTTTATTTAATCTTAGAAGACACTTTCCAAATGTTGTGACCTTTTTGAACTTTGTGAAACATTGTGACTTAAAATAAACTTATCCCCAAATAATGTGATCTGATAGTGTAATTTACTCTATAATTATATATTAATATAATATTTAAAGATAATTAGATATAATTTCCTATATTACTATTATATTATAAATATTATTATGTATTTATGTAAACAAGCTAACTTAGGCTTGTTTAGCTTAACTCAATAAGACTCTCAAGCTTGAGCCTATATTTTTTAGTATCAGGTATGCTCGAGCTTGTTAACTATTTAAAGGAGCTGAACCTAAACTTTTGAAAGCCTGGCTCACCCCAATTTGTTTGCAACCTATATATATAGTGAGTAAGTACCAATTTTTTTCATACATCAAAGATATTATAGGTAGTTTCTAAAATAACTACTATTCGTGATTAATGAATAAAATTACATGTCAAAAACTGAAAAAAAAGTGATTGGTACTTATTCATTGCGTATATATTTCTGGTGACGTGTATTACAAACCTTTCCCAATATATAATATTATCCAAATTATGACGTTTGAAAATTATAATCCATAAGCGAAGATCTTCTATCATACATTTGAACATATGCTTTTAATGATGTTGCATTATATTTACATGTACATATCTATAATATTAAGACTCTACATTAAACCACCACAGTTTCTTTTTTTTTTTTTTTTTATATATATATCAAATATTTTTATGGCACACATTTGTATAATTAAATTAGCGCACTCACGCTTTTCCTATGTTATCATAGTAGCCAGTAGAGTTTGATTGAACCCGGGACTGTAAATATCCCTTATTTCAAAACAAACACAAAAACGTATGTTTGAATTTTACAATAGGAAAGAAATATAAGATCAGCTAAAAGTAAGAGCGTATTTGGACATCAAGGGATTATTAAGTATAAACGATGTTGGAAGCCAATTATTGAACGATCTAGCAATTATACATTCCTATCCCATAGAGAAAATATTGTGCCGTTGTAGTAAAACCCAACCATATTAATTCATTAGGTATATATATTAGTATTTTATCTTGACACGTGTCAATTTTACAAGGACATGAATGCAAAGTTAGTCACTATCATTATTATATATAGAAATATCTTTAGTATGTATCAACAAATTTTAATTTTTTAAATTTACTTTTTTTCAAATTCTTTCAATTTACAAATTGCTAGAGATCGTCTAGAACTTTTGGAATGCCTTGTGACATCATTTTCTTACTTATAATCTGAACTATTAATTACGTATAACAATTCTAAATACAATAAGAAACTCGAGATTAAGTAAATTTAAAAATTCATTTTTATCAACACTCAACCATACACATAGTATATGACGCATAAATACTTCGAATCTGAAATCTATGGAAGATGATTAAAAGTAAACGATGGGATGGAAGATGAAATAGATGATTACACGTAAGGTTAATGAGTGCAAAGACAGTACAAGCAGTGGATGGATAATAATGGTTAAGGTAGGAAAAGAGGCAACCGAAGTCTCTCTATTTTGTAATTTTGGGTAAAGTCAGTGTGTTGAACTTTCAAACTTGGTATTTTAGTGTCTCTAGAGATACAAATATGAATAAAAAAATAAAACTAAAAATACAAAAATTATAAAGTTTGAAAGTTCAGACAGAAGCTTGATCAAATTTCAAAACAGAGATACTTTTAATACCATTTTTCGGGTAGCTTTTGGCCAATGAAACAAACATCAACGTGTCGAGGAAGTAGGAGGACTTGGAATTTG
This sequence comes from Combretum micranthum, assembly GCA_024138025.1. NCBI lineage: Eukaryota > Viridiplantae > Streptophyta > Magnoliopsida > Myrtales > Combretaceae > Combretum > Combretum micranthum. Next base: position 2,082,655 of record JAMXBD010000065.1, read on the forward strand.
CCTGAAGGTTGTTATTGGCAGCATTGAAAAATTGTTTCGAGACGTTGCTTCCAGACGAAATATAATTACTTTGGGTTAAAATTTGGTAAAATCCGCCCTATACAGTATTAAAGATATATATTTAGACATGGTATATATAATTATTTAATTATTCAAATATATAGCGTTGTATATTATCCTTAGCATTATTCAACCATCATCTTCCATATAACTTCATGAGGCATAAAGTTGAATCAGTGGTTTAAAAAAGAGTGTTAAGACGGATATGCAGAGCATTTCTAGTGGTCCAGGTCAACGCGGTCAGCACCAAATATATCTCATACACTTAAAAATTTGTATTGGGTGTCTTCCACAATTACAGTACGTTGAATTGAGTATAATGGAATAAAGTCCTAATCAATTGCTATTATGCAGTAATAGAATAAAGTTGTAATAAAGTCGAATAAATATTGCCTTGTTCACTTTATTGTAATTGTATTATCATTACTTTTTTCCGAATAATGTATAAACCATAAATAAGAAATAAAATAACCAAAATAATCCTATTGCAATTAAATTATAATGAAAGATAAAAAGGTATTCATATGCCAAAGATAAATAACACTCTCTTCATCAAAGCAAAAAAATAAAGGAAGAACCTTTTTCACCAAATCTAAAATTTAGCCTGAAATCAAAATCATATTCATTTCTCCTAGAAAAAGACAAATCTTTTTCCTTAAATCAAAGCTGTTTCCTTTAAAATTTAGAGTGTCATTTATAATTTTAGTGGGATATTTTAAGAATAAAAAAAATTTAGATCTTACTAAAAATTTTAGAGGTAAAACCACGAATGGCTATTCACTATTTTTTATAATAACAATTCATTACATAATAGCTATTAGTAGCTCCAAATAAAGTGAATACCATAATAATTATTTGTAAGAAGAATGATGTAATTGAATAATAATTACAGTCAAGTCAACATGCTGTTAGTTAATAATACCATAATAATTAGTCTGGCTATATTGCCTTTGTGTTGTATAATCATTAGTGACTTATAAACAAAACTGCTATTATATTCAGTCTAAATATTTCCCTTTTCTGTTGCTTTACGTGAACAGATATCATTAAAGACTTATAAACAACTGCTGTTATATTATATTTTAGTTTTATAAGTTGTCTATATGTTCTGTGTATTTAATTTATTATATACTATTTATAAAAATGTTTAGAACTTCTTTGTTGTTGCTACCATTGTTTAAATATTCTTCTACTCTTTGAAGCTGTTGGATATGCTCTTTTCTTATTTCTGATGTCTATATGCTCTTTTTTATATTCTGATGTCTAATAATTTCTTGTTTTGTTTGATTTATGTATTGTAATGACATGCATTATCAAAAAACTTGATATTTTGTATGAACTTTAATACTACACAGTATTAGAAACCATCACTCTTTAATAATAATTAATATCATAATTTTTTCTTTTTTCCTGTCTTCTGCTTTTTCTTTAATATATTCTTTTTTTTCCAATGAACTTTCTGTTTAATCTTTTTTCTAACCTTCTTGATTTCTAGGCCAAAATCAAATTTCATAAACCATCGGTTTCTACTCCATTATCAGACCATCAACCTCAAGCCAACAAAGAGCCTAATAAACAACTTTCTATGACAACGAATGGGCATGATAATGGATGGATCCTATAGGCCTTATCAAAGATTATGAAACCTGGTTTAGCTCTTATATATCAAGTATGGAGAAAGGAGGATTTGCGACCAAGTAAGGTAAAAAGAAAAAGAAGAAATAATAAAGATAAAAGAACTTTGTAATGCCCTAAACTAAGGCATTACAACCCGCCACATGTCCCTCTCTTAAAAGAGACACGCAAAGGTTCTAAATCTCAATACCATAAAATATAAATATATAAAAATCTCCATGAACCAACATTTAAGGGTACTCTAGAAGGAACAAAACCTGTGAAACCTGTAATTTATAATTTTCAAATATCTCCTGTAATATAAGCTAAATCCGAGTTGGCAAAACCAAAGCCAACAATAATCTAGAAAAGGTCTAACTTCCAAATTAAAATTATATAATCTTGTTTAATAAACTATTATATAAAACCAATACTTCAAATCCTCAAAAAGATAAAGAATCAAAATATTGTTTCAAAAATCTTTAATAATTCAAGAAATCCATTTTATATGTCCTGTATAACATCCTATTCCTCTGTAGTGTAGTCAGGTCCACTAGCGTCATCCCCATGATCAAAATACAAGTCATAACCAGACAAGTTATAAACAATATCTCCATTACCTGTACCTGAAAAAGAAAGGAATAAGTGAAAACGCCCAGTACGCCAGTCCACAAACAACATGTATATATACGTGCAACTAACTAAATGCAAACAACATGATTATTATCTTCATTAAGTTTGCAAAACAACACAGTTCAGAATCATAGATCTCTGATCCCAAACTTGGAGTTACTCAAACTCCTGAAGAACAACCAGATATCGAAAATAAATAATTATATACATATATTGGTGAATGGGTACTCCCCAAACACCCGCGGCCATGCTGCCAATAAACCTATATCTACTAGAATCGTCTCCAAGTGCAACTCCACTAAGAACAACGACACACAAGGATCATCAAGGTGCCTCACCAGTATTACTGTCTGTCAGGTCTTTATTGGTCAAAGCCAATGACATCCAGAAAAAAACAAATTAAGCCAAATAGAATTAAGTTCATTTATATATATGTTCCTACAGGCAAAAATCATAAAACTAAACTTGCAAGCAAATACAACAAACAAAGAAATGTTGTACCTTTTCCAATTCGAGGAACAATCTCTCAAAATCCACAAATTCTTAAAAACTACAAGAAATCTCCCAATCTCCTGAATATAACATATAATAAGAACAATATATAAATCATCACATCAAAACCCTAATTATCCAATTCTCCAAAATCATTCAAAACCTTAACCTCTCAAGAAATCACAATAGTAGAATCTCTTCGATCAATTCCCCAGAAAACCCAAATCTCCACAAAACCCTAATTGCATAAATCAACAAATACAAACAAATCCATCATTCTAATTCAATCTTTTAATGAATCTATGATTTAAAGGATGAAAACTTATTTTGATTTGACTCTAAATCCGGAAAATCGCTAAAGACCGCAAAGAAACCGTAACCCTAGAACATCACCAATTATGAATGAACAAAACCCTGAATCAGAAATCATTTCGATGAAATCTGCATATGTAATTAAGGGATTTAATTACCTTGAATGGATCTCAAATTCCTAATTGTTCTCCTCAAGATTCAGATCTGATCTTCAATAGCTTCTCTCACAATCCTCTTCAAACAACAGAAAATTCTAAGGAACTATAAAATTTTATATCTTAAAAGAAAATTGGTTATTCAATTACCTGATCTAATCCTTAATCTTCCTTAAACACCCACTCTTCAAATCTCTAAGAAATTAGAACCGTTTCTCCAATTCTTCTTCAAAACAAAAGAAAATCTTAAGATAATTCATAGATTGAAAGACTTTAAAGGAAAGATATATTTTGATTACCTGAATCCGATCTTCCAAGATTTCCTTTGACCAATAGAATCAAATATCCAAACCCAATATGTATGTTTTCCAATTCTATCACAAATTCAATAATCAAATCCTCAGAAATCTAATAATCTATAAGATCTTAAAACAAAAAATAGTGATTCAGTTACCTGATTTGGACTTTTGAATCCTTTGATGGCTATAAACTCTTAGAGAATAAAAATCTAGGTCTAGGGTTTTGTTATAGAAAAGACAAAAAAAAGAATATATAGAGATTTGTGACTTTTCACTTCCGTCATGTAATCAAAATTGCATTAAAATTAGATTTTGTTAACAAATTTAACCTTATAATATATATCAATGGACACTTTTATCCTTCTTTATGTAATATTTACTAGTATATTACAAACTTCATATTAGAGAAGATTAGAAATTAAGATGATAAAAATTATTATTATAAGAAATGGACTTTGTTCCCTTTCACTAAAACCCCAAAAAACAATATAAAATAAGAAAAGAAAGGAAGGACGCTTACAAAGTGTGTGTCAAGGGAAAAAATAATAATAAATTGGTATGCTAAGTAGTCAGGTGAGTGATATACAAGAATGAATATATTTTAAACAAATGGTGAGAATAGTGTATAGTTTTTATAAAACCACCTATATTATAAGATTTTACCAATATTTATATGTCACTAGTTATTTCACGTGACATATTGAGTTTAATAAATCTTTTCATGTGTGAGGGAGTAATGATAAAAATAGATTTGTTAAATTTACTTTCTCTGGATTTTTTTTTCCAATTTATCCTCTTAAAAAGTAGTTATGTGTCATAAATACTTGAGATTGTAAGGGGCAAAAAATGGCGTCACAATTTTACCACAAGATATTTTAAAAACTGTAAACATTCTAAATTGATTTATAAATTGAGAAAAATTGAAAGGAAGTATATTTAGAGAATCGTATCTATTGATAAATATAAAAAATATTTCTATATATGATAGTAATAATGGTAATTTTGTGATTGACTTAAAAAAAAATACTGACAAATGTCATAATAATGTTAATATTATGCAGCTAATAAACTCATATGACATTGTTACTACTATAGCATGATTTGATAAAACCAATAAGAATGGGTTGGTTTTGTTAAAGTATCAACGCTCAAGTAGTTCCATACTTCCATGTATTTCTGAAAAGCTTTTTTGGACTAGTAAATCTGAAAGCGAACTGATGTTGGCAATGCTTTCGGAAAAATTCTACGCCCCGTCACTGCTATAATAGGACTAATCCCATCGTATCATTAACTGTTTAGGCCTATTCCATTCCTAATTGAATCCATTAAGCTTTTTTTTTTGTAATAATATTTTTATAAATAATTAAAATGTATTACTAGTGGTGATAGGGTCCCTGACAGGTTCGTGCAAGTTTCCATAATTTTTTGGGCGTTTGACCGGACTATGTTGAAATATCAAATCTCACAACATGGTTGATTGAATGGAGTCAAATCAGTATTCCAACTTTATTATTATGAAATATCTATTTATTTGTTTGATTTAAAAAAAAATTATCAAAAAAATATATATTCAGTATAATATGAAATAAATAAAGAATTTTTATTTCTTTTGTTTACTAAAAGGATAACTATTTCTATCTAAAAAATATATTTTATTTAAAAAATATCTCTAATTATAAAATAAAAAATTACTTTTTTTTTTTCAGCTTTATTCCATTCTAATAGCTGAACTTACTTTGAATATTTCCACATATATTCCTCAAAAGCCTTTTCGGACTCACTATCGCAAAAATATTCAAAACAAGATATAGCTTATTACACGTGGTCAATGAGTGCAAAGACGGTAGCATCAGTCTATGGATAATAATATTCAAGGTGGCTTTTGGCCAGTGAAAGAAAATTCAACGTCTGCGGTGAGTGGGATGACTTGAAATTTTGCCTAAGGTTGTTACTAGTTCTCACGAGGAATCGAACATGGTTTTAGACGAGCACTTTCCTTAAAATTACGTACAATCCGACCAAAATATATTAATAATATATATTTGGTCAATGTTGGAATAACAACGTATTTAATAATATAATTATATAAATATATATTCAATTCAATGATGCATTGTTTAAAAGCAATTTCAACTTTTAAAATATAAGAGCAGAATTCTATGAATTTGAAGACTCGTGTTGAGTTTTATTAAATTGTGCAAAAGGTAGAAATTATTTAGAAAGTGTTTCATATGCATAAAAGAATGTGTTTACTTTCAATTTTTTTTTTATTTTCTTTTTAATTTGTGAAATATAGAAGACTACCACTTTGTTTGTTTGGCATGATGAAGTGAATTACAAATGAAAGACTATAAAAGCAAAAAAAATGAAGAAGAGGAATTATTGGAGTTTTTTCTTTTTGGCCGAATAATTATTGAAGGATTTGAATCCTTCCATATGTTTAAATAATGAAGGAGAAAAAAGAATATTAATTATTTAAAAATGAAAATAAGATATAATGGTAAATTACTTATATGCTCTTACAAGATAATAATTAACTAAAAAAAATAAAAGGATATAATAGTAATTTAAAAAAAAAATGCTGCCTTTTCCCTCCTAATTTCTTCTATTTTGGAGGAAAAGAAAATGTTGGGACGCAAAAAAAATATTTCATCCATTTTTTCCTTTCTTTTATCTTCCCTTTCCAAAAAAAATAAGATGATGAAATTTAATCTCTCTCATTTCATTCCTTCTATAATCACTCCCATTCTCCTATACTAAGCACAAAGTAAAAATAATGCACCAAAATACATGTGCTTAAATAATTACTAGTAGACCTGAATCCAAGATGTGTGTGTGGAAATTAAATTTTACATGATAAAACTTAGAAAATAATGCAATTATTAAATAACTGCATATAAATATCAACTAATTTGAGAAGAAAAAAATTCCTTATATTTGCTTAGAAAAGAGTAAATTCTATTAAAGATGGAGAGAGAGAGAGGAATTGTTACTGAAATAATGACTGCCTTATTTATATAGAAGTTGCAATGGTAATAGTGAAAATACAATAACAATTAAAAAGTTTTTCTTTATTTAAATATTGTTTTACTTTTTAGTTCCAAATTGAGGGAATATTTGCTTAATATATATATTGATAGTGGCGAATTGTGTTGCATGTGAAAATTTAAATGTTAATATTAAAAGAAATTTTATTATAAGACATCAACTGGAAAAGAGTTGTGACTAAAATAATGACTATCTTGTTTATATAGTAGTTGTAATGGTAATAATTCAATCCACTATCGCTCTCCCCATTGTCCACAGATACATCATAGCCCGATGAATCATACACTATTGGATCTTCACTTGTTCCTGAAAAAGATAAAAAGAATGAGCGAAAATGCATAGTATGTCAAATCGAAAACACATGCACATGAACAAGCGATAAGCAATACCGCATACAACTTAATAACTAATGCAACAAACACAATTTATTATCTTTAATTAGCTAGTGCACAACATAGTTCAGAACCATTGTACACTAATTCTAGACTTGGAGTATCTTAAGACTTCCTAAAAATAACCAATATAGAAAAAAGGTAATGTATACATATATGGTATTGGGAATCTCCCACATACCTAGGTTACTGTACTCGCATTACTCCTAAACTACTGGAATCATCTCCAAGTGCAACTCTACTCAAGATAACGTCATATAAAGGCCATTAGTTGCCAATGTTAGTATCATAGTCTGCTTAGTCTTTACTAACCGCAGCCAATCATAAGCAACGAATGATTCAATTAAAGTCAAATTTTATCAGGTCATTTTTACAATTTTAAGCCTACAAACACAATCAACAAACATGATAAGGTCATACCTGAATTCGCTTTGAGAGCAAGAAACCAAAATCACCTAAACACAAATAATAACTATTCTCAAGACTAAAACCACATAGAAAAACATATTCCTACAATCATCTAATCCTAAGAATGACAAAATGCCAAGATAATCTCACCTTCCTCCTTAAATAGCAACAACACAAAACTTCAAATCAAACTTATGGTTTCTTCACACTCCTCAAGATCTTGATTTCCTTAAAAAAACAATACATAAACTTAGAATATATAGCTTAGGACTACTAAAGGAAAAAGAATAGAATCAGTATTACCTAGGTTTTGTTCTTGAGAGCACTTAGGGTTCCAAGAACTTAAGGATCTATTTATGGACCTTTAAGGGACAAAGAATAGATTAGGAAACTAGGGAAACACGTGCACAAGAAGGCTAGTATAAAGCTGGTAACTCAGGGGCGGCTTAAAAGTTGAAGATTGAAAAGTCGACATCCAACGTTGGCCATACACCGGCGGCCTTTAAATTTTATGCCGGCAACTTTTAAGCCAAGGCCGGCGGCCTTCCCTCTCTAGGCCAGTGGCTTATAGCTGACCTAGCTCCTCCTCTTCTAGTTCTTTGTGAATAATTCCCTCGAGTCCAAATCCATCTACTCAAGGACAAAAATGCCCTCTTAAACAACATTATATTACAACCATTCCCTTCATTATAGATTAATTATTCATATTACAAATTGAGATGGGGCAAGGAGAGATGGAGAAGATGTTCAGGGAAAGATATTTGTTTTCAGATCAACAGATGATGGAATTGGAGGGGATTTATTCTTTGTAGAATAAAATTGTTGTTTGATCAATTTAAGGTTTCAAGTTTAATTTAGGGTTTGATCTAGGTTGTGTTCTAGTAAACTGTGATTTTTATTCTTTGTAGTTTTAAAGGAGTTTTAATGTTTTAACCTAGATTATTTTGTATTTTTCAAAAAAATTATGTGTCCAACAAAATTAAGTTGAAAATATGTTCTGAGTTTTTTTTTTTCATATAGAAAATGCCATGTGTTAGTTAAAGATTGGATGGTTATGACACATAAGATGATAGAATTAACAAAGTTAGGCCAGGTAGCCATTGTGTCTTCAAAATGTTATTTCAAGTAGTAAATTACTCTTTTAACCAAAGTTCAGGTAGTATTTGAGTCATTAACCCATTAATTTATTCAACCTTTATTATCATATTCATTGAGATGAGATAATTTCCTTCTTACCTAATAACTTGCAAATCCTTGAAAAATGAATGGTTGCTACCATAATATTTTATTTCTGTTCTTACTAACTTTCTTTGTGTAACAATTTTTTTATTGTAGTAATGATTATTTATTATGTTGTCAAAATAATAAAATGAAAAATGTAGGCTAGTATGGTTGAATTGCTCAATAGTCTTTCTTATATCCTTTATCACAAATACCCAACACATGACAGTTTTATATAAATACTTCTTTGATGTAATAAAATTTTCACTCTCCTGATTTTGGCCGATAAAAAGCAAACTGAGGAATTATATTAATACGTCTTTAATAATAAGTAACTTGAAATATCATTTGCCTTTCTTTAACTAAAATATATACAATATTTAGTTCGTAAACTAAAGATTCACATTAAGTTTTGATGAGACAAGACAAATTAAAATTGAGGACAAATTTCACTTAGCGAAATATGACTTGCGATTTTCAGAAAATTGAATCTTAAATATGCAAAACAAATTTTGGAATAGTCAAGTGTTTGATTGAAACTAAAAGAGAAGTCCTAGAGTAAGACATATGGATGTCCCCCTTGATCAAACATGAGCAGAATGTTTCCGATCATGAGAGATAACATCTAGATGCTAGGATATAGCATCCAGACAGTAGGTGTGCTTCACCATAGATTATGACCTTATGCGAACATGCTAGGTTTGGACGCCAAGACATGGCATCCAGCTGGTAATTGCATTTTTGTTTGTTATATGCAAGCATGGTGCAAATAATTTGGAGATTAAATGGGGATAATGCTTTTTTTTTTTTTCTCTTTTTTTTAGTAAGATCAAAGAGATGCACTAAAAAAGCAAACAAAGAAAGTCAAGAACAAAAGGAGTAGGGAAAGCTTATCCAGGATCCCGTATGTCCTTTGGCAAAGGGGGGAGGAAGAGCAAAAATGGGATCCCTTAATAGATCACAAAAGGAAGGGGCCTCTGGCATCAAGCCATCGGGAACAAATTCAGCAACAGTAAACGATTTCTTGACTCTATTCGAAAGCGGATTTGCAAAAAATACAAAAGACAAATTAGCGAAGTTCGCATTGATTTTATGGCATCGTCTAGCATCAACGAGATTATGTGCAGTCTAGTTAGCTTCTCTAGTTGTCCACTCCAAAATCATTGTCTACCTAATGTGCTGCTGCAGTTGCTGCATCATTTGCTTGCATAGTAAGATAACATTACGATTAAACTCAACTGTTGTTGAGTTTAGAATCCAATCAATAGCTACTTTAGCATATGATTCAATAACACCATTAGACACATTATGGAGATCCATCCATTTTAATCCTCAAAAGATCGCCCAGAGTTCAATAATCAATGGTGGTTTGGTTCGATTTAATTTTATCATTCCTCCTAAGCATGTTCTAGCCTTAGTCCTACCAATGACACCAATGGCAAAATCTATCGAGGGAGACTTGAAAACAACATCATGATTAATCTTAATCCAATTCTGTTTTATAATCATTATCAATTCTAGATTTAAGATTTATAAAATGGACCCAGAATTCATGATTGGTAATACGAACTTGGTTAATCTACCCAGGATTAGATTTACCCCCCATGATACGCTTATTCCATTCATTCCAATCAGATTTGATTTGTAATGGTTGAATTGCTTTCTTTGAAATAAAGATTCATCTTTATGGGCAAAAAGAAAAACAAAAGAAGTTTTTTTATTATTTAAATAGTGTTTTACTTTTTAGTTCCAAATTGAGAAAGTATGCGCTTAATATAGTATTTCAAGTGGATTTAACTATATACATAATTGAATGAAGAAAGAAAAAGAAATATTGAAATGGCTTGAAATATGAATAATTGCCACCATATTGATTTATTCTTATTCTTACTAACATTTTCCATATAAAAATTTTTATTTTAGTAATGACCATTTAAGATGTTGTCAAAACAACTGAACAAAAAATTTAAGCTAGTAGTAAATGGTTAAATAACTTAATACCATTCCCATATTGTTTAGGGCAATTAACCAACTCATAACAATTTTATATACATACTTCTTTTTCATAATATTGCTATGAAAAAAAAAACATAAATAATCCTGATATAAAAATAATTACAGGGGGAATTCGGCATTTCAAGTCTAAAATCTCCCTCTCTCACTACAGAGTCTTAAATTTGCCTTTTTCTTTTCCTCCTCATGCAAATCCTTGAAAAATGAATGATTGCCACCATAATATTTTATTTCTATTCTTACTAACTTTCTCCACATAACAAATTTTATTTTAGTAATGATTATTTATTATGTTGTCAAAATAATAAAACGAAAAATGTAGGCTGGTATGGTTGAATAGCCCAGCAGTTGTTCTCATATCCTTTAGCACAAATACCCAACACATAACAATTTTATATACGTACTTCTTTGGTGTAATAAAATTTTCACCGTCCTTATTTTGGCAGACAAAAAGGAAACTAAGGGAATTATATTAATAGGTATTCAATAATTAGTAACTTGAAATATTATTTGGCTTTCTTTAACTAAAAAATATACAATATTTTTTTCATGGACTAAAAGGTTCACATTATGTTTTGATGAGACAAGACAATTAAAATCAAGGAAAAAAATTTCACTTAACAAAATATGACTTGCGATTATCATAAATTGAACCTTAAAAGGTGCAAAACGTATTTTGAAATAGTTAAGCATTTGATTGAAACTAAAAGAGAAATCCCAGAGCAAGACATATGGATGTCCTCTTGATCAAACATGAGCAGAATGTATAAGATCATGAGACATAATGTCTAGATGATAGGATATAGCATCCAAACAGTAGGTATGCTTCACCATACACAGAATGGTTATGACCTTATGCGAACATGCTAAGTCTAGAAGCCAGGACATGGCATCCGACCAGTACTTGCATTTCTGTTTTGTTATATGCAAGCATGGTGCGAATTTGGAGATTAAATGGGGGGCGCCTTTTTTTTTTTTTTTTTTTCAGTAAGATCAAAGAGATGCATTAAAAAGGCAAACAAAGAAAGTCAGGAACAAAAAGAGTAGGGGAAGTTTATCCAACATCCCGTACATCCTCCAACAAAAGGGGAGGAGGAGCAAAAAAAAAAAAAGGATCCCTTAATGGATCACAAATGGAAGGGGCCTATGGCATCAAGCCATCGAGACTAAATTCAGCAAAATAAAAAGTTCTTAACTCTATTCGAAAGAGAATTAACAAAAAACATAGAAGACAGATTAGGGAAGTCCACATTTATGGCACCGTCTAGCATCAACGAGATCATGTGTAATCCAATTAACTTTTTTAGTTGTCCACTTCATAATCATTGTCCGCCCGGTGTGCTGTTGCATCATATGACTGCATAGTTAGATAACATTAGGAGTAAATTCATATGTTGTTGAGTTTATAATCTAATAAATAACTACTTTAGCATCTAATTCAATAAGACCATTAGACATATTATGGAGATCCATCCACTTTAATCCCAAAGGATTGCCAAGAGTTCAACAATTAATGGTGATTCACCTCCAATCAGTTTTATCATTCCTCCAAAGCAAGTTTCAGCCTTAGTCCTACTAGTGATACTAATGGTAGAGTCTATCGAAGGAGACTTGAAAGCAACATCACAATTAATCTTAATCTAATTCTATGGTTTTTTTTTTTTTTTTTTTTGGGTGGCAGGTGAGGGGTTGGGTGGTGTAGTCAATCTGTTTTATAATCATTGTAGGTTTTGGATTTGAGATGTTTTTTAAATGGACTAAAATTCATAACTAGTAATACGAAATTGGTTAATCCATTAAGGATTCCATTTACCCTCCATGATATGCTTTACGACCTGCCATGCTGAGCAGATTAGCTTCCTAAATAGTAAGCTTGGCCTGGACTTTTTCCACTAGGAAGTTTGCATCTGTTGAATTCATGGACCACTTACTTGAAATGGGATGATGTAGATGAGATAGCTGATGTGTTTATGAGCCAAGAAGCAGCCCTGGAAGCACAAGAATGAAGGCTGCCGGCTTTAAAAGACCGACCTTGATGGAACCAGCAAAACTAGCTATAAGCCACCAGCCTACATTTAGGTTGTTTGACATTTTGTCTTTTAGGCCGCCAGCTTTACTCCAACTTTTAATTATCCGAGTTATTTTTCTTTACTGTCATTTTTAGGAATTTGTTATGCATATAAATAGTCTAAAAACCCTAGTTTATATTTCTTAGAACATTTTTATCAATTTGAAATCCAAGTTTGGAGAATTCTCTCTAAAATTGCAATTGTCTTACAATTATGTGAATTAAATTCACGTTTGAGATTCACTTGTCGAGTGTTCTTGTTCTATCCATGCTATCTCGTTGTGTCAAATTGGTATCAGAGCGGAAAAAGATTGTTCCGGAGGTGTTAGGAGATGACGGCTCAGAAAGTAGTCACGTTCCAAACATTATGAGGGATGTGGAAGCCTTGTGAACCCAATTGTAGGATGAAAGGACAACATTGGGTGACATGAACCAGAGATTCCAGCGTTTCGAACAGTGCCTTGATGACCTAGTTGCACAATTTGGTGCGATGGGACCCGATGCCAACAGAGACAGGAATGTTAATGGGAGACAACCAAGGGAAGCTGATGCATGCGATGATCCTATAGGTAGGCCTATAGCTGCAAATCGTAGATTACAAGTACTTGATGATGATTGGAAGGAAGAAGACGATATTTTGATTGATGATGAACAACCTCGTAGGGGAGGTGGTTATAGTGGCAGATGTAATTATGATGGCAGAGGTGGTTATGGTGGTAGAGGTGATTATGATGGTAGAGGTGGTTATAGTGGTAGAGACAGGTGAGATAATTATGGGTATGGTTATGGTGATGGAGGAGATTTCAAATTGAAGGTTCATATTCCCAGTTTCAATGGGAACCTAAATATTGAGGATTTTATTGATTGGATAGTCGATATTGACTAGTTCTTTGAGTATTTGGAAATCCTAAAGGGGAAGAGGGTAAAGTTAGTTACGTGTAGTCTAAAAGGAGGCGCTTTTGCCTAGTGGGAGAGGCTGCAAAGTAAGAGACAGATGGAAGGTAGACAGCCAGTGAGGATGTGGTACCATATGAAACAACTATTGCAGCGAGATTTTCTACCCCAAGATTACGAGCAAATTTTATTTCAACAATATCAGAGATGTCGGTAGGGGTAGAGATCGGTACATGATTATACAACATACTTTATGCAGTTGGTAGAGAGGAATGATCTACGAGAGAGCGAAGGCCAACAGGCAAATAGGTATTTGGAGGGTTTGAAACCCCAGATCCGTGATCGAATTAGGGTCCATGTGTTGCATACCTTGAATGAGGCCAAGAATATGGCTATAAAAGCAGAATTGACGTTACAGGAAAAGAGCAATCGATTTAATAACAATAAGCTATGGGGGTGAAAGTTCTAGTAAGACACCTATTGAGAAAACTAGAACTATTCAAGAGATACAAGGAGGTGTTGTTGAGTGGAAGGAGGATAAATCAGTAGGCAAGAAAGTTGTGGAATTGAAGGAAGTGCAGAAGCAAACAAATCCCTATGCAAAGCCTATATTAGGGAAGTGTTACTGGTGCAATCAATAAGGACATCGATCTAATGAGTGCTCGAACAGAAGGGGAGTAAACATAGTGGAGAGAGATGAAGAAGATGGGATTTGCTGTGAACCTAATGAAGGTGATGAATATGAGGATTATGATGGAGATGGAGATGGGACTTATGTGATTAGGAAGTTAATGTTGGCACCCAAGGAGGAGGATGATAACCAACGACATCAGTTGTTTCGTACCAGGTGTACGATTGATGTAGATAATGGTAGTTGCGAGAATATCATAGGAAGAACAATGGTTCAAGCCTTAAAATTACCAGTTGAGAAGCATCTAAACCCTTATACTATTGGGTGGATCAAAGCAGCAGAAAAGATTGAGGTTAAAGAGTGTTGTAAGGTACCTTTCTCCATTGAGAAGTATAGGGATGAAGTATATTGTGATGTGGTGAACATGGATGCCTGTCATCGTCTATTTGGAAGACCTTGGCAGTTCGTGTCAATGCCCAACATGTGGGCATAGAGAACGTCTACGGGTTGGAGAAAGATGGAGTGAAATTTACTCTTCTCCCACTAAAACAGACGAGTAGCTCCAAAGCTTCTAAAGTGAAGAGGCATTCGTTCTTGACCATTACCTAGTTTGAGAAAGAGATGGAGGATGCTATGAGAGAGAACCAAACAGTACATGCACTAATTGTGAAGGAGGTGTTAACAGTAGGTGAGGAGGAGAAGATTGAAGAAGTCTGGAAGGTGTTAGAGAGTTATTGGAGGACTTCAGTGATATATTGCTAGATGATTTACCGGATGAATTACCTTCTATGAGAGACATACAACACCACATTGACTTGATTCCTGGTGTAAGCTTGCCAAATCTACCTCACTATAGGATAAGCTCGAAGGAGAGTGAAATTTTGTAGGAGAAAGTTCAGGAATTGCTTCAAAAGGGGTTTATCAATGAGAGTTTGAATCTTTGTGCTGTGCCAGCCCTGTTGACGCCCAAGAAGGATGGTAGTTGGAGGATGTGTGTAGATAATAGGGCGATCAACAAGATTACCATTGGGTATAAATTTCCAATCCTCAGATTAGAGGACATGCTTGATAGGTTAGGAGAAGTTGTGGTATTTTCGAAATTTGATCTGAGGAGTGGGCATCATCAGATTAGGATCAGGCCAGAGGATGAGTGAAAGACATCTTTCAAGACCAAGGAAGGCCTTTATGAGTGGCTAGTCATGCCTTTCAGATTGAGCAATGCTTTGAGCACTTTCATGCATGTCATGAACCGGGTATTGAAACCATTCATTGGTCGTTTTGTTGTTGTTTATTTTGATGACATCGTGGTGTATAGTAAGGCTGAAGGGGAGCATATTATGCATTTAAGGCAAGTATTGACAGCTTTTAGGAGAGTAAGTTGTATGTAAATATGAAGAAGTGTTTATTCATGACTAGAAAATTACTATCCTTAGGCTTCATTATTAGTGGTGATGGGATTCAAGTAGATGAGGAGAAGGTGAAGGCGATTAGAGAGTGGCCGATCCCTAAATCAGTTATTGAACTGTGAAGCTTCCTTGGCTTAGCTAGCTTTTGTAGGAGGTTTATTTGGCATTTTAGCATTGTTGTAGCTCCTTTGACTGAATGTTTGAAAAAGGGTAAATTTCAATGGAATGATGAAGCTGAGGTTAGTTTTGTGGTACTGAAGGAGAAATTATGTAGTGCACCTGTTTTGGCATTACTGGATTTTGATAAATTGTTTGAGGTAGACTATGATGCGAGCAGGGTTGGAGTTGGGGCTATTTTATCCTAGGAGAAGAAGCTTATTTCTTTTTTTAGTGAAAAGTTGAGTGAATCAAGGAGGGGTTAGTCTACCTACGACAAAGAATTTTATGCTGTTGTGCGTGCATTGAGAACTTAGGAACATTACCTAGTAAGCAGGGAATTTGTGTTATATTCAGATTGTGACACACTTAAACACTTGAGTAGCCAAACCAGGATAAGCAAAATGTGCATGCCAGGTGGATTCAGTTCTTACAGAGGTTTCCTTTTTGGTTGAAACATAAATCTAGAATACAAAACAAAGTAGTTGATGCATTGAGTAGGAGAGCCAGCTTACTTGTGATCCTAAGTGCTGAGATAGTAGGGTTTGAACACTTGAAGGAGTTATATGAAGATGATACGGATTTCAAGGAGATTTGGAGCAAGTGTATAAACAGGCAACCTAGTGACGATTTTCATATACATGATAGGTACCTAATGCGTGGGAATCAGCTTTGTATGCCTGAATCTTCTCTTAGGGAGAAGTTAATACTTGATTTACATGGAGGCAGATTGGCTGGTCATCTGGGACGAGAGAAAACTATTGCAGCAGTCAGTGAGAGATTCTACTAGCCCCATCTAAGGAGAGATGTGAGTAAGTTGGTGGAACGCTATTATGTGTTCCAGACAAAAAGGGGGCAGTCCCAAAACACTAGCTTATATATGCCACTGCCTGTTCCAGAAAACATCTGGGAAGACTTGTTAATGGATTTTGTACTGGGTTTGCCCCATACTCAGCGAGGCATGGATTTTGTTTTTGTTGTTGACAGGTTTTCCAAGATGGCTCATTTTCTCCCTTGCAAGAAGGTAGCTGATGCTCAAGCTATAGCAAAATTGTTTTTCATAAGTGGTTCGTTTGCATGGAGTGCCTAAATCCATAACTTCTAATCGAGATAGCAAGTTTTTAAGTCACTTCTGGAGGACCTTATGGCAGATATTCGATTCATCCTTGAACTATAGTAGTACAACTCACCCATAGACGGATGGACAGTGATAGGAATCAAATTGCTCAAGTCATAGGACCAATCACTAGAGCCAGAGCTAAAGGACTACATAATCTTGTACTAAGAGTCCTATATGACAGCATGGAATCGAATGAGGCTCATTTCGTTGATCTTTCGATGTTTGGATATTATGATTTCAATGAAATGAGTGTAAGCATACTTCAGGAGGACCCCAAAATGATTGAAGAGGATAGAATCAAGTTAAATGGAGCAATTCAAAGGAAACTGGCTTGGAAAGCTTGAAGGCTGGTGGCATTAAATGACAGTTACATTGTTTTAATGCATTGAATGACCGTTACATTGTTGAAAAGCTTGAATGCTGACAGCATTAAATGGCAGTTACATTGTTTTAATGCGTTGAATGACCGTTATATTGTTTTAATGCGTAGAATGACAATTATATTGTTTTTTTTGCTTTTAATTTGTATTTTCACTTTTATGATGAGGAGGACTATAAAATAGTCTATGTAATGAAACCCTAATCACTTTTGGTTAAATATTGAATTTAAGAAGTCATTTCTCTCCAAACCCCACTCTTAGCAATCTTAGATTGTGGCGAGTGACAGCCTTAGATTTGTTGTGAGTCATATCTGTAAATTCAACGCTAAGACTAATTCCTTGCTAGTGCGTCATATCTAGTGAGAATTAGGTTTATCTATTCTTTTTATTGTTATTTGTTCTTAATTGAAATTTGAGCGATTGATCAATTGTGCGAGTGAGTTGAGTGAAACACACACTTTAGATCTAGACACATCATATTTTGGTATCAGAGTGTCAGTTCGGTGATGGGACGAGCGAATCGGCAATGTCTAACGAGAGTGTGAATGCGGATGTTAGCAATGAAGGGAATAGCCGGGTCGCAGGAGGCGGCCAAGGGAGACGTATGGTTGGTGCTAGGTCATGGGAGGAGCAGATGCAAGATATGATGACGATGTTCACCGCCTTGGGAAATTGGATGGATCAGATGATGGCCATGCAACAACAACAGATGATGAATCAACAACTACAGAAAGTTGTTAATCAACCACCACAATAGGTGATTAATCAACCACCTCAACAGATCATCAATCATCCACCACCACCCCAACCTAGAGGTGTTGCAGTTAGGAGGGGAGAGATTGGAGGAGGTGATAATATCATTCCTAGAGAAGGTGGGGGAGACAATTTTGGTAGGGATGACTTTCGACTTCCATGAGGTCTGGAGTCCGTTAAATTACAGATGCCATCTTTTACTGGTGGGAATTCTGTGGATGATTACCTGGATTGGGAAGGCAAAGTAGAGAGGATATTTGAGTGCTATGAAATAGAAGGATATACCAGGGTTAGACTTGCAGCAGTGGAATTGACTGGGTATGCGGCGTTATGGTGGAAGAGTACCAATGACACTAAGAGAAGAGAGGGGAAAGTTGAGATTTGTACCTGGTAGGAGATGAAACGTATTCTGAGGCCACGATTTGTTCCTGAGTATTATCACCATGAGTTGTACATGCGCCTCCAGACATTAAGGCAAAGGAGAAAAACGATGGAAGAATATGTTCAGGAGTTTGAAACCCTGATGATTTGAAGCGGATTTGCTGAGCCTCCTAAGGAAACCATGGCTAGGTTTGTTACATGGTTAAAATATGAAATTTCATGTGTAGTAGAGCTCCAGAGGTATGAAACCTTAGCCAAGGCTATTTAACTAGCCCTTAAGGTAGAGAGACAGAGACGTTCCATTGCCAGTAGAACGAATACCAATAGGTATGGGTCATCTAACAAGTCTTATAACATTGATAATAAGACCTCTGAGAAGATGACCAGCAATGGTAGATGCAAAAGAAGAGAAGAGTGGTAATGAGAAAAGAGAAGATGGCATATGGGGAGGATCAAAGGCGAGATGTAGTAGGATCTTCAGGAGTAAAGGGTCGCCAAATTATATGTTTTAAATGCCTGGGAGTTAGCCATATAGCCTCTCAATGCCCAAATCGACGGTTTATGGCTGTTGTGGAAGTTGTGAGTGAGGATGAGAAAGAAGAGGTAGAAGAACCTAATGGTTTGTCAGCCATGCTAGATGAATACTATGGGGATGTGACTGCTGAGGAGCATGGAGATAGAGGGGATGATCAGTTTGTGTCGATTAATGTTTTGCATAGGGTGTTGGCTACTACACCAACAAGAGAAGAAGGTAGAGGGAGAACTTATTCCACATTGCCTGCAGGGTTAAGGGTAATCGTTGTGCTCTCATTATTGATGGGGGTAGTTATACCAATGTAGTAGCTGCTACTTTGGTTGAAAAATTAAAGATGCCTACCACTTCACACCCAAAGCCATATGGATTACATTGGCTGAATGAGCAGGGCAGTTTGCATGTGACCAGGGAGTAGCGGCGCCATTCAATGTAGGGGAGAGGTACCAGGATGAGATTGTATGTGATGTACTTCCTATGTGTGCATCTCATATACTTCTGGGAAGGCCCTGGATATTTGACAGGAAGGTATTGCATGATGGGTGTAGGAACACTTACGCGTTCCAGAAAGATGGTAAGAAGATTGTTCTATTGCCTATGTCACCAGCTGAGGTGCAAGAGACTCAGAGGCAACTAAATAGATCAATGAAGAAAAAGGCATTGTTTGTTGGGCAGAAGGAAGTGGAAGCGGTTATCAAGGTCGATGGACCTATGTATTTGTTACACATCAGGTATGTTCTGGAAGTAGAAGAGAAATTGCAAGTACCACAAGTTGTAGGGAAGGTGTTAGATGAATTCCAAGATATTTTCCTTGAGGAGTTGCCTAGGGAACTACCACCTATGAGGGGTATTGAACACGCTATTGATTTACTACCTGGAGCAGTGTTACCAAATAGACCTGCTTATTGTATGAATCCAGAAGAAGCCAAGGAATTGAAGCGACAGGTGGATGAATTGGTTGAGCAGGGATTTATGAGGGAGAATACTAATCCTTGTGCTATACCAGCACTTTTGGTTCCTAAAAAGGATGTTACATGGCGCATGTGCATCGACAGCAGAGCCATTAACAAGATCACCATCAAGTATAGGTATCTTATTCCTCGTCTTAATGATATGTTAGATGAGCTTCATGGAGCACATGTGTTTTCTAAGATTGACCTTAGGAGCGGATATCACCAAATCTGCATAAGAGCGGGTGATGAATAGATGACTGCTTTCAAAATGCGCCATGGGTTATATAAATGGTTGGTAATGCCATTTGGATTAACCAACGCACCTAGTACGTTCATGCGGCTCATGAATCATGTCCTGAAGGATTTCCTAGGGAGGTTCGTAGTGGTGTACTTTGATGATATCCTAATTTATAGCGAGGATATGGAGAGTCACATTGACCAGCTAAGAGAGATCTTTTTTGTTTTGAGGGCTCAAAGGTTGTATGGAAATGTCAAAAGGTGCTCTTTATGTCAAACAGAGGTGGTATTTCTAGGGTTTGTGGTGTCTAGTGAAGGAGTTAGGGTTAATGAAGAAAAGATTAAAGCAATTGTAGATTGGCCCACACCTCAATCAACAACTGATGTGAGGAGCTTTCATGGATTGGCATCATTCTACAGAAGGTTTGTTAGAAACTTTAGTAGCATTGTAAGTCCTCTAACTAAATTAACAAAGAAGAATGTTTCTTTTGTGTGGAATGACAAAGTTCAAAGGAGTTTTGAGGAGATTAAGACATGTTTGACTAGTGCTCCCATATTAGCTTTACCAGATTTTGAGAAAACCTTTGAACTAGAATATGATGCATCTGAAGTTGGCATAGGGGCTGTTTTGATGCAGGAGAGGTGACCCATTGCTTATTTCAGTGAGAAATTAAGTGGAGCACCTTTGAATTACTCCATATATGATAAGGAGTTCTACTCCTTGGTTCAAGTACTTATGGTGTGGCAGCATTATCTTTTGCCAAAGGAGTTCATTATCTACACCGACCATGAGTCCTTGAAGCATTTTAAAGGTCAACAATGGTTATCCAAGCGCCAAGCCAAGTGGGTGGAGTTTTTGGAGAGTTTTGCCTATGTCATCAATATAAAAAGGGTAATATGCTAATGATGACTATTTCAAGTTGATTGCTAAGCGTTGTTCTGGGGGGTAAGTAGTTGATGGGTACTATATGGTAGATGGATTTTTGTATAAGGGGGGAAAACTATGTATTCCCTTGGAATTGATTAGGGAGATGTTAGTGCGAGAGGCCCATGCTGGGGGGTTATCTAGGCATTTGGGTGAGAAGAGGACTTTATAATTGTTGAAAGAACATTTCTATTGGAAGGGGATGTTAAAGGATGTTCATAAGGTGTTGGAGCGATGTACTATGTGTAAAAGGGCCAAGGGAAGAAAGGAGTCGAAGGGCGAATATATGCCATTACCGTTGCCAACTCAACCATGGAGAGATATTAGTATGGATTTTGTCTTAGGCCTTCCTAGGACACAAAGAGGCAAAGACTCTATCATGGTGGTTGTGGATAGATTTAGTGAGATGTCCCATTTCATGCCATGTCACAAAACAGATGATGCCCTTTATATTTCTAACCTTTTTGTGCAGGAAGTTGTTAGATTACATGGAGTTCCCCACAGCATTGTCTTTAATAGGGACACCAAGTTCCTCAGCTATTTTTGGAGGACACTTTGGAAAAGACTTGGTACTAAGCTCATGCACAGCACCTCCTGTCATCCTCAAACCAACAGACAAACTGAGGTTGTCAACCGTCCTCTTGGAGCTTTACTTAGAGCAATGGTTGGTAAGAACCTTACTGATTGGGACTTGTGTCTTCCTATTGTTGAGTTCGCTTACAATAGGTCCACACATAGTTCTACTGGTAAGTCTCCCTTTGAGGTTGTGTATGGCTACAATCCTACCCTATCATTAGATTTGATAGCTAAGCCAGCAGCAAAGGAAGAAAGTTTGAGTGGAGTAGAGTGTTCACAGCAAATCCAGAAGACTCATCAAAAGGCAGCGGAACATCTCAAGAAGACCCAAGAACAGCAACAGATCCAGGGTAGCAAACATAGGAAGGCTAGATCATTTAACCCAGGAGATTTGGTTTGGATTCATCTTGGTAAGGATCGTTTTCCTTATAAGTGATCACAGAAGCTATCTCCCAGAGCGGATGGACCTTTCAAGATCCTAGAGAAGATTAACAACAATGCCTATAAATTGGAGTTACCAGGAGACTATGGCGTTTCAGCTACCTTCAACATTGCTGATCTTTCACCATACACACCAGAGGATTCATATGAAGACCCATCAGATTTGAGGGCAAATCTTTTGCAACCCCGAGGAGATGATGGGAATCAAATTGCTCAAGTCATAGGACCAATCACTAGAGCCAAAACTAAAAGACTATAGAATCTTGCACTAAGATTCCTACATGACAGCATGGAATCGAATGAGGCTCATTTCGTTGATCTTTCAATGTTTGGATATTATGATTTCAATGAAATGAGTGTAAGCAAACTTCAGGAGGACCCGAAATGATTGAAGAGGATGGAATCGAGTTAAATGGAGCAATTCAAAGGAAACTTGCTCGGAAAGCTTGAAGGCTGGTGGCATTACATGATAGTTACATTGTTTTAATGCGTTGAATGACCGTTACATTGTTGAAAAGCTTGAAGACCGACAGCATTAAATGGCAGTTACATTGTTTTAATGCGTTGAATGACCGTTACATTGTTTTAATGAGCAGAATGACAATTACATTATTTTTATTTTGCTTTTAATTTGTATTTTCACTTTTATGATGAGGAAGACTATAAATAGTCCATGTAACGAAACCCTAATCATTTTTGGTTGAATATTGAATTTGAGAAGTCATTTCTCTCCAAACCCTACTCTTATCAATCTTAGATTGTGGCAAGTGACAGCCTTAGATTTGTTGTGAGTCATATCAGCAAATTCAACGCTAAGACTAATTCCTTGCTAGTGCGTCATATCTAGTGAGAATTAGGTTTATTTATCCTTTTTATTGTTATTTGTTCTTAATTGAAATTTAAGCGATTGATCAATTGTGCGAGTGAGTTGAGCGAAACACACACTTTTAGATCTAGGCACATCAGACAGACTGAGGTCACCAAAAAAACTATGGGCAACTTGATTAGAAGCATTTGTGGAGAGAAGCCGAAGTAGTGAGATGTTGCATTGGCACAAGCAGAGTTAGGCTATAACAGTGCAGTTCACAGGACAACAGGGAATTCCCCTTTTTCTGTGGTGTATACAAAGACTCCTCAACATGCTTTAGATTTGATCAAACTTCCAAAAATCTCTAAACTCAGTACTGCAGTAAAGAATATGGTAGAGCACTGACAATCTGTGATCATTGAGATCCGAGAGAAGATTGAGCAGTCCAATGCTAAATATAAAGAGGCAATTGACAAACATCATCGGAAGCGTATATTTGAGGTTGGTGAACAGGTGATGGTATTGCTAAGGAGGGAAAGATTTCCAGTTGGTAGATACAGTAAGTTACAGCAAAAGAAGTATGGTCCATATCAAATCATACGGAAGATTAATGACAACGCATATGTAGTTGGGCTTCCCGACAGTATGGTATCTCAAAGACGTTCAATGTAACTGATTTGTCTCTTTACCATCCTGATGATGTGCCTTTGTATCTAGATGAGAACTCGGGGTCGAGTTCTTTATAGGTGGGAGAGAATGATGTAGATGAGATAAACGATGCATTTATGAGCAAAGAAGTGGCCAATAAGCGATCCCGGAAGCATAGGAATGAGGGCTGCCAGCCTTAAAAGGCCGGCCTTGATGGGAACCAGCAAAGCTGGCTATAAGTACATTTAAGCCGCTCGACATTTCATCTTTTAAGCCACCAGCTTTACTCCAGCTTTTAATTATCCAAGTCATTTTTCTTTATTGTTGTTTTTAGCACTTTATTATGCATATAAATAGTCTAGAAACCCTAGTTTATATTTCTTAGAACATTTTTATCAATTTGAAATCTAAGTTTGGAGAATTCTCTCTAAAATTGAAATTGTCTTACAATTGTGTGGATTAAGTTCAAGTTTGAGATTCACTCGTCGAGTGTTCTCGTTCTGTCCATGCTATCTCGCTGCGTCATGGGAACACCTCTATACTTACCAATTTTAGTATCCTCTATCAATCTAACATTAGACAAGATTTATTGTCTAACGTTCACATCCACATTACTAAAAAAGATGATCCTTAATTTATCTTGATTAATCTTTTGGCACAACAACCTACCAAAGAAAGTCATAAAATCCCATATTGATACATCAGTTTTAGGAATAGTCTCCCTTATAAGGATAATATCATCTGCAAATAAAATGTGGGAGAGCTAAAGATTTGAATTCTTGAACTTAATTGGTTTTCTGAACTTAATGGGCATGGTGCTTTATTCTTAGATAGCATGTGGCCGGTACACTTAGAAAACTAGCCACACTTGAGTCATTTAAAGTAGAAGCAGAAATGTCTAAGTTATGTTATGCTAGTTTTTATTCAATAAGTATAGAGATTGAGTTTTTGGCAAATAGTAGAATAGTTAATTGAGCTTACTACAATTAAATTTCCTGTTTATTGTTCATTATATTCAAACTTGCAAAGAGAAAAATAATTTAATTGAGTAGGGTAACACTCTTGTAAAAGTGTTAGATTGTACTCAAGTGTTTGTGGGGATAAAGGCACTAGCAGTGCTTGTACTTTTGGATTTTGGCAATTTGATATCCAATGTCCGATTTTGGAAAAAAAAAAAAACCCAAACTCTTAAAATCAAGGCATTTTAGTGTCTCTATATACTTAAAATTGGGTACTGAAATGTCTTGATTTTGACAGTACATGCATTTTTTTGCCTAAAATCAAATATTGGACACCAAGTTGCCAAACTGTGATAGTACAAGCATTTTTCATACCTTTATCCCAGTGTTTGTGTATAACTCTAAGTAAAAATATGTGTGATTAATAAAAGTGGTGTGAAGTGGGTACTCTGAACTCCATGTTAAACATGGACTCGACTGCTCTATCTTTATCTATTTCACAATTCCAACAATTTATTATTGTTATTTATCTTATTATCACTACTCATTTTGCAAAATTGTAATTAAAATCAATAAAAGTTGGCAATAAATTCAGTTAGTTCTTTTTATTTATTATTGTTTATTTTATCTTCATTAGTTTAGACTAGTTTATTTTCATTTGGTGTTAGAGCTCAGCAACGATCATGGCAACAAGTGCTCCAGAATTTTTAGAGGGTGGAGCTATAAATAATAGACCATCACACCAAAAAAATTATTCTTATTAGAAGTGTAGAATGGAAATTTTCTTGAAAGTACAATATGGACTCCTATGAAATATAGTTAATGAAGGTCCTATTAAGATAGAAGGAAAGGAAGTGGGAGACTACACTAGAGTAGATAGAAAGAATTCAATAAAATAAAATTACTGCAAATATTTTGCATTGTGGCTTAAATGAGAATCCTTTTAGAAAAATTTGCACTTGTGAAACTTCTAAACAAATATGGGATGAGTTACAATGTACATATGAAGGAACATCTGGGGTAAAAAGCATTAAAGAATCCTATTATATGGAGAGCTTAAAAATTTTAAATGAAACCAAATGAATCAATTGGTGAAATGCACAATGGATCCTTTGATCTCATAAATCAATTGTAAGAGCTTTACTAACATTAAAGTAGTCATACCAGATAATCCTTTGTCTAGTGCCCACACTAACTTGTAATTGTTTTGTAGGCTTAATACACTACAAGAAAACTAACTTTTAGAGATAAAAAAAATGAAAATTAGGAAGAGAAATTCTATCTCTAAAATAGAATTAGCAATAATGGTTTTTGCGATAGAATTTTAAGTTTAGAGATATAACTTTCGTTTATAAAACCCAATTTTCACAGCATTGGCCCAAATAAAATTGTCTTTCCAATAGAACTTTGACAACAATAATGCATAATATTAATATTATTTCGACATGTTTTAGTTTTTTTGTAAAACATGGATTGCAAAATTATTCACGATCACTATCATTTGCCGAAATATTGGACGGAGAATAAATAAATAAATAATTCCTAATGTGAATGGATTGACTCTATTGGTTTTATTTTGTGCCATTCTAGAATCTGTCCACCGAGCATTGGTATTTCAAAGTGTTTCAATCTTTGCGGAGGCAGTGCCTTACGAAGAAGTCTCCGAAGTATCTTTCTCTGAAGGTGAAATGATGTTTGGCATTGCTTTCTTGGCCTCCAACCGGTTTATGTTGAAATTTCAACTGTCAATATTTCTATGGATTTTCTACTAGAGCTTCCGCGGACATGTACTTAATAATGACCATCGCAAGAAATTCCAAAAAAATATTTGAGTACACGTGGTATGATTAGTAGTTAGCTGACGCGTCAAAGCGTTAGAAATCATGTAACCGGATAATTTCTAAACACACACAACGATTACAAATAAGTAATTTTCAAGAAAAAAATTCGTCTAATAGTATTTCAAAGTGTATAAAATATGAGTTATTCTTACCAAAAACCCTAAAAAACTATTTATTGTCTCAACAAAAGGAAAATACAAGATAAACAAATTAAAAGTCATGTGGAACAAAGACTAGAAAGAAGCTGGTAGCCTTTGACGAAGAAAGCCGATGGCCTTGGGATCTACTCCAGTAGCATATATGGTACACTAGTGATACACCAACGGCCTTTAGGCCAATTCTGAAGTTACGCTACATTCAAAAAAAATGGTTACACTGGTACAAGGCCGACGACCTATCCTTCAATGCCTACAGCCTTAAATTCAACGTCGGCGGCTTAAGGCCGGCTTTGGCTAGGCTGCATTCTACAACGATTCTTGCTGCATTATTCTCTCCCACCTGCAAAGAATTTGATCCCGAGTTCTCATCTAGATACAAAGGTGACTTATTAGGATGGAAAGGGAATAGATTGGCCACATTGAAAGTCATGGAAATATTCATACTATAAGAAAGTCTAACCACATAAGCATTGTCATTAATCTTCCTTATAATCCCGTAAGGGCCATACCTCTTAGGTTGCATCTTGCTATACTTGCCCATTGAAAATCGTTCTTTTGCTCAAAAAGACCATCACCTAATCCCCTACATCAAACAACTGCTTCCTTTGGGCTTGTTTGTAGCTTCTTTGTACTTAGCATTGGTCTTTTCAATCTTTTCTCGAACTTCAACTGTGATAGCCTGACAATTCTCAGCCATATTCTTAGTATCTTGACTGAATCCAGTTCTCTTGGGTAGCTTAACCAAGTCTAATGCGTGTTGTGGTGTCTTGGTATGGACTATAGAGAAAGGAGGCTTTCTTGTGGTCTTGTGAATAGAACTGTTGTAAGCAAATTTTGCTTAGCTAATGATAGATCCCACTGCCTTGACTTCTCACCACATATACTTCTGACTAGATTACCAGGATCTTGTTGGTGACTTCTATTCACCTATCAATCTAAGGGTGAGCCATGCTATTGAAATTCAATGAAGAGTCGGACATATACTAAAGTGTCTTCCAAAAGTAGCTAAGGAATTTACTATCCATGTTTGATGTAATAGACTTAAGAACTCCATGTAATCACACAATTTCCTTGAAAAACAATTTTTTGGTAATAGCATGGGCATCTGCCGTTTTTCTGCAAGAAATAAAGTAATCCATCTTGGAGAACCTGTCAACAATCACAAATATTGAGTCAGCATCTCGTTGGATACAAGGCAAACCTAGCATAATATCCATGGATAGGTCATCCTAGGTATTCTCAAGCATTGGTAGTAGTGTATACAACCCAGTATTATGGGACTGCCCCTTAAATGTTTGACATATATAATATCTCTCCACAATTTTGCTAACATCCCTCCTCAACCTAGGCCAATAGTACCTGTTCGTCATAGCTGCAATGGTCTTATCTCTACCCAAGTCCCCTGCTAATCCTCCACCATGCAGGTCTCTAATCAGCTTCTCCCTCGAAGAAGACTCAAGGATACATAGTTGGTTTCCTTTCATCAAATGCACCTCAAGTATATGGTGATCACCACAAGACTCTTTTATAAGGCATTTTTCCCATACATCCCTAAATTTAACATCATTCTCATACAATTCCTTCAGCTACTCAAACCCTACAACTTCAATGCTCATAGTGATTAACAAATTAGCTCTCCTACTCAAGGCATCAACCACCTTATTTTGCAATCCAAACTTATGCACCAGTTTAAATGGAAATCTTTGCAATAACTGAATCTATCTGACATACTTATCCTTGTTGATTTTGGTATGATTACCCAAATTCTTTAGACTCCCACATTCAGAGTACAAAACAAACTCTTTTCCAGCCAAATAATGTTCCCAAATTCTCAATGCCCTCACTACAGAGTAGAACTCTTTGTCACAGGTTGATTAACTCTTTCTAGCATCACAAAATTTCTCATTGTAAAAAGCTATTAGCCTTTTAACCTAAGATAATGCACCCCCAATATCAACCCCACTAGCATCACAATCAACTTCAAATAGTTTATCAAAATTAGGAAGTTCTAAAATAGGAGCACTACACGGCTTCTCTTCATAACAACAAAGCTAGTCCCAGCCTCTTCTCCCCATTGAAACTTCCTTTTCTTTAAGCACTCTGTTAAAGTAGTAGCAATAGTACTAAAATAATTGATAAATCGCCTGTAGAAACTAGCTAACCCAATGATACTCCTCAATTTCGTCACAGTTTTTGGAGTAAGCAATTCTCTGATAGCCCTCACCTTCTCATCATCAACTACTATTCCTTCACCACTAATAACAAACCCTCAAAAACAACAATCTCTTTGACATAAATATACATTTCTTCATATTAGCATATAGCTTATTGTCTTTCAACACAGTCAAAACACTTCTCAAATGGTCTATATGCTTATCTTCAGACTTACTATACATCAATATGTCATCAAAGTAGACTATTACAAATCTGTCAATAAAAGGTTTTAATACCTAGTTCATGACATGCATAAAAGTACTGGGCACATTATTGAGGCCACAAGGCATCACTAGCCATTCATATAACCCCTCCTTCATCTTAGATACAGTCTTCCACTCATCTATAGATTTGATTTTGATCTAGTGATATCCACTCCTTAGGTCAATCTTGGAAAACAGAATAGCTCCATTGAACTTGTCTAAAATGTCTTCTAGGCAAGGTATTAGGAATTTATACCTAATAGTAATCTAGTTGATAGCTCTGCTGTCAACACACATTCTCCAACTGCCATCCTTCTTTGGAGTCAATAAAGCATGCACAACACATGGACTCATACTATCTCTGATAAACCCCTTCTATAATAGCTCCTAAACCTTCTCTTGTAAAATGTCAATTTCTTTGGGACTCATCCTGTATGTGGTAAATTTGGTAGACTCGCCCTAAGCATCAAATCAATCTGGTAGTGAATATCTTTCAAAGGTGGTAGTCCTTCTGACAAATCATCTGGCAGCACATCTTTGAATTCCTTCAACACCTCTTTCACACCTTCTGGCACTTCACTACTGACCTCCTTATCCATTGTCATGATATTGTTTACTATCAGCACATGTATAACTATTGAATCCTTCAAATCTTCTTCCTACTTTTTCTCTAAATAAGTGACTATAAAAAAACAGTACCCCTTTGCCTTTCGGGCTTTGGTATGACTTGCTACTTTTAGAGGCAACAAGTTATACTTCATACCTCCCTTCTCCAACCTGTAAACATTTTCCTTCCTTGGGTGTTAAACATTCACATCATACTGCTAGGGTCTCCCAAACAACATGTGACTTGTATCTATGTCTACAATGTCATAGTAGACATCATATTTATATTTGCCTATGGAAAAAAGTACTCTATACCTCTCCTTTACCTTTATACGCTTAGTAGATTTAATACACCCTATAGTGTAAGGATTAGGATGTTTTTTCTACCAGCAACTATAGTTGATTGATAACCTTTCGCCTAATAGTATTTTCATAGCTCCTACTATCCACAATCAAATCATATACTTTGTCCCTAGTAGTGCACTTAGTGCGAAACAACTGGTGTCACTAGGTATTCTCTTATTGCTTGGGTGCTAAAATCAATTTTTTGATAACATAAGTTTGCTCAATATCCTCAGTACCCTCAACAGAATAATCCTCTTCTCCATCAGGTTCACAATAAACCTCTTCCTTTCATCATGCTCTACAATAATCACACTCTTTCTATTTAAACACTCGTTAGACGTATGAGCTAATTGATTGCAACGATAGCTCTTACCCATGATAGGTTTGGAATATGGATTACTCTTCCTCTTGGATTATCCGGCCTTTAAGGGCTTCTTGCCAACCGCCTTATCAATCTTATTCTCACTACTATCACAAGGCTTTTCCACCACATATTTACTTTTCTCAGCCATCGCTCTACTACTACTAGCACCCTCAACTCTATAAGCCTTTCTACTACCTATAAATTTGGTGCTTTGCTCATGCAACATCAATTAAACTTTAAGGGGAATGTTCTTTGCTTCATTCAGAGTTCTCAATATAGTGACCCTAATTCTATCTTTAATCTACAACTTCAGACCATCCACATATCGTGCTACTTGTTGGCTTTCAATTTCTCTAAGATCATTATGCTCAACAAGTCACGTGAACTCTGCAATATAAGCATGGACTGAATGTGCTCATTGTCGACATCACTAGTACTGTTGGAAAAGAATCTTTTCATAATTAAGTGGCAAGAAATCTCTTTGTAGCATTTGCTTCATATGGAACCACGTTAGTATAGGTTGTCTACCCTCTCTCTGCCTTCTATTTTGCAGCCTCTCCCACCAAAAAAGGGCTCCTCCCTTCAATCTATACGTAACCAATCTCACTCTGCACTCCTCTAGAATCTTCATATAATCAAAGAACCTATCTACCTCTGCTAACTAGTTTGGAAATTCCTCAATATCAATATTGGCATTGAAGCTAGGAATATCTACCTTTAGGCAAAAATCACCACCGTCGCCCTAGTCAAACCCATGATAATCCCTTCGATATCTACCTCCACCTTCACTACCTTGTCTCCATGGTTGCCTCTCTTTATACAAGATCTCATCCCCTTCAGCGGAGTCTTCATCTGAAATTTATGCCCATTGATTTGCAGTTATAGGTTGATCGGTTGAGCTGCCATAAGCATCCCTTGCCTTTGGTCGTCTGCCACTAATATCCTTGTCGCTATTGGTATCTACCACCATCGCATCGAAATGCCTGATCAAATCTTCAAGAGTCTGTTCCATCGTCTGATTTTTTTGATCCATGGCATCGATTACTGCCTTAGGAACCATTTGTTCAGTTGCTTCAACTCCTGCATCCTGATCATCGTCAACAACGCGAATGCCATCAACACTATCGTTGGTTGCCATCTTCATAGGAACTCGCCTTGTTTTGATACCAATCTGATGTAGTGTGAAAGCGTAAAAATAGAATTTGACTCACTGAATGATTTTTAAACACATACAACAATCGCAAATAAGTAATCTTCAAGAGAAAATTCTCCCAATAGTATTTTAAAGTGTATAGAATATGAGTTATCCTTACCAAAAACCCTAAAAGACTATTTATAGTCTCAACAAAAGGAAAATATAAGACAAAAAAAATTAAAAGTCATGTGGACCAAAGGCTATTAGAAAGATGGCAGCCTTTGACGAAGAAGGCCAACGACCTTGAGATCTATGCCAATAGCGTATATAGTATACCGATAGCCTTTAGACTAGCTTTGAAGTTACGCTACATTCGACAAAAATTGTTACATTGTACAAGGCTAGTGACCTATCCTTCAATACTGGTAGCATTGGACTTCAACGCTGGTAGCTTAGGGCCAGGTTTAGCTAGGTTGTGTCTTGCTACGATTCTTGCTGCATTATTAGTGACGTCCAGAGATGACATATATGATTACACTTAAAGCCAATGAAGGCAAAGATGGTTACAAGAGAAAGGCCATGACAGGCCATGTGTAATAGCCAGATTACAAATAACTAGGGTTATTTTAAAAAATTATGTATTATCTTATTCATGTATTAAAACATAATTCATAGTTATCTATCACGAGTACTAGTGGAGCAGATTGAATATTTTTCCAAGTTGCAACAGTAAAAGGATAATGATAGTCAAAGGTAGCTTTTGGTCAATGAAAGTAAAATCTCCTTTGCAATGGGCAGACTTAAGTTTGCCTAAAGGTTGTTATTAGTTACTGCAAGGAATAAACCGTTGCCGCGAGACATGTAGAGGAGCACTCTCCTTCTACGTAGAATTCGTTTTTGTTTTGTGCAATAGGGCTTCCCACGAATTCTATTTGGGATAAAATTGTAACATAAATTTATAAGTTTCATAATTCAATATTTCATGAATTCAATTTCAGGATCTTTGAAATTCATGATTTTCACAATAACAAAATGGATAAGATACATACCTTTATCTATAGCCATAGTAATATCTTGAATTTGAAGAATAAGAATAAGAATACTTTAATTTCTTCAAGATCACCTTATCGCTCCAATCTAACCTTATTTCACCAAAAAGAATTATTTCTCTTCCTTTCCCTTAATTTTTTATGATGGATTTTCAAAGTGAAGACAAGAGTGAAGATTTTTTTTTTTTAATGTCAACTCTTGTACATATATATAAGGGCAGGAAGAGGATCATACCTCTTCATGAAATGGTAAGGGGTGTTTTCCATCAAGACACCTATTATGAAGAGTCATGTCATTTAAATTAAAAGTCACAACTCTTCTAAAATAAACTTACACAATGGGCCACAAATTCTAACATTCTCCCACTTAGCCCATATATGTTTCTTAATAACTTAGAATAAATATAATATACACGATAACATTATTCTAAGTCTTCGTTATGTTGATTGTACCATTATATCACATTAATTAAATTAAAAATTAATTAGAGTCATGGCGGTTGTACGTCATCATCTCGACATAGTTCCTTCCATGTACTACATAATTAATCTCTAATTTGACCTTAACTTAATGAAGAGATAAATAAAGGTCTAACTTTAATGTCTTTATGAAGACAATTCCTATTAACATAATTCTATTTCAATCATATATACAATATAGAAAACAGGAAATAATAGAAACACTATAATTGAGCTCGAGAGTGTTATACAAACAAAATACAATAATCTTTAATCAGGACATCTGATAATGCCCATTCTTTCAATATGTTCTCTAAAAATATTAGGTGCTAATCCTTTTGTTAATGGATTTGCAATCATTAGTTTTGTACTAATATGTTTGATTGACACCCTTTCTTTCTGTACTTCTTCTTTAACGGCAAAGTATTTAATCTCTATGTGTTTTGCACCCTTTGAATACTTGTCGTTCTTTGAGAAGAAGACCGTTGTGGAGTTGTCACAGTAAATTTTCAGCGGCCTACTAATAGTGTTGACAACTTAAAGCTCCAAAATAAAATTCCGCAACCATAAACCATGAATTGTGGCCTCAAAGCAAGCCACAAATTCTGCTTCCATAGTCGATGCAGCAATGACAGACTGCTTTGCACTCTTCCATGAGATTGCCCCTCCAGCTAATAGGAACATGTAACAAAAAGTGGATTTTCTTGTATCAACATCCAGCATAATCTGAATCTGAATAACCAATCACCTCTAACTGATCGGACCTTCTATAAGTGAGCATGTGGTCCTTTGTTCCTTGCAAGTATCTCAAAACTTTTTTGGCAGCCTTCCAGTGATCCAATTCTGGATTACTTTGATATCTGCCCAACATCCCAACACTGCAATTGATGTCGGGTCTAGTACAAGTTTGAAGATACATCAAACTCCCAACAACAGATGCATAAGGAATTGTTGCCATTTGTTCTCGTTCCAAATCATTCTTTGGACATTGCATAATACCAAATTTATCTCCTTTTTGAATTGGAACTATACCTGCTGAACATCTATCCATCTTAAATCTTTCTAGAACTTTATTGATATAAGCCCTTTGAGATAAGCCTAACAATCCTTGTGATCTATCACGGAATATTTCAATTCCTCTCATATATGTTGCCTCTCCCATATCTTTCATTTCAAAGCTCTTAGAAAGAAAATTCTTGGTTTCACGTAATAAACCAAGGTCATTAGTAGCAATCAAGATATCGTCAACATACAGGACTAAGAAAACAAACTTGCTCCCACTAATCTTCATGTATATACACCGATCAGTGGTATTTTCTTTGAAACCAAAAGAAGTTATGGTATCATTAAACTTAAGATACCATTGGCGAGAAGCTTGTTTAAGTCCATATATTGACTTCTTAAGTTTACACACCATATGCTCCTTTCCTTTAATTGAGAAGCCTTCAGGTTGGTCTATATAAACTTCTTCTTCTAAATCTCCATTAAGAAAGGTGATCTTAATATCCATTTGATGTAACTCTAGATCATAATGAACAACCAAAGCGAAAATGATCCTAAGTAAGTCTTTCTTTGAGACCGGTGAAAAAGTTTCTTTATAATCAATGCCATCCTTCTGAGTGAAGCCTTTGGCAACAAGTCTGGCTTTATGTCGTTCAACATTACCATTTGATCTCGCTTTGTCTTAAAGACCCATTTACAATCAACTCTTTTACATTCTTTTGGCAATTCAATGAGTTCTCAGACTTGGTTTTGATCCATAGACTTCATTTCTTCTTTCATGGCATTTACCCACTTAGTAGAATCATTACACTCCATGGCTTGTGAGAACGAAACTAGATCATTGTCAATTCCTATGTCAAGTTCTAACTCTTGTAGATAAACCATATAATCATTAAGAATAGCAAATCTTCTCTCTCTTTGAGATCTTCTTAATGCTGTTTCATGTGGCTCTTCTACTAAAGGGGTATCATTTATAACTTCATGATGTGTTTGATCCATTACTTGTTGTTCTTCACTTTGGTGAGGTTCTACAATATTAGGATCAATTGGCTTAGAAGGTAAAAGTATAGGAACTTCTACCCTAACTTCTTTAATGCACACATCATGTTGTTCTTTACTCCCACTAATTTCACCATTTTCAATGAACTTGGCATTTCCGGTTTCAACAATTCTTGTACTATGATTAGGACAGTAAAACCTAAATCCTTTGGACTTTTCAGGATATCCTATAAAGAATCCACTAACTGTTCTAAAGTCCAATTTCTTTTCTTGTGGATTATAAAACCTTACTTCTGCAGGACAACCCCACACATGTAGGTGTCTTAAACTAGGTTTCCTTCCAGTCCACAGTTCAAATGGGGTCTTTGGAACTGCCTTACTAGGAACCCTGTTCAGCAAATATACTGCAGTTTTCAATGCATAAACCCACATGGATATAGGTAAAGATGAATGACTTAACATACTCCTAACCATGTCCAATAATGTACGATTGCACCTCTCTGCAACACCATTCTGTTGTGGTGTACCTGGCATAGTGTATTGAGCACATATGCCATGCCTTTCAAGAAATTTGGCAAATGGACCTAAACATTGTCCTGATTCATCATACTTCCCATAATATTCACCACCCCTATCTGATCTTACAATTTTTACTTTTCTATCTAATTGTCTCTCAACCTCATTAATGTACACCTCAAGGGCATTCACAGATTGAGATTTTTCATGCAAAAGATAGACATAAGTATAACGTGAAAAATCATCAATAAAGGTGATAAAATACTTTTCTCCACCAAAAGATGGAGCATCGAAAGGTCCGCATATATCTGTATGTATAATTTCAAGAAGTTGCGTGCTTCTTGTGGCTCCTTTCTTAGTGTGTTTGGTTTGTTTCCCTTTAATACAATCAACACACATTCCAAGGTCAGTAAAATCCAAAGTAGGAAGAATTTCATTCTTTACTAATCCTTGTAATCTTTCTTTGGATATGTGACCTAAGCGTTTATGCCACAAGTAAGCAGAGTTATCATTAACCAAACCACGTTTAGTTCCAATATTATGATGCGAGGTCAATAAGGTCTCAGCAAAATAATCATCAAGTTTAAACTTGTAAAGACCATCACATAAAATTCCGAACCATACAGTTTATTGTCCTTATACAAACTGAAAGATTCAAATCCAAACTTAAAAGAAAAACCTAATACATCAAGTTTTGACAAAGAAACTAAATTGCGAGAAAATGTGGAACATAAAGGGTTTGGAACAAATCTAAGTGATGCCCAGTCTCCAAAATCAAGCGATAAGTCCCGATTCCTTCAACTGAAGCTTTGTTTCCATTTCCCATGAACACAAAATTCTCATCTGGCTTTATAGTTTGGATCGTAAGGAATCCCTGCATCGTATTGGAAATATGAGTTGTTGAGCCAGAATCAATCCACCAGGTATTATAAGGGACTTGTGTAAGATTTGATTCAAAACAAACAAAAGCACAAGGCTTACCTTTCTTTTCGAACCAAGCCTTACGTTTCAAGCAGTCTTTCTTCAAGTGTCCAATCTTTCTACAGAAATGGCACTTGATTTCCTTTTGTGGATTTGTGCATCTTTAGAGGATTCATTCAGGTTATGTAAACCTTTTTTCTTGCCTTTTCTAGCCCTTTTCTTTGAACTCGATGCAACTTCTTGATGACTTGTAAAATGAACAGAATGAGTCTTTTGGTTCTTTAATCTTGTTTCCTCCTGAATCAGCATACTGGTCAATTCATTGATATTCCACTTATCCTTTATAGTGTTATAATTCATTTGAAAAGGCCCATACTGTTCAGGAGGCAAGGAGTTCAGTATAAACTGTACCAAAAAGAACTCATCCACAGTCATTCCCAAAGTCCTTAATTTTGCTGCTATATTCGTCATTTCAAGGACATGCTCATGCATAGTACGAGACCCATCAAATTTCATGTTGGTCAAAGTACCCATCAATGTACTAGCAAGAGACTTATCAGCAGTTTGAGAACGCTCTTCCACAAATTTAATGAATTCCTTAGCATTATCAGTTTGGGGAAGAGTAGCTTTAATGTTGTTTGCTACTGTCATTCTCATAAACATTAGGCTTAATCTGTTCGATCTCTCCCAAAGTTTATGGAGACGTTTTTCATCATCACTGCTTTCATCAGTAATAACAGTGGGTTTCTCAATTTGAAAGGATAAGTCAAGATCCAAAACACCTAAGTGAAATTGGACCTGCTCATACCAATCTGAGAAATTCAATCCATTGAATATTGGAACAGATGAAGCATGAGAATGCAGAGAAATAGGAATAGATACTGCAATAATAAAAGACAGTAGCATTAATGCTTTGAACAATCATAAAATTCAGATTCAATCAACTCATGGAATAACATAATTATATATATCAAAGTCCACTTTGGGTGATACTAAAATATATATAAACATTAATCATAACAAATAAGTATGCATACAATTTGATATTTGTATCTTTGGATATACAAATAAATCAAATAAAATATACTTATCATAAACACTTGTGTTATGTATTATAAGAACAAAAACCATTTTTGGATGATTTATAATATCTTATAGTACAAACTTTTCATTTACCCATATACAATCTATTATGTCATTTGCAAATAAAATTTATGGGTAAAATTTAAATTCTAATAATGCCATGAAATTTATTAATTAAATGATTTGGCCACTTTGATGACTAACAAATCATCCCGTTATATAAATTTCACCTTTTTGATATTAGAATTTTATGCAAACACATTCAAAATTAAAAGAATCCATAATATGAATTAATAATTTATATCATTTACTTATAACTCTTGATGTACAAAACTATATTTTTACTTGACCATAACTTGTAACTTTTAACATATCGAATAATACTTGATGTCATAAACGACTGTCATAGGTAATTTATGAAGCATTACTGAACATCATTTCAATTCTCCATGTTCAATTCGACGGCTTCCTTTTCCTTTTTTTTTTTTTTTAAATTCTAATATGTTAATGAAAGTCGAATTAATTCATTAACAGTCATAACCTTTACACTGATATTTCATGTATATTCCAATTTTGGATATTCCAATGTCAGTATCTTTATTCACGGTATCAACGGTTGTCTATATTATCATTATAATACTTTAAACTGGCCAATGACGGTTATCTATACATTGCTAGACATAATAATGGCCAAAACAAATATTCATGCACTGTTTCAATATATAAACCGTTTGTTTCACAGAACATGAAGAGAAGCAATTGGGAAAGGATCATGACGTCTATCACTTTGAAAAATCAATAAAGAAATAAACAATGATTGGAAGTTTACATGGAATTTAAAAACATATCTGCCTCGGAATGGAATAATCTCCTGCTGCTTGAATACATACATAGCATTTCAGAAGTATTGACGGTTTGGAGAATTTAAACCAAAACTTCCATTTAAAATAATTAGAACATTCACAATGCGTACAAGAATATTAAAGATGATAATCGGAAAATCATGAGTTCTTAAACCATGTAAGATAAATTTACAAGTTTCATAATTCAATATTTCATGAATTCAATTTCAGGATCTTTGAAATTCATTATTTTCACAACAACAAAATGGATAAGATACATACCTTTATCTATAGCCATAGCAATATCTTGAATTTGAAGAACAAGAATAAGAATACTTTAATTTCTTCAATATCACCTTATCCCTCCAATCTAACCTTATTTCACCAAAAGGAATGATTCCCTTAATTTTTTATGATGGATTTTCAAAGTGAAGATAAGAGTGGAGATCTTTTTTTTTTTTTTTTTTTTTAATGTCAACTCTTGTACATATATATAAGGGCAGGAAGATGACATACCTCTTCATGAAATGGTAAGGGGTGTCTTCCATCAATACACCCATTATGAAGAGCCATGCCATTTAGATTAAAAGTCACGACTCTTCTAAAATAAACTTACACAATGGGCCACAAATTCTAACAAAAATAAGGTATAATCCGATTATAATATGTTAATAACATATATTTATACAATGTTGCAATAATATAATACATCATTTGCCATTTAATCAAGCATATATTTTCCATTCAATGATGCGTCATTTTGAAGCACTATAACCCTTTAAAATAGAAGAGCGGAAACGTAAAGATGGTTGAGACTATTTAAAAAGTGTGTCACAGAAGAATGCATTTTCTTTATATATATATATATATATATATTGAATTTCTAAAATATAGATAGCCAAAGGATAATGCCCTACAATGGGTGTGCTTAAACAAGTGTAATGAAATTTACAAAATTAAAATATAAAAGGGAAAGTATAATTTTAATTCCCAACATTTTATCTTCTTTTTATAAGAGTTTTATTTTGAATTTCTTATTTATTTATTGAGTCCTCATCAATGTTTCCAAATCTATATAGAAATAGGATTTTTTAAGACCTTTTTTTTTTTAAATCATTAAGGACATGTCTTAATTTTCGATTTTTTTTTCCTGGGGTCTGCACCTTTTTTCCAGCCCCTTGTTCCCGCTCTTGATTTTTTGAGGACTTATATTTTTATTTTATTATATAATTAAATCTTTCTAATATTATTTCTTCACGGTTTATAATGCAGTTAAAGATATATAATACAATCATTTTATTAAATCAATTATTGTGGGCTTATTTCAAGCTAACACGTGTTATTAATAAATGGAATATCTAATAGATTTGTTGGAATAACTACATTAGCAGAAGTTGGAAAATGTTGATATTTAAATAAATGGAAGAAAAAGGATTAACGAATTAAGTTGAAAAGTAATAAAAATTGAAGATTAGAAATGACATTTTTTTTTCTAATATAAACTTAGAAATGGTTATAGCATATTGGCAATGAGCATACGTCCAATAAGCAAATAATAAGAAAAGGAGAGGTCTTGTAATTTAGTAAAAACTATATTTACTATTAATTTAGGCGACAACATATCACAAAAACATTCTCCTTCAAATTTTTATAGGGTTAATTTAGTAAAAGAAGAAGTTAAAAAAAACTGATGATACTAAATATTTCAAAATGGATCTTTTTACTTTGATATTATAGATACAGTAACAATTGGTTATACTTGTGATATCAATCCAAAGAAAATAACTTTCAGTTTATAAAAATTGTCTGAAAATTCGAAATTTGTAATTGTACAGCAAAGCAATGTTTAAAATGATCCGCGGTTAAAAACTGCGTATCTAAACTGTTGCTATTCATTTTGAATGGGTCAACAACGTGTCCACTGTGCAATAAATAATTATCGTAATATAGTTGGTTTGGAAATAATTATCAAAATACTTTAAAAAATCATGTTTACAATCGGATATGATAAATTTATATGTAAATTACGCTTTAAAAACACGATATCATGTTTGGATACCGCACCTACATCGCGATTAAATAACAGGATATAACTTATCAAATATAAATCGCGTTTGGATACGGCACCTACATCGCGATTAAATAACAGGATATAACTTATCAAATATAAATCGCGTTTTATCGCACAAACAAAATTATATCACTTTTATCACACAAACGAAATTATATCACGTTTATATCTCAGGATATAGTTATCTGAGTTCGTGTGGCGGAGTTGTTAGTGCTTTGATGAGTCGTGCAATTGTTGCCATGGGATTTCGAGGGTGATGGGGCATTCAAGTTTGAGGTGATAAGGGTTTTGAATTAGTTGTCGTGGTTGTGATATTTGTTGGTGTGCTTGTGGAGATGAAGAGAGAGAGAGAAAGAGAGCAACGAGTTTAGAGAGAAAGAAAGGAGGGAAGTCGATGACAAGGGAAGGAGAAGATTGGAGGGAGAGGGTCCTTGAGCTTTTTGAAATCAATATGAAGAAGAAAAGATGGTATTTTAAATTTAGCCATGCCATTTGAAAAGTTGAAGGGTTGGAGTGTATTAAAGAAATTTGATCCATTTTCTTTCTTTCTTTGTTTTTTTATTTTTTTTTTTTAACTTTCTTAAGAAGTTTAAAGGTCAGATTCTGAAATAATAATCTCCTAAACATGACTTTTAGTCTTCTATGGTGAAAAAAAAAAGTCATTTCAACCTTCATAGTACAACAATGGTGGCCTACATATCAAAGAAGATGAGGTGCGTGTAATAAACGTATATCGTGGTTAGGAAACATGATATACTCACTGTATACGTCATTCCTATATCTTGCTTTTTAAGTCACGATTTTGCAAGTGTATATTGATAATTATTTTTATCCCAAACTTAAATAAGTAATTATTGTTTGTTGATGCTTTAAACTAAAATTATTTCCATTTTGAATATTCATTAACAAATAGCAACTGTATCCATTCAATTATGTGTAACAATAATGCAGTTTATATTTGCGCTAGCAATGGACACCCTTGACCCATATTGTGTGTGAAGAAAAATAAATAAAGCAACATAATTATCATGAATTATGCAGGTTTTTTTTCCATTTAGAAATGGGTTTAAAATTACATATAATCATTGATATTTATTTGGGCTTGATTTGTATATAAGTAATAGGGTCTAAGGAGTCTAGTTTATCTATTGCGATGACTTAAAAATATTTAGGTTGAAATGCTCGGAACATAGATTATTAAACCGGTCCACCTCATCCAATCTCTTTCAAACAGCTCGTGCATATAAGAGGATGGCTATTAACTTTGCTCATAAGCCCATTCATGGTAAGTATAAAATAAGTCTTAATCTATCTTGTTTGACAATCACTCAAATGATGTGATGATTATTATCCATGTTAAGTGTTTTTAAATTCTTAGTTGCTTTCCTCAAATCGAACTTTTGGAGATTAAGACAAAAAAAATTCCTTACCACAAAAATATTGAGATTGCATGTTTCTCCTCTCTATTATTCTCCTTCAGCATTCTATCATTAAGTGTAATCTCTCCATTAATGCTCTAAATTCATGTGTAAGATCTACAGGTTATGCATTTTGCGGTGAGACATTTTGCTCTGGATAAGTTGAATTTGCGATTAAATTATAATTGTTGATTGAAGCTTTTGTGCACATTAATGTTAAACCTACCATTTGCACATGGTCAATAAAAAATTTTCTGTACACATGCAGAATCTAGGAAAATATAAAAATCTTTACCGGTTACCGGCAACTGAAAATATTTTTAAATTGACTGGTTCTAGAAAAAGTTTCTATGCATACTAAAAGTCTGATTATATTTGTGTCAAAATCAAACTAATTAATAGTCACACCAGATAAGTCTTGCACTAAATGTTCAATCAACATAAAAAATCAAACATTCAAAAAATAAAAAACAAGTTTTCATATCAATATGCCAGACTAAAAATTTGAAATCTTTAAATATCATATTGAATAGAGCATTTACTTAAGAAATTTACTATCGCAGACATCCTTCCCAACATTCTATCATTCAAATTTTGACGGTTGAAAATAACTGTTTCGGCATTATCCCGTATTTCTTTTCCCCTTACGCAACTATGGATGTCAACTTCATAACGCTGGAAATTTGGTTCTCGTGAGGAAACATCATCGCTCGCACATTTGAAAGAAACAAAAAAGGGAAGTCTTATAGATAGGTAATAAGTAGATTCAGATTGACAAAACCTAAACACAAGCCTCTAGCTATATCGGTTCACTCAATCATAAACATGACCAAGATGAAATCTATTCCTTATATCCTCAGTTTTCTCCTTTTATTTATAATAGTTACAGAAGCAGATGCTGCTTCTCCTAAGCAGCCAAAACTCGATTGCCAAGAATCTTGTGGAAATATACAAATTCCCTTTCCTTTTGGAATTGGAACTGACTGTTTCTTGGATCCCTGGTACGAGATAGAGTGCCGGAATTATAATACCACCCCCTTCCTCAGGAAGATCGACTCGCAGGTGCTTAATATTTCATTACCTTATTATGATGATGGGACATGGAGTAACGGGATGATTGGTATCTATCTTCCAGTAGCATATTCAAGTAGCAACTGCACTGGTAAAGTGACTAATTCGTCTCTGAGCCTAAAAGGAAGCCAGTTCATTTCTCACAAACAAGGAATGTCTTTAGCGCGGTTGGTTGTGATACCACTGCTTTGTTGAACGGCACAGAGAATGCCATTGTTGGATGCAAGCTCAAATGTGAGGGAGGCCACTTTAGTAGATATAGTTCATGTTCTGGTTCTGATAGTTGCTGTCAAACCACGATACCGTTTGGTCTTCAGGCTTTTAGTGTAGAATTTAACAGTGCAACAGAGATGACTGGCCAGCAATGCAACTATGCATTCCTAGTAAATCAAACGTGGTTTCGGACCACAGCTACAGATTTGGAGGCCTTGAAAATTAATGGATCTGATGTCCCAGCAGTATTGGAATGGGGAATTTCAAATGTTACTGACCTCGCAAATACGTTGTGGTACGATTCGAACATTGATTATAGAGAGACTCCCTACTGGTGCAGCGAACACAGCTTTACTTCGTATGACATCGTGATGCCATTTTTCAGTGTTATTGTATGGATGGTTATACGGGCAACCCCTATCTCATAAATGATGGATGTCAAGGTAAAATCTTCAAGCTTTCAATCAATTCTTTTTTTTTTTTTTTCGAAGGTCAAACCATCGCATATGCCAGAAAGCATCAAAAGCAACGTGATGCTATAACCTATACACAGAATGACAAAGAATCCATTAGACTCATTCGCCGCAAAAGCTAATAACACTGTCATGATTTCCCATACCATTTCATGCATATACATTGAATGTTATATATGCTTTTTCAATAACTTACTCCATGTATCATGAGAAAGAGCTTCTTTTTTTTTTTTTTTAATCCTTTATATTTCTTCTACATAGAAAGGGATGATGCTATCCAGGAGCATCTAGGTAGTCTATTGGAAACATAGGCCTATTATTATCTATGTGCTGCATCTGTCTTGATAGGGCAGAAGAAACTTCATGGTCATCAATATCGTCTTTTCTCTTCTTTTTTCATTTATTTTTTCTTTTAAGTTAAAAAGAACTTTGTGTTCATAGTGGATGTTTGACAGCTTTATGCATCATTTTCAAATCAGATATTAATGAATGTGAAGATCCATACAATTACTGTCCCGGGAAATGTGTGAATAGGCCAGGGGGTCATGATTGCGTGGATAAAAGAAGGAAACTGAAATTCGCCATGATAGGTATGTGGCTATATAGCACGCTATGAAGAAACTAACCCGAAGCTTAATATTCTCTTAATGTCTACTAATGAATCATTAATTAAAAATAAAAAATCATTGTAAATGGATGTTCATTTTTTGTTATGCAGGTATTGGCAGTGGTATAGGGGCAATTTTGTTACTTCTTGGGATATGGCAATTATACAGAACCATCAAAAGAAGGAAAATAAAGAAGCTCAAAGAGAAATACTTTAAGCGGAATGGTGGTCTATTGTTGCAACAACAATTATCTTCTCCTGAAGGAAGCGTTGAAAAAAGCAAATTATTCAACCAAAAGGAGTTAGAAAACGCCACCAATAATTTTAATGAGA
Source organism: Combretum micranthum (assembly GCA_024138025.1). NCBI lineage: Eukaryota > Viridiplantae > Streptophyta > Magnoliopsida > Myrtales > Combretaceae > Combretum > Combretum micranthum. The sequence continues at coordinate 2,127,093 of JAMXBD010000065.1, forward strand.
GTAGAGTTCTAGGAAAGGGTGGTCAAGGAACTGTATATAAAGGAATGTTAGCTGATGGAAGAATAGTTGCCATAAAGAAAGCTTTAGTCATAGATGAGGGAAAGGTTGAACAATTTATAAATGAAATTTTAATAGTATCACAGATTAGTCATAGAAACATTGTGAAACTGTTAGGATGTTGTTTAGAGACAGCAATTCCTCTTCTTGTGTATGAGTTCATCCCAAACGGAACTCTCTATGATTATCTTCATGATTCAAATAAGGAGATCCAATTGTCATGGGAGATGCGTTTACAACTTGCAATAGAAATTGCAAGTGCACTTTCCTACTTGCATTCAGCGGCATCAATTCCCATATATCATCGGGATATCAAGTCCACTAATATACTCTTAGATGAAAAATACAGAGCAAAAATAGCAGATTTTGGGACATCAAAATTGGTCTCTCTTGATCAAACTCATGTAACCACGTTAATTCATGGAACCTTTGGGTACTTGGATCCGGAGTACTTCCAATCAAGTCAATTCACAGATAAGAGTGATGTATATAGTTTTGGAGTGGTACTTGTTGAGCTCTTGACAGGGCAAAAGCCTATCTCCTCACTAAGGGCCGAGGAAGGTAAAAACCTAGCAACATATTTTATCCTTTCTATGGAAGAAGGCCATCTATTTGATACTCTTGATGCAGAAGTTGCTCAAAATGGAAAGGAAGAAGAGATTATAAAAGTGGCCAACCTTGCAAAAAGATGCTTGTATTTGATCGGAAGGAATCGACCTACAATGAGAGAAGTTGCAGTGGAATTAGAAGGGATAAAAAGGGTTAGACAGTCTTCTCATATCCAACCTAACATTGAAGAAGGTGAGGTAGTTACAAAACATTACAATGCCTGTGCATCAAGAATCCCGAATCAAGATGCTGATGTGATTTCCTTATCCGACGTGGAGCCACTATTGCCTAGTGGAACGTGGTGATGAGGCATATCCTTCCCATTCCATCACGAAAATCGTCATTAACAGCAAGATTATCACATTTGCAAGATGTGCAACCTCTCTTACGTGATAGAGATTGGTTACTAGTTTCCTTATTATTCAGCACTTGGTTTAAGTTCATATTCATGAATAATAAAAATAAAATGACTGCTTCTCTTTACTCTAGTGCGTCCAATTTTCTCTCTTAAAAAGTATTGAATTTTTTTTTTTTTATTTTATATATCTCTAGATTTTGTGTAACTAGAACAATTTACTTATATATAAATAGTTTGATATAATTCATGTTGGACACAATCCAATTTGGATTATAAGATTTTCCAAATCTAACCAAAATTTCGATTTCAAAATTTTCCAAAGCAATACCAAAAAAAAAAAAAAAAAAAAGTAAAACATCTAAAAACTAAACAAAACCCAAGTATTAGGTTTTGGGTCAATTTGAGTTCAAACTTGCAACAAATACGAGTGAATCTACAAATAAATAATCCTTCCATTGAAATCCTCCAAAAGTAAATAAACTAGGAGCAAACCCATTAAAAGCTCTTAATATCATGACTATCTAATATAAAATATTAAATTTTTAAATTTAGTTGAACCTATATATATATATATATATATATATATATATATATAAAACATTTCGTTCACTTGGAAGCTGCAATTTCTATTGGAATCTAATAAATGAACATCCCAATTAGATTGAGATTGAATGACGGTTGAAGAATTTGCTCTTAGAATCATCAAACTTGTAAATTTGATATTGGAAATCTATTATCAGCTGACACTTGCCCATACATTTGTCAGTTGACATCTCTAGTGGAAGAGTAGTTGCCACTTTTCTTTTCTTAATTACAGTCAATGGGTTTTAATCCCTTTGTTGGCGAATGTTGATAACCTACGTGTAGGGCCGGATTTAATCCAAACAAACCCTAGGAATTAAAATCCCCTTTTACACAAAAGAATGACTCCTGCTCTGCCTCTCACCAAAACTCAACCAGGTAACTCTCTCTCTTTTTCTACTCTTTGCAACTTTCTAGGGTTTTCTTGCTCTCCAGAAATCAATTAACTTTTCAGAAAAGAGAAAAAAGTAGATCTGGTTATTTAAGTGTTTAACTATGTTTATATATCTAATTCTCTGTTTCGTTTCTTTGTGCATGCGAGATATAAAAGAAAGGGTCAGGGTTTGTAGATCTGCTGGATTTTCGAGTCTCCAGATGACTCCTTGCACTTACTATTTTCTGAGGGTAAAAACTTCCCCTTCTGTTGCTTTTTCATTTCTATTTATATGCCCGTAAAACTCAGGCAGTTACAGATATTTTGTTTTACTTGGAACAAGAATTGTATTCTGATTATTACAGCTGTACTTGTAATTGTATTCAGATATTTTAAGCTAGTCTATGTTTAACTAACATAGTTAGTCAAATAATGTGATCTCCTTCGCTGTCTCCTATTGGCATTCAACAAATGTTCAAATTAGGATTTCATTTTAAAACAGTATTGTAAACTTAATTGTTATGGATTACATTTTGAAATTAGAGAGTGGATAATATAAAGGAAATCTCGGAAAAAATTTCCAAAAATTTTAATGTTTTGGGTCTATGTCTTGGCCCTTTCCATAACCACCTCGTGCTTTCACTCCATAAATTAATCTTAGTAGTTTCTCTTCCTCTAGCCTGCATAATGCATCAAACTATCGTTTCTAACATAGATTCTCCAATTCCTCTAGCCAGTGTGATATAATTTTCCAGTGGGGTATAGTGAAGTGAAAGAGCGCAGCAAAAAAATTAAACATAGCAATTTGACTTAAACCACATTATAGCCATATCATCTATGAAGAGATCCTTAATAAATACATCACGTTAACCCACCAGTAGAAGCGTGAATAAGTCAAACCTAGTCATTTTGCTCAAATCGAACCAGAGCTCGAGCTATTCAAACAGATTATTAAGTTAAATTTAAGTTTCACCATATTTTGCTCAACCATCTCAATCTACTTGAGTTCGAATGGTACATAAAATCTTCGACCAAGTTTAATTATCAATATATATACATGCTTTTTTAGATAATCAAACTTAAATTAATCGATCGAGGGCACCTTTAATGCCATTTTAAATTGAGATTAAGCTTAAAATTTTTAGTTCAACTGTCCACCAATTAAACTAGACTTTGATTTCAAAACAAATTCAAGATTGAGCTTAATGCTATATTGTTTTTACTCAACTCTTTTGCAGTTCTATTCTCCTCTTTTATCAATGTTAAGACTAAGACTACTACTTACAATAGAATGTAAATGACACATACTCCTCACATAAATCTAATAATCTATATGGAAAAGAACCATAATCATCAATCATAAACATACAAAAAATTAGCTTGACCATTGTAGAAAAAGGAGGGAAAAAACTATTTCATTCCATTATTGTGATCAAATACATTACATAATGGGTTAAGCACGCGTTTACCATCTCTAAGAAAAAAAATTACATAAATACAATCTAGACAAAAATAATTACCAAATTATTATCACTATATCGCATTTTAAAAATGAGATACACTATTTTACATGTGTATCGCATCACTAAGATGCGATATAGCAACATACTCAGTAAAAAATTTAAGCCAGGTTGTTTCGCATGTTGGTCATGATATATACTATTTTAGACGTGTATCACATCACCAAGATGCGATATAGTAATGTACTTAGCTGAAAATTCAAGCCAGGCTGTATTGCATATTGGTCATGTGATACAGCTTTGTATGTGTATCATATAACCAACATATGATACATGTTTGGATAGTTTTATGTACATCGTATGTTAGCTATATGATACACATACAAATTCTATGTCGCTGGTCCAACATGGGATTAGCGATGGTAATTTTTTTATTTAAATTGTATTTGTGTAATTTTTTAAAAAAATAATGGTCAACATGTCATAATCTCCTACATAACTCATAAAATCACTTGCAAAAAATGCTCAGAAACTTCCTAAATCGAACTTTCGGTATGAATTTAATTTTGTACTTAGTCCAAGTATAATGAAGCATGATCATCTGCACATGAAGCCGTTGAATAAGCATGTTTTGCTGAAATTATTATTCTAGAGCGAGAAACCAAATGCATCTCTTCATGAATTCTTTCAAATCTTAGACACAAATTGATTCGGCATGAAGAACGCCGAAGCTGTACTGCCTTTTCAACACCACCAGCTTTATGTGTTAATTTTGCAGGTGTTGTTTTGACGATTTGTATTCCCCTGTCATGTTATATTTGTTTCTATTTTTCATTTTTTAGAAAGGGAACACATAGAGACACACAAGGGCTATCTGACAACCTAGATAGAGATTCTAGAGAGAGAAAACCGAATGGTGTTGTATTCCACCAATTGATTGGTGAGATTGAGAAATCTACTAGTGGTGTCTAGTGATGACATTGTAAATCCCATTTTGATAGTGGAAGATTTGTTCGTGTGGCGATCTCGTGGTTTTTCCCTTTTTGGGGTTTTGACGTAAAATCCTAGTGTTATTTAATTTCCACAATTTAGATTAGACATTTGTTGATTGTTAATCACATTGGCAAGAGGAAAATGTCGAATTTTTTCCAAACACTTTTAAAGATTATAAACTACATTTGTCCAATATTTAAAATGTTGCAGCAAATCTGGACCTAAGGACCTATATTGTTTACCCAAACTGTTTCAGCATCACTTTGGTACCATTTGAAGCCGAGTATTGAGTAACAAAATACCAAGAGAATAACATGACAAAATACTCATTGTAGATAGATAAGATAGAGACAAAACAAACATATCCTTAAATTGAATCTTTCACTCATGATCTGATCAATAATTTAACACACAAACAAATAACAATTTTTTCTATGAAGTCGTATAATATACCAAATTTAGATAATATGAGATTAGAGAATGTAACACAGGTTTGCTTTCTTTATAAAAAAAAAAATTAAACAAATACAAATTGTATAAAAAAATTACCAAAATACCATCTCTATATCGTATGTTGGAAATGAGATATAAAGTTTTAAATGTGTATGACATCTTGGAGGCGAGATACAGCGACTTACTTTGTAAAACTTTAAAAATTTACACTCAAAGCACCGATACTTTGTATGTATCGCATACCTTATATGTGATACTTATAGCAAAGTTCGGTACTTTATTCTTGCGATACATGTATCGCATATTGCACTTGCGATACATGTGTCGCATATAAGGTATACAACACATGGAAAGTAATGATACTTTGCATGTATCGCATGTTAAATGTATGATACATTAAAAAAAAAAAACTATATCACATAAGAATGTATGATATAGCAATAATATATTCGTAATACTTTTATATAAATTATATATGTATAATTTTTTTTTTTTTTTGATAAAGATGACAAACAAGTAATAATCTCTGAGATTACACATAAAGGTAAGAAGTACTTTATATGTACTTTACATGTATCGCATGTTGAATGTACGATACATTAAAAAAAAAGTTATATAGCATAAAAATGTACAATATAGTAATAGTATATTTGTAATACTTTTTATATAAATTATCTATGTATATATATATATATATATATATTGAGAAAGATGGTAAACAAGTAATAACGTCTGCGATTACACATAAAGGTGAGAAGTACTTTATATACCTGAAAAACTTTTTGAGGTGAAATCTGAAGAGCATTATAATCACCATCACTAAAAGCCCAACTTCTACACACTGCGAGACCCATCTTGGACCCTGCTTTTAACATAGCCGTTGTTCTTCGTCTACTATACACATCTACTACATGATCCATTAACCAATAAGTATATTTTGTATATAGATTTAATAAATATATTTTGTATTTGCACTTGAATCCAATAAATTAAATTAGTAAAAAAATTAATGTAATAAATGAATATTATATACCGATCATATAAAATAAGTATATATACGTGATATTAATTTGATTTTCTTTTAAAAAGAAGAAATTATATCAAATAAATATAATATATTAATATATAGTATGATCATCTGGCACATTTTTTTTTTATTGGCGTCTATGGACTAATAAAATGATACCTAAAGTTTCTTATTAAAAATTTCCAATCGATATTAATGGTTCCTGAGCTATTGAATATTTTTTAAAATAATAAAATAAATATAATAATTAAAATTAGCTAGCCCAGGAGTTGTGGTGTGATAATGACATTAATTGTGTTTTGTCCTTTTCATTATTATTGTTTATGTTATCAAACACTTACTGCCAATGGCAAATTTCCCTATATAAGTTCTGCAGTCAACATTCATTATGAATTCATCCTCTGTTATTGTGCATTAGTTTCCCTATTTTGGTCATTCTTTATCAACATAACATCTCAAGCAACCCGTTTGACGCGAATGAAATTCTATTGAACCTATAATTAAATAATTAAAATAAAACTATAAATATTACTTAAATATAAGTTTGGGGCTTTTAAATCTAAGATGAGCCTAGTTAATACTTTTTTTTCTTTGTCCAACTTGATTAATGGATTCTAAAATGGGCTCTTGTCAACTAATTTTGGGCATTGATATTAAAATTAGGTTCAATTTTAGTGAATAACTACGAATGGGCATAATTAGTTACAATTAAGTTAGAAACATAACCTTAGGCCCAATAATATAATCTTCAACCAATTAGGCTTATTTACACTAAATGGGCCAATTCTAAATCTTAGCAAGTTTTCCTAGCTATTTGACCTAAACACTTTAAAGTTTTTATCTAAATTTTACAATTTATGATTTAAATTCCAAAATATGGGCCCAATACTATTATCTATTTCGATTGGGCCTAATATCAAAATATTTAAGTCCATTATCCAATTCTAGGTATGAAAATACCTATTGGGCTCAAATACAATTTCTTAGGCTTAAAAGCCTTAAAATACAATTAGTGGGTCATTGAGGATTTACCAAGGCCCATTAGCTTTATTTAAAATAAATTCAACCATTTTGGGCTTTTATTCAATTCTTAGACCCAATACACAATTTTACTCAAATTGGGCCTAACCTAATACTTAAGCCTAAATACACCTAAACTTTAATTCATATTCTTTTATGAGCTCAAGTACAAATTCCTTAAAGCTTATCATCCTAAATATTATAGGGCTTAGTTAATTTAAATTCTTATTGCGCCTAGTTTATGACTCTTAAAAGCCTAGTACATCAAAATAAGAAATCTAATATCTTATACTCCTGGGTTTAATTAAATATACTTACGCCTAATACCTTGAATGAATTTAACTTGGGATACCAATTAAGATCTTATACATGCAAAAGTATATGTGACCTTACCTTAATAAATGATTAAATAAAATTAGATAATCAATATGAATTTGGTAATTAATTATATATTTAGTACTAGACATGGGCACGGTTTCGTAACTAAACTGAAACTGTCTCCACGATTTCGGTCCGATTCTATGAAACTGGCAATTCCTATTCCTGTTTTGGAACTATGAAACTATTTTCTTTTTTTTAAGTAAAAAAATTTTAAATATTAAATTTTAACAAAATAAATTTTAAACTCAAAATAATTAATTATTGGGTCTAAAAGTGTTAAATTATTTAGCCAAAAATTTAAAAAATTTGTTTAGAATGTGCATTTATTTATATACAAACACAACTAATATCAATTAAGTTAGTAATATGAGATTGCAAAATAATCTAGAGGATAATAAGAAAATTAAAATACAAAAAATAGTCTCACATTATAAAAGAATGGATTTTTTTAGACGAAGTTTATATATTTATATAAACTAAATTATATATAATTTTAAATTATGTTTATTTGTATTATTGATAATAAAACAATAAATATTATAAATAATTAATAAATTTTACTATTCATATAAATAGTGTAAATATTAATAATTGTATGTTTAATATAATTTTCAAATTTTTTATCTAATTTTTTTCTTTTTTTTTAGGGAACCCTTTGAAACCACAGCTTCTACCCAATTATAAGCTATAAAAAGCCTAGGAATCGAAAAACCAACAGTTCCTTATCCGGTTTTAAAACCAACCAATTGGTCTAGTTTCGGTTCTAGAATCACTAGTGGCGGTTCTCAATTCAGAACGGAGTTGTACCTACATCTACTCAATACTTGTATTCTTTTGAACATATACCATTGCTTCTAACTTACCTATTTACTTACCTTTTGTTCTATCCTCTAAGATACGTCAAACAACATACTTAATATCATATGCGTAGTGACATGCATATCGTTTGCCTAGAGTAGGCATCTCAAATTGACTAAACTTAAAAATGACCTAATAATAAAGTGTGTTGTTTGTATGTGTGTTATTTAATCTGGGCCAAGGAGCGGCATCCTTGATAGTCAATGTCAATATGGTAGTTAGGTACTTAAATTACCGTTGGTGGCTTAGCGGGTGATAATGTCTACTTAGGCTTGGAGAGAAGTAATGCAGTCAAGTTCACATTTATGGTAAATCGCATTAAATTATGGGCTACGGTAAGTAAAGATGCGTAATAGCTATGAACCATAAATAAGGCTATTACATATAATGTTCCCCTAAGAGGTTAAGGCATTCAGATTGCTTTAAATAACCCCCTGAGCAGTTACTATTACTTAGGACCCTAGATTTCCATGGCTATTGTCTAGAATGTGAGTACCATATCCATTGGGCTTCAAAGCCCAAATACATCGAATGGTCCCAAAGAGAGCTATGCTTGTGGTGCTGAAACTTCCCTAAACAACAGAAGACCCAGGATCCTATCTCTATTGACGGTATGAGATCTCCTAAAGAACTCTCATCTTGGAAAGGCTAGCAAGCCTCATGAGCTCAACCAACCAACACACTCAACCTTTCGACCTCATGATCTCCAACCAAGCACTACAACAAATTTGACATTTGGCTACCAATATATTCGGTATCTAAAAAGTAAAATTGGTAGCAAAAAGTTTTAGCTACCAAATATCTTCCGGTAAGATTTGAGAAGTTGCTAAAGGGTATAGGCTACTAATGTTGTTTGTTAACGAAAAGTAATCCCATTTAGCTACCAAAATATTGGTAGTTGAAAGAGACACTAAATGGTAGCAAGTAATAAGGTTTAGTAGCTAAGATCACTGCTATTGGCTACTACATATGATTTGGTAGCAAAAAATTTAAGCCTCTTGGTAGCTGGATGCATTGTGATATGGTAGTGAATAATAACTTTTGGTAGCTAAAGGCGATGCTTTTAACTACCAATTATGAGTGGGTAACAAAATGTCATTTTTTTTTATTACCAAATCTTGGTAGCTAATATCATTATCGAATATTGATATTTAGTAGTTCAAAATGGTATTATTAGCTACCAAATGCGACTTGATTACTAGGTACACAATGTAATTGGTCACCATTGTCACTTGTATTTTGTTTACATAACCTGCTATATAATAATTTACTTCAACCATTCATCTAAACATAGTAGAACTCACAACAAATTGAAGCCAACATATTGTTGGCATAATATAAAGTTTAACCACAATATAATTGTAGGGAAAGTATAACCAACAAACATTAGTCTAAATTAATGTTGAATATAAGTTTCCAAACTGAAAACAAAAGTCTCCAACAATAAGTTGGTTTTCCAAACTATGGAACCTAAAAAAAAAAAAAAAACAAGATAGTTAATTTCACATTTCAAAATCCAGGATCAGTTGTTACCATTTGAAGTCGCAAAAGAACCATTTGCTTGAGCCGAATTAATATTTTGTAAGTTGGCTTGCATGATTTCCATTTGCTCACTTTGGCGTCTCACTATTTCTTTAAGCTCTTGCATCTCAACATTAACATTAGTCAATTTAACTCTTGCCCCAGCTAACTCTTGCAAAGTGTTTGTTAATTGCTTGTGTTCCAGCCAATTCTTCTCTAGCATTTGCCAAGTCATCTCTTAATTCTTGAACCTTAGTAGAATTTGATTCATCCTTTTTTTTTTTAGGCTTTGGACGATGACCAAGTCCACGAACATACCTTGAACATTCACCAAGGACCATTGTGCAAATGTCATCTTCAGTTGGTGGGTCCTTATTATTTGGATGAGGGTCACTTTGCATAGCAACCATTGTGGCCTATCACAACATAATATATAGTGTCATCAAATTAGCAAAACCTTCTAAATAAGGTCATATAATTAAACTAAAATGACAACAACAAAGAACTTACATAATTTTGTTCAGCAATATGAGATGCCCATTGACCATTTTGAAAATAACAACAATTATATAATGGCATGCGAGTACATCTCTACACATGAAAGTAACATTCAATTAACAAAATAATTTATTATCAAATATGTTTCGCAAGTAATGATTAACAAAAAAACCATACCGCTTTGTGACGTGCTTATACAAATGATTGAGATCCATTATGATGTATACGGGGTATTTTGCCATGATTCTAACATCCCGCCTTTGTGCGTTTCTACATATTGATTCAAATAAAATATAATAAATAGAAGTTTTTATAAGAAAATATCATAATACACATAATTCAAATATAACTTTCTTGATGTTTTTCTGAATCAAATATATTACATAAAGATAATCATATATCCTCTCTTCCTTTCAAGTCAATGTAAGGGGTTTTTGCCTTCCAATTTCTCTACCCCCTAACTTGATGTAATGTTCATGGCATGTATGGAGAAATTGTTTGTATAAATTGGAAAACATTTTACTCACAGCTAATTATAATATATTTAGCCATCAAAATAAAATTTTAGTAGTTAAACATCTTCTCTCCAATCCTAAAATTTTCCCTCCATTATATTTACTGCCAATTAATAATTTGGTACTTAAAAACAACTATTTGCTACCATAATGTGTTGGTAGCTAATAATTTGGTAGCTAATTGTCAATTTTGTTATAGTGAAGGTAAGCACTTTAGTTACATCTCATGACTAGGAGTGATACCATCAGCTTAACCCTACTTCGAGAAGTCATTACTTATTAGCTTGGGTACCTTCATCACGTTGGGTACCAGTCAGATATCCGGAAGCAACCTATCTTGGTATAACCCTAAACATTATAAATAATCCCATTCCCTCTTAGGGAGGGGGACAGAAAAAATAAGAAATAGGTGAATAAGAAAAGGAAAATTAGACTTGTTTACCTTTTACAGACATACTGTCTTACTATAGACTGACTTAGGCATTGGAGTAGCTGTGCTAGGTAATCTTTCAACGCCCCTTGACTTTCTTTCATGTTTACAGATCATCTCTACGACCGAAAATCAGCTTGTGCAACACTTGGTGTCAATCTGTAGGAAATTAATCTATCCTGCTCCTTAAAACCCATAACAATTACTCTTATCCCCCTACAATGCCTAGACTATAGGAGAGCAAGAATCAAGCCGATCTTGCCCCTGCACAACCTGTAGCCACTCTAGTGGGTGATGATAGGGCCCTTGAACCGTCGTGCACCAACCAGTGGGCGGCTGCAAATGACAGCCTTTTGGACCCAAGGTGTTTCCTAGAATTAGAAGACTTATGCAGATAACTTGTGCATAAGAATAAGGAGAACAGATATTTTAACGCTCTCCTTTAGGCTAGGATCATAGATCTAGAAGGCCTAAAGGACTAACATTTAGAAGAACGTGCCTCCAGCACATCGTAGAGTACCTCCCCAATACAATTGCCTTCTAAACCCAAAGAGGAACCAGTTGAAAGGAGCCACAGGCGCTCCATGATATCACCATAGGCTAGCGCCTTTATTAGAGAGTGGTCCTACAATTTGAACCTACGTTCGAATGAATATCGACGGCATAGTGCTCCTAAGAGCCTGATGAAGACTAATTAAAGCATCTCATAAAGATGCACAGCTTCCCCACATTCAGATCGAGTTACCTCGAGGCGCCAAATGGAAGACAAAAGACATGCCAAGGTAGGGGTTACGGGTCTCGGCTCGACCTGGACTTGTAGGGACGATGAGTACACACCCACTGCCAAGGACACCTAGCTCAATTCCAATAAAGAATGCGCACTCAAAGAGATCAAGAATATGATGAGAAGCTTGTCAATCATTAGGGATGGTTTTAGTGATGAACCTACAGCTAGAATGCTCCGAGCAAGATGCCCTTCGTGGCTGAAGTCCAAACCAAGATGCTTCTCATCGGAGCTCAGTTTGTAAGGTTTCATACGAAATATTAAATCTTATTTGCAACGGAAAAATTAAAACCCTAAAGCTTGGATCCATGTGTCCTAATTAAATCGGATACAAAAAGATGATTTGAAATAATACATTGCAATTCGAATTTGTGGAAACCGATATCAATCCGGATCTACAAGGCACCACAATTTCGCAGCACCCTTTACTTCGTCCACACAAACAAGCGCCTCCAAAAGAAATCATCTTTGTGTGCTAGCACAATCTAAAACGCTTCTAGATTATTTGAGAAGAATCTTGTTTTCTTGTGTTTCTCTTTTAGGGTTACAGAATTTCTCTGTCGTCTAATGTGACAATAAAAGTCTTAACCTTAATGAGATGCTATCACACCTATTTATATTATGTCAGTATTTTGCACTGACAATAATGCCCCTAATCTTATTAGGGTTGGTAATGATAGTAAATTATTATTCATGGTAATAATTTATTTATTCTTCCCATTGCATTTTAAAATTAAATCACTAACTAATGATTAGCCTCAAGTACATGAAATAACAATACTTAGTAATTGGCTTAGGGCACAATCACTAACAATCTCCCACTTGCACTAGGCCAAATCACACATATATCTAAAATCCATGATCCCTTTTTGCTTATTCTTTTGTGTGTGACCTAGTAGGTTCATTTGATATTGGCAATTAACTTAAAAAACTTTTTAGTAAACAAAACATAAGCAGCCTCTAGCAAGACATTATGTTTACTCAAATCAAATGAAGATCGGTGATCCGATTTTACCTGTTCTATAACTTATGTCATCATCCTTTTGTCTCGAGATATCTAGATCAAATATAAGACATGGACAGTGTCATTCTTATATCATTCAATCTTATTATTTCTTGATCTCTAAGTGAACTGATAAAACAAATGAAATTGATAACACTTATCAATTCATTTGAGCACAACCATGCATTTGTCAATCTCACTTATTGAGGGGCCTAAAGATATATCTCTCATAAAGAGAAGGACGAATCCCATCTTAATTACTCAATCCCCTCTGCATGATTTACATCATGCCTAATCAAAATCTTTATAATTATTCGGTTAAGAACAACGTTTGATTTAGTCGAGACATAATGTCACTCATGTTGGAAACTATGGTGATTTCAGGTCTAAGGATGTATTGACATTGTTATTATGAGAATCACTTATGACCTGATCCATGTAGTGATGCATAGCGGGTCAGTCCAATATATATAGATCTCTAATATATATACATATGAGTTTTATCTATATCTCTATACATAAACATCTCATGATTATCTAATAAAACTCACTCTGGATATAATTCATTACCATCCCACAATAATGAATATTCAAGAATAAATAGATTATTCATGAATCTTTTATAAAGTAAACATCCAAACTTTATAATAAAAAATGCCTCTTAATTAAAATACAAATGAAATGAAATACTTAGTAATTGGCCTAGGGCACAATCACTAACAATCTTCCACTTGCACACTAGTGCCATACATGTATCTAACACCCATTGACCTAGTATGGTAATCATGCTTTGTTTGTACAAGAGGCTTAGTAAGTGGATCACAATATTGTCATCAGATGAAACTCTGCATATTTTGACATCTCCTTTTCGATGATCTCTCGAATGAGATGATAACGTCTGAGTATATGTTTGGATCGTTGATGTGATATGGGTTCCTTAGCTTGTGCAATAGCACCATTATTATCACAATAAAGGTTTACTGGATTTGCAATGCTAGGAACAACACTTTCTGTAATGAACTTCTTTATCCAAAACTGCCTCCTTAGCTGCATCTGATGCTGCTATGTATTCAGCTTCTGTTGTAGAATCTGCTACAGTGCTTTGCTTTGAACTTTTCCAGCTTATTGCACCTCCATTCAAGCAAAAAACATATCCAGATTGCGATCTAAAATCATCAAGGTCAGATTGGAAACTTGCATCTGTGTAACCATTTACAACTAGCTCGTCTTCAATCCTCCATATATCAAGAATGTATCTTTAGTTCTTCTTAAGTACTTAAGAATATTCTTGACTGTTGTCCAGTGAGCTTCACCAGGGTCTGACTGGTATCTACTAGTTATGCTTAATGCATATGACACATCTGGTCGAGTGCATAACATGGCATACATGATTGATCCAATTGAAGCATAAGGAATCTTACTCATGCGATCTCGCTCATCATTTGTCATTGGACATTGAGTCTTGCTTAGATTTTACCATGTGACATTGGCAAGAATCCTCTTTTGGAATCTTGCATATTGAACCGATTCAATACTTTGTCTATATATGCACTCTGACTTAGGCCAATGATCTTTCTAGATCTATCTCTATAGATCTTAATGCCTAAAATATAGGCAGCCTCGCCTAAGTCTTTCATTGAAAAACACTTTCCTAACCAAGTCTTTACACTCTGTAAGATAGGAATATCATTTCCAATGAGTAATATGTCATCCACATATAGCACTAGGAAGACTACTGCACTCCCACTAATTTTCTTGTAGACACAAGGTTCATCTTCATTTTTGATGAATCCAAACTTTTTGACTGCTTCATCAAATCGAAGATTCCAACTCCGAGATGCCTGCTTCAATCCATAAATGGATCTTTGAAGCTTGCAAACCTTTGTAGAATCCTTGGGATGAACAAAACCCTTGGTTGTGTCATATACACATCCTCAAGCAGGTTTCCATTAAGAAACGCTGTTTTGACATCCATTTGCCAGATATCGTAATCATAGTATGCAGCAATGGCAATAAGAATCCTGATGGATTTAAGCATAGCAACTGGTGAAAAAGTTTCATCATAGTCTATACCATGTGTTTGCTTGAAACCTTTCGCCACTAGTCGTGCTTTAAAGGTCTCACATTACCATCCATATCGGTTTTCTTCTTGAAAACCCATTTGCACCCAATGGTTTTATACCTTCAGGTGGATCAATCAAAGTCCATACTTGATTGTCATCCATGGATTGTATTTCAGATTTCATGGCTTCCAGCCATTTCTCAGAATCTGGTCCCATCATGGCTTCCTGGTAGGTAGTGGGCTCATTATGATCCATGAGCAACACATCACGACTATCTGTAATGAGAAATCCATATCTCTCAGGTTGATGTCGTACCCTATCAGACCTGCGTGGGCCTTGTGTTACTTGTGGAGGGTCAACAGGTAACTGTGTGACTTGTTGACTTTCTATTGGTGGTATTACACTATTTTGTGGATCTTGGACTTCTTCAAGATGTACTTTACTCCCACTGGTTCTTCCATAGATAAACTCTTTCTCTAAGAAGATGCCATTCCGAGCGACAAACACTTTGTTTTCGGAGGGATTATAAAAGTAGTACCCTTTGGTTTCTTTTGGGTACCCACAAAAAGGCATTTATCTGATTTAGGTCCTAATTTGTCTGAGGCTAGACGTCTCACATAAGCCTCACAACCCCAAATCTTGAGGAAAGACAACTAGGCCTTTTTCGGTCCATATCTCATATGGTGTCTTTTTCCGCCTTAGAAGGAACACGATTTAACGTGAATGCAGCTGTCTCTAGGGCATAGCCCCAAAAGGATGGAGGAAGATCTGTTTGACTCATCATAGATCGAACCATATCTAATAAGGTTCTATTTCTCCTTTCTGATACACCATTCCACTGTGGTGTTCCAGGTGGAGTTAATTGTGAAATTATTCCACAATTTCTGAGATGGTCATTAAATTCTTAGCTTAGATATTCGCCACCTTGATCTGATCGAAGCATTTTAATAGTTTTGCCAAGCTGATTTTGTACTTCATTCTGAAAAGTTTTAAACATTTCAAACGATTCAGATTTATGCCTCATCAAAAAGACATATCCATATCTACTGAAATCATCAGTAAATGTGATGAAGTATTGATAACCTCCTCTAGAAGCAATGCTTAATGGGCCACACACATCAGTATGTATTAGGCCCAATAAATCCGTTGCCCTTTCACTGTGCCCAGTGAAGGGATCTTTGGCCATCTTGCCTAATAAACAGGACTTGCATATCTCATATGATTCAAAATCAAATGAATTCAAGAATCCATCCTTATGGAGCTTCGATATGCGTTTCTCATTTATGTGACCAAGACGACAATGCCATAGGTAGGTCATATTTAAATCATCAGATTTAAGTTTCTTAGTATTTATGTTATAGATAGATACATTATCAGGTTTCAGATTTAGAACATAAAGACCATCATGTAAATCAGCATTTGCATAAAACATGTCTTTATTATAAATGGAGCATTTATTATTCTTAATAATAAACGAAAATCCTTCAATATCTAAACATGAAACAGAAATAATATTCCTACTCAAAGTAGGAACATAGTAGCAATTGTTCAACATTAACAAGAGCCCACTAGGCAAAGTCAACTCATAACTTCCAACAGCTAGGGCAGCAACCCTTGCTCCATTGCCTACTCGTAAGTCAACCTCGCCCTTCTTCAGATCTCTACTCTTACTGAGACCCTGCACATTTGTACAAATGTGAGATCCACATCCGGTATCTAATACCCAAGAAGTAGAGACAGATAAATTTATTTCTATAACATAAATACCTGAAGCAGTAGTCTGACTACTCTTCTTCCTTTTAGATCTTCCAGATAGAGTTTGCAGTTCCTTTTCAGTGACCTGGTTCATTAGTGAAAGCAAACTCCTTCCTTAGGAGGTTTAGCCTTTGGTTTGGGCTTGGGCTTAGGCTTTGAACCTTTCGCAGCCTTAGCATTTCCTTTACCCTTCCTTTTCATGCCCTTCCCTTTCTAAACCATTAAGATATTGCGGCTTCTTCTTTTTGATATTGACCTCAGCAGTCTTAAGCATTGAATGCAATTCAGAGATTGATTTGTCCATATTATTCATTGTGTAGTTCATGACGAACTGGTCATAACTATCTGGCAGCAAATTAAGGATCAAATCAGTAGCAAATTCCTGACTTATTGGAAACCCCACCTATCAAGATGATCAATATATCCTTTCATCTTCAGACATGGGCACTTACTGAACCTCCTTCAACCATCTTACAAGAATGTAAGGCCTGGGTAGTCTCATACCTCTCCTGCCTAGCTTGTTGCTGGAACATTTCCTTGAGATGGAGGATCATCTCATGAGCCTCCATGTTTTCCAGACCCTTTTGAAGTTCTGGACTCATGGTTGCAAGCATTAGGCATCCTACTTCAAAGAGTCATCAGAATGCTTCTTATAAGCATCCTTTTGAGCTCTTGGAGCATTAGCTGGAGGTTCCTCAGGAATAGGCTCATCAAGGACATAAAGTTTCTTTTCATTCTTGAGAACAATTCTCAAGTTCCTGAACCAATCTAGAAAATTGGTCCCAATTAATTTGTCCTTCTCAAGGACCGATCGCAAAGATAAGTGTGAAGTGTTGTTTGCAGCCATTGATCTACAGTTAAATATGCAAAGTTAATTTTAATATATATATATATATATATATATTTTGAGGCATCAAATAATAACTCCCACTAAATCAATAACCCTCATCATTTAAGTAACTATACTTAATTATTGCATTTTAGTGGGCTAAGAACCATATTTCACTTAATTCTAAGTCAGCTTTGGCATGACACTTAAACTTAAGTTATTTAGGTAGGGAACTTTTTCCCAATTACATCACATGTAACTCTTAGATTGTTTATGGGATTCTTGACATCATATGTCCTGGTATGTTTGAATCCCATCTAATGCCTTAGGCCCAAAACCATTTTGATAGCCTAATTAAGTCTAACCATGTTAAACTCATGAGTAGCACCATTACCCATCCTGCCTTACTAAGATAACCTAATGCACTCTACTTTGGCAGACCCACATTATGGTGATCAAAGTCTTGACAGGTGTTTTGACATGGATGGCATTAAACTTAAAATTATTGAGGGATTTTAATTATTGTTATTCTATTTTCTATCATCATGTATAATGGATATTCAAGCATACATGGTAGTAAATTTAGTATCACATACATATACATACATCATCTCATGATATATCAAATTTATAAAATAAAGAAAAGTGTCATAGCATGGCCCCTTATTCTATATTGATTTTCATAAGCCAATATGAAAATCAATGGTCCAATCCTAAGGTAGAACCATCTTCATGGTATTGAGTTGCAAATTTTTCTTGTATCTTCTTCATGATCCTTGTTTCTCCATCACCATGGATTAGGGAGGGTCTTCATGACATTTCCTTGTCTTCATTACAATAATGAATAGATACAAAAATCCTACTTCTATGAGTAAAAAAGATATATTACAATAAAATAAACGATACGCAGGTCGTATTTGAAATTACAACCCATAAAAAACCAAAAGAATAAAATCTGCCAATCACATGGGTCTTAGGGCCATGCTATGCACTGTACATATAACATAAGCACATATGATAGTCATTCATACAATTTTAAAATACTTAAAAAGACGATCTTTATATTAACTATCTTTATTTAGTGCTTATGGAATTAAGCTATGCATCTTATAAGGGTCAAGGGGCAGTCCCCTTCGGGGTCAAGGGCAGCCCAACCTAGACAAAATTGCAAAATTTGGGTTAGAAGGTCCTTTGAAAAATATAAGTCCTTGTTAATTCGTAAAACAAAAATCCATCAAATCTGGGTTTTAAAATTCATTGAAAAATCAAATCTTTCAATTTGGATTTCAAAACATTGCAAAATAAAATATTGATTCTTAAAACCCAGATTTATAGTAATACGAAAAACATGACTTTAATTATTGAACTACAAAAATTTCATTCGATTTCAAAAAAAAAAATTTAATATAATTCACAATTGTAATTCGTGTCATACACGATTGAAATTTGCTGATCTATTCAACGATTGAACAATATACGTTTGACCTTTGAATAACGAATTTTGAAACATGTTTAATCATATTAAACATACTAAACCTGATTGATTCGAAATCTATCAAATGCTTTTAAACCCATTGAAAAACGCCCAAAAAAAAACACAACACACACATATAGATATATCAACATATATATACATATATTCGATGTTAACCTAATCCAATTAGATCTGTTTTACCCCTCATGCACAATAACATATTCGATTTTCAAAATTTCGAATTTTATTATATCACATACAGAATCATATTCGTATTGATTCCACCATGCATAATAACAAATTGATATTGCAATTAATATAAATAGATACGAAAATCATAAAATCGAATTCTATGAATTTATTCGTTGTAACTTAATCGAATCTAGTTTCAACCGCATATTAATCACAAAATAACACTACATCATATGTAGATAGAAAAACATATTCCAATTTAATTAAGAACACAAGTGGCTCTGATACCACTGTAGGGTTTCATACGAAATATTAAATCTTATTTGCAGCAGAAAAATTAAAATCCGAAAGCCTGGATCCATGTGTTCTAATTAAATCAGATACAAAAAGATGATTCGAAATAATACCTTGCAATTCGAATTTGTGGAAACTGATATCAATCCGGGTCTACAAGGCACCACAATTTCGCAGCACCCTCTACTTCGTCCACACAAACAAGTGCCTCCAAAAGGAATCACCTTTGTATGCTAGCACAATCTAGAATGCTTCTAGATTATTTGAGAAGAATCTTCTTTTCTTGCGTTTCTCTTTTATGGTTACAAAATTTCTCTATCATCTAATGTGACAATAAAAGTCTTAACCCTAATGAGATGCTATCATACCTATTTATATTATGTTAGTATTTTGCATCGACAATAATGCCCCTAATCTTATTATGGTTGGTAGTGATAGTAAATTATTATTCATAGTAATAATTTATTTATTCTTCCCATTGGATTTTAAAAGTAAATCACTAACTGGTGATTGGCCTCAAATACATAAAATAACAATACTTAGTAATTGGCCTATGACACAATCACTAACATAGTTACCCACTCTAGAATCATATGATGGATTGACTGATCTAGAAGACCGCATCGCCCCATTCCAATCCACCATGACAATACATAATTTTTTAGATGCCATATGATGCAAAACCTTCCTTAGCACCTCCGAAAGGCATCCCACGTACGGTTTAACAAACTTGAGCTAGACAAGATAGAGTCGCTCGCTCAACTTAGTGACCTTTTCGTATCACACTCCATAGCTAGTAAGCCACCACAGAAAAAATGCCTCATACCTTTATACGATTTGATAAAGGTGAGGCGAGCCGTTAAGAGACTACTTAGCAAGGTTCAACAAGGCATGCATGAAGGTCCCAAACCTTAACCAAAGGGTAACCTTATAAGCTAGCAAACAAGGAGTCCTCACAGATAGCTTATTCTTTGACTCTATTTCGAAGTGCCAGCTCACTACACTAGAGCAAGTGAGGAAAAAAGCATAGAAATATATCCGTCAGGAGGATACCCAAAATGCTAGGAGGTAAGCTGAAACACAGACCGAGCTCCAAGCTCCATTGGACAAAAAATCCATCTCGAGAAAGAGGTCAACAAAAGGACCACCACGACTTCAATTGGGCTGACGCACATCAAGGTCATAAGGACAATGAGAAGTGGGAACTCTTCCCGATGTATGATGAGTTAATGCCTTTGAAATTCCCGGTCCACAATGTGTTCCTCGAGATAAGGAACCAAGGCCTTCAATCCCCACCATGTCCAATGAGGCCGATTTCGAAAAGAAAAGACTCAAAGGAACACTACAAGTATCATCATAACTGTAGGCACGATACAAAAAATTGTTGGTAGATTAAAAGCACCATAGATGACACCATACAACATGGCTAGCTCAAGCAATGTATCGACCATGACCTAAAGTCCAAGCTGTCCTCATAGAAGCATAGGATCGATAAATACGAAAAAACGGCTAATACGCGAGATCGCTCAGATCAGCCCCAGCTCTACCAGCAGTGCCACAGTGAGATTAATACCATCATAGGTATACCCTTGACCTCAATGACAACCAAGATATTGCCTAACCCGAGCTCGTCAAGTCAAGATGAGTCTAGAAACTAAGAGGGATAAAGTCAACACCACTATCTCCTTCTCGGATGAAGATTATGAAGGGGTCCAAACGCCTCACCAAGATGCCTTAGTGATCTCTGCCACATTTCGAGCTGGAAAGTTAAGAAGGTCCTAATCGACACAGGAAGCAGTGCTGACATTCTTTTTAATCAAGCATATGAGCAAATGAAGCACGAGCTGAAACCCAAGTTATGGCTCTATAATCATGAGCTATATGGCTTCAACAACCGACCCCTCTAATCTCATGGGATCATAACCCCTACTGCTCGAGTTCGATGAAGGATCGTTCAGCATCATGTACCAGATTGATTTTCTTGTAGTGGACTACTGGTCCTTCTACAATGCCATATTAGGCAGGGATAGGAATATGTCGAGGAGATCAAGAACAATCCCAACAATTGTACATCAAGGCCTTAAGGGGAGATCGTGTGTACATTATAGATACCGAGCCAGACGACGAATCTGAGTGTTGAGATGAGCAGCCAAGCTCATCGAAGAAGTCGTGTTGGATGACAACCCTAAATATACCACAAAATTAGGGAAATCGACCCCTTTCTACATAAGGGAGAGCTTGATCACATTCTTGTGGGGAAATAAGGATATCTTCACATGATCTCCTGTGGACATGACATGCATAAGCTTAAGCATCATCACGCATCATCTAAACATCAATAGGACCTAGAAGCCAGTTTGCCAGAAGATCATACACTTTGCCTTAGAGAGACAATCTGCCATCGAAGAAGAGATCTAGAAATTACTCTAAGTAGGATTCATCACTAAAGAAAAATACCACAGATGGCTAGCTAATGTAGTCTTGATCAAGAAACCCAGCGAAAAGTAGCACGTTTGCATTGATTACACCGATCAAAACAAAGTGTGTCTAAAAGATTAATTTCCATTGTCTTAATTTGACCAGCTCATGGACAACACCACGAGTCATGAGCTACTAAGTTTAATGGATACCTTTTTAGGCTACAACCAAATAAAGATGAAGGAAATTGATGAGATCTACACCTCTTTCATCACATAATTCGACATATACGGGTATAAAATGATGCCTTTTCGAATTAAAAAATGTTGGCGTCACCTTCCAAAGGCTGGTCACTGAGGTATTCAAACCCAGATAGGTCGAAACATGGAAGTCTATGTTGAACATATGATCATGTAAAGTAAACAAGCAAAGGCTCACCTACATGACCTATAAGAAACGTTTGATTGACTTCAACAATTTAACACTCAACCTGCAGAAAAGCACATTCTGTCCTAGCAAGGGATTGAAGTCAACCCCAACAATATCAAAGCAATCTTAATAATGACACCACCTTCATCAGTCAACCAAGTGCAACAACTCACGGGTAGGATAACGATACTAAGTAGATTCCTTCCCAAAAGTGCCAACAAGTGCTTAGAGTTTTTTAAAATCCTTAAAAAGCCTAACCAATTAGAATGGATATAAAAATCACAATAGGCCTTCGATGAGTTAAAGCAATTCTTGACAAAAAGTTCCCTATTAACAACCCTACT
Organism: Combretum micranthum; assembly: GCA_024138025.1. Taxonomy (NCBI): domain Eukaryota; kingdom Viridiplantae; phylum Streptophyta; class Magnoliopsida; order Myrtales; family Combretaceae; genus Combretum; species Combretum micranthum. Next base: position 2,149,813 of record JAMXBD010000065.1, read on the forward strand.
CCAAGTCGAGGTCTCATACCAGGGAGGAAGGAAAAACAACACTGATTGGTATATTACATCAGCCATGTCCTGCAAGGACTAGAGCAAGGATATACCAAACTGGAAGAGTTTGCTCTAGCGGTAGTAATATCCGTATGTTGGCTATATCCGTATTTTCAAGCACACCAAGTCATTGTCCTCACCGATGTACTAATAAGGACAGTCCCCAAGAAGAATGATGAAGCATGCAATCGAGCTTAGTGCCTATGGGGTATAATACTAACCTTGAGAAGCCATAAAAACACAAGCTTTAGCAGATTTTGTGGTTGAATATACTAGGATACCCAAGCTAATGACAACCAAAGACCTAGTAGACCCTCTATGTAGACGGATCATCTACGTAGGAGCAAAGTGGTGCTAGCCTAGTTTTAGAAGGACCCTATGGAGTGAAGATTAGTTACGCCCTAAAATTTGGCTTCCTCGCGAGCAACAACGGGGCAGAATATGAAGCCTTACTAGTATGGCTTAAACTTCCTACATGCATTAAGGCAGATCGTTTCTGACTCCCAGCTGATGGTGCAACAGGTTAAAGGTATATATGAAGCAAAAAATGAAGAAATGGCTAGATATCTAGAAGCAGTTCCATCCCCCACTAAAGAACTACCCTCCTAGGACATTATTAAGATACTCAGAGCTGACAATTAGAAGCCGTTAAGCTTTCTAAGCTCACTTCCATGATAGTCCCCAACCTAAGAAAGATCGAAGAAAAAATCTTCATGGAATTATTGCCTAAGAAATCCACTACTACAAGATGCTCAAGGTACTAAATCTGTGACAAACAACTTCGCCCTCAAGCTAAATGACCCCAATACAGTAGTACCTTAAGGATAGCACCCTACCTCTACACAAAATGGAAGCAAAAAAAATGGATGTATAGAGCAGCCAATGATACTCTGGTCAATTGGGTTATGTACAAAAAGGGTTTCAATTTTCCCTTCCTTTAATGTTTTTACCTAGAAGAAGTGCAGTGTATCCTAGAAGAGCTCTTTGCTGGAGAATGCAGCAACCATGTTAAGGTGCAATCACTGCACATCTGAATAGTGCGAGATGGCTACTTCTGGCCAACAATGAAAGCAGACAGAAAGGAGTTCATTGAACGATGTGAGCATTCTCAAAACATTACCCCCATCAACCATGCCTCAAGTGCCGATCTACTTTGCCTCACCAGTTTGTGGCCATTCGCTATGTGGGTATTGGACATCTTAGGCCCATTTCCTCCTTCTACAGGCTAAAGGAAGTTTATAATAGTTGGCTATGATTACTTTACAACATGGGTAGAATCCAAGGCAATGGTAAAACTTACGAACAAAAATGTCTAACACTCATCTACATGAACATCATAGTCATATTTGGAGTCCCGCACTCTATAGTGATAGACAATGGAGGGCAATTCAATGCTAAGAGGATCAAAGATTTCTGCGTGGAGTTCTACATCACTTTGCACTACACCTTAATTGCATACCTCATAGCTAATGGCTAAGTTGAAGTAGTTAACAAGACCATCATGCAAAGTATAAAGGCTAAGTGGACCATCAAAGTAGCAAATGGCTAATGAGTTGCCTAGTAACTTATAGGGATATTGTACCACCCGACGAATCCCGACAGACAAAACCTTTTTTTACCTGGCTTTTGGATCACAAGCCATTCTTCCTATAGAGCTGGAACTACCAAACATCCAAATTCAATCCTACAACGAGCTAGTCAACGAGGTTGGTCTTCGAGTAGAGCTTGAAGCCATAGAAGAGGCACAAGATACTGTAGAGTCAGACATAAAGTCTTTGTCCCAAGAGACATCGTTTGCAGAAAATTAGAGACAATGGGGTCAGAAGAAGCTCAAAGAAAACTTGCTTCGAACTGAGAAGATCATTTTAGAGTAAAGGAAGTCATGGGCAATGGTGCATACAAGCTTGAGACACTGGAAGGCAACCTCATTCATAGAACATGGAATGCAAACAACTTAAGAAATTTCTTCGAATAGTTACGGCATGCTTATGTATGAAACATGAACATAAGGAGAAAAAGATCATGAATATAATGGAGATTCTATGTTAATATTGCTTCTCCAAGCTCTTTCTCTTTTGACAACATACTACAAACAAAAGGTATTCGGTAGGGACCATGGGAGTTTAAACAACTCTGCCCCATCATCCTAAAGGAGCTCGAGTAACTCCCTCTCATAGGTAACTCGCCTTGTGAGCTTGGGTAACTCCCTCTCGTAGGTAACTCCTCTCATGAGTTTGGGTAACTCCCTCTCAAAGGCAAGTCTTGTCAAGAGCTCAAGTAACTCCCTCTCATAGATAACTCCCCTCATTAATTCAGGTAGCTCCCTCTCAAGGGTAAGTCCCGTCAAGAACTCGAGTAACTCCCTTGAAAAAGTAGATAACTCTTCCCCCCTCTCCCACATGAAAGATAACTATCCTCAAAACGCCTAAATCGCTAAAAAAAAAACATGGAAAAGGAGAGGTATTAAGAGAATGAGCTCAGAATAAAGAAACAACTTTCATTAGTTCAAAGAAGATCATTTACTATAGTTTTGAGACCTACCCCTTAGCATGACCTTCTGTCTAGGGCTCAACCATGACATAGGAAGCCATTGGGATTAGAGTCTGTTGATCAAACCCATGAGCTACGACCATAGGAATGACTTCAACTTAGGCTCCCTAATCCCTAAGAGCAGCAATGACCTAAGCCTTATCTCTCTCATTAGTTTCAACTCCATGCTGTTTGCCTCCCTGTCCACCATCTTCCTCTTCATCAGAAGCATCCACTAGAGCCTCCCCTAAATGGGTTGCTAGAAAACCAAGGCCTAAGTTTGAATACCTCTCTAGCAGCTCATTTCTTATCAATTTAGCGATATTAGTAATGAGCTTTACTTGGGCCCCCTTTTACTCTTTGCTCTTAAAGAGCTCTCTCAAAACCCACTTCTTGGTTGCCTTAAGAATAAGCAGACCACTCTCCAAGTCCTTTACATAAGCCTACAACAACAATGAGGAAGCAAACAAAGTCAAAACATACGCAATGGCAGGTGATCACGTACTAAGGAATTCAAATGACCTTACCCTTAGCTTCTTTTGGTCTAAGTTGGATGATCAGATGCTCTCCCTCATATTGCCAATCTCCATAGAAGCAAGCTTAAGCTCAAGCTCCGACTTCTACCTCACCATTCTTAGTTGGACGTCATTCAATTGACGAGAAAACTAATCCTGCTTGTCTCTCACACCCCTCCACTCGCCTTTGAACTCGACAATCTTTGTCTCTACAAGAGATATCCTCCTACTTACCTCAAGCATGTTAACTTGACTATGTAAGACTTTGTCTTCTGCCTGCTTTAGCAACCTTTTATGCTCATCCATCAGCATAAGTAGCTTGCTCTTACATCGCATCTTACTTTGCCTAACCTGAATGAGCTCCTTCTCCAATCTTGCCCTTACTGCCTTAAGCTCCCCTGAACCCTTAACAAAGGAAAACAACTTTAAATTTCAAGTCATGGAGAATTTGACAAAAAGAGAGAAAGAGGAACACATTAAACCACCTTACGGTTTGCCCTCAACACTTTGAAAGCTTCAGCAATCGTCACTAAAGCCTAAAAACAAACAACAAAAAAATGTGAATAGCTGAGAAACGAAACACCAATGTGAAGAAACTCCGTAACCTGACCTCATACATCTTCTACACTGAAAAATCTATAGTCGAATCCACTGATGACAAACCACCATAAAAATTTTGCAACCTCTTCCTATCTTCTAAGTGGGTCACTGCCTCAAGAGAAGACCATTCTATAGATATGTGAGCCTACTTCAAAGCCCTCCCCTTAACAAAGTCAAAAGGCCCACCAGCAACCCTCTTATTAGGCTAACTCCCACAACCTTCGGCCCTAGCTCAATTAGAAGGAACACTACTACTGCTCCTAGTAGCCTCCACCCCGTAAGATGGCATGTTGCAAGTTCGTGTAGGCACAGGGAAGAGAAGATGGACTTTGCTCTTCGAGAGATCGAGCACAAGAGAGGGCCCCTCCAAGTGAACATCATGGCTAGTAACTCCAACTTCGTAGCAACGACTCCAACCTTGGTCACCGCATCCCTGACCTCAACACATATACTCTTTGGATCTTTCGCATCCAAATCAACGACTGGTACCATAACCTTGACAACCTAAACAGGATGCTTCCCACCAACTACCTTCTTCTTGGTTGGAACCCTATTCCTCTTCTTTGGTAAAGCAGCAAGAACATCAGCTACATCTAACACTGACACTTAGGCTCTGATAAAATATAACAAAAACAAGGAACAATTAGTAATAAAGGAAAAAATATAACTTGCTTAGTTGCTGAAAATCTCGAACCCTCCCCACAATGACATCTCTTTAGAGCTCAACTTAACAAGTAAGAATCAAGGGGATGTTGTGGTGGGAGGCCACAATCATACGAAGAATCAAGCCATACCTCCATCAGTGATTGGCTTCCCATTCAAAAAGTTCTTCACCATGAGCTTAGCATCTAATTGTGTACCACCTCAAGAGCTCATATACCCATTGATAACCTACTTGGCGTTAGCATTGTGAGGCCACAAACTCAAAGGCAACACACTACAAATTAACTTGCACCAGTTCACCCAAAAGATAAACTGATGTTGGATGTCTGTCTTAGCTCGAACGATCCAAAACTTCTTCTTCCAGTGACAACCATTAGAGCTCATAAATCCACTAAAGAGCATAAAGGAGCTCTTAAGTTGCTTTGCGAGATACCACTACCCCTCATTGGATGCTTTGAAATAGTAGTATCTCTAAAGTAGGCCTCATGCCGAGCCTCAAAGGCCACTAACATTCGCTAAGCATTTAGAAGTAATTGTGTAGAAGAAATCTGGTGATGGCTAAAAACCTCTTCTAGAATGGGGATAATGGCATCTACAAACCAAAACTGAAGGCTTTCTCATATTGGGCAAAGGCTTGCCCTTCTAGCAAATCGATCTGATCCGAGGAAGAAGAAAGGATACCTTCTAGTTCTTTGGACAGCCTCTCATCTCACTTATCCAATACTCCTTGAGCTCCATGCTAGTAAGTGTGCTATGAACTCCATGTGGACCATCACCAACAACTGCCCTGCTATGAAGAGGTACCATAGGGCCTTTCCCTTCGCCATCATCTGCATACTCGTCTTAGGGAATTCGGTGAGTTCAACTTACCAACCCATGAAAGAGCCACTGCCCGATAAGTTACCTTTATCATTGTGGACAGTCGAATCTTGGCTGCCACCTAAAGTTTCACCGCCGACCAAAGTACTCACATCACCTCAAGAGCTTGAACTTCTAAAGCTAATGCTCACCTCTCTCTCATCCCTCCTCATCTCATTTACGAACCTCTATATCCTATCGTCGGAGTCGCGTGAGAAAGATAAAGTGTTGGAGTTACATGAGCTTAACAACGTTGAAATCTCAAGCACGTAAATTATTGAGAAGGTAATAAGGATTCAAAATGATGATTCTCTTAACGAAATACAAAAATATTGTAAGGAAATGCCCATGAAGCACATGTATTTATAGAGGAGCAAGGGGAGATGTAAAGGCCTGAATCCTTTGGGATGTGTGAGCAAGCTTCAAAACCTTAGCATCACAACCAACGATTACAGCTATCAAATCAACGGAATAATTATAACTAAGACCTTTCAAATCCACAAAGCCCCTTGGGAAACCACATGTCCTTGACTGTAGCAAAGCATACTGAATACGATATCCAGCACAAAATCAAACGGCCCTCACCATAAAATATCTATAACATGGGGATACAATTCAAATTAGAAGCATAGCTTGCTTAAAACAAGTAACAGCTACCTTGAGCCAATGACCTCATATGTTATACACTCTTTTCGCTTTCCTACAACGAGTGGGGGAAAAATGTTGATAGAATAAACCTCAACCCACTTAGTCGTTGGGCTTTGAGGCCTAAATACACTAGTTGGTCCTAAAGAGAGCCCATGCTTGTGGTTCCTGAACTTCCTTAAGTACCAAGAATGCCTAGGATCCTATCTTTACTAATGGTACGAGATCTCCTCAAGGAAGCTCACCTCAGAAAGGCTAGCCGAGCCCTATAAGCTCGATTAACCAGTGAACTCGACCTCTCGGCCTCATGATCTCTAACCAAGGCAAGTACTCTAGTCACATATAATGACCGAGGGGATATTATTAGTTGGACCCTACTTTAAGATGCCAAGGCTCCTCAGCTTGGGTACCCTTGCTACGTTGGGTACTAGGTTAGCTATCAAGAAGCGACCTATCCTAGTATGACCCTAAACACTATAAATATCCCCGTTCCCTCTCAGGGAAGGGGATAGAAAAACAAGAACATAGGTGAATAGGAAAAGGAAGAGTAGACTTGTCTACCTTTTTACATACAAACTATGCTTACCTACAAACTGACTTAAGCATCAGAGTAGCTGCGCCGAATAACCCCCTCGATGCTCCTCTAACCTTTCTTACGTGTTTGCAGGTGCCATCTCTACTAGCCCAAAATCAGCTCATGTAACACAAAAAATATGGTTAACCAGTCCATCAATTTCTATTTAAGATCTTGGTTTTAGTTTTCGGTTTTTGTTTCACTTGTAACCATAAGAAACCAACTATTAGAGGTTAACTAGTCCAATATCTATATGTATATATATATAATATACATATAATTATAAAGGGAAAATGTAAAAATACCCTATAAACTTCAAGGATTGCACGGATTGATTCCCCAAACTATAAACAGTTTGCATGTTTAGGACAACTTATCCTTTTTTTGGTCCTTTCCGTACATATATATACAAATGTGGTACAAAAAAGTATACTTGAAACATTCCAATATTGTACTTTTTTTTACAGAAAAAAATAAAATATCCTAAACTTATAAATTGAATATAGTTTAGGAGGTTAAAAACTATGCTTTGAAGTTCATGGGATTAATCTGTACTACCCCTAAAGCTTGGGGGTACTTTTACATTTATCCATATTTATTTTAAAAATATATATAAATAGATAAAGTTGAGACCCTAAAATCTATTTCCCGTTACTTTTCTCTCTCTTTAATCTTTCCCATCTGGTGTGGATCTCAACCTCACTCCTCTCAATCTCTACATGGATACTATCGTTTGATTTCCACCCACCCAACTCAGTCCACCATCTGATGTTTCCTCTTCATAGTCCTGATAAAGATAACCTAGTTCACCATACAACATTACGAAGGATCATCCTCTTCACATAATTGATGATTGAGAAAAAAGTGTAAGTCAATTCCAATTATTTGTTTTTTCTTTCTAAAAACAAATGTTAATATTTATTTGAAATGGTTTATAGTGTTAGTACTCAATTGCAGATGTGTACACACCACTGTTATTAATAGTGTCATTATACCTTAGCAATAGGGATATTTGAAATAAAAAAGATGAAGATAAATCCTTCCTAATTTTATCACATCCTTTGCTAGGATTATTTCAAATGATTACATTACGTTTGGGACATGTGATAATTCAAACATTTATATTTTAATTATTATGTTGTTGTTGTGTTGTACTTTGAAAAAAAGAAGAAAATTATAAAGTTTTGATTTGTGTAATGTTATATCCTTAATTTGTTGTTGATTTTATAATTATGTAATTTATTGGTTTGCAATTATTGAATGTTATTGTGATATTTAATTTGTTAATTTGTAATTTTTGAATGTAATTATGAAAAAAAAGAGTTTAACTTTTTATGAACCAATTGAAAATATGGTTAACTGCAATTTCTGTTTAACCATTATATTAAATGGTTAAAAATCGAAAATAAAAAATATTTCCAAAAAAGGTTAACCATTACGGTGGTTAATTGTTAATATTGTACTTGTTTAGGTTTAAGATTTAAAAAAAATGATTATTTTCATTCAGTTAAAAAAATGGGATCATGAAATAGTTGACCGAATTATGCTTACCCTTACCAATATCAACTCCTAAGTAGTTGTTGGTAGGGTGGGCACGGATCGGTTTGGTTGGGATTATAAATTTTTTAAACCATTAAATAACGGTTTGGTTCGGTTTGGACTACGGTTTAAATCAAAATTCTAACTAAAAATTTTTCTTATTCTAGTTTTTTTACATTTGTGTGGATTCTTATCATTTTACAAAGTTGATATTATAAACCATAACAAAATACTTTATAAATTCATCATACTTTTATTCTATAGTTCTCTATAAAATTAATTATCTACCAATAAAATACATTCACTAATCAATACATAGTAAGTCATAATTTATGATTTTTAATATAACCACCATGTCAATTGTCTACCAATAATTTAGCTAAAATAAAAAATAATCTGTCAACAAAATTCATCAATGAATAAAATGACTGGCTGACAAAATATATTAAACAATCAATACATAGTGAAATTTTATAACTGAATAAATAAATTTCATACTTTACAAAGTTAAAAACTATTAAAAAAAAATAATAGTTCATCATCAACAAAAAATTACATATCATGAGCTTAAAAAAATTTTAAAAAGGAAAAGTTGATTTTAATTAATATTCACCAAATAATAAATATCAAATGAAATCATATAAACATATAGTAAACTATTATTATATTTTTCTAAAATGGTTTGGTTCGGTTTTACGGATTGGTTTGGTTTACCTTATAAACCAAACCATAAATTTACGAATTGGTTCGGATTTGAAAATTTTCAAACCAAACCATGAAAAAAAAACCATATTTTCAGTTTGGATAGGGTCGGTTATGGATTGGTTTGGTTCAGTCGGTTTTTTTGCCCACTCCTAGTTGCTGGTACTTAGAACTTATAGGTTCCTAGCATGTTGTTGAAGTGTAAGGGCTTCACTAATGTTTTGTAATGCTTGAATTTTAAAAATATAAACCGTTGGTTGTTGCATCTACATTAGAATAAGTGTGTGTGATCATCTTGTTTGTGCTTGTATTATTGCTGTTGTACTGGACTTCGGCTCAATTTTGGCTTTTTTAGATGATGATGATGATGATGATTGTGACATGGATGAAATGATTTCATGAGCTATATGTAGACAATGGTGATGGATTGGACGAGCTAGACATTTAGATACAAGAGATATTATATTGTTATTTTTTAAGAGTTTGATATTTGTATTATAAGGATTTAAGGGACTACTTCTGATGACTTTTGATGTATATTTTCATTAGCTACTATTATTTATATAGTTTGAATAATGATTTCATTAATTTAAAATTAGTTGGAAACTAACTTATTTAATGATAGGTTTTACGTACAACGCTTAAATGTTATAGGTGGTGGAAGTTATGATGCTCTATACCTTATTTGACACGTGATAGAACTAGTGCTCACAATTCACCAAAAATGCTCACAAGAAAACCCGACCATGACCCAAAAATATCATTCATCCATCTAAAAAGCCCATATATCTTCCTAGTGATGTTTGAGTTGCACCACTTAGACCAAAACATCGGTTAGAAATGTTGTTCCTAATAGTATGGACTAATTGTCTCTTGTTTTTTTTTTTCCCTATTTTTCTAGGATCAATCTATTGGGTTGAGCTTGATATTTCAAGGTAGGGTTATAAGTGAGTTGAGATAGCTAATGGGCTACAAGAATTCGACTTGATGAAAGCTGGAATTCGACTCATTTACATTTAAGTTGAGTTTGAGTTTGAGTTCAAGCTACTTAAGTAGTTACCAAACTCAAGTTTGAGCTTTAAAATACTTGGCCCAGTGAGCTCACAAGCTTAATCGAGTCGAGTTCGAATATATTGAGTGTTAAATCAAGTCAAGTTTAAGTTTGGTATTGTATCAACTCGGTTTGACTCGTTTACAGCCTTGTTTGAAGGTGTTCAAATCGATATGGAGGTAATTGTTTGGCAGAATTATTAATGTTGATTAGACTCTTTAGAAAGAAGTTGCGTAAGTAACTTTCTTTGAAGGTGATGTTGGCATTTCTTTCTGGTCTATGTTGAAATATCAACGCTCAATAATTCCATGTAATTTAAGTCCAACTTGCTTCAAAATTCACTAGTGCAAGAAATTTCAAACCAATATTTAGGTACCTATTGATATTGAGGATGGGAGATGAAAAGAGTAAATTACACGTAAGGCCAATTAGTGCAAAGACAGAACAAGCAGAAAATGGATGATGATATATACTATTGGGACAATGAAAGGAAAAATCAACATTTGCAGTGATAAATGGATGAGAAAATTTGCTGGCAGGAAGCTGTCTTACACCTTTTTTGTATCAATACTTGCTATGCGTTATAAAAATAATAATATATACTTTATTTTAAAGATTTTATCATGTGAAAAGTATTGATTGGTAGAAACAGAAAATAAAACAACTTTGGATACAGTAAATTTTCATCTGTGATGAAGGTTGCATTGCCGGGGATGAATCGTTATGTTAGTCATGTAAAGCATTAATAACTGCAACCTTCTTGTGATCATATAATAATATTGGATTTATATAATTTTAAAGTTTAAAATTTTTAATCATATTGAAGAAAAGTTAGGACAATTTTCCACAGGACAAAGACAGCCAATTTTTTCTAGTGCAAGTATAGGGTCCCAGGGGGCTAGATCAATAAACAAACATTACAAATTTTAGTTCATTGTCTATATACACACATTGAATTTGATTTTCTTATTTTATTTTATTTTTAATTTTTGTTTTACACTTCCCCTTTTCTTCTTGAAATCAACCTTTACACTAGACTCACGTAGAAACTAAAGGTGGCAATTATTGACTCTAACATAATAACACATGTCATAATATGATATAATTAAAACACAACTATAGATATCGAGACACAATACGATAATACGAATAAACATAGTTATTTTATAATTTAATTTTTCCAGATTTATAATCAACTTCATATATTTTTGTCACTAGCACAACTAGGACATGAAATAAAGACACACAATCATTCTGCTAACACAAATTGATTGCTAGCGTTACTAAAAGTTGATTAGATTGTGCCAAAAATTTAGCTAGTCGCCCCAGCTATATCTCAAGCAGTCACAATAAGGAAAGCCAGGAAACTATGGATGTCAACTTCATAAGGTAGAAATTTAGTCCTTTCGAGGAAACATCAATAACTTGTATATTTGAAAGAAACAAAAGACAACGGTCTTATAAGTAGCAAATAAGCAGACATCATTTTAGATTCAGATTGGCAAAACCTGAACATAATTTACTCTATCATAAAAATGGCCAAGAAGAAATCTGTTTTTAATATCCCTGGTTCTTTTCTTTTATATACATTAGCAATAGAAGCAAATGGTGCTTCTCATAAGTTGGCAAAACCCAACTGCCAAGAATCCTGTGGAACTATATAATTTCCCTTTCGTTTTGGAATTGGAAGTAGCTGTTTCCTGGATGACTGGTACGAGAAAGAGTGCCGGCAAAATAATACCATCCCCTTCCTAAAGAAGATCGACTTGCAGGTTCTCAATGTTTCATTTCCATATTATGATGGGTCAAAGAGTAATGGTATGATTAGCACCAATCTTCGAACAAGTGCACTGGTAAAGTGAAGAATACATCTCTGAGCCTAGAAGGAAGCCAATATATCTTCTCACAGACAAGGAATGTCTTCATCGCGGCTGGTTGTGATGTCACTCCTTTGTTGAATAGCACAGGAAACGCCCTTCTTGGATGTAAGCTCAAATGCGAAGGAGGCAATTTTAACAGATATAATTTATGTTCTGGTTCTGGATCTGGATTTAGCAATTGCTGTCAAACTACGATACCGTTCGGTCTTCAGGCTTTTAGTGTAGATTTTAGTAGTTCTAAACTGCAGCAGGGATAGACGACCAGCAATGCAACTATGCATTTCTAGTAGATAAAATATGGTTGTCCAGGACCGCAACACAGATTGGGATTCCTTGAAAATTAATGGATTTGTCCCCGTAGTGCTGGAATGGGGAATTCAAAGGCTACCGACCTTGCAAAATCGTTTTACCGTTGGGGCATACATGGTAGGAAGCATCACTACTGGTGCATTACATATGATGCAACCGCGTTTGACATTGAGATGCCATCTTTGCAGTGTTTTTGTTATACTGGTTGTGGGGGCAACCTCTTCCTAATAAGTGATGGATATGGATGCCAAGGTAAAATTTCCCAAATTTCTATAAAATTATTTTCTTTTCAAAGGCTAAACCATTCCTAGTGCCACTAAGCATCATGATGCAATAACCTACCCATAAGACTCATTTTGTGCAAAAGTAGATCACCCTGACATCCTTTCTTTTACCATAACATATTTATCCATTGAATATTATTGCTTTTTCAATTTAATCTTCCACATATAGTGGAATCGATCATGTACTCCTTATGTATCTTATGAGGCTATCCAGGAGCATTTAGGCAGGTCCATTAGAAATATAGGTCTACTAGTATTCATACTCCATCTGTCTTGATAAGGATGGAGACCATTGATGGCCAAGATCTTCTTCTTCTTCTCCCTCTTCCTGTTCTTTGTTGTGTTCATTGTGGATGTTGACTGCTTTATTCATTATTTTCAAATCGGATATTAATGAATGTGAAGATCCATACAATCACTGTCCTGGCATATGTGTGAATAGGCCAGGGGATTATGAATGCGTGGATGGAAGAAGGAAATTGGAACTCGCCATGATAGGTTTGTAACTGTGCAACACTCTTATAAAGAATCTAACTGGATACTTAACGTTCTCTGAATATCTACTCATGAATTATTACTAGAATAATATTAAAAGTAAAAGCATTATTGTAAATGGATATTATTCAATTTTGGTTATGCAAGTATTGGCAGTGGTAAAGGGGCACTTCTCTTGCTTCTTGAAACATGGTGGTCATATAAAATCATCAAAAGAAGAAAATTAAAGAAGCTAAAAAATAAATATCTTAAGCAGAATGGAGTTATCTTATTGCAGAAACAACTATCTTCACCTGGAGGAAGTGTTGCAAATGGCAAATTATTTGACCAAAAGGAGTTGGAAAAAGCTTATAACAAGAGTAGAATTCTAGGAAAAGGCAATCAAGGGAATGTTAGCTGATGGAAGAATAGTTGCCATAAAGAAAGCTTTAGCTATAGATGAGGGAAAAGTTGAACTGTTCATAAATGAAGTTATAATATTATCATAGATTAATCATAGGAATATTGTAAAACTATTAGGATGCTGCTTGGAAATAGAAATTCTATTTCTTGGGTACGAGTTCATCTAAAGTGGGACTACTTTCATGATTTAAATGAGGAGATCCAAGTGTCATGGGAAATGGGTTAAAGCTTGCACTTGAAATTGCAAGTGCACTCTCTCACTTGCATTCAGCAGCGTCAATTCCCATGTATCATCAAGATATCAAGTCACATAGCATACTCTTGGATGAAAAGTATATAGCAAAAGTAGCAGATTTTGGCATATCAAAATCAATCTATCTTGATCAAACTCATGTGACCCCATTAGTACAAGAAACCTTTGGGAACCTAGACCCTGAATATTTCCAATCAAGCCAATTCACTAACAAGAGTGATGTACAGTTTTGGGGTGGTACTTGTTGAGCTTTTGACAAGGCAAAAACCTATCTCTTCACAAAGGTAGAGGAAGGTAAAGGTCTGGCAACATATTTTATTTAATCTGTTGAAGAAGGCCATCTATTTGATATTCTTGATCCAAAAATTGGACAAGAAGGCAAGAAAGAAGAGGTTTTAAAATTGCAAAAAGATGCTTGTATATGAATGGAAGGAGTTGGCCTACAATGAAAGTAGCAGCAACAGAGTTAGAAGGGGTAAAAGGCGTTGGACAGTTATCTCACATACAATAGAACAAAGAAGGTGAGGCAATTCAAAATCACAATAATGCCTCTGTTTTGGGAGTCCTAAAACAAAATGTTGGTGCAATTCCCATGTCAGATGTTGAGCCGCTCTTGTCTAGTGGAAGATGGTGATGAGCCACAACCTTCGAATTCCATTATGAAATTGTGAGGTTAACACATTACTAGATAAGCAACCATCTCTTATGTGGTAGAAATTGGTGGCTAGTTTCTTCACTATTGAACAATTAGTTTAATTTCATCTTCATAAATATTACAAGTGAAATGCCTATTCTTCTTTTGCTTTGATGCGTCCAATTTCCTTTCTTTGATCAATATTGAATGTTCTTTACATTTGTAAGTTTTAAACAAGTACATCTATTGAGGTCTATGATATATATATATATATATATATATATATATATATATAAGCTATATAAATAGCATTATATGATGCTGGAGGGAAATGAAATTTAGTTCAGGATTTTCCAAATCTAACCAAACATCTCAATTTGAGGAAAAAAAAAAAAAATCTAAAGCAATACCGAAACAAGTTAAAACTTTTACAAACTAGACTAAACTAAAGTATTTTGTTTTGGTTCAGTTTGGGTTTGGACTTTAACGAAATACATGTGATTTTACAAATAAAAAGGAAAAAAATTCACTTACGATTTTTAATACTCCAAAAAATAAAATAAAATCAAGAGTAGACTAATCAAAAGCCCCTTTTCTCAATAAAAGAAATTGCACTTTTATATGAACATGGTTATGCATCTAAGTTCTCCAATCCAATTGTGACACAAAGTGTGGAAGTTCAACGCAATTAGTTACTTATTACCCTATTGTAGCAATGAGATTTTAACTAAGGAATTGTTCAATCTGATGATCCCATTTTTTTATGCATAATCACAAAGGTATTTATATGTATTCATAATTGGTACTCTAATAGGGGATAGTTGAAATAAATTACCAATTATGTGATTTATGATGTAGACTTTGTACTTGAAGGTTCTATAATTAATTGTAATGGTACTAGTGTTAAACACAAGCAAAAGAAGGAGATTTATGAAGTTTATATGAAAGATTCAGACCTTTTGTCCAAAGGTTTAGACTATCCTTTAAATGAAGAAATACAGAATCGGCAAAATGTGATTGTACAAAATGATTTGAATCAGTTGATATGATCAAGATTACTTATGCCTATCACTACCAAATGATACATACCACTTGAAATGATCATGACAACTTATGTTAATGCCAAATGATTCGGATCGATTTGAACTTGTCTAAACCTGTTGAAACTACATAATCATTTTACTATTGAAACATAAAAGGTTGCAACTTTTGATCAAATCTTTGAAGTGTTTCATCCACATCCATTCATGATAATGGTTTAAAGTTAGTTATAAATCGATAAAAATCAAATTTAGTGGATATGATTCAAATCTTAAGGTTATGGCTCTCGTGAAAAGTCATGTTCTGTCAACTTTCTTCAAAGATATAAAATGGGTTACTTCTCCAATTTCACAAAGATTTTTTGGCACGAATTTTGTAGTATATTCTGTATTATCTGCTTCTCAATGCAACTGCAAAATAAAAACATTACATATAAAGTCAAAGGTGTGGTTTGATACTTAAATTTTTACTATTCAATTATCAATAGTTAGTTGTATCCGAGGGAAATTCCGCATTCAATTCCCATAGCAAATTTAGTGTGGAGATGTAAATTATCTAAGGAAAGTGATTTCACTCATGCCTTGAAGTCCATTATTTATTCTATTTGTTTTATCAAACTAATCTTTAAATGTTCACCATATTGTTTATTTTCACTTACTAGAAAGTCAACAAAATGTTTGAACAAAGTAATAAAAATAAATAAATAAATAAAGAAGAAGAAGATTAGCGAGTGGCTAGGGCAAATCTTGTCTTGACTGAACAGATAAAAGATTTAGCATCTTTTTAGATCGTATGTTATTCATAAATATATCATCAGATATCTATATGTGAGTATTTAAGTCTCTCTCTCTCTCTCTCTCGTATTTTGCAAAACAACCATATTGGAATGTACACTAAACTAATCCAAATCCTAGTAACCTAGCTAATGGGTGATTCAACATAGATTTTATATCTCGAGCAATCGCTATTGCAAAATAAACCAATTTTAAAATGGGATAATATGCTCGATAAGTCATTAGTTCTGATAGTATAAGTGTTTTCTCATTAGAAAATTCACAAATTTGATCAATCATTTTTCAAATTTTGACTTCTAGTTCCAGCAAACGAATAATCATTGAATCCTCCACTTTCTAGACAACACATATAAAGCAATCCACCAACAATTGTTAAACCAATAATAATTATAGATAGCCTATTAATTGTAAGGAACAAGAATTGATCTGATCCTCCACTACTAGGCTTGAAGAACAAGATATACAAAGTAGAGAAAAAAAAAACGTAGAGCAATTAAGGAAATTATGAAAGTTATGTTTACTTCATTTTTTTTTTATAACAGACCTATAACAAGCTATATATACAAAACTAACAACCAATCTAATGAAGACATGTGGACGACTGAGAAATGAATATAAAACAAGGATAAAACTAGTCTTAATATACTTCATATCCCCCCCTCAAGTTGGATCGCCTTAGAGAGACAACTTGCATGAAAGAGACTGAAGTTATGTTGCAAGCAATGGCTTTGTAAAAAGATTAGCAAGCTGTGCACATGAAGGAACATGTTGTATCTAAAGAAAACCACTATGAATATGATCATGAACAAAATGAATATCAATGTCAATGTGCTTAGTGCAACCATGAAGGCAAGGATTAGATACAATCAAAAAGTAGATCGATTATCATAAGATGGAGTAATTAGAAGTTGAATATCAACATGAAGATTCCTCAACAAGTAAAAAGTCCACAATAGTTCTTTGGTGGCAAAAGCAAGATTGTGGTATTTAGCCTTAGTGTTGGAAGTAGCAATGGTTCTTTGTTTCTTAGACTTCCAAGATATCAAAAACGAACCAAGTAAGATTCCATAACTAGAAATATACTTGCGATCATAAAAACTAGCAACCTAACTAGCATCACAATAGCCATGTAATTGTAAAGAAGAACTTATAGCATAGAAAAGACCCATGTTAATTTAATTCTTAAGGTATTGAAGCAAATGGAATAAAGCTCAAAGATGAGGCACCCAAGGAGCAGAAATAAACTGACTCAAGCAATGGATAGCAAAAGTAATATCAGGATGAATCATAGCAACATAGAGCAATTTGTCAACAAGACAACGATAGAAAGACACATTATCTAGCAGATCACTACAAGAAGGATTAGATTTAAAATCACTTAGCAAGGGAATAGAGGTTGGTTTTGCAGCAAACAAACTAGCATCAAGGAAAATATCAAGACTAAATTTCTTTTGATAAATCAACAAACTAGTGGTTTTGCGACACAATTCAAGATTAAGGCAACATCTTGCCAAACCAAGATCTTTAATAGTAAACCTATCATGTAAGACAACCTTTAAATGATCAATTCCACTAGAATTAGTGCCTATGATGAGCATATCATAAATATAAAGAAGAATAACAATGGAAGAAGTAGATGAAAATTGAGTATACATGGAGTGATCATGAGAGGATTGAGAGAATCCTTATGAAAGAAGATAAGAAGATAACTGCAAGTTCCATTGCCTAGCTGACCACTTAAGTCCATATAAAGACTACTTGAGACGATAAACTTGGGATGAAGTAGACTTGGAATAATTAGGAGGAGGCAACATATAAATTCTTCATCCAAATGCCCATGAAGAAAGGCATTGTTGATATCTATTAGATGAAGAGGCCAACCTAAAATAGTAGCCACAACCAAAATAACTCTAACTGAACTCAACTTAGCAACTGGAGAGAATGTTTCAGTATAATCCTCCCCTTCTACTTGTGTAAACCCTTTTGTATATCTCTCAACACTCCCATCAAGTCCATGTTCAATTTTATAAACCCACTTTCATCCAATAGCTTGTTTAGCTTGAGGCAAAGAGGCAATTTCCATGTATCATTTAATTCTAAAGCACTTAATTCATTTTGCATAGCATCAATCCATTCTTGTTAAGTAGATTCTTCTAAGTAATGAGAAGGTTCTTAGGAGCACGTTAGCTAATGATGCAACATAATCATGTGGGTAAGAATCAAAAGAATGAGGAGTAAACAAGGGATATGGTGTTGAAAAGGAAGTGGCTATAGGTGTAGAAGAAGTAGGAAGGGAAGACACAAAGTCCTCAAGCCATTTAGGTGTTTTTCAAATTTTAGATGATTTTCTAAGTGTAATATCTGATATAGTGGTAGGAAATTTATGAGTCCTAGTCACAACTTTAGGAACATAATTAGCACCTTTTAGATTAGAAGCAATATGACCAAGCTCATCACTAACTAAAGGGATATGATTGATAGTATCAGCAATAGGAATACAACCTTAAGCAGATTCTCTAGAGGGAAATTGAGACTTGAAAAACATAACATCCCTGGACACAAAGGCAGATTTAGTAACCAATTTATACACTTTATATTCTTTAGATAGACCATCATAACCAAGAAAGACACATTTAACAACGTAGGGATCAAATTTATCAATGGAATGACAAGCATTTTTTACAAAGCACAAACATCTAAACAACTTTAAGTAATTGTAAACTAGAACAGTACCATAAAGCCTTTCAACTAGTGTTTTCCTTGAAAGAATAGATGTAGGCATATGGTTTTATAAGATAAGTGATGGAAATAATGCATTTTTCCTTAAAATCTTTAGGCAAATTTGTATGGATTTTTAAAGCACAAGAAGTATCAATTAAATGATGATGTTTCCTCTCATCATGACCATTTTGTTGAGGTGTATATGGTATAGTGTGTTGACGAATAATACTAAAGAATGGAAAAGTGATTGACAAGTCTATGATACAAATTCTCCTCTATTATTTAATCTTACAAACTTCAGATAAATATGAATATGATTTTGCACATACTTAAAAAAGTATGATAAGATGTTAGGTACTTAGAATTTATTATTAAGCAAGTAAGTCCAAATACATCTAGAACAATCATCAACAATAGTGAGAAAATATCTACCACCACTCCAAGAAGCAATGTGAAAGGCCCCAAACACTAAATGGAGCAAATGAAAAGGTGATAAAACAATTTATCATTTCTACTAAGTAGAAGTATATAAAATTTAGCCTCTTGGCAAGTAGAACAAATAAAATCCTTAAAGTCTAAAGATTTACAATCCTTTAAATGCTGCAAATTTATAACTAATGAATGACTAAGTCTATTGTGAATTAACTTCAAAAATGAATCACAATCCTTATTACTACTAATATGAGATGAATGACCTACTAGAACATCAAGAATTGGAGAAACACTACATCTTCATTTTGAAGAATGTATAGGCCTTTATGCTCTTATGTAGCACAAGGTAGTTATTACTCTTTGGGTCCCGTATAAAGCAATTTTGGGAAGTGAATTGAACAACAACATTGTTATCTCTTGTCAATTTGCATATAGATAACAAGTTGTAAGCAAATTGTGTTGTATAAAGAACATTATGAAGAGTAATATTTGCAGTAATTTGGATAGAACCTATTTTATCAACAAAGGTTGTGTATCTATCTGGCATTTTAATTGCTATAGATGTTGGTAATGTGTGTATATTGGATAAAAGTTACAAGTAAGGTGTCATATGATTAGTTACACCACTATCTAAAATCTAAGATCCTTTTTCATTGTTTGTAGAACTAAAGCAATAAGAATCGGAAATGATACCTACAAAATTATCATTTTTTGTAGCCGCTCCAATATGCTCTTTATTCCCTTACTTTTTCAACAATTTTATCATCTCCATACACAATGATTGCATCATGTTTTTATCAAAACCTATTGAACATTATGCTACATAACTATTATTAGAAACAGGAACATCAATATCAAAAGGAGTCTGATACCTCTGAATCAAATCATCAATAGCAACTGCATTGACTTGTTTGCTTTTCACATTCCTTTTACCTTTAAATCAACTTGGTTATCCAACAAGTTGAAAGCAACTTTCAATGCTATGACCTTCCCTCTTACAATGCTTGCAAATTGTCTTGTTATACTTCTTTCTATCATTGAAATTTCGAATATTTCTAGTTTGCACATTACAAAATGACATTTCCACATTATTCTTCAAGATTCCAGTAACTTCTCTTTGTCTTTCTACTTGTTGAATTAAGTAGAAAGCTCAATTGCCACTTGGTAAAGGTTCCATGGATAAAATTTGATTATGAACCCCTTCACATGCATCATTTAACCCCATAAGAAATTGCATCAACTTGCTTTGTGCATCAAACTCTTGAAGTTTACATTTCAAATCACAAGTATACCTATCACAAGTGTAATTAGGAAAAATTTGCAAAGCACCTAATTCATCCTAATTCCTTTTCAACCTATGATAATAAGCTCCTACTACCATATCTTCTTGTTTTAGATTTCATATGTCATGTTCTAATTGAAACAGCAAAGGTCCATTAGCTGAACCATAGTGTTCAAGATTTTCCTTCCATAACTCATGTGCCAATTTCACATGCATGAAATTTTGAGCTAATTCAATAGTCAGAGAATTAAGAATCCAACATGTCACCACGTAATCACAGCTAGTCCACTTAGTAAACTCGACAAAACCTACCTTTGGCTTAAGGATTGTCCCTTCGATAAAGCTTAATTTCATTTTGGCTACGAAAGCCATTCTAATAGACCTACTCTAAGGAATAAAATTCTTTCCTTTAAAGATTTAATTTCCCACATTCATATTAGGATTATTAGAGCCATATAAATGCAAAGGATCACTAACTCTTTGATTTGATAAATTCAAGTTTGATGGAAGAAAGAACAAATCAACAAACACTTTCCGATCAACAAAGAAACTTAGATGAATTGAAGCAAAAGAGAGGAACGAAACTTGGCATGCTCTAATACCATGTGAGGAGAAAGAATTGACCAAATCCTCCACTCCTCGGATTGAAGAACAAAATATACAAAGCAAAGAAGTAGAAAAAAAGAGGGCAACTAAGGATATTGTGAAAGTTATATTTACTTCAGTTTTTATAACAGACCTATATAATAGGCTATATATAAAAAAACTAACAATCAATCTAATTAAGACATGTGGACAGCTAAGAAATAAATATAGAATAAGGATAAAACTAGTCTTAATATATTCATAGTAATAGTGTTTATTTCAACTTTTATAATTAGATTTTTTTTTTTAGTTCAATAGATTTTACATGAATGGGAATTTATTGTTCCCATTATGATGTCTCATATGTGTCCCAACAAATGAGTATTTGACACGTGTAAAAAGTAAAAAAAAAAATCTCTAAAATAACGAAAAAAATAATTATCACTTCAAGATACGTATCAAATACTCTTTCACTGGGACATGAGCAAAATAACATCACAAGGATAGCAAATTTTTATCCATTTTACATTACCTGCTAATTCACTTCCTTATAATGATAATTCCATTACAACCTAATTTAAATAAAAGACTGACAAATAAAAATTTCACTTAGTTCCACTATTCAATTCCTTAACAATAGTAATTTTTTTCCTACTTAAATATCCTATTTTTTGCTCAATTAAGTTTAAAAATATATAAATAGGAATTATTAAGGACTTATTACTGAGGTCGGGCTTATTTAGGCTCATCAAGCTAAATGAGATGAATTTGAACTTGCGAATCCTTAACAAGCTCATGCCTATAATTTTTAAGACTTATTAAAATTATAAGCCCATAAGCAAAGATTTTTTTATCATACATTTGACCATATGCTTTTACTGATGTTGCATTATTATTATTATTATTATTATTATTATTATTATTATTATTATTATATATCTATAACTATTAAGTCAAGACCCCACACCTTTTAAACAACACAGTTTCATTTTCTTTTTATTTATTTACATTGCGCTAAGTTATTATAAAATATTTCTATGGTACACATTTGTACTGTTAAAATTAGCTTCCTCACGCTTTTTCAATATCATCATACTAGAGTTTGATTGTACCCTAGACTGTAAACGCCCCTTATTTCAAAACAAACACAAAAATGCACATTTGGTTTTACAATACGAAAGGATATAAGATCGGCCAAAACTAAGAAGCTTATCTGGACATCAAGGGATTTATTAAGTGTAAACGATGTTGGAAGCCAATGATTGAAAAATCTAGCAATTGTACATTCCTCTCCCAAAGAGAGATCACATTATGCTGTTGTAGTAAAACACACTACGTTACTTGATTAGGGTACATAAAGATTAGTATTATATTGACATATGTCAATTTTACAAGCACGTGAATATAAAGTTTTTTTTTTTTTTTTTAAATGGCTATAAGGGTTATCACAACGCGACCACATAGGATCATTTTAATAGGCTAAAGCGGAGCATCAAACCCAATACCTTAAGAATGAAGACTTGAACCTAATGTCATTAAGCTACAAGATCATTGGCACGTGAATACAAAGTTGCTTAGTATCATTATCCTATACAAAAATATCATTAGAATGTATCGAAAATATTCATTTTATAAATTCTCCTTCTTTAATTTTTTCTCAATTTATGAATTACTTTAGATTGTATAGAAATTTTGGAATGCCTCGTGATATAATTGTGACTGTTTTCTTGTTCATAATC
This sequence comes from Combretum micranthum, assembly GCA_024138025.1. NCBI lineage: Eukaryota > Viridiplantae > Streptophyta > Magnoliopsida > Myrtales > Combretaceae > Combretum > Combretum micranthum. The sequence goes on from JAMXBD010000065.1 coordinate 2,172,382, forward strand.
TCAACTATTATTGTGGCGCCCGGGGGAGTGGATGGGGATCTCAACTACTAATACGAAACTTGAGATTAAGAAAATTTAAAAATTCGTTTTTTCCACACTGATCCATGCACTGATGCCACATCATGTTGACGTCAATGAATCGGTTTTCGGTGAATAGTTTGACCAAAAATGCTCGCAAGAAAACCTGGCCATGACCCATAAATACTTTGCATCCGTCTAAAAGCCCAATTTTCTTCCCCAAAGGTTCCAACCGTCTGTGTCTTCAAGTCTATGAAAGATGATGGTTAAAAAGTGCTAATTGGAGTGAATCACCGGTTAGAATTGACATCTATATATATATATATATATATATATGTTTAATTATCGATTCGATACAAATTTATTCAAACAAATGCCGATTTATAAAGCATAATTACATGAATATCATTTATATAACAAATGCAATTTTGAGTAATAATTATTATATAATTTATATTTTAGCAACTTACTTTTACAATATTGATAGACATGTATTACACCCGGTTAGAGATGCTACTCTTGATGTATAGGAATTAATTGTCTACTGGTTGTTTTTTCCTTTTCTAAAATTTTTGTAGAAATTGTCCATTAGGTTGAGCTTGGTAGGTTAAAAGTGTCTCAATCGATGTGAAGAAAACAAGGTAAATGGGTCATGTCATGATTTCTACGCCCAAATTTTATAAGCTTTGAGTGTTGAATGATTTTGTGTGCCCAATCCATTCGTGCTTGCATGTTTTGTGCGGTTTCTTTTTTAGCATCATGCCATGCCATGCCAATCTATGTACTCACGTGTCATTTCTGCTTTCACACAATTTGTATGGTATTTTGCTGATTCCAACTTGTAGTTTTTTTTTCAATGGTTTTCAGAATTTTAATTAAAGTCATTATTCAAATCAGTTATGAAAAAAATTACAATGCAAATGTAATGAATAAATTTTACATTTAATATAAATAGAATTTAGATGAAGAATAAAGCATGATTTGTTACTCCATTAAAAATAATATACATTACATTACATTATTAATTACGTATTTATTTGAAAAAGAAAACATAATTAATTCATTTTAGAAAAAATAGTGCAAATGTGATAATTGCCCACCTTATTAACCGCCTTAACCATCAGCAACGGCGTCTGAGGGTTGATATGGTGGAGGTGGTGGTGGTCAAGGATGCTCCGGTTGATAGCTTATCCAGTTAAAGAATTAGTCAATCCAGATATTCATGTCTTTGTATTTCTCTATGTTCTGATTGGACTGTGTTGATCTAGATGCTCCATTATCATATTCATGCTAAACATACTAGGTTAATGTTGTCCTTAAGCTTAACCCTACCCCTGTCCCTCTCTCGTTCCTTCGTTGTGTCATGGTATGGATAGATCATCCAAGTTAATGTCAAATCTTTTTCGTTTGATTCATTCCTATCTCCAGGTTATGTTGCACTACCTTCAACTCTATAATATTGGTTGGCTTGAGGATCATATTTGAAACCTAGCCTTCTTACTATGTTGTCTTTTTTGAATTTGCAATTTGTTTATGCTTTCGTGTAATTTAAAGGGTCAAATCCCCACGATTGTAGCATAATGATGATGAAACAACTATATGCGAGATGGGTGTTCTTGCTCCTAAAGCACCAATGCATATATTGTACCACCAAAAAGCTGACATCTAATGGTTGACAATCCATCATCGCATCCATAAGGAAGACTTCCTCAGTAGAGATATTATTTGAGTTCACCCCTAGATATATACTATAGTCGGTTATATGGTAGATCAGTCTACAAATTGGTACGAGGTATTTTTGCTTTAGGTGCTTCAAGTGGTTCGTATGACACTTACTAACACATATTGAAGCGCGAGCTACGTTAAATATCTAGTGGAACATGTCGGTCATATCTCAGTTTCTTTGCAACTTCTTGCCCTCGTTGATTTGATAGAATAGACCGTTAATGTAATATGAGATAATGTGAAGTATACTTCCAAACATGTAAATGGTGATTGAGACTAAAGTTTTGTGTCATGTATCTACCCAAGAAATCACAATTGGATCTTTTAATGACTTCATTGACAATAATATTTGGTAAAATATACGAACAAGTTTGACATATATCTCCTTTGGATGTTCCATTAGTGTAAGCAAACCAATGGCACTTAGGGCATTAGTAAAGTTGTGCCACTAGTTTAACTCATCCATATCATAATCCTTTCCCATAAGGACGGGTTGAGAAATAGTGCTCTTATGGTCGAGGTGAGCAAATAGATATCAGCACATGGCTGAGAAGGGCAAGAGGGTAGTTGGGGTTACTTTCCCGATGGTTGTGATTTGCATGTTTTTTGGTACGACAACGTGAAGTTTCAGCACCTTGGATAATTTATATTAAATATAGATTATAAAACAATTCAAGTTGGAAGTGGGGAAGGTGAGTTTTGGTTAGGATGGAAGTGCCCCATCCTAAAGGTATTTATAGACATGCATTTTCGAAACAAATTTGAACATTGGGCACTAATGTGCCTACATCGCTTAAAGCATTCCTTGAGGAATTCTATAAAAATATTAGTATATCTGATTTAGAAACATCTATCACAAGCCTTCAAGCTGGTGCAATGAATTTGCTTGAAGACTTGTATTAGTGTCGTGATCAGATGACGCCATAACCATCCCAACCACAGCGAACCAATAATCACTCATCCGGAGGTTTTTGAGGAGAAATAAACAAATTGCCTTGGATATAAGCAGTTGTGGGTATTTCCAAGAAGTCTTTAGTGACATCCTAGTGTATGAGGTATAGCCGCTCTAAAAAGAAGAGCTAAAGAGGGAGGAGGATGATTTCAATGTCCTCGGCTAATGGAAGAAGAGAATGCTAATGATGCTGATACTTTCCATAGTAGTTGGGATGTTTTGTCTCCTCTAGCTTCAACGGTTTCATCAGAGTCAACTTTCAGCTTGAGGAGGTCGTCATCGATCTGCACTACCATAGGCTAAAAGCAAAAACTGTTGAAGCATATGTGCACTTTAAAGATTGGTCTAATGCCAATGATAGAAAGTAGATGGATCCACACTTTTGGTGGCCCAAATCAAGTGACTCAAGATCGAAAGAGGGGTTGTAAATGTCACCATTAGAGTTGTAGTTGTAAGCACAGACGGTATAGTGAGGTGAGGACAGAGGATTCTAGGATGAGATGATCAAGGTCAAATATGAGTTATAGCTCGTAGTTTTTTTTTCCCCTTTTTTTCCAATGTTTTAAGAATTTTAATAAAACTAATTATTCAAATTAGTTATAAAAAAAATTACAATGCAAATGTGATGAATAAATTTTACATTTAATATAAAATAGAATTTAGATGAAGAATAAAGCATGATTTGTTACTCCATTAAAATAACGTACATTACATTAAATTATTAATTGCATATTTATTTCAAAAAGAAACCATAATTAATTCATTTTCGAAAAAACAGTGCAAATGTGATGATTGCCCACCTTATTAACCGCCTTGACCATTAGCAACAACGTCTAGGGTTGACATGGTGGTGGTAGTGGTGAAGGATGCTCCGGTTTATAGCATATCAAATTGAAGAATTAGTTAACCCAGATATTCATGGCACTAAGTATTTCCTTATTTTCTGATTAGACTATATTGATCCAAATGCTCCATTATCTTATTCATGCTAAGCATATCGGGTTGTTATTGTCCTTAAGCTTGACCTTACCCCTGCCTCTCTCTCATTGCCTCATTGTGTCATGGTAAGGATAGATCATCCAAGCTAATTTTGAATCTCTATTCGTCTTATTCTTTCCTATCTCCCAGTTGTGCTGCACTAACTTCAACTCTGTAATATTAGTTGGCTTGAGGATCATATTTGAAACCTAGCCTTCTTACTATGTTGTCTTTTGTAAATTTGGAATTTGTTTTTGGTTTTGTATAATTTAAAGAGTCAAATCCCCACGATTGTAGCATAATGATGATGAGCAAACTATATGCGAAATGGGCGTTCTTTCTCCTAAGAACCTAATGCATGCATTGTACCACCAAATAGCCAACATCTAAGGGTTGACAATCCATCATCGCATCCATGAGGAAGACATCCTCAATAGAGATGTTATTTGAGTTCACCCCTAGATATATACTCTAGCTGGTCTTTTGGTATATCAATCTACAAATTGGTAGGAGATGTTTTTGCTTTAGGAGCTTCAAGTGGTTCGTTTGACATTTAACAACACATATTGGAGCACTATCTACGTTAAATACCTAGTGGAACGTGTTTGTCATATATCGGTTTCTATGCAACTTCTTGCCCTTGTTGATTTGATGGAATAGATCGTTAATGTAATATAAGGTAATGCGAATTACACTGCCAAACATGTAAGTGGTGTTTGAGATTCAAGTTTAGCATCAAGTATCCACCTTATTGACAGTAGCATTTGAGTAGAATATACGAATGAGATTGACGTATATCTCATTTGGATGTTCCATCAATGCAATCAACCAATGGCACTTAAGGCATTAGTAAAGTTGTGCACTAGTTTAACTATCCAATTATCATATCCTTTCCCATAAGAACGAGGTAAGAAATAGTGCTCTTATAGCCGAGGTGAGCAAATAGATATCACACATGGTTGAGGTGCG